>CM042690.1:326747520-327947520 GCA_023614405.1 Avena insularis | reverse complement strand
AAATTCATCGAAGATGATGAAGATGCTTGCATTTGCAAGAAATTAAGTGGGAGCGCTGAGACATATTTCTAATATATTATGTAGAGGACATATTGTTGATTGGAAATGATGTACCTTGTATTGACACAAGTTAAGAATTTCATTAAAATTAGATTTCGATGAAAGACTTGGGCAAACCCAGAATAATTGGCATCAATATCTATATGGATAGATTGAGGCGCTAATATGGTTGTGCCATACATGCATATATGAGATATTGAAAGGGTTCAATATGGAAACAACAAGAAAGGTTCTTGCTGCATGGAAAGGATTGTATCAAAATTCAAGTGTTTCAACACTTGGTGAGTAAAATCACATGAAGATTTTGATCGATTATACCATGATATGTATATATCCAGAATGTCCTATGCTCTAAATGTTAAGACCATATACCAGAATGATTCATAAGATGATTATTGGATAGTAGTAAAGATATTCTTATGAGCTCTAGAAGAACTAAGAATATATCATGTATAAGTGACAAATAGTTAAAGGTAGTTCATTGTAAAGTGTTACATTGATACTAGTTTTGTCACAAGATACAAATTAAATTTATCTCAATTTAGACTATGGGTAGCACAATGTAATGGAAAGAATGTTCCATGATGGATTTGGATGAGTTCAAAAGTTGAGACATTATGACGGATACTACAACAAAAGGCTAAGTATATAACTGCTATAGTAGAAGCAAAGGAGGGCATTTGTGTTAAGTAATTTGTTATCAAACTAGGTGTGGTTCAAAGCGGGCTAATACTATGAAGATATATTGTGTGACAATAATATCAACATATTTTGAGCCAAACGAACTAAAGGTCTCACCAAAGGACCAAATATATACAATGCCATCTCATTTGAGAATGAGTGATGCATAGAGACGCAAAGACATGCAAATACACACGGACCTGAAACTGTCAGATCCGGAGATTATGTTAACCACTAGCAACAGAGTATATGCAACACCAGAAAGCCATAGGTTTCAATACGCAACGTTTTTCAAACTAGATTATTGACTCTAGTGCAAGTGGGAGACTGAAGGGAATATGCCCGAGAGGCAATAATAAAGTGGTTATTATCTTATTCCATGTTTATGATATATGTTTATTTTTCATGCTATAATTGTATTGATCGGAAACGTCAATACATGTGTGTTTAATAAACAAAAAGGGTTCCTAGTTATGCCTCTCATATAAACTAGCTCGTTGATTAACAAGATGATCAAGGTTTCCTGATCATGGACATTGGATGTTGTTAATAACGAGGTCACAACATTAGTTGAATGATGTGATGAACATTCATCCGAAGTATAGCATTACGATCAAAGTCATTATGTTTATATTGCTATAACATCATACGAAGTAATCTTAGTCCTTAGACCATGAGATCATGTTAATTGCTGACACCGGAAGAGTATCTTGATAACATCAAACATCACACCGTAACAGGGTGACTATAAAGGTGGGTTCAGTGCTACAAAGGTGTTATGTTGAGGCTCATGGATCAAGAATGGGATTTGTCCATCCCGATGATGGATAGATATACTCTGGGCCCTCTCGGTGATATCACATTAAGATAGCTTGCAAGCAAGTGATGTGATCACTAGAATGTTATATCACGGGAACGAGAAAAGAGTGCATGTCGGCAACAAGATCAAACTAGGTATGGAGATACCGATGATCGAATCTCGGACATGTAATATATCGCGAGACAAAGGGATTTAGTTACAAGTCATCGTTGAATATGCAGGAGTCAGTATGGATCTCCAGGTCCCGCTTCTGATTATGGATCAGAGAGGAGTCTCAATCATGTCTGCATTATTCGCAAACCGTAGGGTGACACACTTAAGGGATACCGACACCATTTGGAGCAAATATGTTTTAGATAAAGATTTAAGAAAGCGCTGGAATTATTTCAATAGACACCGAAATTGTTTCGGGTGAAATTGCTGAAATTGGTTCTACACGTAATATTGAAATGTTGCAAGGGGTTTTATGTGAATGTTTGTTAATTAAAGTAATTAACAAAATTCTGAATAAAAATAATAAAAGAGTTTTATTAAATGAGAGAGCATTAAATTTGGAGAAATTTAATGCATTTAAAGTGGAGACTTTAAAAGAGAATGCGAAGGGGCATTTTAATGTGGAGGGGTTACCACCACATGAATGGGGGAGGTGAGGAGTCACCCCCCCATGCGCCGGCCATGAAGGAGGGGCACCCCCCTCCTCCTATAAAAGGCCACCCTCTTCCTCCTTCTTCCTCACACCTCCTTGTGAAGGATCTCTCTCCCCCTCTAGTATTATTCACCCATGGTCTCGAATTAGCGAGATACATGTTCCCGGTGGCTTTATCTGGAAAGGAGTTGCTGCTTCCGCTGATTTGCTGGAGCGAGGGACGGAGGTTATCGGGGTACTGGACGTGTGTGCGATCATGGATGCGCCACTGCTTTGCGGTGCTAGACTTGGTGGTGCCGGAGCTGGATCTGATGGACGTGCTGGAGCCGGACCTGCTGGACTTCATCACGATCTTGAGATCGGCAAGTATACGACTACATCAACCACGAGTTCCTACTCATTAACAAAACTCATTGTCTTCGAGGGTAAGTTCTCGTTGGATGTATGTCCACCTGTTGCTCTATACCTAGTAGATAGATCTTGGCGTATAGTTCTCATCGTAGGAAATTTTTTGTTTTCTATGCTGCAGACCCAACAATATTATACTTATCCCATGCGTTTATAAGAGCACACAAACGATATGGTTCAGCAAAATCATGATCAGTTGCATAAAGTGCACAAATAGCTTCTAATCCAGGAATTTTAACATCAAGATTGGTTAATAGCATATTCTTCCTAGATAGAGCATCAGTGACATGGGTATACCCTGCAGGTACTCGAGTTTAGTACGGTCCAAATACGGTGGAAGCACACGGTGTTGCCATGGCCTGATGAAGACTTCGAGTGGCCCACGGACTCTCGATTACTTGCGAGACAAGAAGAAGCTTAAAGATAGAATGTTTAAAGGGAAAACCCTAATCTCTAACCGACTCGACCTGCTACCCAAGACCTAGCCTATCTATATAAAGGCCAGGAGGGGGCCGCGAGGAGGACACACACAACCCTAGTTTCCACAACTCTCGCCAGATTGTATCTGCGCACCCCTATAATCTTCGATTCCTCCATTAATTCCAAGAGCAGACAAGCAGGAGTAGGAACCTCTACGAGGCCTGAACCTGGGTAAACCTTGCGTCCTTGTGTGCTTGTTTGCGAGCCGACTGATGCCTCTAGCTCTCCCTCCTTCTCCAAAACCCAAGTCCATAACAATGGACATTGATGAGTTAAACCCTCGTCAATTGGCGCCGTCTGTGGGAATTTGGAGTGTTGATGTTGTGGCTTCTTCGGCCCCATCAACCGCGATCTACAACTCCACAACAGCGGAGATTCGCCAGCTCTTCGGCATGTTCGACTTCATCGTCCACATGTCGGCCATTCGCCCGGCTTTCGAGTCCACGGGCGATGGAATCAGCCTGGCGATCTGGAGCTTCCGCTTCCAAGTTGGTCAGATGGGCACGCTTCGCATGCCTGACCAGCCAACAACATCCGCGATTGCTCTAGCATCGTGGTTCTCGCCACCAATCGATGTCCTCAGCAAGCTCAACACCTCAGCAGCAGCTGATAGCACGGGCAGCGACAACAGTCGTGGATCTGATCTAGGTGACCTAGCGATGGAAGATGGAGCCTACGGCTCCGGATCCGAAAGTTGCGGAAGCAACAGCTTCCCCAGCCACTTCATGTGCGCCGTCTTCAACGCGGCGAAACCAGCGCCAATCACGAAAACGGTGGAAACGGTCCTGATCCACCCAATGGTGGCATACCTAACGGCGGGCCACCCAAAGGTGGAAATGGCGTGCCCGTCAACAATGGAGGGGCAGTCGAACCTCCAACCATGGTGAACGAACACACTGGTGAACGTGTCGTGATCAGACTCAACGACAACGATTGGGCCCGTTGCCGAGAAGCTCTGCGAGGCAATCCTCTTCCCCCCGGCATGCCGCAAGACCTGCTGATGGGCTATCATTGGATACTAAATGAGGAGTACAGACGCCAGTTACAAACGATTGCGCAACTTGAAGCACGTAAAAAGGCGGCGGACGAGTCGAGTCTTCGACGGGCCGGGCTCTCCTCCCACGGCGGATCCTCCTCCAAGGGCAACGAGTACGTGGCCAACAAGAGGCGATCTCGAATGGCCCACCTCACCAAGTAGGAGCGCATAGAAGCTGCGAAAGTCCTCGACTTCAGCTCTATAACAGTCGACACACGGGGCAACATGGTCCCAAAGACACCGCAAGCTGCGGTAACAGCGGCCACCATGTACCTCCTCAACAATCAGCCGCCGGCCGAAGATCCTCGAGCCGCCATGCACCAATCTACGATCGCGGGCTTGGGGTTAATCGAGGCCGCTCTCGACAAAGAGCCGATGCCGGAGCCGAAAAAAGGCAAGGCTCTGGCAAAACGCTATTCCTCACCCTCATCCAGCGACGATAGTCACGATCTGTCTCGACGTCGCCGCTCGCGGCGGCACAATCACGATTACAATACACGCGGGGACCTCACGCAGTGCAAAATTGATAAATCAAGGGCACGACGTGCCCGTTCGACTGACTCAGAGGACGGAGACGTGGAGCTCCGTGGCGCCAGATGCTTCAGCAGAGCTATCAGGCAGAAGCAAATGCCCAAGGGGTTTAAGCTCCCATCGGAGAACCCAAAATTTGATGGCCTGCAGGACCCAAAAATCTAGTTGGAGGACCACATCTCCTCCGTCAGGCTCCACGGCGGGAGTCGAAGCACGGCCATGCAATGCCTGCAGCTACAGCTGCAGGGCACCGCCCGAGCATGGCTCAACAATCTCCCGCACGGATCCATTCGCAGCTGGGAAGAGCTAGTCTACAGCTTTGTGCGCAACTTCAAGGGCACTTACAAAAGGCCCGCATCAATCGAAGAACTGAGGAGCTGCCAGCAAATGTCGGGCGAATCGCTACGCTCGTACATCCAGAGGTGGTCCATCATCAAGAACTCCGCAGAAAACATCTCGGAAGATCACGCAATCGATGCATTCAACGGCGGCGTTCGCCACATCGAGCTCAGGGAGGAGCTGGGCCGCTCAAAGCCCAAAACAATTGACCACCTGATGGAAATCATGAATCGATGGGCAGATGGAGAAGACTCGGTGAAAAACCGCGTTCACTCCGACGACGAAGCGGAACTCAAGCGCAGACGCGATCGCCGAAGCAAGCGTCGAATGCGCATCTACGATGATCACGACGACGTCAACATGGTCACAGCTGGCTACGCCGACATGCGTGACGACAACCGCAACAGCGACTATCGCAGCGGTGGACACCACGACTTCGGGAAAACCACGCAGGCATGGCAGCACCGCACTTGCGAAGAGGCACCCGTAACAACTATCGAGGACAAACTGTCCGGGCTATGCAACGTGCACTTCTACATAGACAAGCATGACGGCAAGAAAAAATCTAGCCACCTTCTCAAGGACTGCCGCAAGTTCCTCAAGCTCCACAAGGGTCTGGCTCGGATGAATCACGACACGAATACAAAACTTACCAGTCAAATCTATCAAGATCGAAGGACTGCTCCTCCGACTCCGACGATTCCTTTGGCAGTCGAAGCTTCTTCCGGGTAGGAGGAGCCATAGAGCACATAGGAACAATGGGTATCGGCTCCTCCGCACCGATAGATGGGCCCTCTGGAGTCGAAGGAGAAGAAGCATCCGAATCCTTGCAACGAGAATGCTTGCGAGTGTTCGGACCGCTCGACTCGGGGGCTTCCTCCTCCTCTTCAAGTGAGACGGTCGATTCCGACTCGTCCTCCTCATCTACTTCGCGAGGAATAACCCCCTTAGGAAGAGGGGGCAAACTAGGAGACACCTTCCAATCCTGCATTCAGGAAATAACTCATTATACATCAAGAAACTAGAAGCAATCGATAAATAAAGCTACTTTGTAGCACAAATCCACCTTAGGAGGAGGGTTAGAGGCGTCGAAGGGAGGTACGACTGGTTTGCCTGGGAGAACCTCATTGGTGGTGTACTTTGTCACCAGTCATAACCTCTTGTCTACTTCACTCGCGGAAATGCCATCGGCAGATATGTGAGTGACATCGTCCGCACCAGCCCATTGGAACATGGGGTGGACTTTGGCCTGCAGAGGCTGGATGCGACGGTGCAACCATGTGCGAATAAGGGCGGCGCTGATACGTTGCTAACGTATCCATAATTTTTGATGTTTTATGCTTGGTTTTATCTACTTTCTTATGTTTTGTCCACACTTTGGAGTACTTTTCATATGATTTCTTGTACTAACCTATTAATAAGAGCCACAGTGCCGGCTGCCTGTTTTCTGCTGTTTTTGGTTCAAGGAAAGTTAGAAAATGAATATTCTCGGAATTGGACGGGACAAAAGCCAAAGTCAGTTTTTCACCGAGGGACACCAGAGCTGAATCACGAGACCTAGGCCCGGCCACCAACGCTGAGGGGTGGTCTGGTGGTCGCCCCTGTGCACCCGGCCTCCTTTCGCCTATATATTGCCTCCGATATATTAACCCTAAGTACCCAATCAAAATTCCACGAAAGAGTCTATAGCCGCTGTCATCTCCATCCCTAGATCGGGAGGGATCTGAAGCTCGTCCCGGCACCCTGCCGGAGAGGGAATTCACCCTGGAGGCCTTCTTCATCATCATGCAAGCCTCAGTGTGATGCGTGAGTAGTTCATCTCTGGACTACGGGTCCATGCAGTAGCTAGATGGCTGGTTCTCCTCCTTTGTGCTATCATGTTTAGATCTCGTGAGCTCCGTTCATGATCAAGATCATCTATTTGTAATTCCTACATGTTGTGTTTGCGGGGATCCGATGGATATTGAGATGCTATTTCATATTGATTATTGATTATATCATGTCTTTGTTATTTGTGATCTTGCATGCTTTTCATTGTTAGTAGCTATCTTGGCCAAGTAGATGCTAGGAACTCCAAGATTTAGTATTTATGCTCGATAGTGGGTTCATGCCTCTAGTAATAGGGGGAAGTGACAGAAATCTCTAAGGTACTAGTTGTGTTGTTGCTACTAGGGAGAAAACAACAATCCTTTGTTCATAGAACAATCTTATTGTTTACTTTACATGCAATTCGTAATGTAATTATCCGTTGCTCGCAACTTAATACTGGAGGGGGTTCAGATGATAACCTGAAGATGGATTATTAGTCATAGATGCAGTTGGATGGCGGTCTATGTATAATGTTGTAATGCCCGATCGAATCTCAAAGGAGTCAAGATGAGTAGTATATGCTTGTATGCTTTCTCGATGTTTTTCAATTGCCCCACTATAATTTGTTCACCCAACACGTCATCTATCTTAAGGAGAGCCACCACTAGTGAACTATGGACCCCCGTCCTTTCTTTTACCATCAATCTACAATCAACGGTTTAATCCTTTGTGTTTACTTTCTGCAAACTATTACTTTCTTCCACTCGATACGTTTAGTCCTTTGTTTTCAGCAAAACCGGTGAGATTGACAACCTCATCACAAGTTGGGGGTAGAGTTCTGTGGTTGTGTTGTGCAGGTCTCCATGTTGCTGATGGCACCGGTAGTGCGCCCTGCCAAAGTTCAGCTAGCGACACCTTTGGGGTGTTTCCTTGCTCCTACTGGATTGATAACCTTGGTTTCATGACTGAGGGAAAACTTGCTGCTGTGCTCATCATACCTTCCTCTTGGGGTTTCCCAACGAGCTCGATATATTTTGGGCCATCAGGCACCTCCCTCTTCTTTACCCATGCGACTGTCGAGGTCGCAGACGCGCTCGTAGAGCACTTCCGTTTCCTCGGACTCACCAGGAATGACCACGTTCTTCCAAGAATGCCTCCTCCTACACGGCGTCATGGGATCGAAGGGCGCGAGTACATAGTGCTCTCCATTGGCCTTCTGGTCGCGGATGTAGAACCACTTGTCCCTCCACCCTTGGACGGACGCCATGAACTTGATATCGAAATATGTGATGGAGGAGTCTACATGGATCCCGCAGCCTCCTACATCATAGACTATGGAACCAGATGCCGACTGGCGCTTCAGCTTGAAGATCCTCTTAAAGAGGCCAAAGTGTGGCTCGATTCCAAGCCAGCACTTGCAAAGTGTAATGTAACTAGCGATGTGGAGAATGGAGTTGGGGGACAACTGATGCAGCTGGAGCCCGTAAAAGCAAAGGAGGCCCCTGAAGAAAGGATGCAGGGGCAGAGAAAGACCGCGGATGATGAATGCTAGGAACATCACCCAGAAACCAGCAGGAGGACAAGGAGTTACCCCGTCACCTGGCAATCGTGAGTCATCCGCCACGGGTGACAGAACTCCATCTTGACAGAGGAGACGAAGCTCAGAGGATTTGATGATGGATGCGCGCCATGCACCATTTATCAGGGGGATGGTCCCCAGGTACCCCAACCGGATAAGAAACAAGACAGTCGGATAGCGTCCGGCTGGCCAGATGCAGCCGAACAGGGTAAGACATGCCGGCTATCACCCGGTAGCCGAATCAGGAAGAGACAGCCGGATACGGTGACGTAGCCGGACACAATCAGCGAGATAGGACGACGTGCGTATTAGTGCACGGTATGCCCTGTACGATGACAAGACTGGCAACCACCCAGGCATACCAAAGATTTTGCGAGGGTGACGCAGGAACATTGGCCTGTGCTGACGACGGCTACTGTAGATGAGACATGCCATACTGGATACTGTAGATGACTAGCCGGCTGGGGCCCGCCAGTCGGACTAGCCAGTGAGACCTTTGCCTCTCTGCCTATATAAGGAGAGGCAAGGCCTCGGTAGAAAGGGTCGGTCATACAGCATTTAAGGCAGTAGCTAGCACATACAGCTCGAGGAGCACTTGTAGTTCGAGTATTCCACATAGTCAGATCCGGCAGGAGTAGGGGCTTTACCTTACCCCGAGGGCCCTGAACCTGGGTACTTCTTGCGTCCCACTATGCTCGCTCGTACCCAATCTCGCATGCGGACGCCGTCGATAGCTTCCCTGCTAGTCCCCACACCTCTATCTAACCTCTTCAGGTACTGCCGTTCCCAACACAACGACAGTTGGTGCCCACCGTGGGGCAAGATGGCTTCGACCGGAGTCACGTTCCGCACGGGACCCCGCACTTCAGCCGGTGAGCGCGTGGCCTCCGAGCTGGTGCTCACGTTTGGCAAGTTCGACTGCGTCATTGACAACGCCTCCTGCTTCGCCGAAACCTCCTTCCCGGTGAACGACACTGTCCTGCTATTCGGCGATCTCCCCGTCTACGTCGCCACCGTCCCGGAGCGTTTCCCCAGGGAAATCAACTCTGTCACGGAGCTGCCGTGCTCAGGCGGTAGCACCTCCGCTGCACCCCGTGGTGTGGAGGTCATGATGGCCGGTTCCAGCTCACATCCCCGCCAACCACAGGAGCGAGGCGTGGACGAGGTCGGAACTTCCGCTCCCCCGCAGCCTCGGAACCCGGTGGAGGATGCCATTAATCGGCTCCTGACGCCGGTTAACCTCGGGGATAACCCGGAGGAAGCGGAGGCCAACTTCACCATGGAGAGACAGATCCTCCTCCAGGAGGCCATGGAGCTGGCGGCAGCCCGCAAGCAACTCGAGATCACCCGGCGCAAGTACGACCGCGCGCACGGCCTTACTCCGGCTACCACGGAGCCGAGCCGGCGCGGCCAGGTACGGCGTCGGGGCGGCGAGCTGGGCGGTAGAATGGAAAAGGACGGGGAACCGGACCCCGCGCCTGCCCTCACATGGCCCACCTACAACACGCCCATCAAGAACTCAGCGGGCGCGAGCCGCAGCAGGAACTACCCAGGAGGGCGAGCGAAGCCCGCCAGACGCCGCTGGCAGAGCTTCTCCGTCAGGACGAACATGCCGGTGCCAACCGGCAGATGCAGGAAGACCTTAGCTACCCCAGGGGGAGCAGGCTACCTGCCAACAGCAGGGGCGTGCCACGCGACACCCAGCAGGCGTCCTCCCCTCAGCTGCCCAGGGCCCGCAGCAGACGTCGTAGCTCTGGCAACAGGGGCCAGCCGCGCCAGGAGCAGACGGTGAACAGCAACCCGCCACCTCCCTCCGCCACCGGCGCCTGCACCAACCGTTCCCTCTCGGGCCAGGTGGGAGCGCCCAACCCAGATTGTCCGGATGCCCGCGACCGCATCGAACTCCTCGCTCAAGCGCGCGTCACAGAGGAGGAAGATTCGACCGGCCCGGTTTGTTTCGGACCCCGCATCCGGAACGAGCTATTTCCGAATAAATTCTCCTTGCCCAGGGACACCCCTAAGTACTACAACAGCATGAAGCCGGAAGACTGGTTGACCGACTACGCTACGGCAGTCGGCATCGCCCACGGGAACAATCACACAGCCGTGCGCTACGTCCCCCTCATGCTAACCGGGTCGGCAAGGACATGGCTCAATAGCCTTGTGGCCCAACAGCATCAATGCCTGGCCTGACTTCGAGAAGGTGTTTGTCCGCAACTTCAACGGCACGTACAAACATCCAGGGCGCCTGACCTTAAGCGTCGTGGCGCCATGAGACCGACCGCGAGTACCTCGCCAAGTGGACGGAGCTGCGCAATACTTGCGAGGGCATCCTGGAGAGACAAGCCATCAGCTTCTTCATCGAAGGTTGCCAAGAGGGCACCATGCTTCGCCATCGGCTACTGTGTGACGAGCCGAAAACCATGGCGGAGCTCATGATGGTTGCGGACCAGTACGCCACGGCGGATGCCGCCATGAAGAAGCCCCTCCGAGTAAACGCGGACGGCCGTCCGACTCCCACGGAGCCGGCTCGCGATCGACCAAGCAACCCGGCAGGAGAAGCCGGATCCTCTAGACGCCACGACAATGACAACTGGTTCCATGGGGACCGCCAGGCCGGACAGCAGAAGCCTCGCTACCACGCGCGACAGGTCAAAGCTGTGGAGGGCGCGCCCGATGCACCGGCTAATGAGGCAAGAAGGCAGAAGCCACGGCTCACCTTCGACCAGATGTTTGACGACCCGTGCAAGTGGCATAGCGGTCCCTTCAAACTGGCTACGCACACCACCCGGAACTGCAGCTGGACCCACCAGCTAAAGGACCAGGGCAACTAGCCTGGTCTCCCGCCTCCCCCACCGGGTGGACCTCCACCACCGGCTAGGGGAGCCGGTAATGATGGTAACGGCGGCAACGGCGGCAACAACAACAACGGCTACCCCCAGCCGCACGCCGCCTACCACATCTTTGAGACGGAGCAGGACGACAAGCACAGTCGCAGGCGACGCTCCAAGGAGGTCAACGCCATCGTTTCTCCGGTCCCCCAGTACCTGAATTGGTCGGAAACCCCCATCACCTGGAGCCGGGCGGATCAGCCTGGGCATCTGTCGACTCCCGGGGCTACGCCATGGTGCTCAACCCTCTCATCGTCTCCAACGCGCGCACCTGCCGGTTCTCGCGCGTCCTCATCGACGGAGGCGGCAGCCTCAACCTCCTCTACCAGTCCTCGCTGGAGAAGCTGGGCATTCGCGAAAGCGACCTGCGCCCGACTACCACGACGTTCCACGGCGTACTGCCGGGGCTAGCCTGCACCCCGCTGGGGAAAATCCAGCTGGACGTCATCTTCGGGACTGAGGAGAACTTCCGCCGCGAACCAATCTGGTTCGAGGTGGTAAATCTGACGAGCTCCTACCATGCTCTCCTCGGGCGCCCAGCCCTCGCCAAGTTCATGGCCATCCCCCACTACGCATACCTCAAGATGAAGATGCCGGGACCCCACGACGTGATCACCGTTGTCGGCTGCTTCAGGCGGTCGATGGAGTGTGCCTCAGCCGGTTCCAAACTGGCAGAGGCCCTCATCATAGCCGAAGAAAAATGCGTGATCATGCGCAATGTGTCCATGGCCCAGCAGAACATTCCGGCTAGCAGCAAACCGACAGGAGAAGGAGCTTTCCAGCCGGCAAAGGAGACGAAGAGGATCCTGCTCGACCCCTCCGATCCGACTAAGTTCGTCACCATTGGTGCCGGCTTGGACAGCAAATAGAAAGGCGCGCTCGTCGACTTCCTCCGTAAGAATCGGGACATCTTCGCATGGTCCCCCAAGGACATGCCGGGTGTGCCGAGGGAGTTCGCCAAGCACTCACTTCATGTGTGTCCGGATGCTAAGCCGGTCAAGCAACCTCTGCACCGGTTCGCAGAGGAGAAGAGAAAGATAATCGGTGACGAGATCACCCGGCGGGTTCATCATGGAAGTGTACCACCCGAACTGGTTGGCGAACCCAGTCTTGGTGCTGAAGAAGAACAAGACCTGGCGCATGTGTATCGACTACACCAGCCTGAACAAGGCATGCCCGAAAGACCCCTTCGCCTTGCCCCGTATCGATCAAGTCATCGATTCCACGGCCGACTGTGATTTGTTGTCTTTTTAGATTGTTATTCCGGGTACAATCAGATCCGGCTAAACCCGGCTGATCAGATTAAGACATCATTTATCACCCCCTACGGGGCTTTCTGCTATGTAACCATGCCTTTCGGCCTAAAGAACGCAGACGCCACCTATCAGCGATGTATGCAGAAATGCTTGCACTCACAGATAGGCCGAAACATGCACGCTTACATGGATGACGTGGTCATCAAGACCAAGGAGAAGCGCACCCTCCTCGAGGATCTGGGAGAGACATTTGGCGACCTCCGCCAGTACCAGATGAAGCTGAATCCAGAGAAGTGCGTCTTCGGAGTACCATCCGGCCAGCTACTCGGTTTCCTCGTATCACGACGAGGCATCAAGGCGAATCCGGAGAAGATCGCGGCCATCGAGAGGATGTAGCCGCCCAGGAACCTGCTTGGGGTCCAGAAGTTCACCGGATGCCTGGCTTCCTCACGCTTTCGCCACCGGTGGGGGAGAAGGCACCTGCTGTACCAAATGATGAAGAAGACGGACAAGTTCTCCGACTTCGCAAGCCGACGCCGATTTCACGACCTCAAGCGCATGCTATCCACAACACCGGTTCTAGCCACGCCAAGCAAGGAGCCGATGTTGCTCTATATAGCAGCCATCACCGGGTCGCCGTCCCCGGTGGTGGAGCGCCCCGAGGAAGGCAAGGCTCAGCCGGTTCAGAGACTCATCTACTACCTCAGTGAGGTCCTCTCCCTCTCCAAGCAGAAGTACCCCCACTACCAAAAGATGTGCTACGGTGTGTACCTCGCATGCAACAAGCTCAAGCACTACTTCCAGGAGCACCCGATTAAGGTCGTGTGCACTGCACCCCTTTCGGAAATCATCGGCAACAAGGACGCCACCAGCCGAGTCGCCAAGTGGGCCATCGAGCTCGCCGCCTACTCCATCCAGTACGAGCCCCGGCTCACGATCAAGTCATGGGCATTGGCGGACTTCCTCGTCGACTGGGCCGAGACCCAGTATCTCCCACCGGTTCCGGATTCGGACCACTGGCGGATGCACTTCGACGGGTCGAAGATGCTCGGGGGCTTGGGAGCCGGCATCATGCTCACCTCGCCCAAAGGAGACTGGCTAGAGTACGTGTTGCAGATCCACTTCAATGTAACACCCTCAGAATCGGCCCTATGCAAGTTTTAGCGAATCCCGCCAAACCCGCATAGAAACGATTCAAAGGTGCCCACCAGGCACTTTCGTGCGGGTGGAAAACGAAGTAATAACATTACACAACAGTCCTCGATGGGACCCACAGAACAGATATATATACAACAGCGACTCACGGAGTCAAGAATATAGATTTACAGGACAAAGATCCAATCACCTTGAAAATGATAGAGCGTCCGACTACGGACAAGATGCAAATTGAGCTAAGAGCCCTGAAGAATAACCAATGGCGTCCATAACCCTGCCCAGGCCAAGCCGGAAGGGTAACCCTGCTAACGACGTCGATCTCAAAACCTGCTTAAACCAAAGGGGTGCCGACAAAGGGCAAAGGAAAAGAGGAGCTGTCAAGATCGAGGCCAAGACACGACGAGGCTAGAATTGGCCTCCTCGCCACATAGGTATGGTGGATCGAGGCGGCAGCGCAGATGCACTAAACAACCTATAGAGACTCAAACAACCGCCGGCTATCGAGAGGGATAAGAAAGACCTATTCGGATCCAACCTGATTCTACCACCAAACATACCCATCCCGATATTTCCTCGAGACCAAACGAGGAAGTCAACCGAGGAACTCACACGGTTGGCGTTTTATTCATTCAGTTATAGTTGCAGCAATTACTAGTCAAATATAGATAGCATGAGTCATCCTGATTTAATAAGCAAAGGCGCTTTAATTATCCATTCCGTTGAGGTTGTAATACTTACTAGTCGATACATATAGCATGAGATATCCCAAAACCCAGCTTATTGGTACTTTTATTTAGCCATTCCGCTATAAGAAGCTGATTACTAGTCATATCGGATACAAGTCAAATTATAGCAGTAAACTTTAGTTATAGTTGTCTATGATCGAGAACTGCGGCTCCAAGTCGTCCATAACCGCGACACGGCTTAAAAGATTTAACTCAGGGTGCACCAAAGTATCCACACGCACTTCGACCCTTTTTGCCAGATCAATTAACATACACCCATCGGTATGTCGGCGGGGCCTAAGTCATGACGTTTCCCAAACCCAAAGCAAGCACGGGGGGCCACCCCACTAAGTCTACCCGCAACAAAGTCGGCCGGTCTCCGAGACGGACTTAGGGTTTGGGTAGAGGGCTGTGAACGACTGGGGACCCAAAACTAGGCTTGTCGACACCGCGAAAACGTGTCCCGATCCTAAACAGTACAGTGTGCTATCCATCGCACAATTTAAATAAAGCAGTAAAGCATGGCATAAGTACAGGATCGTAAATAAAACCTCGAACTAGTTTGTGGCCCCCGGTACAATACTTTGAAATCAGGTAGTAATCAATGGGGGGCCCATATCTCCCCACCTGTGGTTAGCGCGCTCGATCTCTAACAGTGTCAAGAACTCGGGTCCCACGGGACACCAAAGGAGCTCGGAAACCAAATATTGTCTATCACCCACCGGTGCCTCTGCATTACCTACTCCAATTTTAGTTATTAAACAGTAATTGAAATAAACTATAATGAAAGCCATGATCATCTCCAACCTCAAGCATGCGGCAATACTCCAACGACTGTGGTACTTGACGACACGCAACAGCAACAGAGCAAGCGACTATGACGCGCAAGTCCAGCTATCTACCAAACAACAGGTAATAGGATGTGTCCAAGGCAATATAAGGCTGCAAGGGATATCACGGATACGGAAACTGGAGCATCGCAACACGGATAGCAATAGATTAACAGGAGGGAATAAATACTATAAAAGTAAGATAGGTAGAAAGGGGGAGATGCTCGCCTGAAAACATTGCCGAAGGTTCATCCGAAGATCGGGTCGACATCAGATCAACTCATCGGCCTAGTCCGTGAAGAAGCAAAACACTAGCACAAACACCGGATGCACTATTTAATACTACGGTAGAAAATCGGGCATGATGCATGTATGATGTATGACATGGCAAAGATGGGATGCAATTAGGCCATATTAAGCGGAACCGGGGTCCCGACAGTTTATTGGATGGTTCATGTTGTTTAGATACCCCGCAAATTAAATGTTGGATTAGCAAGACCAAACATGGCTTCGGTTCGCTATGCAATTTAAATGAAGTCCGGAATAAGACAAAGATATCCCGCATATAGACTCCATATTTAATTTAGGTGAATCGGCCTAAGGCCCCCAAACCACACAAATATGCATGCGAGTATGACAATTTAATATGCAATAATTTATATAGATGGCATTTATAAAATAGGGCTCGGATCAGGGTCACACATTAGGGTTCGACGGTCTTGGTTCCGGGGTTCGGGCCCATAGGCTCGTGGTTCGACGGGATCGTTCTCGGACTCCGGGATTTAGGGTCTTCGGATCGGGGTAGTAGATCTTGTCGCACGAGCGTCAATGCTTCCGGGAAGGAGAACTTGTCGTCCAGGGTCTCGGTGTCCGGGGTGAAGTACTCGGCGTCCTCGAGGGAGTACTTGGCGTTCCGGGTAGCCGACCTTGGCGTCCGAGAGATGATCTTGTCGCATCCGCGGCCTTCGGGTACGGGTTCTCCGGGCTCCCATGTAGGAGATCTTGTCGTCGCGTCGAAGAACTCGGGTTCGGGGTCGGGTGTCGGTGGACTACTTGATGTTTCCCCTTAGAAGATCTTCGGGTTCCGTGAAGGAGATCTTGTAGTGCCGGAAATCCTCGGGGTCGATCATCGGATCCGGCGACGGGGCTTCGAGGCACTTGTTATAGGGCCTGCCTTGTATCTCCGGGTACGGGGGTCTCGGTGAGCTTTGCGTCCTGAGGAGGTGGTCTTCGGTTTCGGGCCTCGGCCATCTCGTCCGCGTAGCAGATCATGGCGTTCCGAGGGCTGCGGTTCGGCTTCGTGTTCTCTAGGGCCGGTCTCACCAACACATGTTCAAGGTCATCCTTCCGCCGGAGGACGGCAGGGCGCGAGGAGGATCTCGGCGAGGCGGCCTTGGCGCGGTTGAGGACACGCAGGACGCAGTTACGACGGCGGTTGTGGGGACTTGACGTGCTCGACGCGGCGAGGTGGGCCGGAACTTCCAGGACGCCAGCAGCTTGGCCCAGGGAGGGGACGGCGCACGGAGGCGGCGCTCGAGCGTGGGGCCGGCGAGGCGGCGCGGTAGGAGGCCGCGGGGGCGGAGGACGACGGTGGGCCGGCCGGAGGAGCTCCGGGCGAGGGAGGGGAGACGGGGAGGACGCGTCGGGGAGGAGACCGGGGGCGCGCCGGCGGCGGGGAGCCGAGGCCGAGCGGCAGCGGAGCGGGGGGGGAGGAGAGGTGCGGGCAAGAAGGGTCAGGCGAAGTGGCGCTTCCGGGAGATAGGGAGGTGCGAGCGTGGCGGTGGGGAGCTAGGAGGGGCTGCGCTGGGAGAAGGAAGGCAAAGGGCGCAAGGCCGGGAGGCGAGGCTGGGGCGAGGCCTGGGCGAGGGGCAGAGAGGAGAGGAGAGGAGGGGAGGTTGGGGACGCGGGCTGAGGGAGAGAGAGAGAGAGGGTCCCGCAGGTGAGGCATGTGGGGCCCAGGGTGTGTGGGTTGGGTGTGTGAGAGGTGGGGCTGGAATGGGGTGGGGCCAGGCGGTCGGTGAGGGAGAGGGAGGGGGGTAGGGGGCCTGTGTGGGTGAGGAAGGGAGAGGCAGGGCCGTCCAGGGGTGGGTTGGGACCAGGCAGGAGGTGGTTTGCTGTGGGTGGATTGGTGAGGTGGCAAGGTGGGTGGGGATTGGGTCCAGGGGTGAGGTGGCGAGCTGGGATAGGTGGGTAGACTAGAATTGGGTGGGGGTAGATTTAGGTGGACCGTTTTATTCTGGGGGTGGCCGACTGGGTCGGATCGGCCCGGTTTGGCTGCCCCCACTAAAATAATTAAATATTTTATTTGTTTAAAACAGGGCTTTGCAAACCGTTGGTCGACAAAACAAATTAATCCGGAGACCCGGGTTTGCGTTTGAACAAAGACGGGACGTTTAGAAAACAAAAATAGGTTTTTCCGAAAATAATTTTTATGCAAGCAAATGCAAGATGATGACGATGCTCGAATGCAACGTGGCATGATGATATGAGCATGAGGTTATGATGATGCAATGCACAAAAACAACGCGATTTTCTAGTAGTGGTTTTGCGGGATGCCACATTCAAGGCCTCCAACAACGTAGCCGAATACGAGGCATTGGCGCACGGGCTCCGGGTGGCCAATGAGATCGGTGTCAACCGGATCCTATGCTTCGGTGATTCGGACTTAGTGGTGCAGCAGGTGTCCGGAGAATGGGATGCCAGAGATCCAAACATGGCTCTCTACCGATTCCACATCCAGAAGCTCTCCAAGATCGGATCCTTCAACATGTCCGAATTTCACCACATTCCCCGCACCAACAACGAGGCAGCCGATGCGCTCTCCAAGATCGGATCCACCAGGCAGGCCATGCCACCAGGGGTCTCCTTGGAGCACCTGTGCAAGCCATCCATCAACCCATCACCGGAATCAGACTCCATCGTCTGGGCAGGAGGCGTTCCGGCTGACGGAATGACAGAAGCGGAGCCGGCAGAACCACCGAAGAAGAAGAACTGCACCAATTCCGGCCAGGCAGTGCCATCCGGCTCGCAAGACCCGGGGGCTGCCGGCTCGCCTAGTGGCTCGGGGGCTGCCGTCCCGGGTACGCCACCCGGACGACTTCGACACCGTCACCGGAGGATAGAGCGCCCTCGCTATTCGAAGTACCATCCTGGGCACAGCCCTTCATGAGCTACATCTCCAATGGAGAACTCCCGGACGACGAGGTGGATGCCAGACAAATCCGGCGCCACACGCAAACGTACACCATCATATGTGGTATTTTCCAAAGATGTGTTGATGTGGACACGGGCTACCGGCTACTCAAGGATATCCACCAGGGCGAGTGCGGGCACAACGCTTCGTCAAGGGCAATAGTCGCCAAGGCATTCCGCCATGGTTTCTATTGGCCCACCGCCCTCGAGGACGCTGAGCAGCTGGTCCGCGCATGCAACGGGTGCCAACGCTTCGGGCAGCTCAGGCACATGCCAACTTTGGTACTCAAGACCATACCGATCACCTGGCCCTTCGCGGTTTGGGGCCTCGACATGGTCGGTCCTTTCAAGCGAGCACGCGCGGGCATGACCCACCTGCTGGTAGCAGTGGACAAGTACACAAAGTGGATCAAGGCCAAGCCTATCCAGAAGCTGGATGGAGTGACGGTTGTTACCTTCTTCACCGACATCATCAACCGCTTCGGCTACCCTAACAACATCATCACCGACAACGGCACGAACTTCGCCAAGGGGGCCTTCGCCAGGTTCTGCAGCAACAAGGGCACCCGACTGGACCTTGCCTCCATCGCGCACCCGCAGTCCAACGGGCAAGTCGAAAGACCAAACGGCTTGGTGCTAGCCGGCATCAAGCCACGTCTCATCGAGCCGTTGGAGCGGTCACCCGGATGTTGGATCGAAGAGCTTTCGGCTGTGCTGTGGAGCCTCCGCACCACACCGAATAGGTCAACCGGCTACACACCATTCTTCCCGGTCTACGGATCGGAAGCCGTCCTCTCCACCGACATCGAGTTCGACTCCCCTCGCAAGCTCCTGTACGACGAAAAGGCCAACAGGGAGGCACGAGAAGACGGGGTGGACCTCCTAGAGGAGGCCCGCGAGCTGGCCCTATCCAGATCAGCCCTGTACCAGCAGCGACTGTGTTGCTACCATTCAAGCCGGACCCGCCCAGTTGCGTTCCGCAAGGGCGACCTGGTTCTCCAGCTGGTGCAAGACACGAAGGGCATGCACAAGCTATCACCACCATGGGAGGGCCCCTTCATCATCAGCCGGGCGCTACCCAACGACTCCTATTACCTCATCGACGCACAGCAGCCGCGCAAGAACAAGATGGACAAATCAGACGAGGAGACCGAGCGTCCCTGGAACGTGGCCCTACCGCGCCCGTTTTACACCTAGTCGCCAGGCAGTGTATGTATCCCGAAAACCCTATGAATGAAAATGCGGACCCCCGCGAGAATCTCGGGGCTCCTTACTAGAAATGTGTGTGCACCTGTTTTCCGGTTCAAATTTTCCGGCTCCGGCAACCCCTACCTGGGGGCTCGCCGGCTGGCACGGCCTGCTAAGTCAACAAACCAGCTGAGTAGCGTGTGACGATGTCAGAGGCCCACTCTTCGTCTCAGCTACAGACCGCAACCCGGCTGTCCGGCTAGCAAGAGCAAAAGCCTGAGGCATCCCACACGAAAAACAGGGAGGAGACACGACAGATCGGGCGTCCCGGCCCTGCAACTAGCTCGAACCAATCTAGCTGCTAAGCCGTTAGTACTGTGTGTAATGTACTGTCAGCTCCCTTCGATTCCGGCTGCTCGGCAAGGACGCAACGAAAATAGCAGAGCACACAGGAAAGAGACTAAGTGTCTAGAAAGGAGCAAGCCGGTTGAAAAACAAGCCGCTTTTCCGCCACAATTTGATGACTAACCTACTAACCTATGTGGACATGTGTGTATGCGTATGTACATTATTGTCCGACTACCTTGAGTCAGAATTCAGGAGAAGGAAAGAAGATTCGAAGTCCTTGCCTTCATCAAGTGCTCCGAATATCGGGGGCTACACCCACTGGGTGCGCTCGCACGCCCCTAGTGGAATCTTGTAGTTCCTGACCGGCTAAGGGCATTTAGCCGGCCGTTCGGAGCCCAGGGGAGGGCAAGGGCAGGAGCAAGAAAAGACAAGAAAGATTCGAAGCACCTGGCTACGCCAGCTACTCCGAATCTCGGGGGCTACACCCAGCACCTCACTAGAATGTTAGTTCCCCCGACTGAAGGCGTTCAGCCGACGAAAGCTTACGACTGAGACGAGGCCAGTCGGATAAAGTTAGAATACTTGGGAGAAATAAGGAAGATTCGAAGCACTGCCACGCCACTACTCGATCTTGGTTACACCAGGGAGGCTTAGCGCCCCCACTGGAGGTGTAGTTCGTCCAGCTAAGAGTGTGTAGCCGGACGAGGTTAGCCAGGCGGAGCAAGCCGGCAAAAATATCAAAAGGAAACTCAACGCACAAGTTAAGAGACTCAAGAATTTCAACGATTAACAAACAAAAGGGAGACGAAACTCCCATAAGTTACCCGGCATCAAAGACAACTGGTACAAACAGACAAGATTCGTAAACATGTAACACAATACAAATACACCCGGCATCCTGAGGGAATAACTAGGCGGCAAGACCCTTGCCGTGCGGGGGATCTTGGCCGGTAGAAGCTTCAGGCGGCGGAGGAGGCACGAAGCTTGATCCGGTTCGTGCGCCTGCGGGCGGTGGCATCGGGCCCTCCACGTCAGGAGTACCGATAGACTCCGAGTTGGTGAGCGCCTCATCGGGGTCCATGTAGTCGGCAATCTTGATGGCGGATCCGTGAAGCTCCGGATGGGCTTGGCGGATGGCGACAAGATCGGCTCCGGCACGGAAGCCACCGTCAATCTTCTCGACGCGGGCATCCTTGTACCAGAAGAGCATGAGGGCCAGAGCCATCTCCGCTCCGGCCCGCGCCGCTAGGTCCCGCAGCCGGTCCACCGCAGTCGGCACCTCTCCCACCTTCGCAGCCAGCTGCGCCATCGTCTCCGAAACCGGAGCCTCCGGCCACACGAAGGAGAAGACATCCCGCGCCGCCTGATGAATCTTGGAGGCTTCCTCGCCAAGAAGGACGACGAGCTCCTGGGCCGTCGGCTGCGCTCACGGCCAGTTCTCATGCAGCCGGTTGTAGGCCAGCAGGTCTATGCCGGGGTAAAAGGCTGTCAGAAAAGACGGTCAGATCCGGCTACCGGATCCGGAAAGAAAGGAAGACGGGAAAAGGAACTCACCCTTGGCAGTGTGGCCGACCTGCATCAGCTCCTCCACCAGCGCCTTCTCCTTGATTGCTAGACATTTGATCTCCTTCTCTTGGTCCTTGTTCTGGGCCTCGAGAAGGGTGAAGGCTTCGGCCCGGCTAGTGAGCGAGGCGTCGCGCTCCTTGACGGTGGACTCCAGACCGTCTACCCTCGCGTGCCAATCCTTGTTTTGCAGCCGCAGAGTGGAGTTGGACTTGCTAAGCTGGTCGTTCGCTTTCTTCAAGCGATCGATCTCGCGCTGAGCGCACACGAGGATGGCTGCAACAAAACTGGCTATCAGTAAAAAAAGAGCGAGCTGGGTGAAGCGAACTTACTCTGGGAAGTCCCGTTGGCGGCAGCAAGCTTCTGCTCCAATGTCCGGTTCCCGCCAGCTGTGGCCTCCAACAGCCAGATCTCCTTCACCGCCAGCTCGAGTGTGGTGGCAAGGTCCGACAGCGAGGCGGCGGAGGAAGCGTCATCGTCCACGGTGTTGACGGCCAAGGACTCCTTCGCTGCAACCACCACCATTCGCCATTCCTCCCCAAGCTCCTCGTCGGAGTTATCATCGCCAACAACGACGAGCTCCTTGCCGGCAACCCCCCGCGCGCTCGCGGAGGAGCCTTCCGGCTGGAAGGGCTCTGCTTCCGGTTGGGGACCTTCCGGCTGGGCGGAGGCGGTCGGCTCAGCTCGAGGGGGAGGTGAGGGCTACGCGTCAGTTGAAGGAGGGGCGCCGATTGGCGCAGTTGGGGCACGGGGCGGTGACCCGGCTGACGCTCATGCCGGGCTCGTGGCTCCAAAGGAGACCAGTGTGCTAAAAAGAAAGAGAGAAGGCAAAAGCAAAACAAACCAAAGTCAGAAAAATAAGAAAAAGGGGCAAGAAGACAGAAAGCACCGAAAGATAGAGGGGGAGAGAAAAAATGTACCCCGGCACAACCGGGGGCGGCCCCTTCTTCCGGCCAAGGCGGCTTGGCTGCAGGGCGCCGGACCGGCTCCTCTTGGGAGCCGGCTCCTCCGTCGCAGGCCGGCGGGAGCCGGAACGACTGGAGCCGCTCCCGCCTGCCTCGCCGTCCATCACGGAGCACGTCGCCGGGTCCATGGTCAGCATGGCCTCCTCATCCTCGTGCACCTCCGCGTGCGGGTCGGCAGCCGGCTCGTCATTCCGGCTAGGGAAGGCATCGCCGTCCCCGTCCGATTCCTCGCCGGACCGCCGAGCGCGCGGCTCGGGCAAGTCAGGCGTGAATACCTCGAGGGGAGCCTCACCCTCCTCGCGAAGGATGCAGGCGAAGATCTGCCGAATACAAGAAGACATTCAGACAGAACATGGAAACAACACAGAAAGAGCAAATAAAGTTTCCGGCTATAAGAACTTGCCCGGGGCACCAGTTCTCCCCGGCTGTAGGAGCCGACCAACTTCCAGCTCCGCAGCCGCCTTGTCGATCGTCCACAACCACTCCTTCAAGTTGTGGTAGTGGGGAGCACGGCGCGGCAGCCGGGTTGGGTCTAGCCGACCGGAGTAATAGCACATCTTGTGCGCCCGCTGCTGCATCGGCATCATCAGCCGGGACATCCAGCTAAGAGTGATGTCCCGGCCAGTTAGCCGGCAGGTGACGAGGGAGCACATGCGCTGCAGCATCGGGTCCGTCTTCGCCTTGTCGCCGTGGAACATCAAGTCCCAGTTCTGCCGGCTGGACTCGACGTCCTGGAAGGCCGGAAGATTTATCCGGTCGATGTTGGTGATGTTCTTGACGTAGAAGTACGACTGCTGCCACAGCCGTACCGTGTCCTAGAGCAAGAACTTGGGGTAGCCGGATTGGGAGCAGGAGTAGATGGAGGCGCCGCCGCAGACGACTAGCGGCCCCTTCGTGTACTGCACCTGCGGCCGGACTCGGAAGAGCCAGCAGAAGAGCCCGAGATCTGGCTGGATCCCGAGATAGCTCTCGCAGAACGCCATGAAGTGCGCGAGCGTCCCGATGGCATTGGCGCCGAGGTGGTGAAGACGGAGGTCGAAGAAGGCGAGAAACGTCAGGAGGAAGGGGTTCACTGGAAGGGCGAACCCACGTGCCAGATGAGAGAGGAAGACGAATTGCTCCCCCTCCGCCAGGTGCGGCGACACCTCTCCCGCCAGCGCCAACCGCACCGCCACCTCCTCCTCCGACGGGAGAACGCGGGTGGCGCGGTACTTCTGAATCTGGTCTTCGGTGACGGACGAGCCGCAGCAAGCCCCGCGGTCGGCGGCCATTTCCGGCTGGTGGAGAGGAGCGGCGACGGAAGAGTGGCGGTGGCCCGTAGCGTCGACGATGACGAGTGGGCGGTGCAGCGGGCTACGGTGCAGAAGGCAAGAGCGCAGAAGCAGGAGCACGTGGGGGAGAAGGAGACTGCAGTGGGGGAGCGAAGGAAAGGAATTGCCTCCCCCGCGGCGTCCCTTTAAAGGACCGGAAGGGCAACCGTCGACGGGGCCACGTGGCGTGCACCCGGGCAACCCACACCCTAACCGCCGCCTAGATCCCGTGTGCCAGGGCAGGAGGCGCAGAAGATCCCGGAGCGAGAACCGAAGCGCCGGATAGCGGTTTCCCGAGGCAACGTGCGACGGTACGTTATGCTATCCGCCGCATTGCAATGATGGCGCGTGTGCGTGTGGCCAGCGTTAGCACTGACGTCACGAGTAGCGCAACCGCCAGCGCAGCCGGATACAAATTCGAAATCGGGAGGGAGCGCGCGCACATTTCGCCTAAGGGCGGAATCCACACGCGCTCGGGGGCTAGTGTCAGGGGGATGGTCCCCAGGTACCCCAACCGGATAAGAAACCAGACAGTTGGATAGCGTCCAGCTGGCTAGATGCAGCCGGACAGGGTAAGACAGGCCGACTATCACCCGGTAGCTGGATCAGGAAGAGACAGCCGGATACGGTGACGTAGCCAGACCCAATCAGCAAGACAGGGCGACGTGCGTAAGGCACGCACGCCTCAGACGATGACATATCTGCAACCACCCAGCCATACCAAGACTTTGCGAGGGTGATGCGTGACGATGGCAAAGACGGGCTCGCACGGTGTCCACTGTGCCTACGACAGCCATACCACTCGTACTCCGATAAGACGTGCCATACTGGATACTGTAGATGACTAGCCGGCTGGGACCCGCCTGTGGTACTCGCCAGTCGTACTAGCCAGTGAGACCTTTGCCTCTCTGCCTATATAATGAGAGGCGAGGCCTCAGTAGAAAGGGTTGGTCATACAGCATTTAAGGCAGTAGCTAGCACATACAGCTTGAGGAGCACTTGTAGTTCGAGTATTCCACATAGTCAGATCCGGCAGGAGTAGGGGCTTTACCTCACCACGAGGGCCCTGAACCTGGGTACTTCTTGCGTCCCGCTACGCTCGCTCATACCCAATCTCGCCTGCGGACGCCGTCGATAGCTTCCCTGCTAGTCCCCACACCTCTATCTAACCTCTTCAAGTACTGCCGTTCCCAACACAACGACACCATTGGTGACGTGGGTACCCGCGCCCTTCTTCTTCCCGGCACCGGCGGTGCTGGTGCGCACAGTGGTGGAGCCGCCCTTCTTATTGGTAGCAGTAATGGCGGCGGCGGATTCAGCGGCAGCACCTCCCTTCTTTTTTCCCATCTTGCGGTGGCGGTGCGAGCGGAGGAATTAGCTCGGGAACACGCGGAGTTGATGAGCTCTAGGAAGTAGAGAGCAGCGTTAATGGCGATGGAAGCACAAGCACATAAAAGAGCAGATGTGAAAATTACCGCAGCTGTGCTGCTACTTAACCCCCTTGCGGATGCAATCCAATGGCTAGCAAAAACCCTATTGGACGCGTGGCGCACATCGTGGTCGACACGTGTAGAGGCCAAAGCACGAACCGTCCCCCACTATCTCCATTACGCGCGGAAATCGAGGAGGCGCAGTTAAAACGAAAGATTACGCATGCCCGGTCAAATCAAAGTCAGAAAATGGGACCCACCGCTCGTCACGTCCCGTCAAAGCCACTGACCCGGGCAACTGAGATCATCACATCATCAACACTGATGTCATCAAGTTGAGCACTAGAAGACTTCGACTAATTTAGTCCCTGCTCGAGTCTTCGACTCCACCAAGCACTCGGGGGCTACTCCCATAGCAGCGTTGGTCGCGCACCACACGATTTTCTTTTTATGCAGGAATATGGACATTCAAAGCATACCCAACCACTCGAATCTACGATTCGACTATGGATCATGGGTTACTCCCATAGAGAGCACCGGAAGCAAATTCGACTGAAACAAGCAAACGAAATACGACAGTAGTCGCAAAAGTTCTTTAGTCCCTGCCTGAGTCTTCGACTCAACCAGGCACTCGGGGGCTACTCCCATAGGGAGCGCTGGTCGGGCACCCTATGATTATTTGTACATCGTACTGTGTGTTGATAACATCCACACTCGAAGTCTATGGTGACACCGCCTCATATTTTCCTCTACAAAGAGACTGCATCTCCTGGGCCACCCGAATCATCTCCGCGATGACGAAAATTCAGATGCCGCGCTTGCAGCGTGAAGATAAGACCTGAATAAGGCCTGGCAACGCATTTGCTGCGCACTACCAGAAATATATCTGTCCCTACAGGTATGATGAACATGCCTTGACGGACGCGTTGAGTGCTCACACCCATATACTGGAATTTGACTCCTATAAGACCTCCACGGCTTGAGTCGAATTACACCACCACTTTTCCGAATTCGAGTCTGGGGACTCAAGTTCGAGTAGATTGCGTTGTTTTGCCCTAAGGCAGTTAATTGATACCGATACATCAGTTAAATCAGGCACACATATCAACAATCCCTATGACATAAATAGAACACTCAAAAAAAATACTCAGTCATGCACTCGAAAGGCTTCATAAAGTCCCCAGTCGAATCTACGATTCCACTGGACACTCGAGGGCTACTGACATGGGTATACCCTGCAGGTACTCGAGTTTAGTATATACGGTCCAGATACGGTGGAAGCGCACGGCATTGCCACGATCCGATGAAGACTTCGAGTGGCCAACGGACTCTCGATTACTTGCGAGACAAGAAGAAGCTTAAAGATAGAAAGTTTAAAGGGAAAACCCTAATCTGTAACCGACTCGACCTGCTACCCGAGACCTAGCCTATCTATATAAAGGCCATGAGGGGCAGCGAGGAGGACACACGCAATCCTAGTTTCCACAACTCTCGCTAGATTGCATCTTGATACATTGCAAATGTATCTACAATTTTTGATGCTCCATGCTTGGTTTTATCCACTTTCTTGTGTTTTGTCCACACTTTGGAGAACTTTTCATATGATTTCTTGGACTAACCTATTAACAAGAGCCACAGTGCCAGCTGCCTGTTTTCTGCTGTTTTTGGTTCCAGGAAAGTCAGAAAATGAATATTCTCGGAATTGGACGGGACAAAAGCCAAAGTGCCTATTTTTCCAGAAGACTCCAGGAGCCAGAATACGAGACGGAGGAGAGCCAGGGGCTAGCCACACCACCCCTAGGCACGGGCTGGGCCTGGACGCGCCAGGGCATGGTGTGGTGGCCCCAGGCACCCCCTCGGTCTCCCTCTTCGCCTATAAGAAGCCTTCTAACCTAAAAACTCCGGGGGGTTCGACGTTTTACCACAAAAAGTTCCGCTGCGCCGCCGCCACCGAAGGGGAGATTCGGGGGATAGAAAGTCTCTGTTCTGTCACCCTGCCGGGACGGGGAAGTGCTCCCGGAGCCATCTCCATCGATCTCCACCATCATCTTCATCGACCATCCATGTTTCCTCCATCTATGAGTGAGTAATGCCCCAATATAGGCTATGGGGATGGTAGGGATTAGATGAGATCGTTCATGTAATGGCATCAGATTGTTAGGGCATAGTGCCTAGTATCTTTTATTAGTGCTTTATGACTTTGTTGCAACTTGTTGTGCTTAATGCTTGTCACTAGGGCCCGAGTGCCATGATTTTAGATCTGAACGTATTATTGATTCATCATGATAGTATTGTTTTGGGTCTTATCTACAAGTTGTATACACACGTCGTTGTCTGGAACCTATGGTCCCGAAGTGATAGAAATCGGGGTAGCCGGAAATGAAAGGCTTTGATGTGAGGATCACATGTGTTTACGGAGTGTTAATGCTTTGCTCCGGTGCTTTATTAAAAGGAGCACCTTAATTGCCAGTAGTTCCCTAGAGACCCCGCTGCAAACGGGCTGGCAGGACGAAAGATGTTGTGCATGTTCTCATTGCGAGCACGTATGACTATATATGGAACACATGCCTAGGATTGTTCTAGTACTTGGATGCTTTATCTTATTTATCTGCAATTGCCCTATGTTCTGATTGCTATGTGAATTGTCTTGTCCATGCAACCGCCCGTCCATCCATCCCTATGCCTACCGCACTCGAATCCCACTGTTTACTACTTTTGTTACTACTGTCTTTGCTTTGCTACTACTGTTACTGTCTTTACTACAAAACTATTGCTCTTGATAAACTCTGTGAGCAAGATTGTTTCAGTGCAGCTGAATTGACAACTCAGTTGTTAAGGCTGATAAATATTCTTTGGCTCCCCTTGTGTCGAATCAATAAATTGGGTTTCACTTCCCTCGAAAATACTGCGATACACCCCCTATACTTGTGGGTCATCACATCTGCACACCCCTCTAATCTTCGATTCCTCCATTAATTCCAAGAGCAGACAAGCAGGAGTAGGGACCTCTACGACGCCTGAACCTAGGTAAACCTTGCATCCCTATGTGCTTGTTTGCTAGCCGACTGATGCCTCCAGCGCTCCCTCCTTCTCCAAAACCCAAGTCCATAACAATGGGCATTGATGAGTTAAACCCTCGTCAATCAGCAACAACATTCTCTTTTCCCTTCTTATAGTTAATGATGTAAGGAAAAGACTCAATGAACTCAACCCATTTAGCTAATCTTCTATGCAAGTTTGATTGAGTTTTCAAGTATTTCAATGCTTAATGATCATAATGTATGATGAATTCCTTTGGCCACAAATAATGTTGCCAAACCTCAAGTACTCTGACAAGCGCATATAATTTTTTATCATAGATTGAATAATTAAAATGAGCACCAGTCAATTTCTTAGAAAAATAAGCTATAGGCCGACCCTCTTGCATCAAAACGCCACCTATGCCTATACCACTAGCATCACATTCAACTTCAAATTTCTTCGAAAAATCAGGTAATGCAAGTAATTGTGTAGAAGTAAGCAAACGTTTCAATGTATCAAATGCAATGTCTTGGGCCGCGCCCCATACAAAAGGAACACCTTTCTTTGTCAAATCATTCAAAGGTGCAGAAATGGTGCTAAAATCTTTCACAAAGCGCCTATAGAAACCAGCTAAATCATGGAAACTACGCACTTGACTTACATTCATTGGAGTAGGGCAATTCTGAATTGATTCAATTTTAGATTGATCTACCTCTACTCTATGCTTAGATACAACAAATCCTAGGAATATGACCTTATCTTGTGCAAATGTGCACTTCTCAAGATTAGCATACAATTTATTATCACGCAACACTTGCAAAACTTGTCTAATATGAGTGCAATGTTCAGATTTGGTGTGGCTGTATATAAGTATATCATCAAAGTAGACAACCACAAAACGACCAATAAACTCTCTCAAAACATGATTCATCAAACGGATGAAAGTACTAGGTGCATTAGTAAGACCAAATGTCATGACTAACCAATCATACAAGCCGAATTTAGTTTTGAAAGAAGTTTTCCACTCATCCCCTTCTTTCATCTTAATTTGATGATAACCACTATGCAAGTCAATTTTAGAGAAAACAGCAGCACCACTCAATTCATCTAGCATATCCTCTAAGCGTGGAATAGGATGACGATATCAAATAGTGATGTTATTAATCGCTCTACAATCAACACACATGCGCCATGTACCGTAATAACAGGAACAGCACAAGGGCTAAGAGAAACACGAATGTACGGTTGGTAAGTGTGGCACTGGGAATCAAGTCCACTTGATGTTCTATACCGCACAATGGAGGTAAACCTGCGGGTACATCTTCTGGAAACACATCCCCAAATTCCTGCAAAACAGAAGAGACACCAAGAGAAATAGGGGTGATGTTGTTAGAAACCAATACCTCGCCCTTATACATGAGCACAAGTGGCATGGTTGTAGGATCCTCACGAAATTCTCTCATATCCTCCTTGGTGGCTAGTATCAATAAACCAGGCACTCTCTCACTTTTCATTATATCACTCAATTTAGGCTCAATTACATCAGGAACAGCTCTCACACAATCTCGCTGAGCTATAGGATCTTCCTTCAAATTCACCTCTATCTTCTGGCGAGAATCATTCACAATATCTTGTGGTGTCATTGGCTGCATAGTAATCTTCTTCCCTTTGAATTCCAAGTGATATGTATTGGCTCGGCCATTGTGTTGCACATGGTGATCATAGAGCCAAGGACGACCCAATAGTAGGTGACAAATAAAGGAACCACATCAAAATCAATAGAATCTTTGTATGGCCCTATTTGAAAATTCACACGTACCATATGATTTACCTTCATCTCACAATTGTTGCTCAACCATTGTATGTAGTATGGCTTGGGATGAGGTAAGTATGTCAAATTCAGTTTGGCACATAGTTCCTTACTTGCAAGATTTCTGCAGCTACCTCCATCAATAATGACCTTGCAAGACTTGTTAGGTCACACTAGAGCTTTTGTTTGGAACAAGTTGCAACGCTGGGATTCCTCAACCAGTTTCACACTCAATATACATGAAGATATGACAATGGTTGGAGCACGCTTAGGATACGCATCAGCGCCATCCTCGCAATCATCAACATCATCATTAGAAGCTTCATCTCCACTCTCTACTTTGCCTTGTTTGTTAATAAACATAACCTTGCTGTTTGGACAATCTTTCTTGTAGTGCCCTCTACCTCCACAAGTATGGCACACCACATCACGAGTACGTGCCGTAGACATGTTGGAACCCGAGCTAGCAGCAAGAGCAGCGGGTTTCTGAGCATTAGAACCACCAAACGAAGGAGTACTTACTGGTTTGGCCAATGGTGTAAACGGAGCAGGAGCTAGTGGCGTGACTGTAGGAGGAGTAGATCTGGCCGAAAATCTGCTGGAGGATGGAAAACGAGCACGTGACTTCACCTCTTCTGCCAACTGGTATTCGGCCTCTCTAGCATGGTGCAATAGCTCATTCATGGACTCATACTTGTGATGAAGAACAATGCTCTTGATTGGTAACTTCAGATTGTTGAGGAATCACTGCATGGTCATCTCAATGGATTCACGAATTCTAGCACTCTGCATAAGCAGCTCCATCTCCATGTAGTACTCATCAACTTTCATTGTGCCTTGCTTCAATTGCGTCAATTTATCAAAAATTGAACGCAGGTAGTTGGTTGGTACGAAACGAGCCTTCATGATTTGCTTCATCTCGCGCCAATCCATCAGAGGAAGTTCATTGTCCCCCCTCCTATGTTGCACAAGAGCATCCCACCAACGCAAAGCATAACCATCAAATTCAGATGCTGCAAGTTTGACCTTCTTGTCTTCTGGATAGTCAAATAAGCGCCAGAGTTTCTCAATCTTCAACTCCCATGTGAGGTAATCTTCAGGATCAATGGAACCATCAAACTTGGGAATCGAGAATTTTGGCTTGCCCAAACCATCATCAGTAGCTTGGTTGGGCACACATTGAGCACGTCAAAGAGGGGCAAGCCCACGGCCATGAGCAGGTGCATGGACAGGGGGAATAGCACGTCCCATGCTAACATGTGGAGCAGCATCAACAGCGCTACCCTCATCAAAATCATCAAAGGCATCATCATGTTGAGGATCCTGCCTTCTATGTATGGCGGCTGTCAAACCCTCAACAGAACAATGCAAAGTGGCGACATTGACATTGAGCGTAGCCACTTGTGTTCGGATAGTATCAACCGTTCCAACATGCTGATCCAATCTCATATTCATATCCTGGAGATTCTTGTCATTAGCATCTGTCGTGTGAGTAAACACACGTGTCAAGTGGGACTTCAACGCCTCATATTCGCGCCAATTAACAAGCTCCTCATCCTTCTTTTTCTACGACACAACATCATCATCACTAGAAGGCATGATTAGTAGGTTAGTGCAAAATCAAAATCTGTATGGTGGAAACGCTCACAGCTCACTCACAACTAGATCTTACCCTTCCAAAGTGAATAGAGATGTTGTACCAAACGAAATCAAAGACTAATGCACTGATGTGATGAAGTGAATATCAAAGGAATAAAGAACGATTGCAGGGCACACAGGTTATTTATGGTGGAGCTATAGGTATGGTATCCTATCTACACCGCAAACAAGTCTTAGTGCTGAACGTACAAATACCCAAGAAACAAACACGTGGAGAAAAACGTGGCAATGCAACTATGAAGGGTGTTGCACTACTCTCGAGAGACACTAGCAAAGCTTAAAGTAAACAGACACAAGATTGCTCAATCTACCGGTGCACAAAGATATCACTAGGCCTTTTGCTCAAATTCTCTTTTTTTCACTATTTTTCTTTTTCTTTTGTATAGCTCTTTTTGCTCTTCTTTTGCTAATTTGCCTTTTCTCTTTTTTTATATAGATCACACATGGCCAAATTACAAAGTACACCACCAAAATCCTAAGAGCAGCCTGTAGGAGCGGAAACTAGTCTCAATGGGCAAGTTCCTACACCTATGTAATAGAATGGCTGTGTCTAAGGTTGAAGGAAAAGTGCAAATTCACACTTTGTAAAAATTCCTTCCGTGGCAAAAAAAAAGGGCAAAATCGTGTTGTGGCAGAAAATCCTGCCGCGGCAGAAAAACACGTCAAAAACGTGCCACGGCAGCGAATCTGAATCGTGGCAGAACAGGACTCGCGGCAGGAAAACAGAGTCGGTAGGAAATTTTTTTTAATTCTGACTCGGCCAAGAGTAAACAACTAGGACTCTTAGATTAGATCAGATCTGACCTTGTGGTGGCGGAAACAATGGTGGATTTGGCTAGAACAGAACTAGAAAAACAGATCTACGAAGAACAGATCTAGATCTAAACTAAAGGATGAACACGACCATCAACTATTACTCGTCTACGATGCAATCTAGGCTATGGCAACTCTTTTTGTAGGGCTTTTTCTGTATAGGACTAAAAACAAGATCTAATCTATGGATGGATTTGTGGATTGCTTACCGAGGCAACCAGGAAATCTGATACCAAGATGATATGGGGTGGCCCGATCTTCTCAGCAAGCTCTTGTCGATGATATGGTGGATGATAGATAACTAGTGCGTAGCTATGATCTCTCCCGCTCGATTCCTGATGCCAATGCAACATATCTCGAACCTTGTAGGATATTCACAACTCCACACTCTTGCGCACGCAGCCGTGACCACGAACGGTAGTATGCAATCTACTAATTCCCAATGGAACAACAGATCACACTCAATTATAGTTGGTAAAATTCGAACACGGGGTAATTCCAGAGGTTCTATGAAAGAAATAACTCCAAGATATTTTAATGTGGTCTAAACCTAGATATTAGTGCGCCCCATCTATTTATGAGTCTGGGGGCGGCGGCCTAAGGGTGGATCCGAGTTGATCCCACCCAACTAAGGGTACAAACCGACCTAAAGTTGGTTCGGTTCAGGTTTCTGCCGTGGCAGAATTTGGGCATGTTTCTCTACTGTGGCAGCCTACCGTGGCAGAAAAGGACTCTGTTTCTGTGCCACGGCAGCCTGCCGTGGCAGAGAAAAATGGCATTTCTCTGCTGCGGTAGAGATTGTCCACCTAGTGTTGATCTTCAATCTTGTGTGCTCCTTGCGCTTCTTCCCTCTCCTCCCTCGCGCATTCATCATTGATCAACATGCCTTGTTCCATTAGCTCCTCGCTCCTTGCTACGCCTTCTTCTCCTAAGTACCTGATCATGCAATAATTCAAAGACTTAGGTAGTATAAAATTCTCATTAATTAAAACACTAGGTTCATTCAGAAACAAGTTCACCTGATGTTCTAGTAGCTTAGCACGAGCTCTTGTGATTGGTCCAATCCTTATCTCATTGGGTTGATCTTTCTTTGCAATTGGAACATCATCATTAGCAATTGGGGTAGGTGTAACTGTAGGGATGTCCTCACCAGTTTGAATTTACAAAGATAGAAAAGAAAACAGTTTTTTGAAAAAAAAATCAAAAAAATAAAAAAACAGAGCAGCAGCCGCAGCCCAGTAGCCCATTTCCATCTCCCTCTATCTACCATGCATACCAGGCGTCAGCGATCTCAGACAACCTTTCCTTGCCCAGCCTGGCCCAAGCCAGCCCACCTAGGCCCGGTACCCCTTCATTGTCGTCTTCCTCGCCAGGGAAGCTCCTTCGTGTCATCGCCTCTGCCGCTCACCGTTGTTGCGATGACCGCTCGCCGTTGAGATGCTCGCCGCTGCTCGCAGAGAACGATAAGGACTCGATGCGTCTATCTCTTCTCTCTGGTTCTCACTTCCCTACGGCTCCCTCTTCCTCCCTCTCCTCCAAAGCTGGCCGAAACCCTAGCCACCGGGAATTGCCAAACGCCACCGCTTTTGAGATCCCCTCGACTAGATGAGGACACCGTTGGAACCACGTTGACACCCTCATTCTCCTCCTCGAATCACACAGGCCGGGAGGGCCCCGCCTGACTAGAATCGAGCTCGAGTTGCTCGACTGCCCGAAGTCTGGCCGCCGTTGATTCTTCGCAGTCCGACTGTCCCCGGCCTCGCCGACCTCACCGTCATGTTCGTGGTGAGCCAACGGTCCTTCTAGACCTTTCCTCTCTCTCTCTCACCCTGGTTTGAGCTAGTACCGAGTACAGCCACCTGCCACCGCAGTCACCCTCACCGTCGTCGCCTCAGCGACCCTCCGCAAGCCATGCTGCTTGTTTCAAGATAAATACATGATACCGAGTCCAAGCAATAGCCTAGCTCAAGAACCCCTGGATCGATCGATTGATCTAGGATCTAGGAGTTCCTCCTCGGCTAACGTCATCATGACGTCATGTCTGAGTAATAATTCCTTTTTCTTTTATTTAATTGTTTTTTGGAAATAAAATTACCCCTATGGGACCCATCTGTCAGGTTTTAATTTTTTTGGAAATTGATTTCTGTAAATGATTAAAAATATGACACGTGGGTCTAGCTGGAAAATATTTTAATAATTCCAAAAATGTTTAATTGTTTTAAAAATGATTTAAAATGGATTGAAATTGGGAAAAATCATAACTAATTCATTTTAAGTTAGAAAAATATGAATAATATATCAAAATATTCAGAAAAATGAGATATACACAATAGACTCATAACCATGCATTGTTCAATAACTTTAAATGCAAGTTTAATTATAAGAACAATTGAACCCCATAGGTATTTCCGAGGTTCCCCCTGTTCTAGGGTTTGGACCCCTCGGACCCTGTTTAAAATGACCAAGCATGCTCTTGGGTTCATTTCATCATCATCCTTATTTGAGCATTGCATCGATGCATGTGTTGATTGTTGCTTTCCTTTCCGGTGTTTCTGCTTCTTCTCGGTAGACCTTGGAGTTGATATGAGCAACGATATCGAAGATCGAGATCAACACCATCGAAGGTTATCGACTAACAAGATCATATGATGAACCCTGAAGATCAATACGAGTATCAACAAGCAAAGGCAAGCAAAACCCCACACCTGATATAATCCTATGATTTCAAAGTATTTCATTCTTGCCATGTGCATACGATTCCAAAGTATTTCACGATAGTTAGTTTAATCCTATCTGATGCATGTTTATTTTGTCGCCTATATTTCCCTGATCCACTACTCCTAGCATAACTAGGGTTTGGCTTATGAGCTTCGCTAGAGCTGTTATATCTGTTGTGCTTAGCCAAGCTTAGCTGTTACCGCTGGTCCATCTAGTTGATGAGCTTCGACTGAACCTAGTTGGATAGGATGACGTGGTATGATCAAAGATGAAAGTTAAACATGCTAAGGCTTGTATGGGAGGCCATGTTGGGTTGTGGTTTGTAGTCTCATACTTGCCACCACTAGGATCTGAGTTCTTGCCTCTTGAACCAACACGAGCGTACAGCCATACGGGGGCCTCGAAACCCCCTTGACCAACTAACTTGCCTAGTAGATTCCATGAGTCACATAGTTCGGGCGTTCCATTCGACATATGCTTTATGGTTGTTCTTGAAGGAGGTGCATTCATAAATGTAGGTAAGCGTGGCAGGGAATGGGAGAGGCATGGCCTCCGTAATCTCAAACCCTGTTCACATCTCTAGGGACCGACTTCGAAACTTGACCCATTATGGCGGCATCTCCTTAGGGCGTGACTCATGGTCTCAGCGAAAGCAAGGTAAAGGTCGTGGTTAACCACTCTCTGTTGGCCTTCCAAGGAAGAGGGCTAATGTTAACTGGCACTAAGAATCGGTTGGTACATGTGGGTAAAGTTGTGCACCCCTGCAGGGTAATAATCTTTTCAAAAAGCAACATCCGCGGTTATGGATGACTTGGGAACGGACATGATGATCATAGAGAACTATAACCTAATCGTAAAACTTGACAAGAGATATGAGTTGTGCTTAAGGATGCTTCCTCAGGGATCGAGATGTGATCCTAGTTGGTAGGTTCAGCTGATGATGTTTCAGTGGATATCAAAGAAGATCAAAGTTAGAGATATCGCTTTCTTATCCCCATTTAAAATGATATATTTAGTCGAGCTTCTTCCCCTCCCTCATGTTTTACAAACAAAGATAGCTTTATGCAAAATAGCTCCACCATCCATATGTCTTGCGGAGTACACCCTGTATTCACCCTTGCTTCGTTGATACTTTTGCAGCAGGTAAGTGTTACCATAATAGATGAGTTCTATACGACAACAACATCGACGAGTAGCTTGGGGTTCCTGGTCGGCATCCTAGAATCTATGGATTGGGACGTCATCATTATGCTTTAGGCCTCTTAGGCCATTTGTTAAGTTTGTTATACTTAATAGCATAATTTGCCTTATGTTGTTTGATGTTTGTGGTCAGTGACCTCTGCTTGTAGTATTTTGGTTCTCTGCTCAGTTATGAGCTTGCTGTAATAACTTTTGTGTCGTAGGGTCACTGTAATGTTACTGGTTCTTTCTCTGTACGCTTCCGAGATTTAGGTTAGGCTTATTTCAGGCAGAGGTCTATGATTTGTCTAGCCCTGATCCCGGGGGTGTCATAGGTTTTGGTATCAGAGCAGTACCAACTATAGGAAAACCTTTCTACTGGTCGATGTTGAGTCTAGTGTTTGTGAAAACTACTTTAAATATGAAAAATATTTGCAAAACTCTTGTATGCTTCTTTTACTTCTTATCTGGTATCGCTCTAACTGGGTCATCTTATCTTGTGTTGACTTCAAAAGGTTTTGATATCTTTTCTAGTCTTTCAAAACTTAGGTGCCTTCTTGGCAGGTCGTTTCTCAACCAGTTGACCTAGTGTAGAGTTCTCTAGAGTCAATTGTGTGTGTTCCTTGTTTCTCTTTGCTTTACTTCAGCTGAGAGATTCTTTTCCATCATGATCTCTCTATCTTATGGGTTCACAACATCATGTTGATGGTTCCACAGTGATCTGTTCTAGGCCTCGAAGTTTCCGTTCGCCTCGTGAGCCTCCTTTTCATTTGTTCGGGTACTTCAGAAGTTTTTCATCTCTTGGAAGCTACCTCGTGGTTACCACCTTGTAGTGCTCTCTGTACTACTAAGATAGTAGTTACTCCTTTCTTTGGGTTTTAACCCTTGGACTTGAATCGAAGATCCCTAATTGTGCTTGATTTTGGTGTTGTGAATCTTGTACATGAAGCTGATCTTTAACCCAAGATCCATTTAGTTGATCCATGTTGTTAATGACTAAACGTTACCTCAGGATGGCTAGTACCTTCTAGTACAACCTTCAGGCTTGTGGTTATTGTCGTAATTAAATTGTGACAATTAAGGACTTCCCCTACCACTAGTTATGGTAGATGTTCTTTAATGGAACCAAATAGATCATGACAAAAGATCTCCTCGTGAGACCCACTTCTATACTCGTGACTCTGCCACATCCTCCCTTTCCTGCATCAGTCCTTAGAAAAATTGTTGACTTATGCATCCACATCTCGAGATTACATCCTAAGCATGTTCCTTTTTCCTTGTTGTTTCGACCCTTTGTCTACCAGTTGGTACCCATGTAGTAAATGTGCATCCTTGTCTTTCGATGCAAGATACTCTTGTGGTCCATCAAGATAAACCATTTCGGGATATCAGGAGAAACAAACTCTAGTACCTCGTCATATCTAGGTCTAGGTCAAAGTGTTGTAATCTGCAGAACAATAGGCGATGATTAGCTTCTGTTCCGTTCTACCTTAGAGTATCACACTTTTATATACTAAGAGGTTATGCTGAGTTCCATGACCCTCTTAATGAAGTGATGCTCTTACACATATTTACCCACCCTTCCTCCGAGCCTTAGTGCTCTGAATGATACGTGTGAGTAATAATGTGGCCATCTGAGATTCTTAGCAATCATTATTGATTTGGACCTTAACAAGGACATTTGTGTCATTCTCAGCGTGATGGTTAACCTATCACTAAGCGAAGTTTGACTGTGCTACCACGGCGTTATTCTGGTGCACTTTCTCGGTCAAAGAGTTAGGCTTGTGTCGAAGCTCGAAGACTATGTCTTCTTGCCTTACCAAGCAAGTTTCCTCTTGAACTAAATAACATATCGGTGGTCGTGATATTCTAGATGTCTTTCTAGAAGTATTGCCTTGTTACCACATGGCCGTGATGTCAAAGTTCTTGAGCAAGCAAGTTATCCGAACTGTTCCTTTCTCCAAGGATCGATACTAGATACCCTGAACTAGTTGGTTGAGCTTAAACAACAACCTGGAGAGTTGTAAGACAAAAGTTATATCCGACTTAGTTCATCTTAAAGGGATGTCTAGTGTTGTCTGTGCTGAAGAAAGATAGTGTTTCCTTCATGGAAATGTTTTCATCCCCACCTTTGATTTGATTTGGTTTATCGTCAAATCAAACTAAGTCCCAAGAACTATCCTGATCATGTATATATTCGTGATGGTTCACCTAGGTACATCTTCGTGTTCTTTGGTCTGACCAATATTGTTGTTTGCTCAAATAATATATGAGTCCATATTCTTGGAGTATATTGATAAGTTTGTTATTGATCCCATCGATGACATCCATATCTTCTCCATGCTATATTGGATTCATACAGAACAATTGGCATTAATGTTGGAAAGTTTTGGGAAACGTCTTGATGTCCTCGAAGGATGTGTTCTGGATGTTAGAAGTAACCTTTCCCGGTTCACGTGTAATGGTTGAAAGATGTCTCCGTGGATCCGAGTGAAGTTATCTTTATTTCCTCAGGAATCATTTCAAGTCAGTCAAGCATGTGTGAAGTATTATTGATATGGTAGGTTGATACCTTTCCATCTCGAGAACATCCTCTGAACATGCTAAGCCACTGACTGATTTGTCATGGAAGATAAGAACTCCTACAAACTTTAGTATTTTCCTAAATGTTCCCAACAAGGATTCATTTGTATTATGTTGCCAATAGTTCATGTAGGAGCAATTATGTTTTCGATAACTCGCTAATACATGGGCTATGCAATCTAGATCATCTTTTGGAGCTTGACAATGTAATCCATGACTTGAGAATCTAGTAACTTTACCTTTGTCGTAAATGTTGCAAACTTTCTATTCAGACATGCTGAGTCTGAAGTATCTTTCCACTTAACCAAATCTGAATCTCAAGCAGATATGATGGTTAGTGTTCATCAAGGTTTTTTATGCAGGTCTCTTTGAAAATCTGGCAAGATTGATGTAATGGTTGACATAGTCAGTCAGGAGGCCTATTGTCATATACTCTTGAATCAGCAATAACAACCACCCCTGATAAGGCTTATTCTATGATCTATTATAGGAGCTGTACTTATGGTTTCCTTTTTATCCGAAGTCCGACCTTTACTTGATGTCCGCTTTCTCGAACATCAAGGAGAACATGTAAACAAGTGTTGCTAAATGTCTCTCGGTCAATCATCCATACCCTTTTATGTTGGCAAGCATCCTGTTGTGCCAAGTAACTAAAATATGAGAATGAAGTTTCTTTTTCCTTGTGTCATCAGGAATCTTCTTATATATTCATCTTAGTGGTGTGAAGTGATATCATGATCGCTGGCAAAGCTTTTGATAAACCTAGATGAAGAAAGAGTTTCCTTCGGTTCCTTTAACATGTTTGAAGAGCGACTACGGTTTTGGTAATCATAAGTTCCTCTTATTACATGTTTCTCATGACTCTGATGAGTCCTCTCCACCAAAATAACCTTTCTGTCTTAACCATCTATTGAACCAAAGAGTGATCCTTCTGTATCAAAACGCAGTTCAATAGCTTGGTTATCCGTATCTTTGTATCCCTAGAAGCTCTACTTAAGCCATCTAGTGGAGTTTCATCTTCCGAAGTTAGTGGTCGTGTTCTTTCCGTTGTATGCTCTCCTTTTTAGAAGCTCAAACTCTTCTGAAGCTCCATGGTCTCAATCCTTATGAAGACCATCTATCTATACCTTGAAACCTTCTCCTTTAGTTTCCTCCTTTACCTTGATGTGTTTCATGCTCGTTAGCTCTAGAGATGTTATGAAACATCTATCTATAAGTTGGCCATGAGATACTCAGTTTGTTGTCGTGTGTCATTCCATCTCTCTTCTTTAGTGTGTGCATCTACCTCGAAGAAAAATGAAGCGCTTCATTCATTCAATAATGGTGGCGTGGATCAACCTCTTTGAGAAGATCGTCGAAGTTTAGTGTAACCCTGTTCCTTCTATCTTCCTACCTAGGAATCTCGGGACGAGATTCTGTTAAGGGGGATAGAACTGTAACACCCCTAGTTCTACTAATAGTAATCATGATATGTTTTGTGCATAATGAGCATAGCATGCATATCATGGCTTGACAAACATTGCATCAAGAGAAATAAGAAACCCTAAGCCCTAATATTTTCCCCTCTTTCTCTGAAACTTATTCAAAAGGGTGGCTTTTATATTTTGAAAACTACCAAAATGTTGGAGACCAAATGGATTAAAAGGGCCTCACAATATTTGAATACTCTTACAAAAGCCTCTGGTACTTTTGAAATGTTCAAAATAGAAAAGAGTTTGAATTTACAAAGATAGAAAAGAAAACAGTTTTTCGAAAATGTTTTTTCAGAAAAAGAAAAAAGCAGAGCAAATGTAGCCAGCCATTTTTCCCTCTCTCCTCTCCTCTCCATCATGCGTCCAGTGAGCCTCTCTGCACAACCTTTCCCAGCTCCCAACAGCCAGTCACCAGCCAGCCCACCTTGTCGTCTTCCTCGCTTTGAAGCTCTCCCTCGTCATCGCCTCCCGTCATCGCCGCTGTTGAGATGCTCGCTGCCGCTCGTAGAGAAGGATAAGGACTCGTCTGCGTCTCTCTCTTCTCTCTAGTTCTCACTTCCCCCACGGCTCCCTCTTCCTCCCTCTCCTCCAAAGCTGGCCAAAACCCTAGCCACCGGGAATTGCCAGTCTCCACCGCTTCTGAGCTGCCTTCGACCAGCCGAGGACACCGTTGGAACCGTTACAACGCCCTTGTTCTCCTCCTCGAATCATGTAAGCCAGGAGGGCCCTCACTGGCCGAATCGAGCTCGGGTGCTTATGCCTTGCCCGTCCCGCCATGATTCTTCATTGTCCCGATCGTCTCACCTCGCCGACCTCACCATCATGTTTGTGGTGAGCCAGCGGTCCTCCTGGACCTTTCCACTCTCTCCCTCTCGCGCTAGTTCGAGCTAGGACCGAAATCTTTGCCGCCAGCTGTCACCCTCGCCGTCGTGGCGACCCTCATAAGCCACGCCGCTGTGCTCAGCAAGGATGCGTTGAGTCCAAAGCCCTGCAACCTCCCCAACCCCTGGATCGATTGATTGATCGAGGATCTGGGAGTTCCTCCTCGGCTGACGTCAGCATGACGTCATGTCTGAGTAATAATTCCTTTTTCTTTAATTTAATTTCTGGAAATAAAATTACCCCTATGGGACCCATCTGTCAAGTTTTAATTTTTTTGGAAATTAATTTCTATAAATGATTAAAAATATGACACGTGGGTCCAGCTAGAAAATATTTTAATAATTCCAAAAAAATTTAATTGTTTTAAAAATTATTTAAAATGGATTGAAAGTGGGAAAATCATAACTAATTCATTTTAAGTCAGAAAAATATGAATAATATATCAAAATGTTCAGAAAAATGAGATCTACACAATAGACTCATAGCAACACATAGTTATACAACTTTAAATTCAAGTTTAATTAGAAGAACAATTGAACCCCATAGGTGATTCCGAGGTTCCCCTGTTCTAGGGTTTGGACGCCTCGGACCCTATTTAAAATGACCAAGCTTGCTCTTGGGTTAATTTCAATACACTTTAACTTGTCATATCATCATCCTTTATTAAGCATTGCATCGATGCCATGTGTTGATTGTTGCTTTCCTTTCTGGTGTTTCTGCTTCTTCTCGGTAGACCTTGGAGTTGATGTGAGCAACGATATCAAAGTTCAAGATCAACACCATCGAAGGTTATAGACTAACAAGATCATCTGATGAACCCTGAAGATCAATACGAGTATCAACAGGCAAAGGCAAGCAAAACCCCACACCTGATATAATCCTATGATTTCAAAGTATTTCATTCTTTCCATGTGCATACGATTCCAAAGTATTTCACAGTAGTTAGTTTAATCCTATCTGATGCATGTTTCCTTTGTCACCTATATTTCCCTGATCCACTGCTCCTAGCATAAGTAGGGTTTGTCTTATGAGCTTCGCTAGAGCTATTATATCTATTGTGCTTAGCCAAGCTTAGCTGTTACCGCTGGTCCATCCGGTTGATGAACCAGAGCTTTGAATGAACCTAGTTGGATAGGATGACGTGGTATGATCAGAGATGAAAGTTAAACATGCTAAGGCTTGTATGGCAGGCCACGTTGGGCTGTGGTTTTTGCAGTCCCATACTTGCGAGCACTAGGATCTGAGTTCTTGCCTCTTGAACCAAGGCGAGCTTACAACCACACAGGGGCCTGGAAACCCCCTCGACCAACTAACTTGCCTAGTAGATTCCATGAGTCACATAGTTCGGGCGTTCCATTGGACATATGCTTTCTGGTCATTCTTGAGGGAGGTGAAGGAGGCGCATTCATACAGGTAGGTAAGCGTGGCAGGAAATGGGAGAGGCACAACCCGTAATCTCAAACCCTGTTCACATCTCTAGGGATCGACTTCGGGACTTGACCCGTTACAGCGGCATCTCCTTAGGGTGTGACTCATGGTCTCAGCGAAAGCATGGTAAAGGTCGTGGCCAACCACTCTCTGCCGGCCTTCCAAGGAAGAGGGCAAATGTTAACTAGCACTAAGAATCGGTTGGTACGTGTGGGTAAAGTTGTGCACCCCTAAAGGGTAATAATCTTTTCGAAAAGCCGTGTCCGCGGTTATGGATGACTTGGGAACAAACGTGATGATCATAGAGAACTATAACCTAATCTTAAAACTTGACAAGAGATGTGAGGTGTGCTTAAGGATGCTTCCTCAGGGATCGAGGGGGTGATCCTAGTTGGTAGGTTCAGCTAATCATGTTTCGGTGGATATCAAAAGAAGATCAAAGTTAGAGATATCGCTTTCTTATCCCCATTTAAAATGATCTATTTAGTCGAGCTTCTTCCCCTCCCTCATGTTTTACAAACAAAGATAGCTTTATGCAAAATAGCTCCACCAGCCATAAGTCTTGCGGAGTACACCCTATACTCACCCTTGCTTCGTTGATACTTTTGCAGTATGTAAGTGTTACCATAATAGATGAGTTCTGTATGACAGCAACATCGACGAGTAGCTTGGGGTTCCCGGTCGGCAGCCTGGAATCTATGGATTGGGACATCATCATTATGCTTCAGGCCTCTTAGGCCATTTGTTAAGTTTGCTATACTTAATAGCATAATTTGCCTTCCGTTGTTTGATGTTTGTGGTCAGTGACCTCTGCTTGTAATATTTTGGTTCTCTACTCAGTTATGAGCTTGCTGTAATAACTTTTGTGTCGTAGGGTCACTGTAATGTTACCGGTTCCTTCTCTATACGCTTTCGAGATTTAGGTTAGCTTATTTTAGACAGAGGTCTGTGATTTGTCTAGCCCTGATCCCGGGGGTGTCACATATATATAGGCCAGCCACATAACAAGGGGTAGTTTGGGCATAAAATTAGGGTTTCCAAGGATAAGAGGGGTACATGGGCCGGAGGCCCAGCTCAAGCCGTGCAGGCCTGTTCCACTTAGGCAGGAGAATCCGGGGTGCAGGGGCCGGAGACTCCGGGCTGGCCGGAGACTTCAGGGCGAAGCGCGGTCTCCGAGGTGGCATGTAGAGACTTCCAGGTAGGTGGCCGGAGTCCAGATCGGAGTCCTGGGGCGGAGACTCTGGTGCGAAGGGATGGAGACTCTGGTGTCGAAGGCCGGAGACTCCGCGGCAGACGTCGTTCTCCGAGCTTGTCTCTGGAGGGGTGTACTGAACGCTCCTAGGGAAAGTTCAGAGTCTTGGACAGAGTCCTGGCTGAAGACTCCGGGGTTGGAGGCTGGAGACTCCGGGCTTGAGGGCCGGAGTGATGAGGACATTCCTATACTTACACCCACCCCTACTACTAAAGATGCTCTAGTTGTTGCAAGGAAGGATCAGTCCAATGAGATTAGAATTGGAACCATTACAAGAGCTCATGCTAAGCTACTTGAGCAACATGTGAATTCACTCCTAAACGAATATGGTACTTTAATTGATTACAATTTTATACTACCTAAGTCTATGCATTTATGTATGATTAGGTTCGTTGGAGAAACAAGCATGATGATCGCCCAAGGATGCGCGAGGGAGGAGTGGGAGGAAGGAGGAAGAGAAGATCATCAAGATGAAGGCAAAAAGCTTTGAAGAAACCGGAGTGTCCAGCTGAGTCCACCCAGACTGTCCGGCCTGCCCGAGAGAAGAATTGGTGCAGATAGTCTATACACCAAATTGGACACTACCAGGACACCACCCGGAAACTTTGAAGTTCCAGCAGGATCCAGACTGTCTGGCTGACTCCACCCGGAGTGCCCGACCCGACCTGACTTTCTGGCCGATATTAACCGGACAGTCTGCCCGCCGACCGAATCTGGTCCGAGTTGGCATGTATCAGTTTGAGTCTTACGCATCTTAGTTTCATTTTCTGGCCACCCGAGCAGCCCTTATAAGCCCTGGGATGCCCCATAGTTAGGGTTTAGACCACGTTAAAACTATTTTGGAGTTGTTTCATTTTAGAACCTCTGGAATTACCCTTTGATCGAATTATACTACTGCAATTGAGTGTGATCTATTGTTCCATTGGGAATTAGTAGATTACAAACTACCATTCATGGTCAACGGCTACGTGCGCAAGAGCGTGGTGTTGTGAATATCCCACAGGGTTCGAGAGCTGTTGCATTGGCATCAGGGTTCGAACAGGAGAGTTCATAGCTATAGGCTAGTTATCTATCCACCATTCACATCATCGACAAGTGCTTGCTGAGAAGATCGACCACCCCATATCATCTTGGTATCAGATTTCCTTGTTTACTTGGTGAGCATCAACAAATCCATCCATAGATTAGTTTATTTTTAGTCCTATACAGAAAAAGCCTAACAAAAAGATTTGCCATAGACTAGATTGCATCATTTTCGAGTTTTAGTTGCTGATCGTGTTTTCTCGTAGATCCGATCTGTAGGTTTTTCTCGTAGGAGTCTAGTTTTTGTTTGTGTCTAGGTTTAGGGTTTAATCTTATTTTCGGTCGAGTCCACCATCACCGTTTTCCCCAAGTTTTCATCATTTGTCCGAGTCCACATAGCATACCCTTGTTTGCATACCATAGACACAACCTATGTACAACATCTGTGCCTAGGAACGTACCCACGAGACTAGTTGCTTTGCTCCGACAGGTTGCTCATTAGGGTTTCGAAGTGCAGAAATTTTCGACAGGCAAAAACCAGAATATCCGACATATCTACACCGGACTATCCGACCCGACCGGAGTCTCTGGCACGAATCATCCAGACTATCCGGAAATATTTGTTCTAAGTTGTTGCACTCGTGTTTGCATTGACTCATATAGTTGAAAAAATAAATAAAAAAGAGAAAAAAAGAGCAGTATAAAAAAGGAGAAAAGAGCTACAAGTGTGACAAAAAGAGATATCGAAGTGTGCATTATTGGAGGCCTAGTTGATCATAGCACTTGTAGATTGAGCAACCTTGTGCCTGTTTAATTTGAGCTATTACTAGTGTCTCTCTTGTGCATTGTAATATTCCCTTTTCATCAGTTGCTTTGCCACGTTTATCTCCACCATGTGTGTTTCTTGGGTTTTGTACGATCAGCACTAGGACTTGTTTGTGGTGTAGTTAGGATAGCATACCTAGAGCTCGACCATAAATAACCCTTGATATTCACTTCATCACATCAGTGCATCAGTCTTTGATTTCATTTTGGTAAAGCATCTCTATTCACTTTGGAATGGTAAAATCTACTTTCTTGTCAGTTGTGAGTGAGTTGTGAGTGTTCCACCAAGAAGATTTTGATTTTTGCACTAACCTACTAATCATGTCTCTTAGTGATGATGCTGTTGTGCCGCAAAAAAAGAAGGATGAGGAACTTGTTACTTGGCGCGAATATGAGGCGTTGAAATCTCACTTGGCGTGTGTGTTTACTCACACAACAGATGCCATTGACAAGAATGTACAGGATGTGCAAGTGGCCTTGGACCAGAATGTAGGCGCAGTCACTAACATTCAAACGCAAGTGACAGCAATCAATACCAATGTCGCAACTTTGCAGCGTTCCATTGATGCTTTAACAGTAGCAATTCAACAACGGTAGGAACACCCACATGATGATGTTTTTGATGATGACGATGAAGGTAGTATGGCTGGTGTTACCCCAAATCTTGGCAGGGGACGTGTCAATCCCCCTGCGCCTGCACCTGCTGCAGCACTTGCTTATGCACGTGGTTTTGCTCCTATTGGGCGTGCTCAACGTGTTCCGAACCAAGCTACTGATGATGGTTTGGGAAAGCCAAAATTCTCGATTCCCAAGTTTGATGGTTCACTTGATCCTGAAGATTACCTCACATGGGAATTGAAGATAGAGAAGCTCTGGCGTTTGCATGACTATACAGAAGAGAAGGAGGTCAAGCTTGCAGCATCAGAATTTGATGGATATGTTTTGCGTTGGTGGGGTGCTATTATGCAGAATAGAATGGTGGACAATGAACTTCCTGTGATGGATTGGCGCGAGATGAAGCGCATTATGAAGCATCATTTTGTACCCACTAACTACTTGTGTTCAGTTTTTGACAAGTTGACACAATTGAGGCAAGGAACCATGTCAGTTGATGACTACTACATGGAGGTGGAGATGCTTATGCAACGTGCTAGAGTTTGTGAATCCCTTGAGATGACTATGCAACAATTTCTCAACAACTTGAAGTTACCAATCAAGAGCATTGTTCATCATCACAAGTATGAGACTATGAATGACGTATTGCATCATGATAGAGAGGCTGAATCACAATTAGCTGAAGAAGCTAAAGCACGTGCAAGGTTCCCGTCTATAAGAAGATTTTTGGCCAAGGCTACACCGCCTCCTATGGTGCCACCTGCTCCGGCTGCTAGCCACCCTTCACCATCGGCCAAACCCGCTCCAACAACTTCTTATGGTTCTAATGCTAAGAAACCCGCTGCTCCTACTGCTAGCTCGAGTTCCAATATGTCAACCGCGCGTACTCATGATGTGGAGTGCCATACTTGTGGAGGTAGAGGACACTACAAGAGAGATTGTCCAAACCGCAAGGTGATGTTTGTCAATGAATAAAGATAGTATGAGAGTGGAGATGATGTTGATCCTCATTGTGATGATGGTTATGACCGCGAGGATGGTATGGATGCCTTTCCTGAGCATGCGCCTACCATTGTGGTCTCTCCAATGTATACTTAGTGTGCAGGCTATTGTTGATTCTCAGCGCTGCAACTTGTTCCAAACCAAAGCACGTGTTGGCCCTAACAAGGCTTGCAAGGTAATCATTGATGGAGGTAGCTGCAGAAATCTTGCAAGTAAGGAGTTATGTGCCAAGCTGAATTTGACTTATTTACCTAATCCCAAACCATATTATATACAATGGTTGAGTCACAATGGTGAGATGAAGGTCAACCATATTGTACGTGTTAATTTTGAAATAGGGCCGTATAAGGATTATATTGATTTTGATGTGGTTCCTATGATTGTTTGCCATCTATTATTGGGTCAGCCTTGGCTGTATGATTGCCATGTGCAACACAATGGATGTGCCAATACATATCACTTGGAGTTCAAGGGCAAGAAGATTAATTTGCAGCCAATGACACCACAACAGTTTGTGAATGAATCTCGTCAAAAGATAGAAGTGAGAACTTGAAGGATGCATCTATAGATAGACGAGATAGTGTTGCAGCTGTATATGATGTAATAGAGCTCAAAAAGAGTGATATAACAAAAAGTGAGAGAGTGCCTAGTCTAGTGATATTAGCCACCAAGGAATATATGAGAGAGTTTCGTGAGGATCCTATAGCCATGCCTCTTGTGGTCATGTATAAGGGTGAGGTATTGGTTTCTAACGACATGACCCCTATTTCTCTTGGTGTATCTACTGTTTTGTAGGATTTTGGCGATGTGTTTCCAAAAGATGTACCAGCAGGATTGTCTCCATTGCGTGGCATTGAGCACCAAATCAACTTGATCCCTGGTGCCACATTAGCAAACCGTGCACCCTCTAGGACCAACCCTAAAGAAACAAAGGAGATACAGAAAAAAGTACAGGTGTTGTTGGATAAAGGGTACATTCGTGTTTATCTTAGCCCTTGTGATGTTCCTGTTATTTTAGTGCCTAAGAAAGATGGTACATGGCGCATGTGTTTAGATTGTAGAGCTATTAATAACATCACTATTTGATATCGTCATCCTATTCCACGTTTAGAGGATATGCTAGATGAATTGAGTGGTGCTGCTATTTTCTCTAAGATTGATTTGCATAGTGGTTATCATCAAATTAGCATGAAACAAGGGGATGAATGGAAAACTGCTTTCAAAACAAAATTTGGTTTGTATGAGTGGTTAGTTATGCCATTTGGTCTTACTAATGCACCTAGTACATTCATGAGATTAATGAATCATGTTTTGAAAGAATTTATTGGTTGTTTTGTGGTTGTTTATTTTGATGATATACTTATCTATAGCCACAACGAAATTGAACATTGTAGTAATATCCGACAAGTTTTGCAAGTGTTGTGTGATAACAAATTGTATGCTAATCTTGAGAAGTGCACATTTGCAACAGATAAGGTCATATTTCTGGGATTTGTTGTATCTAAGCATGGGGTAGAAGTAGATCAATGTAAAATTGAATCAATTCAGAATTTGCCTATTCTCATGAATGTGAGTCAAGTGCGTAGTTTCCATGGCTTAGCTAGTTTATATGGGTGCTTTGTGAAGGATTTTAGCACTATTGTTGCACCATTGAATGACTTGACTAAGAAAGGTGTGCCATTTTTATGGGGCACGACCCAAGATATTTCTTTTGATACATTGAAACGTTTGCTTACTTCTCAACCATTACTTGCATTACCTGATTTTTCAAAGCAATTTGAAGTTGAATGTGATGCTAGTGGTATAGGTAGTGGTGGCGTTTTGATGCAAGAGGGTCGCCCTATAGCATATTTTTCTGAGAAACTTACTGGTGCTAGATTGAATTATCCTATTTATGATAAAGAATTGTATGCACTTGTTAGAGTACTTGAAGTTTGGCAACATTATTTGTGGCCAAAAGAATTTATCATACATTCTAATCATGAAGGATTGAAGTATTTGAAAGCTCATTCAAACTTGCATAGAAGATTAGCTAAATGGGTTGAGTTTATTGAATCTTTTCCTTGCATCATTCAGTATAAGAAGGGAAAAGAGAATGTAGTTGCTGATGCTTTGTCTAGGAAGAACATGCTATTAACCAATCTTGATGTTAAAATTCCTGGATTAGAAAGTATTTGTGCACTTTATGCAACTGACCATGATTTTGCTAGACCATATCGTTTGTGTGCTCTTAGAAACGCATGGGATAAGTATCATATACATGATGGATATTTGTTTAGAGCTAACAAACTATGTATTCCAGAATCGTTGTTGTGTTTATTCTTAGTGCAGGAATCACGTGATGGTGGTTTGATGGGTCACTTTGGGCGTGAGAAGACATTGCTCATGCTTGCTGATCACTTTTATTGGCCCAAGATGAGACATGATGTGTACAAATTTGTGAGTCGTTGCATTACATGCCACAAGTCAAAATCAAAGTTGAAGCCTCATTGTTTGTATACACATCTCTCTACACCTATTACACCATGGGAAGACATTAGTATGGATTTTGTGCTAGGTCTACCTAAAACATAGATAGGTCATGATTATATATTTGTGTTAGTGGATAGGTTCTCTAAGATGGCTCATTTTATTGCCTGCCACAAAAGCGACGATGCATTGCATGTTGCTAACCTGTTTTTCAGGGATATCGTGAGATTACATGGAGTACCCAAGAAAATTGTTTCTGACCATGATGTGAAGTTCATGAGCTACTTTTGGAAGACCTTATGGGGGAAGCTGGGAACAAAGCTGTTGTTTAGTACTACATGCCATCCCCAAACAGATGGTCAAACGGAGGTGGTGAATAGAACATTGTCACAATTGCTAAGGACTATGCTAAAGAAGAATCTACGGGAGTGGGAAGAGTGTTTGCCACATGTTGAGTTTGCATACAATAGGGCTGTGCATTCGACTACTCAGCTTTGTCCTTTTGAGGTGGTGTATGTCTTCAAGCCATTGGCGCCACTTGATTTGTTGCCTTTGCCATTACATGAGAGAATTAATATGGAGGCATCAAAGCATGCTGAATATGTGAATAAGATTCATGAGAAGACTCGAGAGGCTATTGAGAAGAAAGGCAAGAACATTGCTGCTGCAAGGAATCTAGCAAGGAAGGAAGTTTTGTTCAAGCCTGGTGACATGGTATGGGTGCATCTACGCAAGGACAAGTTCCCACTACTGCGACAATCCAAATTGAAGCCACGTGGTGCTGGTCCTTACAAGGTGTTAGCCAAGATTAATGATAATGCCTACTCGATTGATATACCTATTGTTGAGTTTGGTGGAGTAAGCAACAACTTCAACGTTGCTGATTTATCACCATATGAAGGAGAAGACCTTGGAGTATCAAGGTCAACGCCTTTTGAAGGAGAGGGAGATGATGAGGACATCCCTATACTTACACCCACCCCTACTACTGAAGATGTTCCAACTGTTGCAAGGAAGGATTAGTCCAATGATATTAGAATTGGACCCATTACAAGAGCTCGTGCTAAGTTACTTGAGCAACAAGTGAATTCACTCCTAAACGAATCTGGTAATTTAATTGATGAGAATTTTATACTACCTAAGTCTATGCATTTATGTATGATCAGGTTCATTGGAGAAACAAGCATGATGATCGCCCAAGGATGCGCGAGGGAGGAGTGGGAGGAAGGCGCAAGATAAGATCATCAAGACGAAGGCAAAAAGCTCTGCAGCAATCGGATTGTCCGACCGAGTCCACCCGGACTATCCGGCCTGTCCGAGAGAATAATTGGTGCAGACAGACTGTACACCAAATCGGACACTACCCGGACACCACCTAGAAACTTTGAAGTTTCTAGCAGGACCGGACTGTCTAGCTGACTCCACCCAGAGTGTCCAGCCTGACCAGACTGTCTGGCCGATATCAACCTGACTGTCCGCCCGCCGACCGAATCTGGTCTGAGTCGGCATGTATCAGTTTGAGTCATACGCGTCTTAGTTTCATTTTCTGGCCGCCCTAGCAGCCCTTATAAGCCCTGGGACGCCCCATAGTTAGAGTTTAGACCATGTTAAAACTATTTTGGAGTTGTTTCTTTTTAGAACCTCTGGAATTACCCTGTGATCGAATAATACTACTGCAATTGAGTGTGATCTGTTGTTCCATTGGGAATTAGTATATTGCAAACTACCATTCGTGGTCGACTGCTGCGTGTGCAAGAGCGTGGTGTTGTGAATATTCCACAGGGTTCGAGAGCTGTTGCATTGGCATCAGGGTTCGAGCGGGAGAGTTCCTAGCTACAGGCTAGTTATCTATCCACCATTAACATCATCGACAAGTGCTTGCTAAGAAGATGGTGCCACCCCATATCACGGAGACTCCGGGGCTTCAGTTGATGCTTCTTTCATCTTCTCTTCCAAGCCTCCGAATTGTCGGGGTTGGTGTTCCTGGCTTCCTCCCTTCCCTTCGTACTTGTTGGTGTGAACCTATAATGTTAATGGAACAGAGTATGAAGGAGTATACCATTCAAAAGGGTAGGAAGTGGGCTCGCATAGAGGAATGGATTCACCTTTGGAGTCCATGACGACTTGGCATAAGTTGGACACCATGTTGTGGTAACCACCCAAGGTCAGGCTACATCATCTCCCCCCTTCAAAAAGAGTCATCCTCGACTCTACACGCTCATCACAAAGTATAAGATGTCGAGACACCTTCTTGATCCTGGGGTTCACCATATAGTTGTCCTCGAGTAGATTGAATTGACACCACCTCAATGTTCCTTCAACTTCTATGAAGCCTACAAAGCTCACCACAAAAGCGAAGCAACACTCAAAGGGTATCCAATTCATGAAGATTATAGGATGAGTCCTCAAGTAGAAGGAAGTCACCTTATGATGTAGAGATAACTCATTGAAGGGCAACCCTAGGTAACTCTCTTCGATTCGTCTTGTCAACTCTTGATTGGTAGAGGTTGACATGTATGCATTCATACCTTCACGCAACAAAGACAAAACAAAATATTTTCATGCGTGATAGAGGAGCATGTCATTTTTGGCATGTCCATTCTTGTTCACAACACTATTAGCACAATGCATGTATAACAAATGGAATGCATATGCAAGGTCAAAGTGCATGGAAATCGTTTGAACATCATCCAAATGTGGGAACTCAAAAACTCCATAGAACGTCTTAGTGTGGCACTCAAAGCAATTGACTAAGATATTGATCAACTTCTTGATGCAAGAGTAGGAGAATCTGGCAAAAACACATGCGGAAGAATATCGAAAACAACATTGTTATGTGTGCAAACCAACCATTGGAAAGAGAAATTGTTCAATATGTTGGTTGCCATAAATATATCATCAAAAACAAATATCATGGTCGTAAGAGTATCACAAGTGGAAGCAAAAACTACATATTGCAAACAAACCAAATGAAAGAGCAAGTGGTCCTTATGTTTGTTGCAACAACTATACAAGGTACTTGGAAGCTCTCGTGACAATACATTCTTATAATGGCATTATGGTTGCACACAAAATATCGGAAAGAGAAATTGTTCAACATTTTTGTTGCAACAAACAAATCATAAACATCCAATAGCAACAAAACATGATTGTCACAAGGTGAAAGAATACCATTAACATGATTGCAAGCTAACCATAGGAAAGAGCAATTTGTCAACATGAAAGAGGCAAAGCATGCAAAAGGTATCAGAGATGGATTGGATCTTGAACTCACTTGGGGGATGCTCTCTAGAGCTCTTTTTGTTAACTCGTGCTCAACCGAGGTTAACATTCTTGTGTGGGTACCTATACACATCATAGATAAAAGGAAGAACATGTGTGCATGGTAGAGAAATACATCATCCATTATGACATATCTCTTCTTGTGCACATCACCATTAGTGTCAATCAAGTGTAACATAGGTGCATGGTGAGTATGCAATTGGGGAACATGCTTATCATGGCATTTACCATCTCCATAATTTGAGAAAGCTACGGGGGCCATCTCAATAGAAAACATGTTATCATTATTGTTGGAAGCAAAACAAATAAAATAACAATTATTCATCTTATTGCAAGCAATGGGAGAGATTGTAAAACATCCATGTCAAAGCATGGTCCGAGGGGTACCATTTTCATCATAATTGCAAGCCAAACATTTGAAAGAGCAATTGTTCCACAAAGTGCAAGCAATGATATCATCAATGTAAATTTTAGAGCATATCATGTCTATGGCAATATCATGACAATAGAAGGAATCCACATGGTCATCATGATGCATAACAAGATTAACACATGGGAATAAGAGTGGAACGTATGTCATTTAACAAGTATCATCCATAGCATGCAAGTCATCACGAATCATCATGTCCACTAGTGGTATCATGGCATCATCAACACCCATATTTTTACCTTGTTCATACCTCTCATATGAACTGGGTGTTGTGGTAGGATTGGCCTCCATGTTGGCGACTTCTTCATCCAATATGGGGGTGGCAATATCTTCATCCAAGCTTGGTGCTTCTTGATCCAGGGAACCTAGAACTTCATGAGATAACACACTAGAGGTAGAGAGTAAGTCGTTAGAAATCAAAGTGGTCTCACATGACCTATCAACTACCACTCTCAACTCACTCGGTGTATCACTCATGCCCTCCAAGTGGAAGCACTCAATCTCACGTATGGTGGAGTCGCTCATCTCACTCTTGTTTTCAATCAAGTGGGCTAAGTGGCTCTCATACTCACATGGGATTGGTACCACATCATCACTCCAGCACATAGGGATAGGCTCGGTTCTCTCAACTCCATGCGCCTCCTTTGGTGAAGGGAAAGTCCCATGCTCACCATTCTCGACCTTGTCGTCGTCTTGTACATTGGGTGCCATTGTGGTGGCGGCACTCAAATTGGAAGTATTGGTACTTTACGCCATCTTCGCCCTTGCATCCAATCGTTGGCAAAGCAACTTGTTTTCTTCTATCTCTTGGGTGGTCATCTTTTTGACGGCCTCATCCAACTTGGCGAAGTAGAGGTCCATCTCTTGCTTGAATGACATTCTTGGAGTGCTTGGAGAAGAAGTTGCATTGGAGCTCTTGTAGTTGGATGCTTCATCTTGAACTTGAAGTTTTGGCGTTGAAGCTTGATGGCATGGAAGAAGGCTCGCTCTTGTTGCCATTTTGGTGGTGGCACTACTAGTTAAAGGAGCCTTATGATGATGGTGTCGACGGAGGACATTGGCATGCCTTGCCAAAGGTTTATGTTGGTGAAGCACTTAGTCATCCACATGACGCTCGTGACGGATCCTTTTGCTTGGCACTCTTCTTGGTGAGGCGTTGTAATGATCGCAAAGCATCATTAGTCTTGGCCATCATGCTCATGGTTTTGGCGAAGTCGTTGTCCATGTCACTCGTGAACTTGTTGAGGGAGATTTCAAACTTGTCCATTTGATGGTAGACCTTGGTGCTCTCAAGGTGGAGGCTCCCTCTTGGTTGATGTGACTTGAGGAGCTTGTCATTGTCGTTCTTGAAGTCATCCATGCTCGGGGAGTTATTGTTGTTGTAGAACTCCATATCACCCAAGCATGTGGATCCATTGTCGGTGTAGTGTCCATCATGTCATCCATGCATGTGGAGGCATATGCACGGTGGCTCATCGTGGATTCTTCATAGAAATCATCCTCAGTTCTGGAGTCCCTAGACATGATTCACAAGACCAAGTGGTGTATATGGAAGTTGTAGGGGGTTAGGGACGCAACGGTAAACCTTACTTTACCTTGGAAGATAGTATCATGCAAGTGGTCACTCTTGAGAGCAATCAAAACCAAGTAAAGTGAAGTTCACGCGGAGTACCAAAACCAACTAACCACTAAAAAACACACACACATAAAGCGTATGGTGGATAGGTATGGAAGGTGGCATGTCCAAGAACAATCCGAAATCAAAATATTGTAATGGCAAGTAAAGAACCACGATGATCACAAAGCAAAACAAGTCAATCCACAAGAAAGGAATATATACAAGGAAACACACACGGTGGGATAAATGGGACTTGTGCGACAGATAAATTGAGCTAACAACCAAATGATTACCTAGCGAAGACTATAAGCTCGTGTCTCACAAGTGCAAGGAGAGACGCTAGTTCGATTGCAATAAATTGGTGGGCTACAAGATATGCACAATAAGTACCACCTATTTGAAGATCATCGAGCTTGCGCTTCCTATTCTATGAGGAACTTGTTTGTTTCTTTCTTTTTCTTCTTTTTATTTTTCTATGTTTTTCTCTTTTCTTTTATTTTTCACTTGGCCCTTCCTTGTGCCAAAAACTATACAAGATAACTATATGAGATATCACGCTCACAACTTTTGCTCGGAATTCTACAAGTATAAAATGTGTATAGCCCAAGCAATCATAGGAGGAACTAGTCTCAATAGTTGTTTGTTGATTGCAAAGATAGAGTAGCTCACAAAGGGATGCAAGTGGGGATAAGTCATGGAATGTCTATACCTTTCGTTGCTAATCTTCACGCTTTATTGGTGGATTCCGCCTTCCTCACGGAATTTGGATGGAGTAGATAGCATGAACCACAGAGATGATGATGTAGAGCCCCTTCTCCTCTTCGAAACAAGCTAAAAATACCAAAATCTGAGTTCGGATGCAAAAGTTATGCTCAAAACCGTGAAACAAAGTTGCTGTCTGCAGAGAGGGGGAGACTATGGGGTCCAGGGCCGGAGACTCCGGGGGGGGAGACTCAGGGGTCCGAGGCTGGAGACTCCAGGATCAGGGTATTAAGCACGTCCAGAACTCGAACGGGACACGTTTTGGCGGAAAAACTCGAACCAAAACCTCAAATTGATGGGGGAAATCAAGGAACTAGGCAATGGAAACGCATTGGAAGGTAGATCAACAAGTTCAGCAAGTAACCCATGGATCAAAACCTACCAAAATGCACTCGAATCATAGATCGATCCAAAACACGAACTAGGGCTATTTTTGGTGGAATTTTTGAATTTATGGGGAAAAGACCAAATCGATGAGAAATCTGTGGCAACCAAAATCTGCTGATACAAGATGCTGAGGGGTAACCCTGTGGGTGGCCCGATCTTCACGGATCTTGTGGTGAAATTGATGGGAAAGCGAGGGGAAAGGGAGAAGGTAGCAGAAGCGGACGCACTCCTCGCGAAGAACATGATGAACACATGCAAAACTCACATGATACAAGGCCTATTGCTCCCGCCGGTGGCCACCGGTCGGATAGAATCCTCGCAAGGAAAGATCGCTCAACATCCTCCCTAGATCCCACGCGGAGAGGGAAGAACATCTTGGAGAGGGTCTTGACGTCTTGTGTAACACCCCTAGTTTTAGTAATCCTTATATAGGGTTTGTTTGTGCATCATGAGCATTGCATCCATCTCTTTGGACTAAATAAAATGTGCATTGATAAATAAGTAGGGGAAATAAAACCCTAAAACCTAATTTCCCTCCTCCCCTCAAATTCATTCAAATGCTTTTATATTTTAAAAAGTACCAAATTATGGAACCCAAATTGTTATAAAGGGTTCCTGCAATATGTTAAATGTTTGTAACCGTTTTTTTATTTTGGAAATGTCTAAAACAGATTTGAAAATGAAAATACAAACAAATAAACAGAAACAAAAAAAGAAAAAGATTCCTGAAATAAAAATAGAGCTCCTAGACTAACAGGGCTCACAGCCCATCTCCCTTTCCTCCTCTCTACCACTCTCGGGTAGCGCTAGAAGCATGCTGCCCTTGCTTTGCCATGGCCCAAGAGCAGCCCACACACAGCCTAGGCCCAACATACCCCTTCGTTGTCCTATCCCCATCGTCTTCCTCGCCGGTGGATCGAGGAAGATCCTCGCTGTTACCAGCGCTGTCGTCCGCCACGCCAGGATTCGTGCCGCCACCCTACGCCTATAAAGACCTCGTTGCGCCGCCTCGGACGAACCCTAGACGCTACTCTGCCTCTCCTTCTTTCTCTTCCGCCGTGGCCGCCTAACCTTAGCCACAGCAGATGTTCGCCGTCGCTATTTCTGGCCGCCCCGGGCCAAGCCAAGGCCACCGTCGATCTCCCTGCGCTGTCCTCGGTCACCCCGCAGAAGCAATTGAAGCCGCACGCCCTCAATCGAGCCCTCTGACCGCCCCTTCTCTGACGATCGACCACCATCGATTTGCCGGACTCCGATGTTCCTCGGCCTCAACAACCCCTCCATCGCGACCCTGGTGAGCCTCTGGTGCTCAGGCACCTCTCCATTTTCTCCCTCTCGCTCTCTGTTGTCCTCCCCATGAGCACCGTCCGCCGCCGCCGCAGGAGTTCATCATCGGCGTGTCTCTGGCGACCAAAATCAAGCGGCGCCACCACCATTCGCCTCCACACTGTCTGCTCTTCCCCAGCTAGACCAACCCCGTAGCCCCGCAAGCTCTAGATCGATGGATCGATCGAGGATCTAGGAGTTCCTCCTTGGCTGACGTCAACAATGCGTCATGCTGATGCATTATTCCCTTTTCTTTTCTTTTAATCAATTCTAAAATTATTTTCTATAAATATTAATATGACAGATGGGCCTAGTGTGTCAGGGTTTTATTATTTTTGGAAATGATTTCTGAAATTAATAAAAGTCTGACATATGGGGCCAGCTAGAAAATAATTTAATAAACTGCAAAAATGTTTAATTGTTTTAATAATGATTTAAAAATGGATCAAAATTGGGAAAAATCATAACTAATTCATTTTAAATCAGAAAAACATATATAATATATGAAAATGTTCAGAAAAATGAGATATACACAATAGACTCATAATAATGCATTGTTAAGTAACTTAAATAACAAGTTTAATTAGGAGAACAAAATAACCCCTCATATGCATCCGGGGTTTCTCCGAATCAGGGTCTGTACCCCTCGGACCCCGTTTAATTTGCCAAGCATGTCATAGGGTTTAATTTCAATACAATTTAACTTGTAATATCATCATCCTTGCTTGATAATTGCATTGATGCGATGTGTTGATTTTTGCTTTTCTTTCTGGTGTTTCTCGTTCTTCTCGGTAGACCTCGGAGTTGATGTGAGCAATGAGATCGAGTCCAACATTTAAGACCGAGATCAACACCATCGAAGGTCATTGACGAATGATGTGAAGAAGATGAACCTGAAGATCTATAGTCGGGTATCAACAGGCAAAGACAAGCATAGCCCCACACATGATATAATCCTGTGATTTCAAAGTATTTCCTTCTTATCATGTGCATACGATTCTAAAGTATTTTGCCGATAGATAGAGTATTCATATCTGATGCATATTACCTTTGTAGCCTATATTCCTTGATCCACTGCTCCTAGCATAACTAGGTTTTGGCTTATGAGCGTCGTTGGAGCTGTTATATCTGTTGCGCTTAGCCATGCTTAGTTGTTACCGCTGGTCCATCCGGTTGATGAATCAGAGTTGAGAATGAACCTAGTTTGACAGGATGGCATGGTATGATCAGAGATAAAAAGTTAAACATGTTAAGGCTTGTATGGGAGGCCATCGAGGGTTATGGTTTTTGCAGTTCCATACTTGTCACCACTAGGACCCGAGTTCTTGCCTCTTGAACCAACACGAGCGTACAACCACATGGGGGCCTGGAAACCCCCTCGGCCAACTAACTTGCCTAGTAGATTCCATGAGTCACATAGTTCGGGCGTTCCATTTGACATATGCATTCTGGTTGTTCTCGAAGGAGGTGGAGGAGGTGCATTCATACAGGTAGGTAAGCATGGCCAAGAACAAGAGAGGCACGGCCTCTGTAATCTTGTTCCCCACACACATCTCTAGGGACCGACTTCAGGACTTGACCTGTTACGGCGGCATCTCCTTAGGGCGTGACTCATGGTCTCGATGAAAGTAAGGTAAAGGTCATGTCTAACCGCTCTCTGCCGGCCTTCCAAGGAAGACGGCTACTACTAGTGGCATTAAGAGGAGGTTAGTACGTGTGGGTAAAGTTGTGCACCCCTGTAGGGTATTAATCTTTTCGAAAAGCCGTTTCCACGGTTATGGACGACTTGGGAATGGATTCTAAGATCATAGAGAAGAATAACCTAATCGTAAAACTTGACGAGAGATGTGAGGTGTGCTTAAGGATGCTTCCTCGGGGATTAAGGGGGTGATCCTAGTTGTTAGGTTCAGCTGATAAAGATTCGGTGGATATTAAAAGAAGATTGAAGCTAGTGATATCGCTTTCTTATCTCCTTTTAAATGTTCTACTTAGTCGAGCTTCTCCTACCTATTTTACAAAGAAAGTTAGCTTTATGCAAAAATAACTGCACCAGCCATAAGTCTTGTGGAGTACACCCTGTACTCAGCCTTGCTTTGTTGATACTTTTGCAGCAGGTAAGTGTTACCATAGAAGAAGAGTTTGTTACAGCATCGACATCGACGAGTAGTTTGGGGTTCCCAGTCAGCAACCTGGAATCTATGGATTGGGGTGTCATCATTATGCTTTAGGCTTCTTAGGCCATTTGTTAAGTTTTATATACTTAATAGCATAATTTGCCTTCCTTTGTTTTATGTTTGTGGTCAGTTACCTCTGCTTGTAATATTTTGGTTCTCTTCTTAGTTATGAGCTCGTTGTAATATTTTTTGTGTCGTAGGGTCACTATAAGTTACCGATTCTCTCTGTATGCTTCTGATATTTAAGTTAGGCTTATATCAGACAGAGGTCTGGGATTTGTCTAGCCTTAATCTTGGGGGTGTCACAGGTTTTGGTACCAGAGTAGTACCGACTGTAGGAAAACCTTTCTACTGGTCAATGTTGAGTCTAGTGCTTATGAAAACTATTTTAAAGCTGAAAAGTATTTGTGAAAACTCTGGTATGCTTCTTTTTCTCCTTATCCAGTTTCGCTCTAACCCTGGGTCATCTAATCTTGTGTTGATTTGGAAAAGATTTTACTATCTCGTCTCGTCTTTCAAAACTTAGGTGCCTTTTTGGCATGACGTTTCTCAACCCATTGACCTAGTGTTGAGTTCTCCATTGTCAGTTGTGTGTGTTCCTTGTTTCCCTTTGCTCTTATTCAGTTGAGAGGTTCCTTTCCATCATGATCTCTCTATCTTATGGTCCCACAACTTTATGTTGATGGTTCCACAGTGATTTGTTCTAGGCCTCCAAGTTTTGCTTTTGCCTCGTGTGCCTCCTTTTTGTTTGATGGGTATTTCAAAAGTTGTTTCTTCTTCAGGAAGCTACCTCGTGGTTACTACCTTGTAATACCCTCTGTATTACTAAGATAGTAGTTACTCATTTCTCGGGTTTTAACCCTTGGACTTGAACCAAAGATCCCTAAGTGTGCTGGATTGTGGTGTTGAGAATCTTGTACATGAAGCTGACCTTTAACCCAAGATCCATTTTGATAATCCATGTTGTTAATGTTTAAACATTACCTTAGGATGGATAGTACCTTCTAATCTAGCCCTCAGGCTTGTGGTTATTGTCGTGATTAAATTATGACAAACTAAGGACTTCCCCTACCACCTGTTATGGCAGATGTTCTATAAAGGAACCAAATATATCACTACAAGAGTACTCCTTGTGAGTCTCGCATCTATACTCGTGACTCTACCACACCTCCCTTTCCTGCATCGGTCCTCGGAAGATTGTCGACTTATGTATCCACATCTTGGGATTCTATCCTAAGCATCATCCTGTTTCCTTATTGTTTTCCGACCTTTGTCTACCAGTTGGTAGCCAAGTAGTAAATGTGCATCGGTGTCTTTGTATCCAAGATACTCTTGTGGTTCGTCAAGACAAACCATTTCGGGATGTTAGGAGAAACAAACTCCAGTACCTCATCATATCTAGGACCAGGTCATAGTGTTGTAACCCACAGACCAATAAGCATTGATTAGCTTCTAACTATTCTACCTTAAAGTATAACAACCTTTTAATACTACGAGGTCGTGCCGAGTTTCACGACTCTCTTAATGAAGTGATGCTTTTAGACATCTTTACCCACCCTTCCTTTGAGCTTTCACGCTCGAAAATGATGCATGTGTGTAACAATGTGGCCATCTGAGATTCCGAGCAATCATTATTGCTTGTACCTCAACAAGGACATTTGTGTCATTCTTAGCGTGATGGTTAACCTATCACTAAGAAAAGGATGATTGTGCTACCAAGTCCATTATTCTAGTACACTCTCTCTTCAGTCAAAGAGTTAGGCTAATGCCGAAGCTCTGAGACTCTGTCTTCTTGCCTTACCAAGCAAGTTTCCTATCGAACTAAGTGACATATCGGTAGTTCGTAATATTCTAGATGTCTACTAGAAGTATTGCCATGTTGCCACGTGACCATGTTTGTCAAGTTCTTGAGCAAGCAAGTTCTCTAAACTGCCCCTTCTCCAAGGATCTGTACTAGATAACCCTGAACTAGTTGGTTGAGCTTAAACAACAACTTAGAGAGTTGTAAGACAAAAGTTCTATCCGAGCTAGTTCATCTTAAATGGATGTCTAGTTTCTGTTCGTGCTGAAGAAAGATAGTATTTCCTTCGTGGAATTGTTATCATTCCCCGCTTTTGATTTGATTTGGGTTATCTTCAAATCAAACTCAGTCCTAGGGACTACCCTGATGATGTATTTACTCGTGATGTTTCATCTAGGTACATCTTCATGTCCTTTGGTCTGACCAATATTGTTTTTTTGTTCATACCACATATGAGTCCATATTCACGGAGTATTTGGATAAGTTTGTTATTGAGCCCATCGATGACATTCTTATCTTCTCCATGCTAGATTAGATTCATATGGAATAGTTAGCAGTAATGTTGGAAACTTTTAAGAACCGTCTTCGTGTTATCTTGAAGCATGTGTTCTAGATGTTGGGAGTGACCTTCTCCGGTTCACGTGCAAAAGTTGAAAGTTGTCGTAGTGGATTCGAGAAGAGTTATCTTTGTTCCCTCGGGAATCATTTCAAGTCAGTCAAGCATGTGTGAAGTATTCTTGATAGTTAGTTTGATACCTTCACATCTCAAAAACATCCTCCGAGCACGCTAAGCCACTTATGATTTGTCATGGAAGAGAAGTTCTTGAAAACACTTCAATGTCTTCCTAAATTTTTCCCAATAAGGATGCATTTGTGTTTCGTTGCAATTAATTTATGTAGAAGCAATTATCTTTTGATAACTTGCTAATGCATGGGTTCCGCAACCTAGATCATTCTTTTGGAGCTTGACAATGTAGGCCATGTCTTGAGACTCTAGTAACTTTACCTCCACGGTAAATGTAGCAACCTTTCTATTTGGACATGCTGAGTCTAAAGTATATTTCCACTTAATCGAAGCTAAATCTCAAGCAGCAATGATGGTTAGTGTTCATCAAGGTTTTTGACGTAGGTCTCTTTAAAAATACGGCAAAAATTGATGTAATGGTTGACACAATTATCCGGCAGATCTCTTGTCACATTCTCTTGAATCAGCAATAACAACCACTCTTCATGAGGCTTCTTCTATGATTTATATACGAGTTGTGCTCATGATTTCGTTTGTACCCGAAGTCTGACCTTTTATTTGATGTTCACCTTCTCGAACATCAAGGAGAACATTTAAAGTAGTGTTGCTAAATGTCTCTCGGTCAATCCTCTAGACCCTTTTATGTTGGCAATCATCTTGTTGTGCCAAGTAATTGAAGTCTGAGAATGAAGTTTCTTTTTCCTCGTGTTATCAGGAATCTTCTTATATATTCATCTTAGTGGTGTACAATGATATCATAATTGCTGGCAAAGATTCTGATAATCCTAGATGAATAAAGAGTTTCCTTCGATTTCTCTAAAATATTCGAAGAGCGACTATGGTTTTGATAATCAAAAGTTTCTCTTGTTACATGTTCCTTGTGACTCTTAAGAGTCCTCTCCACAAAACAACCTTTCTGTCTTAACCTTTTGTTGAATGAAGAGTGATCCTTCTGTATCAAAAGTACTTCAACAACTTGGTTATCCGTATCTCTGTACCATGAAATCTTTAAGCCTTTAGTAGAGATTCATCTCTCGAAGTCTATGGTCATGTTCTTTCCATTGTACGCTCTCCTTTTCAGAAGCTTAAACTCTTTTGAAGTTCCATGGTCTCAATCCTTATGAAGACCAGCTATCTAACAACTTGAAACCTTCTCCTTTTGTTTCCTCCTTACCTTGACGTGTTTCATGCTTGTTGGCTCTAGAGATGTTATGAAAGATCTATCCATGAGTTGACCATGAGATACTCTCTTTGTGGTTCTGTGTCATTCCCTCTCTTCTTTAGTGTGTGCAGCTACCTCGAAGAAAATGAAGCGCTTCATTCATTCAATAATGGTGGCATGGATCAACCTCTTCGAGAAGATCGTCGAAGTTTAGTTTAACCTTATTCCTTCTATGTTCCTACCTAGGAATCTTGGGACGAGATTCTGTTAAGGGGGATAGAACTGTAACACCCCTAGTTTTAGTAATCCTTATATAGGGTTTGTTTGTGCATCATGAGCATTGCATCCATCTCTTTGGACTAAATAAACTGTGCATTGATAAATAAGTAGGGGAAATAAAACCCTAAACCCTAATTTCCTCCTCCCCTAAAATTCATTCAAATGCTTTTATATTTTAAAAAGTACCAAAATTATGGAACCCAAATTGTTATAAAGGGTTCCTGCAATATGTTAAATGTTTGTAAGAGTTTTTGTATTTTGGAAATGTCTAAAATAGATTTGAAAATGAAAATACAAACAAATAAACAGAAACAGAAAAAGATTTCTGAAATAAAAATAGAGCTCCTAGACTAACATGCCTCGTAGCCCATCTCCCTTTCCTCCTCTCTGCCGCTCGTGGGCAGCGCCAGAAGCATGATGCCCTTGCTTTGCTGCGGCCCAAGAGCAGCCCACACACAGCCTAGGACCAACATACCCCTTCGTTGTCCTATCTCCGTCGTCTTCCTCGCCGGTGGATCGAGGAAGCTACTTGTTATCGCCAGTGCCACTGTCTGTCATGCCAGGATTCGTGCCGCCTCCCCCTGCATCTTTTAAGACCTCGCCGCGCCGCCATGGATGAACCCTAGACGCTACTCTGCCTCTCCTTCTTTCTCTTCCGCCACGGACGCCTAACCCTAGCCGCATCAGACATACATCATCGCTATTTCCGGTCGCCCCGGGCCAAGCCAAGGCCACTATAAAGTCCCCGTGTAGTCCGCCGCCGCCGCAGGAGTTCGTCGCTGGCGTGTATCCGGCGACCAAAATCAAGAGGCACCACCACCATTCGCCTCCACACCGTCTCCTCTTCCTAGCTAGACCAACCCCACAACCCCGTAAGCTCTGGATCGACGGATCAATCGAGGATCTGGGAGTTCCTCCTTGGCTGATGTCAGCAATGCATCATGCTGATACAGTATTCTCTTTTCTTTTCTTTTAGTCAATTCTGAAATTATTTTCTATAAATATTAATATGATAGGTGGGCCCAGTGTGTCAGAGTTTTATTCTTTTTGGAAATGATTTCTAAAATTAATAAAAGTCTGACATGTGGGGCCAGCTGGAAAATAATTTAATAAACTCCAAAAATGTTTAATTGTTTTAATAATGATTTAAAAGTGGATTAAAATTGCGAAAATCATTACTAATTCATTTTTATAGAAATATATGTATAATATATCAAAATGTTCAGAAAAATGAGATCTACACAATAGACTCATAATAATGCATTGTTAAGCAACTTAAATAACAAGTATAATTAGGAGAACAAAATAACCCCTCTCATATGCATCCGGGGTTTCTTCGAATTAGGTTTGTACCCCTCGGACCCCGTTTAATTTGGTAAGCATGTCATAGGGTTTAATTTCAATACAATTTAACTTGTCATATCATCATCCTTGCTTGAGCATTGCATCGATGCCATGTGTTGATTGTTGCTTTTCTTTCCGGTGTTTCTCCTTCTTCTCGGTAGACCTCGGAGTTGATGTGAGCAACGAGATCGAGTCCAACATTGAAGACATAGATCAACACCATCGAAGGTCATCGACGAATGATGTCAAGCAGATGAACCTGAAGATCTATAGTTGGGTATCAATAGGCAAAGGCAGCATAGCCCCACACATGATATAATCCTATGATTTCAAAGTATTTCATTCTTGTCATGTGCATACGATTCTAAAGTCTTTTATCGATAGATAGACTATTCCTATCTGATGCATGTTACCTTTGTAGCCTATATTCCCTGATCCACTGCTCCTAGCATAACTATGGTTTGGCTTATGAGCTTCGCTAGAGCTGTTATATCTGTTGCGCTTAGCCATGCTTAGTTGTTACCACTGGTCCATCCGGTTGATGAATCAGAGTTGCGAATGAACCTAGTATGACAGGATGGCATGGTATGATCAGAGATGAAACTTAAACATGCTAAGGCTTGTATGGGAGGCCACAGAGGGTTGTGGTTATTGCAGTCCCATACTTACCACCACTAGGACCTGAGTTCTTGCCTCTTGAACCAAGATGAGCGTACAGCCACACAGGGGCCTGGAAACCCCGTCGACCAACTAACTTGCCTAGTAGATTCCATGAGTCACATAGTTCGGGCGTTCCATTCGACATATGCATTCTCGTTGTTCTCGAAGGAGCTGGAGGAGGTGCATTCATACAGGTAAGTAAGCATGGCCGGGAACAAGAGAGGCATGACCCGTTATGGCAGCATCTCCTTAGGGCATGACTCATGGTCTCGGCAAAAGTAAGGTAAAGGTCGTGTCTAACCGCTCTCTGTCGGCCTTCCAAGGAAGAGGGCTACTACTAGTGGCATTAAGAGGAGGTTAGTACGTGTGGGTAAAGTTGTGCACCCCTGCAGGGTATTAATCTTTTCGAAAAGACGTTTCCATGGTTATGGACGACTTGGGAACGGATTCTAAGATCATAGAGAAGAATAACCTAATCGTAAAACATGACAAGAGATGTGAGGTGTGCTTAAGGATGCTTCCTCGGGGATTGAGGGGGTGATCCTAGTTGTTAGGTTCAGCTAATAAAGATTTGGTGGATATCAAAAGAAGATCGAAGCTAGTGATATCGCTTTCTTATCCCCTTTTAAATGTTCTACTTAGTCGAGCTTCTCCTACCTCTTTTACAAAGAAAGTTAGCTTTATGCAAAAATAACCCCACCAGCCATAAGTCTTGCGGAGTATACCCTGTACTCAGCCTTGCTTTGTTGATACTTTTTTAGCAGGTAAGTGTTACCATAAAAGAAGAGTTTTTTACAGCATCGACATCGACGAGTAGTTTTGGGTTCCCGGTCGGCAGCATACAATCTATGGATTGGGACGTTATCGTTATGCTTCAGGCCTATTTGTTAAGTTTGCTATACTTAATAGCATAATTTGCCTTTTGTTGTTTGATGTTTGTGGTCAGTGACCTGTGCTTGTAATATTTTGGTTCTCTGCAAAGTTATGAGCTCGTTGTAATATTTTTTGTGTCGTAGAGTCGAGTTACCGATTCTCTCTCTATACGCTTCTGAGATTTAAGTTAGGCTTATATCAGACAGAGGTCTGGGATTTGTCTAGCCTTAATCTTGGGGGTGTCACATCTTGGTAAAGGGACACCAATGCTAAGGCCTTGTACAACGAGGGAGGCGCAATATAAACTCCAACAAGGTGGTGACGATAGTCGGTCCCCTTTACTAAGGGGATGAGGCAAAACTAGAGATTCCACAAAGGGGATGTCTTTAGTCTATCATCTATGCCTAGGGTTACATGAGGGGGTGGGGGCACTATATATATGCCAGCCACATAACAAGGGGTAGTTTGGGCATAAAACTGGGTTTCTAAGGATAAGAGGGGTACATGGGCCGGAGGCCCAGCTCAAGGCGCGTAGGCCTGTTCCACTTAGGCCGGAGACTCTGGGGTGCATGGGCCGGAGACTCTGGGCGAAGCGCGGTCTCTGGGGTGGCATGTAGATACTTCCAGGCAGGCGGCCAGAGTCCGGGCCAGAGTCCTGGGGCAGAGACTCCGGTGCGAAGGGCCAGAGACTTCAGTGTTGGAGGGTCGAGACTCCGAGCTTGAGGGCCAGAGACTCCGGGGCTTCAGCTGCTGCTTCTTCCATCTTCTCTTCCAAGCCTCCGTCTTGTCGGGCTTGGTGCTCTTGGCTTCCTCCCTTGCATCCATACTTGTCGATGTGAGCCAATCATGATAACAGGACGGAGTATGAAGTAGTATACCATTCAAAAGGGTAGGAAGTGGGCTCGCATAGAGGACCATGATTCACCTTTGGAGTCCATTACGACTCGGCATAAGTTGGAGACCTTGATGTGGTAACAACCGAAGGTCGGGCTACATCATACCGCCTCGCCCGACCCTACCGCTAATCGCGAGTGGTACTACCACTCGTAGTATCGCTCGCTACTGAAGACCACGCCATCACCTCAGGCTGATCCGGTACTACCGGTCCTCACTTTCGGTACAACCGGACGTAATAGTCCCCGCACACACCAACTCAGCCTTTAGGCCTTGTAATGCACCCTTTTATATTTTCAGTTGCCCAAACTACCCTTGAACTAGTGGATGGCCTATAAATAACCCCACCTCCTTTGTAAACCCGAGGCTTGATATTTGGAATTAGTGGACACCCACTGTGGATCGATCTAGTTCTTGCCTCATGGTCCTTTGACAGAGGAGCACCAAATATCCCCACGTCATTAGAGTTTGCATCGTGCCTCCCTCGCTGTACAAGGCCTTTCCATCGGAGTCCCTTTGCCAAGACGTCAAGATCTCATCGAGATAACCTACTCGCTATGCTGGTTCGAGAGAGAGCACTCTGCTTGACGTTGATCCTAGGGATTGCGCCGGACCGGTCACCACCAGCGTGAGCTATAGGTGTGTATCGTGTCTTCGTGTGTGTGTGTGTGTTCACCGTGTTTGTCGTGCGTGAGTTCGCGGATTTCACCCTCTCCCTCATCCCACACTCACTCCGCCTCAATTTCAAGGGATTCGTGAAAGATCGGGCCATCCCCGAGGTTTTCCCTCAACATATTGGTATCAAGAGATTCGTTGCTCACGAATTCCCCCTCAAAATTTTCTTCTATCCACCAAAATTTTGAAAATCCTCTAAAAATAGCCCCAAATTGCCTTCAGATCGATCTCTGGATTTGTGCGTTTTTAGTGGTTTTGGTCCATAGATCTGTTGCTTAAGGTGATGATCTACCTTCCTTGCGAGTTTCTAGCCCCAATTTTGGTCAAATTTCCGCAGATTTGAGGATTTTCGGGCCGAATTTCTACCCAATTTCAAGATCTACATGCCCAGGAATTCCAAAAGTGGTACTACCGGAGGCGTGCGGTACTACCGACCGAAATTCTGGTACTACCGGTTAGCGGCACTACTGGCTGAAAGCAGCGGTACTACTGCTAGAGCCTGAGAGCTCTACAACACCCTTTTTGCCTCAAGTTTGTTTTCTGACCTTCTTTGCCTTCTTTTGTTTGTTCGTGTTTCGCGTGCGTGTCGCCCATATAACAGCAAGCTTATGCAAAATCATCACATACCGCGCTCCTCGACACCACGACGCCCGAACATCATCCCCAACACCGATAGAAAGTCGTCAATGCCGAAGGTATAACTTGCACCATCTTGTTAACCCTTCTTCCTTTGTATGTATCCATCCTATGAGAGCAGCTCATCTTGTGTTTTCCTAAGCATTGTGCACTTGCCCTTGGCAAGTGAGAGTGTTGAAGCAAATACAAAAGTTTACATAGTAGTATAGAAAGGGAGAAAAAGAATAAAAAAAGAGAAAAGCAAAAGAAAAATAGCAACATACATAGTCTCCCAGTACAAAGAGAGTCTCAAGCTTGTAAGCAAAGAGAGAGAAAGAGCGTGACCAAGGCAAGTGCACAAATCCGTTTCTTATTTCTCTTTTGGCGAACGAGTTGTGGTCTCTCCTTGCATTGGCACGACACTGAGCGTAGTCTTTGTTAGGACATTTTGTGCTTGTTTTTATAGTCGTGCTAACCACATCCGTCTCCACGTGTGTGTATCCTTGTGTTTTTGTAGATCGTATAATTTTTGATTTTGATCTTTGGTTCTCTACCACCTTTAACAATAACCTTTTCTTTGGATCGTTTCGTTTGGTTTTTCCACCACCCTAACCTTCCACCAAAAGCTTTAGTTAGTTCCTTCTTTAGTGTGAGTTTTATTTGCATTTTCACTTGGCACACTTATAGTTCTCAGGTGTGGTTTCTAGTTCGATGCAATCCCCAAGGTGAGGTAAAAGGCTAACACCTCCATACCCGTTCATGACGCGCGTAAGCCATTACATCATCCGACATGACTTCCGTGATCGTTGCCAAGTGCGTGAGACACGACAAGATTAATAATTCAGCGAGACTCAAGCCGAGTTCAAGAACATCGAACACCGCTTCGATGGCCTAGAATTACAAATTCATGCAATGCAACACAACTTTGGCCATCAAAATGAAGCGCTTCAATGCTACGTCGCTAAAAAAATGACAAGCTTCGACTCCTCATCGACGAAATAACAAGACCGCGTTCACGCGCAGCAAGCTCTTCAAGCTCGTCGCGTCACCATTCTCCTCTTCTTCAAGATCATCATCCAAGTTCTCCAAGACAAAATGATGCCCCCGTGGTTGAAGATGGAATCTCTTCACACTATGTACCTTCCCCACAGCATGCTACAACGACAAGCTATGATGGTGATTTTTCCTCGAGGCCCTCAAGCACAACCTCAAGTCTACCATCGTTGCCCGCGACACATACTTGAAACAACAAGCGATGACTCCAACTTGGAGGAACAAGCTCGCCATTGACATGAAGCTCTCCAAGAACCTTATCTTAGTTCACGATGCCCAAGTTCACCGGCTCAAATGATCCCAAAGAATACCTCTCATGGGCACGCCAAGTCGACAAGATCTTACGTCTGCACAACTATAGTGATGAGAATATGGTCGCCATGGCATTGCTTGAGTTTGATGATTACGCCAACCTTTGGGGGGAACAAGTTCAAGTTGCTCGTGACGCAAGAGAAGTGCCACCAATCACAACTTGGCATGACATGAAGACTCATATGAGAGCCCGCTTTATTCCTTCACACTACACGCGTGACCTCTTCAACAAGCTTCAATCGCTTAGTCAAGGAACAAAGACCGTGGAAGAGTACTTCAAGAAAATGGAACTCAACATGATCTGCGCCAACATTGAAGAGCGCAAGGAACAAATAATGGCACATTTCTTCATAGGCTTGAACCATCCAGTCAAGCGCATCGTCGAGTTCCAAACACACAATGACATGGTTGAGCTTGTGCACATCGCAATAAAAGATGAGGGTCAAGTGCAAGAGGACATCAAGTACAACAAGCCCAAGACATACTTCACCTACAAGCAAGCTTCAACCGCTACGCCAACAACCTTCAGTCAAAGATCCTCAAGTACCTCCAAGCCTTCCCTCAAGCCCACACTTCCTCAAGGAAAACCGCCCCCGAGTGGAAAATATACAAAGGATGCCACGCCATTCAACGGTGAATGCTACAAGTGTGGAGGCAAAGGACACAAGTCGGCCGAGTGTGGAAACAAGAAAGTATTTTTTATCCATGACAATGGCGACAAAGAGTACTTGAGTATAGATGAATTTGATGCCCGAGTCAAGGAAGCAATGACAAGGCAACATGTGGAAGATGACCAAGAACTCCTCATGTGTGAACATGACGCAAGTCCATCGCATGTTGTCACAAGGATATTGACAACTCAAGCACAAGAGCACGAAGATCAACGATCAAATATCTTCCAAACACGTGCTAGCATTAACGGGAAATCTATCAAGGTGATCATCGATGGAGGGAGTTGCCACAACCTTGCAAGCACCGAGTTGTGTGAGAAGCTCAATCTTACCCTCCATCCTCACAAGCACCCCTACCATGTCCAATGGCTAAGTGACCAAGGTTTCATGAAACATAAAGCACACCGTCTCGGTAACATTCTCTATTGGTCCATACAAAGACACGCTGGAGTGTGATGTAATCCCAATGTATGTTTGCCACATGTTGCTTGGTCGACCATGGCAATTTGACAAAGGTGCTCTACATGATGGTCAGATGAATGTATACACCTTCAAGTGGCTTAACAAGACATGTGTCTTGCAACCGATCACTCCTAGCAAAATAATTGTGGACAATGCAAAGGCTTTAGTGAGGGTGCAAACCACAACACAAACTTGTGAGAGGTGAGTGAGCGAACCACCTCATAGAAAGTGAGAGACACAAGCCTAACTCAAGTGTAAAAACTAAGAGTGTTCTTCTTGCCACCAAAAATGAGATAAGAGATGTGAGGAAGAACCCATCCATATTGCACTACGTCCTCATTTGCAAGGGACTAGCGCAAGGAACTAATGACATGAAAAATATTCCTTCCTCTTTGATGATTGTTTAGCAGGAATTCAAGGATGTGTTCCCTGAAGAGCTCCCACATGGACTACCTCCCCTTCGTGGAATTGAGCACCGCATTGACCTCATACCCGGTGCAACCCTCTCAAATTGCTCTGCCTACCGCATGAACCTGGAGGAGACGAAGGAGATCGAACGTCAAATCAACCAACTCGTCTCCAAAGGTTTGGTACAAGTAAGCACTAGTCCAAGTGTGGTACCCATGATTTTTGTTTCCAAAAACGGATGATATGTTGCAGTTATGCATGGACTACCATCCTATGAATGCTATCACCATGCGTTGTAGACATCCCATACCACGTCTCGATGACATGCTTGATGAGTTGTGTGGAGCCACTATTTTCTCAAAAATTGATCTTCGTAGTGGTTACCATCAAATACGCATGGAGGAAGGTGATTAGTGGAAAACCGCCTTCAAGACTAAACTTGGTCTCTATGAATGGTTGGTCATGCCTTTTGGCTTATCTAATACCCCATCCACCTTCATGCGCCTTATGAATCATATTTTGCATTCTCTCATTGGAAAAGTGTTGTTGTTTATTTCGATCATATACTTTTCTATATCAAGTCACTTGAGGAACATGTTACACATGTCAAGGAGGTATTGCAAATCCTTCGACATGAAAAGCAATATGCTAATCTTCCCAAGTGCACTTTTGCTAAAGACAAGTTGATTTTTCTTGGATTTTTCGTTCTTCGAAGGGCATTAAAGTTGATGTTTCCAAGGTAAAGGACATATGAGATTGGCCCATCCCTACAAATGTGAGTGAACTCCAAAGTTTTCATGGGTTGGCCGGTTTCTATCGTCGCTTTGTGAAAGACTTTTCTACCATTGCTTGTCCTCTCAACGAGTTAACCAAAAAGAATGTCACCTTCATGTGGGGTAAAGCACAACAAAAAGCTTTTGATGAACTTAAAAAGAGGCTCACCGAAGCACCTCTTCTTGTGTTACCGGATTTCATAAAAACTTTTGAGATAGAGTGTGATGCTAGTGATATTGGCATTAGAGGAGTCCTCATACAAAATGGGCATCCTATTGCCTACCATAGCGAGAAACTCTCGCCTTAACTATCCAATTTATGAGAAAGAGCGTTTTGCCTTAGTCCGTGTCCTTCAAGTTTGGCAACACTATCTTTGGACTAAGGAATTTATCATACATTCTGTATCTCAAAGGCCAAGCCAACTTGAGTAAGAGACACGCTAAGTGGGTTGAATTCATGGAGTCTTTTACTCACATTGTCAAGTATAAGAAGGGCAACAATAATGTAGTTGCATATGCTTTGTCTCGCAAGCACACAAGCCTTCTTACTCGACTTGAAGTAAACATGTTTGGTCTTGATGAAATCAAAACGTTGTATTCTTCTGACCCATTCTTTGAACCAATTTTTGCAAAGTGCTCCATTGACAAAGGAGTTGATGATATCTATTTGCATAAGGGCTTCCTCTTTAAACAAAACAAGCTTTGCATTCCAAAGTCGTCTCGCCAACTTTTGCTTCTCCAAGAATCACATGGTGGAGGCCTCATGGGTCACTTTGGCCGTGACAAGACATTGGACATGCTCGCCACTCATTACTATTTGCCCAAGATGAAGAGGGACGTGGAGCGCTATGTCCAACGATGCACCACATGCTTACAAGCTAAGTCGCAAGCTAACCCTTATGGTCTTTATATGCCATTGCCTATTCCCCATGCACAATGGTCGGACATTAGCATGGATTTCGTGTTAGGATTGCCTAGGTCTAAGCATGGTCATGATACTATATTTGTTTTCGTGGATCGCTTTTCAAAAATGGCACACTTCATACCGTGTCATAAGACAGACGATGCTTCACATATTACCAATTTGTTTTTCAGGGAAAGTGTTCATCTTCACGGTGTGCCAAGAACAATTGTATCTGACCGTGACGTCAAATTCATGAGCTACTTGTGGAAGACCCTCATGGCCAAACTTGGCGTTAAGCTACTCTTCTCTTCCGCATCACAGCCACAAACTGATGGCCAAACCGAGGTTGTCAACCGAAGCCTCGGTACTCTCCTTCGTGTGTTGATCAAGAAGAACTTGAAGGATTGGGAGGAATGCATTCCCCATGCCAAGTTCGCCTACAATCGAATGAAACACTCGACAACAAAGATGAGCCCATTCATGATCGTCTCTGGCATCGAGCCCCTCACCGTGCTCGACATACTACCACTACCTCTACATGAGAGCACCAACATGGACGTTGAAAAGCACGCCCAAGCTATGAAGAAGCTTCATGAAGAAACAAGAGCTACAATCGAGCAACAAGTGCAATGCCAAGCAACAAGGCTCAACAAGGACAAGAAAGAGTTGATCTTCGAGGAAGGTGACCTGATGTGGATAAACTTAAGAAAATACCGCTTCCCCAAAGAACGTGACTTCAAGCTCAAGCCACGGGGAGATGGTCCCTTCAAGGTCCTCAAGAGAATCAACAACAATGCCTACATCATTGACATTCTGACGTCCAAGTACCTTGTGAGCAATACGTTCAACGTGAGGGACCTTTCGCCTTTCCATGGAGATGTTCAAGATGATAACCAAGAAGAGTCGAGGACGACACTCTTTCCTAAGGGGGGAGCTGATGCAGCTCGTCCTACGGACGCTCCTACATCTACACCACCAAGTCCCACAAGTGGACCGATGAATCGTGCCTGAGCCAAGCTCTTCCAAGCTAAGGTGAATTCGCTCATATCCTCGTGTGACTTCGATACATTGTTCGATGGCTTGCTACTTCATACCTCGACGTTGTGTATCCTCAGGTATCAGGAAATCAACCCATGGAGCGGAGCAGCCTTGAATGAAGCCTCCAGCAGCTGCTAGGCGCAACCGGTACTACCAGCCACCAACTGTGGTACTACCGCTAAAGCGGTACTACCGCCCGCCAATAGCGGCACTACCGCACGGGACAGAGAGACACCGGCCGAAGCCCTAGGCCTCACCGGTACCAAGAAAGCAGCACTACCACCTTGCTCGGCCCTACCGCTTCCGCGAGCGGTACTACCGCTCGCTACTGAAGACCACACCATCACCTCGGGCCGTTCCGGTACCAGCGTGCGGTACTACCGGATGGAACCGGTACTACCGGTCCTCACTTCCGATACTACCGGACGTCACAGTGCTTGTGCGCACCAACTCGGCCTTTAGGCCTTGTAACGCACCCTTTTATATTTTAAGTTACCCAAACTACCCTTGAACTAGTGGCTAGCCTATAAATAGCACCCACCTCCTTTGTAAACCCGAGGCTTGATATTTGGAATTAGTGGACACCCCTTGTGGATCTATCTAGTTCTTCCCTCATGCACCTTTGATAGAGGAGCACCAAATATCCCCACCTCATTGGAGTTTGCATCATGACTCCCTCTTAGCATCGGAGTCCCTTTGCCAAGACGTCAAGATCTCACCTAGACTCCCTACTCGTCGTGTCGGTTCGAGAGAGAGCACTACGCCCGACGCTGATCCTAGGGATTGCACCGGACCAGTCGCCGCCTACATGAGCTATAGGTGTCTATCGTGTTTTCATGTGTGTGTTCATCATGTTCTTTGTGCGTGAGTTCGCGGATTTCACCCTCTCCCTCAGCCCCCACTCACTCTGCCCTCAACAGGAAAGATATAAAATAAACTACAAGAAGAATTAGATAAATAGAAAATGGAAAAGAACTGAACTGGGATGAGATAAGCATATCTTGGCCTGGTCCACACCATCCCAGGCAGATATTGAGTAAACCAGGCTGGAATTGCTCTACCTAGGCTGACAGTACCTGAGCTGAGTTGGCCTAGGCTGGCTCACCTTCATCCCGACTAGCCTATTCTTGGTCGGCCCACCTCTCCTCCACCTCCTCACTACCCGCATAGCACTTAACCTGGCTAGGCCAGGAAAATTCTTACCTGGGTGGGTGACAAATGAATCTCGACTCACCACGGGTCAAAGTCCTTAGTGCCATTTCACCTTGACGCCGCCTTACTCAGTTAACCCCATCGCTGCCTCGACACCGCCCTCCTGTGGTGGGCCGGCTTTGGTAATCCCGATCCACCACGAACTATCTTCACCGCCACCTTGCCACACTCCACCCGGGTGGGCTGATTCAAGGACAACCTGGCCCACTACAGGATAACGCTATCTCCACGCTGTCTGACCCGGTTGGGCTGCTTCTATATCGGCCCACCGCAGGGTAATACCACCACCTCACCGCCTAACTCGGTTGGGCTCCTTTTCTTATCTCCTGGGCCGAGTTTGCTGCCCTCCAGGCCAAGTTTGCGTAGGAGAAGGCCCTTTAGGCCGAGTTTCAGCCAGGAGGTCGGTTTTAAGCTGCTACCCTTTGCTCCAACGACCCTAGGCATTGCTACCTCGACCTCCTGCACTACTACGACTATGAAGCCAACCTCTACTTCGACATACTACAAGACCTTGCCTCATATGCCAATCTTGGGATGCCCCTAGCTTAGACTAGCACATGCAACCTCATCAAGTACAAGATGCTCCCAGGTTCTCAGGAGAGGTTGAGACTGGTGGCTGGGAGATGCCAAGGACAAGTACAAGAGGACAAGGCAAAGGACATACAAGACCTGACAAGGACCATGACTTGTCAGTTGACAAGACCCTAGTAGTCAAATCATGAACAGTAGACAAGACCCTATTAGTCAACACAGGAATCGTACTTGTGGGGCATACCCTGTGCCGTAGGCTTGCCTTTATACAGGGCACCAGGGGGATCGATCTAGGGAGACCCCTTGGGGGCTCTTTTCTTCTCTTCTCATGTACGAGCACTGCTTCTTCCTCCTCTAGTTCTCTCATATACGGAGAAACCATTAGAGGCATAGAGGGCATACTCAAGGAGCACCAATGTAGATATAGTAAATGGCCATGTTATATGATCTAGCATGCAGGAGTAGGTTTTTTTATCTCACTAGGAGAACCATGAACCTGGGTATATTGTGTGTGTTGTTATTGTTCTTCTGCATGAGGTCTTCATTGCATCATTCCCCCGGATCCTCCAGTGTCCATTCGGCCCCAACATAAGCCTACGCCATGCATCTACCATGATACCACCACGACAGTTGGCACCCACCATGGGGCCATCAAAGGCGTTGGCTGGGATTTCATCCGGAAGGGACCATCTTCATCAACCTCTGCTTCACCATCATTCCAGCATCTTCATCATCCTCTTCCCCAACATACAGAGGACATGGGGTCTGGCATGTAAGCCTTTATTATTGACATATATCAACCTCAACCTCATTACCAAGTATAATGTTAGTATCCACTATCTCAACCATCTACACGCACATGAGATAACCCTGAATGTCACTCGGGGGCTATCACCCTCTATCACATGTTTAGTTGGGTTGTTCACCCCGGGAAGGAGATATCTCAACCTGGGGGCTAGCCAGCATATCAGGTATTGAGGGATAACCTCGTGGGTGGCCTGGTCTTCACAGATCTCATGGCCAAATCAATGGGAAAGCGAGGGGGAAGGGAGAAGGTAGCGGAAGCAGACACACACCTCGTGAAAAAAATGATAAACACACGCAAAAATCACATGATACAAGGCCGATTGCTCCCGCCGGTGGCCACCGGTCCGATAGAATCCTCACAAGGAAATATCAGTCAACGTCCTCCCTCGATCCCAAGTGGAGAGGGAAGAACACCTTGGAGAGGGTCTTGACAACTATGCTCACGCACTCGCAAACGTAGGCCTTGTACAATGAGGAAGGCGTGATGCAAACTCCAACGAGGTGGTGACAATAGTCGGTCCCCTTTGGTAATGGGATGAGGCAAAACTAGAGATTCCATAAAGGGGATGTCTTTAGTCTATCATCTATGCCTAGAATTACATGAGGGGGTGGGGCACTATATATAGGCCAACCACATAACAAGGGGTAGGTCGGGCTTAAAACTAGGGTTTCTAAGGATAAGAGGGGTACATGGGCTGGAGGCCCAGCTCAAGGCGCGCAGGCCCATTCCACTTAGGCAGGAGACTCTGGGGTGCAGGGGCCGGAGACTCTGAGGTGTGCATCGCTCTCTGGGGTAGACTCCGGGTGGCATGTAGAGACTTCTAGGAAGGCGGCCGGAGTCTAGGCCAGAGTCCTGGGGCAGAGACTCCGATGTGTAGGGCCGGAGACTCCGGTGTGGACGAAGACTCCGTGGTGGACGTCGCTCTCTAGGCTTGCCTCTGGAAGGGTGTACTGAAGGCTCCTGGGGCAAGTCCAGAGTCCTAGCCAGAGGCTCGGTGTTGGAGGACGGAGACTCAGCTTGTCAATTCCAGAGACTCCGATTTTGGAGGTGGCTGCGCCTTGTCCATCTTCTTTGGTGACTTCGGGACGAGCTTGGGGACTTGGCGTTGTAGATGTAGTAGCGTCCATAGGACGGGCTACATCAGCTCCCCCTTCAAAAAGAGTCGTCCTCGACTCTTCATGCTCATCACAAAGAAGAGGATGTCGAGAGACCTTCTTGATCCTAGGGCTCACCATATAGTCGTCCTCAGGAAGATTGGATTGACAACACTTCAATGTTCCTTCACTTTCCATGAAGCCTTCAAAGCTCACAACAAAAGCGAACCAACACTCAAAGAGTAGCCAATTCATGAAGATTATAGTATGAGTCCTCAAGTAGAAGGAAGTTACCTTATGATGTAGAGATAGCTCATTGATGGGTAGCCCAAGGCAACTCTCTTTGATTCGTTGTGTCAACTCATGGTTGGTCGAGGTTGACGCGTAAGCAATTGTACCTTCATACAACAAAGACCAAGCAACATTTGTTTGTGTGTGATAGAGAAGCATGTAATTTGTGGCATGTCCATTCTTGTTCACAACACTATTAGCACAACTCAAGTATCGCAAACAAAATGCATATGCAAGGACAAAGTGCATGGAAATTGCTTGAACATCATCCAAATGTTGGAACTCGAAAACTCCATATAATGTCTTAGTGTGGCACTCAAAGAATGGACTAAAATATTGATAACCATCTTTGATGCAAGAATAGGATAATTTGGCAAAAACACATGAGGAAGAATATCCAAAACAACATCATTATGTGTGGAAACCAACCATTGGAAAGAGAAATTGTTCAATATGTTGGATGCTATACACATATCATCAAAAGCAAAAAATCATAGTCATATGAGTATCACAGGCGGAAGCAAAAACCATATGTTTGCAAACAAACCAAATGAAAGAGCAAGCGGTCATTATGTTTATTGCAACAATTATACGAGGTACCAGGAAGCTCTCGTGACAATACATGCTCAAAATGGCATTATGGTTGAAAGAGAAATTGTTCAACATTTTTTTTACAACACACAAAGCATCAATATCCAATAGAAAAGAAACATGATTGTCACAAGGTGAAATAATACCATCAACATGCTTGCAAGCAAACCATAGGAAAGAGCAATTTTTCAACATGTAAGATGCAAAGCATGCAAAAGGTACCAGAGTTGGGTTCGATCTTGAACTCACTTGGGGGAAGCTCTCTAGAGCTCTTTTTGTCAACTCGTGCTCAACCGAGGTTGACATGACTGTGCGGGTACCTACACACATCATACACAAAAGGAAGAACGTGTGTGCATGGTAGAGAAATACATCATCCATCATGACATATCTCTTCTTGTGCACATCACCATTAATGTTACAATTGTAAAATAGATGCATGGTGAGTATGCAAGTGGGGAACATGCTTATCATGGCATTTACCAAAATCTCCAAAGTTTGAGAAAGCTATGGGGGACACCTCAATAGAAACCATATGAGAATTATTGTTGCAAGCAAAACAAGTGAAAGAGCAATTATTCATTTGATTGCAAGCAACGGGAGAAATTATAGAACATCCAAGACAAAGCATGGTCCTAGGGATACAGTTGTTATCATCATTGCAAGCCAAACATTTGAAAGAGAAATTGTTCCACAAAGTGCAAGCAGTGATATCATCAATATAATGTTTAGAGCATGGCATGTCTATGGCAAAATCATCACAATCAAATTATTTAACATGCTCAACATTATGCAAAGGCAAAGTATCACATGGAAATATCAATGAAGCATATGTAATATCACAAACATCATCCATAGCATGCCACTCATCACACGCCATCATGTCCACTAGTGGGATCATGGCATCATCAACACCTGTATTCTTACCTTGTTCATACCTCTCATATGATGTGGGTGTTGTGGTAGTGTTGGCCTCCATGTGGGCAACTTCTTCATCATCTATGGGGATGTCATCATCTTCATCCACCATGTATATCTTCTCGGTGGAAGGCATCATCGTATCCATGCTTGGCGCTTCCTTATCCATGGAACCTAGCATATCATGAGAAAACACACTAGATGTAGATGGTAAGTTGTTAGAAATAGAGATGGTCTCACATGACCTATCAACTACCACTCTCAACTCACTCGGTGTATCACTCATGCCCTCCAAGTGGAAGCAGTCAATCTCATATATGGTGGAGTCACTCATCTCACTCTTGCTTTCACTCAAGTGGGCTCTCATACTCACATGGGATTGGTACCACATCATCACTCAAGCACATAGGGATAGGCTCGGTTATCTCAACTCCATGCGCCTCCTTTGGTGAAGGTAAAGTACCAAGCTCACCATTCTTGACCTTTTCGTCGTCTTGTACATTGGGTTCCATTGTGGTGGTGGCACTCAAATTGGAAGTATTGGTCCTTGATGCCATCTTCACTCTTGCATCCACTTGTTGGCAAAGCAACTTGTTTTCTTCTATCTCTTGGGGGGTCATGTTTATGACGGCCTCATCCAACTTGATGAAGTAGAGGTCCATCTCTTTCTTGAATGACATTCTTGGAGTGCTTGGAGAAGAAGTTGCATTTAAGATCTTGTAGTTGGATGCTTCATCTTGAACTTGAAGTATTAGCGTTGAAGCTTGATGGCGTGGTAGAAGGCTTGCTCTTTGTGCTATTTTGGTGGTGGCACAAGTAGTTAAAGGTGCCTTATTATTATGGTGTCGACATAGGTCATTGGCGTGCCTTCACGAAGGTTTATGTTGGTGAAGCACTTGGTCATCCGCATGACACTCGTGATGATGATCCTTTTCCTTGGAACTCTACTTGTGATGGTGGTGGCTTCTTGAGCTTGATTGAGCATTATGGATGGTGCTCAACATGTATTCTCCGTCTTCATGGCGAAGATGGCTTGAATGATGCCTTGTATCCTATTGATGTTGGTAATGATCACGAGAGGATGTATGTCGATGAAGATTCTTGCTTCGTGGCACCTTGTGTGGAAGATGATGTTTGGGTGCCACTTTTCTTGGAGTAGGTCGCACTTTATGCCTTGGGGGTAGATGCGCTTGATTCCTTGGAGATGGTGGTGCTTGGCACCTTGGAGATGATGGCGCTTGATGGCTTGGTGGTGATGGCGCTCGTCGCCTTGGAGATGGTGGTGCATGACACCATGTAGGTGGTCGCGCTTGACGCCTTGGAGGTGGATCATCGAAGTAGGTGGTGCCCTTTGGTGTGGCACGCTTTGCCTTGTAGGTCATGGTTTCTTGATGATGCACCTCATCTTGCTTGGCATAGTGGTCCTCCATCTCCAAGCAGTGGAGGTATTATTCATGGCTCATGGAAGATCCCTCGAAGTTGGTGAAGTTCGCCATGTCCTCCATGCTTGGTGAGGCGTCGTCATTGTAGCACTTGAAGTCGTGCATGCTTGGGGAGCCATTGTTGTTGTATTACTCCATATCACCCAAGCATGAGGAGCCATTGTTGCTGTAGTGCTCCATGCATGAGGAGCCATTGTCGATGTAGAGCTCCAATTCTTCCATGCTTGAGGAGCATAATTGATGACGTGCTCCATGTCTTCCATGCATGTGGATTCATAGTAGGTTTAGTTCTCTAGGTCCTCAAAGCATGTGGAGCCATTGTCGGTGTAATTCTCCATCATGTCCTCTATACTCGCAGAGTCGTAATCATGGTGGCTCATCATGGATTCTTCATAAATATCATCCTTGGTTCCGGAGTCCCTAGACATGATTCACAAGACCAAGTGGTGTATATGGAAGTGGTAGGGGGTTAGGGATGCAACATCAAACCTTACTTTACCTTGGAAGATAGTATCGTGCAAGTGGACATACTTGAGAGCAATCAAAACCAAGTAAAGTGAAGTTCGCATGGAACACCAAAACCAACTAACCACTCAAAACACACAAACACAAAGCTTATGGTGGATGGGTATGGAAGGTGGCATGCCCAAGTACAATCCGAAATCAAGATATTGTAATCGCAAGTAAAGAACCACGATGATCACAAAGCAAAACAAGTCAATCCACAAGATAGGAATTTTGTACAAGGAATCACACACGGTGGGATAAATGGGACTTGTGCGACGGAGAAAGTGGGCTAAGAACCAAATGATTACCTAGCAAATACTATAAGCTCGTGTCTCACAAGTGCAAGGAGAGACGCTAGTTCGATTGAAAATAAAATTAGTGGGCTACAAGATATGCACAATAAGTACCACCTATTTGATGTTCATCGAGCTTGTGCTTCCTATTCTATGAGGCACTTGTTTCTTTCTTTTTCTTTTCTTTTCTTTTTTATATTTTTTCCTTTTTCTTTTTCACTTGCCTCTTCCTTGTGCCAACAACTAAACAAGATAACTATATGAGATAGCACGCTCACAACTTTTGCTCAGAATTCTACAAGTATCAAATGTGCATACCCCAAGCAATCATACGAGTAACTAGTCTCAATAGGTGTTTGTTGATCGCAAATATAGTGTAGCTCACAAAGGAAAGCAAGTGGGGAGAAGTCGTGGAATTTTTATACCTTTCCTCGCCGATCTTGACTCTTTATTGGTAGAATCCACCTTTCTCACGGAATTTGGATGGAGTAGATAGCATAACCCACATAGATGATCATGTAGAGCTCCTTATCCTTTTCGAAACAAGCTAAAGAACACCAAAATCCGAGTTCGAATGTAAAAGTTATGCGCAAAACCGTGAAACAAAGTTCTTTGTCTACAAGGCGTAGACTCGGTCAGGCGGAGACTGCAGGGCGAGACTCCGAGGTCCATGACTGGAGACTCTGGGCTCCGAGTCTAGTGACTCCAGGGTCAGGGTCTGATGCGCATCTAGAACTCGAATGGGACGTGTTTTGGTAGAAAAACTCGAATCAAAACCTCAAATTGATGGAGGAAAGCAAGGAATTAGGTTATGGAAACGCAGGGGAAGGTAGATCAACTAGTTTAGCAAGTAATCCATGGATCAAAACCTACCAAAACTCACTCAAATTAGAGATCAATCCAAAACACGAATTGGGGCTATTTTTGGTGGAATTTTCGAATTTATGAGGAAAAGACCAAATCGATGAGAAATCTAGGGCAACCAAAAGCTGCTGATACCAGATATTGAGGGCTAACCTCGTGGGTGGCCCGATCTTTATGGATCTCTTGGTCAAATTGATGGGAAAGCGAGGGGAAAGGGAGAAGGTAGCAGAAGCAGACACACACCTCGTGAAGAACACGATGAACACATGCAAAACTCACACGATACAAGGCCGATTGGTGCCGCCGGTGGCCACCAGTCCGATAGAATCCTCGCAAGGAAAGATCGGTCAGCATGCTCCCTCGATCCCAAGTGGAGAGGGAAGAACACCTTGGAGAGGGTCTTGACAACTACGCTCACACACTCGCAAATGTAGGCCTTGTACAACAAGAGAGGCACGATGCAAACTCCAACGAGGCAGTGACGATAGTCGGTCCCGTTTGGTAAGGGGATGAGGCAAAACTAGAGATTCCACAAAGGGGGTTGTCTTTAGTCTATCATCTATGCCTAGCGTTACATGGGGACAGCTACCCTGCGGTACCAAAGTTTGCGGGCGAGTGCACCATGGTACCTAAGTTGCCTGAAATTGCCGTGTTTCGAAATGTTGGGCCGCCAACTACCGAGAGGGGCCATTTCGATGCAAACTCATCTCACCCCTACCAAATCCAAACATTCCGTGAAACTGCCCCATGAAGTAGATGGTCGGGACTCCCATGTCAGTAATATTTCCGTGACGTGAGCGCCAACGTGGCAACCATGTAGGCGAAACGAGAGACTAAAGGAGCATGGTGCGTTGACCAAATTCACAAATCCACTCCCTCCTTTCGCATGAACCCTAGCACCGGCGGCGTCGAAATCCCCTCTCCAACCAGAATGAGCTCTTCGAGCATTTGACTTCTGGCGCCAAGTTGCTGCGCCTACTCGCTGCTACCGCGCTCTAATGCCGAATGTCATGCCAGCCGTTGTGACGATCTAGCCCGCCTCTACCGCCGACGAGCTGAGCAGCGCGAAGGATGGCAAATCCATTTGCTGAGGAAGAAGTACTTCTGGCTAATTGCGGGTGATCTACTCTTCTCTTTGCTATTCGCACTACCTATAACTGCTAGTTGGCTATTGGGATTACAGAGATATATCGAACATAGAATTGTTTGCTAGCACGACGCTGATAAACAATTCTTATCTTTTGTCTCCAATTTTCTGTCAAGTAGGATCTTCCTGAACCCAAATACACGGTTCGGGTCACCATCTGCAGCTACCACATTAAATTAGCAGATGGGAAGAGCACATGGAAACATGCTCACAATCTAAAGATGGAAGTAGCGCTTGTGCAGTTATGCACTATCCCTGGTTTGCTTGCTGTTGTGCTTGAACTTGCTGAAATGAGGCCAGAGCAGACTGCATGGTTCAGCATCCTTGATGAACGAGGCTTCAGGTTCCTGTAGCATGTGACAGTCAACTAATTGGGTTGATGAAATAGCATGCTGGGCTTCGTGTGGTTATGCTGATTTGTACATACTGGATGAGGAAGCTCCTGCTACTGGGAGTTGCCTAGCTATTATTGGACAGGGAGGTCTAACTTGAACCCCTGCTGTGGTTGAGCAAAATGTGGTTCCTCGTCCGCGACATGCTTCTGTCAGGCAACCTCCTCGTAGGAGTCCCCGTATTGCCGTCGTGGAAAACTCTGCTCTGGAATCTGCTGCTACTGGTCGTCCCCGTCCCCATGGTGTTGTTGCTCTAGCTGCCGCTCACCCAATCCATGCCGCTGTTGAGAAAACTAAGGCTTCCGGAGGTTGCCCCGCTATTGTTGCCAAGACCGCCACCTTGTGTGCTGCTCCTCCTTGAAACCGTCCTCAAGTTGTGCGAACTCGTGCTCTAGAATCTGCTGGTACTGGTCGTCCTCGTGTTGTTGTTGATCTGGCCGATGTTTACCCAATCCCTACTGCTGTTAAGCAAACTAAGGCTTCCAGAGGCTGCCCCACTGTTGTTGCAAAGACTGATGCCTTGTGTCCTCCTCGAACCCGTGCTCAGGTTCAGCGAGCTGCTGGTCTGGAGCCAGCTCATGGTCTAGACTCTGCTAGCACTCGAAACACTGTTGTTGTGGGAACTGCTCCTGATCATCGATGTGGCATGGCAGCAGCTGATACTATTGTGGCTTCTGTTAGAAGGGGACCTGCCTATCCACCATGTAATGTAGCTCCCGCTGCTAAGGGCCCTCGCCTTGCTCCTGGTCCTGGTACTTCCAATGATGACGCTGGTGATGGCGATGGTGGCATTGGGGCTGGGTCTGATGGTGCCACTGCACCTACCGAACCTCTCAGAGGTTTCTATCCTGAAGAACCTGATGATGCCAAAGTAATCGTTCGTATCGGTGTCGTGGATTATACTACAAAATTAGATGATGGCACAAAAAAATTATATGACGAGTTTGATGTAATCCATGGCAGATACGATCCTGAAGTGGTAGAGTTATCTGACCTGATGGCATCGTTACGTGTGAAGGTGCTGTGGGGGTCCTCCCAGGAAGCACGTTTGTTATATTTTGGTTACAGGAGCAAAAAGGCTATCAAAGTGAAAGATACAAGGGATTTAGTTGTAACGTTTATAAGGACACATTATAGAGGTGAAGTGTACTTCCACTTGATAGTGCAAATGGTTGGAGTGGAATTGGAACTCGACAATAGAGATGATGGACTTTTAGAAGGCATGCGTGACCTGATCCATGGCATCACTGGGGCTGGTGCAACTGAGGGTAGCTTCGAACAGAGGAGAGTCTTACAGAGGAGTGTCATAAAGAGGAGAAGGAAGAGCATCCCTAGAAAGGGCACCCCAAAGAAGAACGTCACCAAGGAGACCATGCCAGAGAAGAGGACACCCAAGAGTCACACGAAAAAAAGCACCACGCCGCAGAGTACACCCCTGAGATCCAGTCAAAATGCCACACCGAATGGTAGCAGCAAAAACGCTAAGAGGGCTAGCACGGTGGTGAATACTCCTAGGAGTGGTCGCAAAGAGGCGAAGATGGCCAGCACGGAGGCTACCACACCCAGTGGGAGCAGAAAAAATACTAATTTGGAGCGGAACATGCCGCTATCAGGGAATAATGCCAGCACGAAGGAGAACATGCCCAATAGTAGCAGCAAAAGGGCTACTTTGGAGCAGAACATGCCGCTGAGGTCAGGCAATAATGCCAGCACGAAGGAGAACATGCCCAATAGTAGCAGCAAAAGGGTTAATTCGAAGAAGAACACGCCGCTGAGGTCAGGCAATAATGCCAGCACCCTGGAGCCAACACCCGTGAGGGGAGGCAGGAAGGAGATCACACCCAAGAGCGGTAGCAAAAAGCCTAGTTTGATGGGGAATGGAACGCAAATGTCAATCCCTACTGATACCATCAGGAAAGATTACATCAGGAAGGAGGATGTACACAGGAAGAGAAAGAGGGTTCTGTACAGTCAAGCTGAAAATGATTCTAACTGTTGTTTGTCCACTAAAGTACCTGGGATGCGTGCAAACATAAGACCACCCCATGTGGTTGCAGCAGAACCAACCGAGTGTCTTGGAGAAAACAGATTTGCCGGTGAGGTGGATTGGGGCAATGTTCCGGTCCATCCAGGTGAAGACGATGGTGCACCCCCACCCATGGGAGTCAATATGATGTGTGTAGTACTAGGCATTATAGACGATGGCCAGGATTCTGAATCAGATGAAGAAGAAGGCACTGTAGAGGATCAAGAATCTGGTGATGATGAAATAGACGAGGAAGTTAACAATGAGTCTGGTATTCCAGTCGATGATTTGGGTGTTGAAGTAGAAGAAATGAAACATGACCAAGAGTATCCTATAATTTCGGTCGGCATCGAGTTCAGTAGCATGCATGAGGATAGGATGTCGTTCAGGTATTTTTGTATCAAGGGGGAGTTCGACGTTTATCGACTGAAGAACACTGCCCAGAGGTATGAGGTCGTTTGCAAGTTAACGTGGATGAATGGACGGGCCGAGGTACATTGTCCATGGAGGATCATAGCAAGAGCCTTACCTGGCAATTAGGGTACTGGGGCAATGAATGCAGCAAACCATTAGAAATTTCTCTCTTTTCACTCTATATCTACAATTGTTGTGCGATATCTTTCTGGAAACTAGTCGACTCCGCTTATCTTTTAAATGAATCTGTGTTGCAGGTGAACAAAATGGGCCCTCCACACATGTGTCCGACAGGCAGCAAACAGAAATCCTCAATGGCTGATACGGAGTGGGTGGCTACGCAATCTATGTCCATACTAAAGGATAACCCCAAGGAGACTGCGAAGAACATTCAGACTAACCTCGGTTCTAAATACAACATTGTCCTACCGTATTACACGGTTTGGAAAGGTAAAGAGAAAGCTCTGGGGGTCTTGCACGGGGATTGGACCAATAGCTTCAGGATGATGTACAACTTCAAGGCAGAGGTACAAGCTAGGTGTCCGGGGAGTGTTGTGGAGATTGACACCGAATCAGTGCGTGGTAAAATATATTTCAACAGATTTTTCATGGCGCTTAAACCTTGCATCCAGGGATTCAAGGACGGATGTAGGCCGTATCTGAGTGTAGACAACACTGTCCTAACTGGCAAATGGAAAGGCTGTCTGCCATCTGCCACAACACTTGGTGGTCACAACTGGATGTTCCCAGTGCCATTTGGGCTATTTGAAACAGAAACGGAGGAAAACTGGGTCTGGTTTATGAGGCACCTCAGGAGATCAATAGGCCACATGGATCCATTGGCTATATCCACTTATGCATGCAAAGGGCTGACGAATGCAGTGAAGGAGGTGTTCCCGCGAGCTGAAGGTAGAGAATGCCATGCCCATATGATGCTCAACTTGTACTCACACTATACAGGCAGCGTATTTCGTTACATGTTTCCTGCTGCTAGAGTTTACAAACCTAGTAGCAGCGAATATTTCATGAGCAAGATTTTTGCGGAAGCCCCTGAACTTCCAGAGTACTTAGCCATCCATCATTTGCAGCTATGGAAGAGGAGTCAATTCAACCCTCACATCAAAGTTGATTACATAAAAAACAACATTGCAGAATGCCTGAATAACTGGGTGAAGGATATAAAAGTGTGTCATGTTCATATCTTGATGGACAGCATACGTGGTATGATCATGAAGCTGTTAAATATAAGGAGAGAGATCGGTAGGAGACTTAGAGGACATATGCTACCGCCAGTTGTACATCAACTACACAAGAGAAGCCGAGGACTTGCTCATCTTAAGGTTCTCCCGTCAACCAGCAACAGCTGTGAGGTGGTTGATATGTCCAAGAGTGGCAAAAGGGATGTTGTGAACATCCAGCTGCGAGAATGCACCTGCTTAGAGTGGCAGCATTCCGGGAAACCTTGCGACCACGCCTTGGCCTTCTTGGTGAAGAAAAGAACTCTACCACATTTGGATCAGTATTTGTCAGACTACTACTCTATGGAAAAGTTCAGAGTTGCGTATGCTAGATCCGTCGAGCCATGTACAGACCCATCTCAGTGGCCTCAAGTCCAACTGTCTTTCGAGCTTTGCTAGCCAGATACAAAAAGGGGCAGAGGAAGACCTCGGGTGAATAGGTTTAAGAATTTTCTTGAGAAGAAGGGTTTGGCTTTCTATGCAACCAAGAAGGGAAAAAACAGATGCAAGACCTGCCATCTTATAGGCCATAGAGCAGCGGGTTGTCCCCTTAATGCTCCCAAACCTAGGTATGAGATGGTACATTCACAAAAAAAATATTTATAGTCTGTAGATATAAGGTAGTAATCCATGTACTGGTTTTTTTTACAGGAAGCGCAAGGTAAGAAACAAGACAGCCGACTCAGTGATTTTGCTGCGGGAAGAAAACCAAAACGAGTGGAGTGATGATGCTGGACAAGATTCTGGTGCTGATTGGCCTGACTTCCCTCGACCCGGAGATGCAGGGTACGTGAAGGTAAGAAAATTGGCACCCAGGAAGAGGAAGAAGGCAGGAGATGCAGAAGCCAGTGGACGTTAAGGCAAGAGGAAGAAAGTTGGCACCCAAGCAGAGAAAGAACGGTAGCAGTGTAGAAGCCTAATGATGTATTGAACTTGAACCTATATATGTAGTTCGGTTAAACTCTGGAGCTGTATGTGCGGAACTTGTCGGGCGAAACAATCTGCCTCCCATACTCGAGTAAAATGTATCACGACTTTAGGATTGGATACGGCCGAGGCCACTAGATGAATCCAAAATTATAACTGTGCCACTACTATCTGAACAATCGCAATAGCTGAGCGGTTAAGGGGTCTCCAAAATCGATGGGTGTTAGTGCCACAGACATGAATTATTTATAGGCGCTTAATAAATCCTGCTATTGGCATTACACTTATGATAAGTTTCTGGGCTGAAAAAGAAGTTCTAAGCTGGCTGCTACACTCCATGAAGCAGCAACTTATTTTAGCTGTTGGACAACGACATGGCAACATAAACTGCAAATGCAACAGATAATGCCTAGATAATGAGGAAATTGTTTCCACTATCTGGCCTAATCTTGAGCCCGCCTGTCTGACCACCTCCCTGCCCCTGCCTCCCCTGCACCTGGCGAAGCTCCCGGATCTGTCGCTCCATCGCACGAATCTCCTCTTTCTTGTCCCACACAGCATCACGCAGATCCTGAACAATCTCTCTGTGAAAACCTGTCAGTGGCTTTTCGATCCACACAAACTTGTCACAGCAAGTCCCCCTCCCTTCCTGCGAAGTAGATCGAAGGAAACAAAAAAACTTACATTACGCTTTCCGGATCCGGGTTACCATTGTACCTACAGTAGGAACTTACCGCTCTGATGTTGCAGTTGCTGAATTTTCCTGCAGTATTTTTGTCGGTCCACGAAATCCATCTTGGCATCTTCTCACCGCACAAACACAGCATATCGGGGTAGTAATCATAGGGCGCCCTCTGGTACCTGATGGGGGCACCCGCCTAACGGCGTTGAGCCAACCCTGATTCCGCCCGAGACGAACTGCACGAGCTGCGAGCCATGAGCGAGGGGAGTGAGGGCAGAGGAAAGAGGAGCCTTTGGATGTCAGGATAGTGGTGAATCGTGATTTATCCCCACTTAATAACTCGGGCAGAATCCTACCGTCCACATTCGGCTGACAGGTGGGGGACCTAGCGTGTGGACTTGTCAACCAAACCTTGCGCCTTCGTGGTTCAAAAGCCCTCTCGCGCGCATTGGATGAAATATTTTGGCACCTTGCCCGCATACATATCACTGGGAGGCCTTGCTCAGGAACCAGACACGCCTGGCCCACAATCTTACTCCCTTCTAGGAACTTGTCATGGCTCGCGCCGGCAGATCCATCTGCTCCACCGCTTCCGGTAGGGCTCGCCGTGGCAGATCCACCCCAAGATCCTCCCGTCGCAGTATCAAATGGCCATGGTTTCTTGAGAGGAGCGACGATGCTACGTGTCCGAGCTCGGCCCCTCCTACCTGTATAAGGACTGATGCGGCATCGAGCTCGAGCAGAAGCTCGATCCACGCCAACCCCGTCACCTTCGTCATTATCGATTCCGATGTGGAGGACGACGGGGACGAAGCTGTGCAGAACGCCATTGTTGCCTCCTTCGAGAAGGGCAAGCCACGGGCGGGAGTGGATGTCGCTGGGAAGGGCACGGCGGTGTCACCAATCGAGGTGGACTTCGACGACAGCGGTGTGATGTGGGTTTAGATGTTGTTTAGGATGGTTGCAATTTCGGTTGTGTTTAGTGTGAGTACAATTATTGTAATGGGTTTGTCGAGCTATATTGAGAAATATGTGCAATAGCAGCGAGTGAGTGCTCCCACTTTAGAAATTGTGTCTGTGCCATTTGCATGTTGCATTATCAACATAGATTACATGTAAACAATCCAACGAAAATCAGATTACAACCATCAGACCGGAGTGGCGGGATGGAAGAGAAGTTGGGATAGTGGCTTCGAGGGGAAGGAAGAGAAGGGGGCGTGACACTGGAAGGTGGGCCCTCGGAACACGTGACACTGACATGCGGGGGCAGGACCACACGGTATTGCCAGTCTGTCCAGAGCAAGCGGACTTTGCAACGTGACAACAGCAAGCTGATTGGACCAATAACTCGTCGAATTATTAAGGAGTACTAAAAACTACAACTAGGGTACATTCGCACAACACATATGCTCTACGCACCTAAGAAGCATCGCTTAAGTCTAGCAGTAACGACAGCATAAGTACTACATTTCCCTGTTGGTCTTCTTGATACAAATGTAGAAATGCATCTGCCTGTTTGGTCCAGCACCGACAAGGTACTGAGATGGCACACATAGGATCGACCTTAGGTCTGCATACTCAACCTCCCGCGGCGTCGGGCAGCTCGGCGCCTCGGCTAGCACAAGAATGCTATCGGACGACGGCGGCTGGGCGTTCGCCCACATGCGCACCGTGTATACGGGCTAGGCGCACGAGACTGACCTGACGCATACGGCACACACGATGGTGGGCCCGGCTCTGGTTCCCGGAACACCTACGGTGATGGTCAGGATGAAAACAGAGCTGCCCCCCTGGAAAATTAGCCGGCGGCGTGCCGAGTCAGTGAACTGCACCTGCTCTTGGAGAAGTTGGGCTTTCCCGTACGAGATCCTAATCACTTCGATCATGTGCTCCTCTACAAGGTGGACGACTAGCTCTGCCGGCAGGCCGGTGTAGTTGTAGCCCGGCTCTATGCAGGAGCACGCGCCGTGCGGGCACATGAGCTCGTGGAGCGGGAGCTCATGGTAGGAGTAACGGCAAAAGCATCCTGGGTGGGAGCACACGAGCGGGAACGTCGCTGCGAAGTTGTGCGCCAGGATCTCCAGATTCTTGGGCTGCAGCATCTGCCACATCTGAAGTTCATTGAGAAATCAGAAAAAGATCAGCAGTCAGATTGGAAAATAGCAGGAATATGTAGGATAAGTTCAAAAGCTTGTAAAATGATTTCTTATCATGAAGGTAGCGACCCGAGAATTGGCGGATGTCGTCGGCTTGCGGCTACGGCAGGATGGGAGTGAAGTAGGGAAAGTGTCTTCGAGTGGAAGGAAGAGAAGTACGGGGAGGAAGAGAAGTAATGGGGATGTGACACTGGGATATGGCCCACTGAACTCGTGAGTCGTGACACTCGCAACAGGGGAGCGTCCGGTGTTGCCAGTTTGTCTAGAGCAAGCGTGGCCAATCATGTTGCAGAACAACCTACTCATGGATCGCTCTCACAAAGACCATCCCCATCGTCCAAGCGCCCCGATCGAACGGTATGTAACAATTGTCAAGCAGAACAATTGTGTTAGGGCGTGACTTCTAGAAGACTCGGTCTAACGGCCACCCATTGGGGGCTAAGGTTAGGGCTCTCCTAAGGTTAGGATCCATGTGTGGTTTATGAAAAGAACACACATCCAATGACACTGGTGGATCCTTATGTGGTTCATGAGTAGAACACACATGCAATCACACTGGGTGGATCCATATGTGGTTTATGAGAGGAACACACATGCAATGACACTAGTGATATGTGGTTTGTGAAAAGAACACACATGCAATGACTCTAACTGTAGTTAATGAAAAGAGCAGACATGCAATGACACTAGTGGATCCATGTGTGGTTTGTGAGAAGAACACACATTCAATGACACTGGTGGATCCATATGTGGTTTGTGGAAAGAACACACATGCAATGACACTAATTGACCCATGTGTGGTTTGTGGAAAGAACACACATGCAATGACTCTAGTGGATCCATGTGTGGTTCATGACATGAACACACATGCAATGACATTGGTTGATCCATATGTGGTTTGTGACAATAACACACATGCAATGACATTGGTTGATCCATGTGTGGTTGTGGAAAGAACACACATGCAATGACTCAAGTGGGTCCATGTGTGGTTTGTGAAAAGAACACACATGCAATGACTCTGGTTGATCCATGTGTGGTTTTTGGAAACAACACAATGCAATGACTCTAGTGCTGGTTTTAGAATAAGAACACACATGCAATGACTCTGGTTGATCCATACGTGGTTTGTGAAAAGAACAGACATGCAATGAACACTAGTTGATCCATGTGTGGTTTGTGGAAAGAACACACATGCAATGAACACTGGTGGATCCATATGTGGTTTGTGAAAAGAACACACATGCAATGCCATTGGTTGATCCATATGTGGTTTGTGAAAAGAACACACATGCAATGACTGTAGTGGATCCATATGTGGTTTCTTGAAAGAACACACATGCAATGACCACTGGTTGATCCATGTGTGGTTCATGACAGGACCACACATGCAATGACACTGCTTGATCCATATGTGGTTTGTGGAAAGAACACACATGCAATGACTCTGGTGGATCCACGTGTGGTTTGTGGAAAGAACACACATACAATGACACTGGTGGATCCATATGTGGTTTGTGAAAAGAACACACATGCAATGACTCTAGTGCTGGTTTTAGTATAAGAACACACATGCAATGACTCTGGTGGATCCATATGTGGTTTGTGAAAAGAACACACATGCAATGACTCTAGTGGGTCCATTTGTGGTTTGTGGAAAAGAACAGACATGCAATGAACACTGGTGGATCCATAAGTGGTTTGTGCAAAGAACACACATGCAGTGAACACTGGTGGATCCATATGTGGTTTGTGAAAAGAACACACATGCAATGCCATTGGTTGATCCATATGTGGTTTGTGAAAAGAACACACATGCAATGACTCTAGTGGATCCATATGTGGTTTGTGGAAAGAACACACATGCAATGACCACTGGTTGATCCATGTGTGGTTCATGACAGGACCACACATGCAATGACACTGGTTGATCCATATGTGGTTTGTGGAAAGAACACACATGCAATTACCACATATGGATCCATGTGTGGTTTGTGGAAAGAACACACATGCAATGAACACTGGTGGATCCATATGTGGTTCATGACAGGAACACACATGCAATGACTCAGGTGGATCCATGTGTGGTTTGTGGAAAGAACACACATGCAATGAACACTGGTGGATCCATATGTGGTTCATGACAGGAACACACATGCAATGACACTAGTTGATCCATATGTGGTTTGTGGAAAGAACACAGATGAAATGAACACTGGTGGATCCATAAGTGGTTTGCGGAAAGAACACACATGTAGTGAACACTGGAGGTTCATGACAGGACCACACATGCAATGACACTGGTTGATCCATATGTGGTTTGTGGAAAGAACACACATACAATGACTCTGGTGGATCCATGTGTGGTTTGTGGAAAGAACACACATGCAATCACACTAGTGGATCCATATGTGGTTTGTGAAAAGAACACACATGCAATGACTCTAGTGCTGGTTTTAGTATAAGAACACACATTCAATGACTCTAGTTGGTCCATATGTGGTTTGTGAAAAGAACACACATGCAATGACTCTAGTGGATCCATATGTGGTTTGTGAAAAGAACACACGTGCAATGACTCTAGTGGATCCATATGTGGTTTGTGGAAAAGAACACACACATAATGAACACTGGTGGATCCATAAGTGGTTTGTGGAAAGAACACACATGCAGTGAACACTGGTTGATCCATATATGGTTTGTCAAAACAACACACATGCAATGCCATTGGTTGATCCATATGTGGTTTGTCAAAAGAACACACATGCAATGACTCTAGTGGATCCATCTGTGGTTTGTGGAAAGAACACACATGCAATGACCACTGGTTGATCCATGTGTGGTTCATGACAGGAACACACATGCAATGACATTGGTTGATCCATATGTGGTTTGTGACAATAACACACATGCAATGCCATTGGTTAATCCATGTGTGGTTTGTGGAAAGAACACACATGCAATCACTCAAGTGGGTCCATATTTGGTTTGTGAAAAGAACACACATGCAATGACTCAGGGGTATCCATGTGTGGTTTGTGGAAAGAACACACATGCAATGCACACTGGTGGATCCATGTGTGGTTCATGACAGGAACATACATGCAATGGCATTGGTTGATCCATATGTGGTTTGTGACAATAACACACATGCAATGACATTGGTTGATCCATGTGTGGTTGTGGAAAGAACACACACGCAATGACTCAAGTGGGCCCATGTGTGGTTTGTGAAAAGAACACACATGCAATGAATCTGGTTGATCCATGTGTGGTTTGTGGAAAGAACACACATGCAATGACATTGGTGGATCCATGTGTGGTTTGTGGAAAAGAACACACATGCAATGACTCTGGAGGATCCATATGTGGTTTGTGACAGGAACACACATGCAATGACACTGGTGGATCCATATGTGGGTTGTTAAAAGAACACACATTTAGTGACTCTTGTGCTCGTTTTAGTATAAGAACAAACATGCAATGACTCTAGTGGGTCCATATGTGGTTTGTGGAAAAGAACACACATGCAATGGTGGATCCATAAGTGGTTTGTGGAAAGTACACACATGCAATGACCACTGGTTGATCCATGTGTGGTTCATGACAGGACCACACATGCAATGACACTAGTTGATCCATATGTGGTTTGTGGAAAGAACACACATGCAATGACTCTGGTGGATCCATGTGTGGTTTGTGGAAAGAACACACATACAATGACACTGGTGGATCCATATGTGGTTTGTGAAAAGAACACACCTGCAATGACTCTAGTGCTGGTTTTAATATAAGAACACACATGCAATGACCCTGGTGGATCCATATGTGGTTTATGAAAAGAACAGACATGCAATGACTCTAGTGGGTCCATATGTGGTTTGTGGAAAAGAACACACATGCAATGAACACTGGTGGATCCATAAGTGGTTTGTGGAAAGAACACACATGCAATAACCACTGGTGGATCCATATGGGTTTGTGGAAAGAACACACATGCAATGACACTGGTTGATCCATATGTGGTTTGTGAAAAGAACACACATGCAATGAATCTAGTGGATCCATATGTGGTTTGTGGAAAGAACACACATGCAATGACCACTGGTTGATCCATGTGTGGTTCATGACAGGACCACACATGCAATGACACTGGTTGATCCATATGTGGTTTGTGGAAAGAACACACATGTAATTACCACATATGGATCCATGTGTGGTTTGTGGAAAGAACACACATGCAATGAGCACTGGTGGATCCATATGTGGTTCATGACAGGAACACACATGCAATGACTCAGGTGGATCCATGTGTGGTTTGTGGGAGGAACACACATGCAATGAACACCGGTGGATCCATATGTGGTTCATGACAGGAACACACATGCAATGACACTAGTTGATCCATATGTGGTTTGTGGAAAGAACACACATGCAATGAACACTGGTGGATCCATAAGTGGTTTGTGGAAAGAACACACATGCAGTGAACACTTGAGGTTCATCACAGGACCACACATGCAATGACACTAGTTGATCCACATGTGGTTTGTGGAAAGAACACACATGCAATGACTCTGGTGGATCCATGTGTGGTTTGTGGAAAGAACACACATCCAATGAGACTGGTGGATCCATATGTGGTTTGTGAAAAGAACACACATGCAATGACTCTAGTGCTGGTTTTAGTATATTAACACACATGGAATGACTCTAGTGGGTCCATATGTGGTTTGTGACAAGAACACACATGCAATGACTCTAGTGGATCCATATGTGGTTTGTGAAAAGAACACACGTGCAATGACTCTAGTGGATCCATATGTGGTTTGTGGAAAAGAACACACATGCAATGAACACTGGTGGATCCATAAGTGGTTTGTGGAAAGAACACACATGCAGTGAACACTGGTGGATCCATATATGGTTTGTGAAAACAACACACATGCAATGCCATTGGTTGATCCATATGTGGTTTGTGAGAAGAACACACATGCAATGACTCGAGTGGATCCATATGTGGTTTGTGGAAAGAACACACATGCAATGACCACTGGTTGACCCATGTGTGGTTCATGACCAGAACACACATGCAATGACATTGGTTGATCCATATGTGGTTTGTGACAATAACACACATGCAATGCCATTGGTTAATCCATGTGTGGTTTGTGGAAAGAACACACATGCAATGACTCAAGTGGGTCCATATGTGGTTTGTGAAAAGAACACACATGCAATGACTCAGGGGGATCCATGTGTGGTTTGTGGAAAGAACACACATGCAATGAACACTAGTGCATCCATGTGTCGTTCATGGCAGGAACACACATACAACGACATTGGTTGATCCATATGTGGTTTGTGACAATAACACACATGCGATGACATTGGTTGATCCATGTGTGGTTGTGGAAAGAACACACATGCAATGACTCAAGTGGGTCCATGTGTGGTTTGTGAAAAGAACACACATACAATTACTCTGTTTGATCCATGTGTGGTTTGTGGAAAGAACACTCATGCAATGACATTGGTGGATCCATGTGTGGTTTGTGGAAAAGAAAACACATGCAATCACTCTGGTGGATCCGTATGTGGTTTGTGACAGGAACACACATGCAATGACACTGGTGGATCCATATGTGGGTTGTTAAAAGAACACACATTTAGTGACTCTAGTGCTGGTTTTATATAAGAACAGACATGCAATGACTCTAGTGGGTCCATATGTGGTTTGTGGAAAAGAACACACATGCAATGAACACTGGTGGATCCATAAGTGGTTTGTGGAAAGAACACACATGCAATAACCACTGGTGGATCCATATGGGTTTATGGAAAGAACACAGATGCAATGACACTGGTTGATCCATATGTGGTTTGTGAAAAGAACACACATGCAATGACTCTAGTGGATTCATATGTGGTTTGTGGAAAGAACACGCATGCCATGACCACTGGTTGATCCATGTGTGGTTCATGATAGGACACCCATGCAATGACACTGGTTGATCCATATGTGGTTTGTGGAAAGAACACACATGCAATGACTCTAGTGGATCCATATGTGGTTTGTGGAAAGAACACACATGCAATGACATTGGTTGATCCATGTGTGGTTCGTGGAAAGAACACACATCCAATGACACTGGTGGATCCATATGTGGTTTGTGAAAAGAACACACATGCAATGACTCTAGTGCTGGTTTTAGTATAATAACAGACATGCAATGACTCTATTGAGTCCATATGTGGTTTGTGAAAAGAACACACATGCAATGACTCTAGTGGATCCATATGTGGTTTGTGAAAAGAACTCACGTGCAATGACTCTAGTGGATCCATATGTGGTTTGTGGAAAAGAACACACATGCAATGAACACTGGTGGATCCATAAGTGGTTTGTGGAAAGAACACACATGCAGTGAACACTAGTGGATCCATATATGGTTTGTGAAAGCAACACACATGCAATGCCATTGGTTGATCCATATGTGGTTTGTGAAAAGAACACACATGCAATGACTCTAGTGGATCCATATGTGGTTTGTGGAAAGAACACACATGCAATGACCACTGGTTGACCCATGTGTGGTTCATGACAGGAACACACATGCAATGACATTGGTTGATCCATATGTGGTTTGTGACAATAACACACATGCAATGCCATTGGTTAATCCATGTGTGGTTTGTGGAAAGAACACACATGCAATGACTCAAGTGGGTCCATATGTGGTTTGTGAAAAGAAGACACATGCAATGACTCAGGGGGATCCATGTGTGGTTTGTGGAAAGAACACACATGCAATGAACACTGGTGGATCCATGTGTGGTTCATGACAGGAACACACATGCAATGACATTGGTTGATCCATATGTGGTTTTTGACAATAACACACATGCGCTGACATTGGTTGATCCATATGTGGTTGTGGAAAGGACACACATGCAATGACTCAAGTGGGTCCATGTGTGGTTTGTGAAAAGAACACACATGCAATTACTTTGTTTGATCCATGTGTGGTTTGTGGAAATAACACTCATGCAATGACATTGGTGGATCCATGTGTGGTTTGTGGAAAAGAACACACATGCAATCACTCTGGTGGATCCATATGTGGTTTCTGACAGGAACACACATGCAATGACACTGGTGGATCCATATGTGGGTTGTTAAAAGAACACACAATTAGTGACTCTAGTGCTGGTTTTAGTATAAGAACAGACATGCAATGACTCTAGTGGGTCCATATGTGGTTTGTGGAAAAGAACACACATGCAATGAACACTGGTGGATCCATAAGTGGTTTGTGGAAAGAACACACATGCAATAACCACTGGTGGATCCATATGGGTTTGTGGAAAGAACACACATGCAATGACACTGGTTGATCCATATGTGGTTTGTGAAAAGAACACACATGCAATGACTCTAGTGGATCCATATGTGGTTTGTGGAAAGAACACGCATGCAATGACCACTGGTTGATCCATGTGTGGTTCATGATAGGACCACACATGCAATGACACCGGTTGATCCAAATGTGGTTTGTGGAAAGAACACACATGCAATGACTTTAGTGAATCCATATGTGGCTTGTGGAAAGAACACATATGCAATGACATTGGTTGATCCATGTGTGGTTTGTGGAAAGAACACACATGCAATGACTCTAGTGGGTCCATATGTGGTTTGTGAAAAGAACACACATGCAATGACTCTAGTGGATCCATATGTGGTTTGTGGAAAGAACACACATGCAATGACTCTGGTTGATCCATATGCTGTTTGTGGAAAGAACACACATGCAATGACTTTAGTGCTGGTTTTAGTATAAGAAAACACATGCAATGACTCTACTGGATCCATATGTGGTTTGTGAAAAGAACAGACATGAAATGACTCTAGTGGGTCCATATGTGGTTTGTGGAAAAGAACACAGATGCAATGAACACTGGTTGATCCATTTGTGGTTTGTGGAAAGAACACACATGCAATGAACACTGGTGGATCCATATGTGGTTTGTGAAAAGAACACACATGCAATGACTATAGTGGATCCATATGTGGTTTGTGGAAAAACACATATGCAATGACCACTGGTTGATCCATGTGTGGTTCATGACAGGACCACACATGCAATGACACTAGTTGATCCATATGTGGTTTATGGAAAGAACACACATGCACTGACTCTGGTGTATCCATGTGTGGTTTCTGGAAAGAACACAGATGCAATGAACACTAGTGAATCCATATGTGGCTCTTGACACGAACACACATGCAATGACTCTAGTGCTGGTTTTAGTATAAGAACACACATGCAATGACTCTAGTGGGTCCATATGTGGTTTGTGAAAAGAACACACATGCAATGTCTCTAGTGGATCCATATGTGGTTTGTGGAAAGAACACACATGCAATGACCACTTGTTAATCCATGTGTGCTTCATGACAGGACCACACATGCAATGACACTGGTTGATCCATATGTGATTTGTGGAAAGAACACACATGCAATTACCACATATGGATCCATGTGTGGTTTGTGGAAAGAGCACACATGCAATGAACAGTAGTGGATCCATATGTGGTTCATGATAGGAACACACATGCAATGACTCAGGTGGATCCATGTGTGGTTTGTGGAAGGAACAGACATGCAATGAACACTGGTGGATCCATATGTGGTTCATGACAGGAACACACATGCAATGACACTAGTTGATCCATATGTGGTTTGTGGAAAGAACACACATGCAATGAACACTGTTGGATCCATACGTGGTCTGTGGAAAGAACACACATGCAGTGAACACTGGAGGTTCATCACAGGACCACACATGCAATGACACTAGTTGATCCATATGTGGTTTGTGGAAAGAACACACATGCAATGACTCTGGTGGATCCATGTGTGGTTTATGGAAAGAACACACATCCAATGACACTGGTGGATCCATATGTGGTTTGTGAAAAGAACACACATGCGATGACTCTAGTGCTGGTTTTAGTATAATAACAGGCATGCAATGACTCTAGTGAGTCCATATGTGGTTTGTGAAAAGAACACACATGCAATGACTATAGTGGATCCATATGTGGTTTGTGAAAAGAACACACGTGCAATGACTCTAGTGGATCCATAAGTGGTTTGTGGAAAAGAACACACATGCAATGAACACTGGTGGATCCATAAGTGGTTTGTGGAAAGAACACACATGAAGTGAACACTGGTGGATCCATATATGGTTTGTGAAAACAACACACATGCAATGCCATTGGTTGATCCATATGTGGTTTGTGAAAAGAACACACATGCAATGACTCTAGTGGATCCATATGTGGTTTGTGGAAAGAACACACATGCAATGACCACTGGTTGACCCATGTGTGGTTCATGACAGGAACACACATGCAATGACATTGGTTGATCCATATGTGGTTTGTGACAATAACACACATGCAATGCCATTGGTTAATCCATGTGTGGTTTGTGGAAAGAACACACATGCAATGACTCAAGTGGGTCCATATGTGGTTTGTGAAAAGAACACACATGCAATGACTTAGGGGGATCCATGTGTGGTTTATGGAAAGAACACACATGCAATGAACACTGGTGGATCCATGTGTGGTTCATGATAGGAACACACATGCAATGACACTGGTGGATCCATATATGGTTTGTGAAAAGAACACACATGCAATGACTCTAGTGCTGGTTTTAGTATAATAACAGACATGCAATGACTCTAGTGAGTCCATATGTGGTTTGTGAAAAGAACACACATGCAATGACTCTAGTGGATCCATATGTGGTTTGTGAAAAGAACTCACGTGCAATGACTCTAGTGGATCCATATGTGGTTTGTGGAAAATAACACACATGCAATGAACACTGGTGGATCCATAAGTGGTTTGTGGAAAGAACACACATGCAGTGAACACTGGTGGATCCATATATGGTTTGTGAAAACAACACACATGCAATGCCATTGGTTGATCCATATGTGGTTTGTGAAAAGAACACACATGCAATGACTCTAGTGGATCCATATGTGGTTTGTGGAAAGAACACACATGCAATGACCACTGGTTGACCCATGTGTGGTTCATGACAGGAACACACATGCAATGACATTGGTTGATCCATATGTGGTTTGTGACAATAACACACATGCAATGCCATTGGTTAATCCATGTGTGGTTTGTGGAAAGAACACACATGCAATGACTCAAGTGGGTCCATATGTGGTTTGTGAAAAGAACACACATGCAATGACTTAGGGGGATCCATGTGTGGTTTATGGAAAGAACACACATGCAATGAACACTGGTGGATCCATGTGTGGTTCATGACAGGAACACACATGCAATGACATTGGTTGATCCATATGTGGTTTGTGACAATAACACACATGCGCTGACATTGGTTGATCCATGTGTGGTTGTGGAAAGGACACACATGCAATGACTCAAGTGGGTCCATGTGTGGTTTGTGAAAAGAACACACATGCAATTACTTTGTTTGATCCATGTGTGGTTTGTGGAAATAACACTCATGCAATGACATTGGTGGATCCATGTGTGGTTTGTGGAAAAGAACACACATCCAATCACTCTGGTGGATCCATATGTGGTTTCTGACAGGAACACACATGCAATGACACTGGTGGATCCATATGTGGGTTGTTAAAAGAACACACAATTAGTGACTCTAGTGCTGGTTTTAGTATAAGAACAGACATGCAATGACTCTAGTGGGTCCATATGTGGTTTGTGGAAAAGGACACACATGCAATGAACACTGGTGGATCCATAAGTGGTTTGTGGAAAGAACACACATGCAATAACCACTGGTGGATCCATATGGGTTTGTGGAAAGAACACAGATGCAATGACACTGGTTGATCCATATGTAGTTTGTGAAAAGAACACACATGCAATGACTCTAGTGGATTCATATGTGGTTTGTGGAAAGAACACGCATGCAATGACCACTGGTTGATCCATGTGTGGTTCATGATAGGACCACACATGCAATGACACCGGTTGATCCAAATGTGGTTTGTGGAAAGAACACACATGCAATGACTTTAGTGGATCCATATGTGGCTTGTGGAAAGAACACACATGCAATGACATTGGTTGATCCATGTGTGGTTTGTGGAAAGAACACACATGCAATGACTATAGTGGATCCATATGTGGTTTGTGAAAAGAACACACATGCAATGACCACTGGTTGATCCATGTGTGGTTCATGACAGGACCACACATGCAATGACACTAGTTGATCCATATGTGGTTTATGGAAAGAACACACATGCACTGACTCTGGTGTATCCATGTGTGGTTTCTGGAAAGAACACAGATGCAATGAACACTAGTGAATCCATATGTGGCTCTTGACACAAACACACATGCAATGACTCTAGTGCTGGTTTTAGTATAAAAACACACATGCAATGACTCTAGTGGGTCCATATGTGGTTTGTGAAAAGAACACACATGCAATGTCTCTAGTGGATCCATATGTGGTTTGTGGAAAGAACACACATGCAATGACCACTGGTTAATCCATGTGTGCTTCATGACAGGACCACACATGCAATGACACTGGTTGATCCAAATGTGGTTTGTGGAAAGAACACATATGCAATGACTTTAGGGGATCCATATGTGGCTTGTGGAAAGAACACACATGCAATGACATTGGTTGATCCATGTGTGGTTTGTGGAAAGAGCACACATGCAATGACTCTAGTAGGTCCATATGTGGTTTGTGAAAAGAACACACATGCAATGACTCAAGTGGATCCATATGTGGTTTGTGGAAAGAACACACATGCAATGACTCTGGTTGATCCATATGCTGTTTGTGGAAAGAACACACATGCAATGACTTTAGTGCTAGTTTTAGTATAAGAACACACATGCAATGACTCTGGTGGATCCATATGTGGTTTGTGAAAAGAACAAACATGAAATGACTCTAGTGGGTCCATATGTGGTTTGTGGAAAAGAACACAGATGCAATGAACACTGGTTGATCCATGTGTGGTTTGTGGAAAGAACACACATGCAATGAACACTGGTGGATCCATATGTGGTTTGTGAAAAGAACACACATGCAATGACTATAGTGGATCCATATGTGGTTTGTGGAAAAACACATATGCAATGACCACTGGTTGATCCATGTGTGGTTCATGACAGGACCACACATGCAATGACACTAGTTGATCCATATGTGGTTTATGGAAAGAACACACATGCACTGACTCTGGTGTATCCATGTGTGGTTTCTGGAAAGAACACAGATGCAATGAACACTAGTGAATCCATATGTGGCCCTTGACACGAACACACATGCAATGACTCTAGTGCTGGTTTTAGTATAAGAACACACATGCAATGACTCTAGTGGGTCCATATGTGGTTTGTGAAAAGAACACACATGCAATGTCTCTAGTGGATCCATATGTGGTTTGTGGAAATAACACACATGCAATGACCACTGGTTAATCCATGTGTGCTTCATGACAGGACCACACATGCAATGACACTGGTTGATCCATATGTGATTTGTGGAAAGAAGACACATGCAATTACCACATATGGATACATGTGTGATTTGTGGAAAGAACACACATGCAATGAACAGTAGCGGATCCATATGTGGTTCATGATAGGAACACACATGCAATGACTCAGGTGGATCCATGTGTGGTTTGTGGAAGGAACAGACATGCAATGAACACTGGTGGATCCATATGTGGTTCATGACAGGAACACACATGCAATGACACTAGTTGATCCATATGTGGTTTGTGGAAAGAACACACATGCAATGAACACTGTTGGATCCATACGTGGTCTGTGGAAAGAACACACATGCAGTGAACACTGGAGGTTCATCACAGGACCACACATGCAATTACACTAGTTGATCCATATGTGGTTTGTGGAAAGAAAACACATGCAATGACTCTGGTGGATCCATGTGTGGTTTATGGAAAGAGCACACATCCAATGACACTGGTGGATCCATATGTGGTTTGTGAAAAGAACACACATGCGATGACTCTAGTGCTGGTTTTAGTATAATAACAGACATGCAATGACTCTAGTGAGTCCATATGTGGTTTGTGAAAAGAACACACATGCAATGACTATAGTGGATCCATATGTGGTTTGTGAAAAGAACACACGTGCAATGACTCTAGTGGATCCATAAGTGGTTTGTGGAAAAGAACACACATGCAATGAACACTGGTGGATCCATAAGTGGTTTGTGGAAAGAACACACATGCAGTGAACACTGGTGGATCCATATATGGTTTGTGAAAACAACACACATGAAATGCCATTGGTTGATCGATATGTGGTTTATGAAAAGAACACACATGCAATGACTCTAGTGGATCCATATGTGGTTTGTGGAAAGAACACACATGCAATGACCACTGGTTGACCCATGTGTGGTTCATGACAGGAACACACATGCAATGACATTGGTTGATCCATATGTGTTTTGTGACAATAACACACATGCAATGCCATTGGTTAATCCATGTGTGGTTTGTGGAAAGAACACACATGCAATGACTCAAGTGGGTCCATATGTGGTTTGTGAAAAGAACACACATGCAATGACTTAGGGGGATCCATGTGTGGTTTATGGAAAGAACACACATGCAATGAACACTGGTGGATCCATGTGTGGTTCATGACATGAACACACATGCAATGACATTGGTTGATCCATATGTGGTTTGTGACAATAACACACATGCGCTGATATTGGTTGATCCATGTGTGGTTGTGGAAAGGACACACATGCAATGACTCAAGTGGGTCCATGTGTGGTTTGTGAAAAGAACACACATGCAATTACTTTGTTTGATCCATGTGTGGTTTGTGGAAATAACACTCATGCAATGACATTGGTGGATCCATGTGTGGTTTGTGGAAAAGAACACACATGCAATCACTCTGGTGGATCCATATGTGGTTTTTGACAGGAACACACATGCAATGACACTAGTGGATCCATATGTGGGTTGTTAAAAGAACACACAATTAGTGACTGTAGTGCTGGTTTTAGTATAAGAACAGACATGCAATGACTCTAGTGGGTCCATATGTGGTTTGTGGAAAAGGACACACATGCAATGAACACTGGTGGATCCATAAGTGGTTTGTGGAAAGAACACACATGCAATAACCACTGGTGGATCCATATGGGTTTGTGGAAAGAACACACATGCAATGACACTGGTTGATCCATTTGTGGTTTGTGAAAAGAACACACATGCAATGACTCTAGTGGATCCATATGTGGTTTATGGAAAGAACACTCATGCAATGACCACTTGTTGATCCATGTGTGGTTCATGATAGCACCGCACATGAAATGACACCGGTTGATCCAAATGTGGTTTGTGGAAAGAACACACATGCAATGACTTTAGTGGATCCATATGTGGCTTGTGGAAAGAACACACATGCAATGACATTGGTTGATCCATGTTTGGTTTGTGGAAAGAGCACACATGCAATGACTCTAGTGGGTCCATATGTGGTTTGTGAAAAGAACACACATGCAATGACTCAAGTGGATCAATATGTGGTTTGTGGAAAGAACACACATGCAATGTCTCTGGTTGATCCATATGCTGTTTGTGGAAAGAACACACATGCAATGACTTTAGTGCTGGTTTTAGTATAAGAACACACATGCAATGACTCTGGTGGCTCCATATGTGGTTTGTGAAAAGAACAGACATGAAATGACTCTAGTGGGTCCATATGTGGTTTGTGGAAAAGAACACAGATGCAATGAACACTGGTTGATCCATCTGTGGTTTGTGGAAAGAACACACATGCAATGAACACTGGTGGATCCATATGTGGTTTGTGAAAAGAACACACATGCAATGACTATAGTGGATCCATATGTGGTTTGTGGAAAAACACATATGCAATGACCACTGGTTGATCCATGTGTGGTTCATGACAGGACCACACATGCAATGACACTAGTTGATCCATATGTGGTTTATGGAAAGAACACACATGCACTGACTCTGGTGTATCCATGTGTGGTTTCTGGAAAGAACACAGATGCAATGAACACTAGTGAATCCATATGTGGCTCTTGACACGAACACACATGCAATGAATCTAGTGCTGGTTTTAGTATAAGAACACACATGCAATGACTCTAGTGGGTCCATATGTGGTTTGTGAAAAGAACACACATGCAATGTCTCTAGTGGATCCATATGTGGTTTGTGGAAATAACACACATGCAATGACCACTGGTTAATCCATGTGTGCTTCATGACAGGACCACACATGCAATGACACTGGTTGATCCATATGTGATTTGTGGAAAGAAGACACATGCAATTACAACATATGGATCCATGTGTGGTTTGTGGAAAGAACACACATGCAATGAACAATAGTGGATCCATATGTGGTTCATGATAGGAACACACATGCAATGACTCAGGTGGATCCATGTGTGGTTTGTGGAAGGAACAGACATGCAATGAACACTGGTGGATCCATATGTGGTTCATGACAGGAACACACATGCAATGACACTAGTTGATCCATATGTGGTTTGTGGAAAGAACACACATGCAATGACACTAGTTGATCCATATGTGGTTTGTGGAAAGAACACACATGCAATGAACACTGTTGGATCCATACGTGGTCTGTGGAAAGAACACACATGCAGTGAACACTGGAGGTTCATCACAGGACCACACATGCAATGACACTAGTTGATCCATATGTGGTTTGTGGAAAGAACACACATGCAATGACTCTGGTGGATCCATGTGTGTTTTATGGAAAGAACACACATCCAATGACACTGGTGGATCCATATGTGGTTTGTGAAAAGAACACACATGCGATGACTCTAGTGCTGGTTTTAGTATAATAACAGACATGCAATGACTCTAGTGAGTCCATATGTGGTTTGTGGAAAGAACACACATGCAATGACTCTAGTGGATCCATATGTGGTTTGTGAAAAGAACACACGTGCAATGACTCTAGTGGATCCATAAGTGGTTTGTGGAAAAGAACACACATGCAATGAACACTTGTGGATCCATAAGTGGTTTGTGGAAAGAACACACATGAAGTGAACACTGGTGGATCCATATATGGTTTGTGAAAACAACACACATGCAATGCCATTGGTTGATCCATATGTGGTTTGTGAAAAGAACACACATGCAATGACTCTAGTGGATCCATATGTGGTTTGTGGAAAGAACACACATGCAATGACCACTGGTTGACCCATGTGTGGTTCATGACAGGAACACACATGCAATAACATTGGTTGATCCATATGTGGTTTGTGACAATAACACACATGCAATGCCATTGGTTAATCCATGTGTGGTTTGTGGAAAGAACACAGATGCAATGACTCAAGTGGGTCCATATGTGGTTTGTGAAAAGAACACACATGCAATGACTTAGGGGGGTCCATGTGTGGTGTATGGAAAGAACACACATGCAATGAACACTGGTGGATCCCTGTGTGGTTCATGACAGGAACACACATGCAATGACATTGGTTGATCTATATGTGGTTTGTGACAATAACACACATGCGCTGACATTGGTTGATCCATGTGTGGTTGTGGAAAGGACACACATGCAATGACTCAAGTGGGTCCATGTGTGGTTTGTGAAAAGAGCACACATGCAATTACTTTGTTTCATCCATGTGTGGTTTGTGGAAATAACACTCATGCAATGACATTGGTGGATCCATGTGTGGTTTGTGGAAAAGAACACACATGCAATCACTCTGGTGGATCCATATGTGGTTTGTGATAGGAACACACATGCAATGACACTGGTGGATCCATATGTGGGTTGTTAAAAGAACACACATTTAGTGACTCTAGTGCTAGTTTTAGTATAAGAACAGACATGCAATGACTCTAATGGTTCCATATGTGGTTTGTGGAAAAGAACACACATGCAATGAACATTGGTGGATCCATAAGTGGTTTCTGGAAAGAACACACATGCAATAACCACTGGTGGATCCATATGGGTTTGTGGAAAGAACACACATGCAATGACACTGGTTGATCCAAATGTGGTTTGTGAAAAGAACACACATGCAATGACTCTAGTGGATCCATATGTGGTTTGTGGAAAGAACACACATGCAATGACTCTAGTGGATCCATATGTGGTTTGTGGAAAGAACACACATGCAATGACATTGGTTGATCCATGTGTGTTTTGTGGAAAGAACACACATGCAATGACTCTAGTGGGTCCATATGTGGTTTGTGAAAAGAACACACATGCAATTACTCTAGAGGATCCATATGTGGTTTGTCGAAAGAACACACATGCAATGACTCTGGTTGATCCATATGCGGTTTGTGGAAAGAATACACATGCAATGACTCTAGTGGGTCCATATGTGGTTTGTGAAAAGAACACACATGCAATGACTCTAGTGGATCCATATGTGGTTTGTGGAAAAGAACACACATGCAATGAACACTAGTGGATCCATAAGTGGTTTGTGGGAAGAACACACATGCAGTGAACACTGGTGGATTCATATGTGGTTTGTGAAAAGAACATACATGCGATGCCATTGGTTGATCTATATTTGGTTTGTGAAAAGAACACACATGCAATGACTCGAGTGGATCGATATGTGGTTTGTGGAAAGAACACACATGCAATGACCACTGGTTGATCCATGTGTGGGTCATGACAGGACCACACATGCAATGACATTGGTTGATCCATATGTGGTTTGTGGAAAGAACACACATGCAATGACTCTGGTCGATCCATGTGTGGTTTGTGGAATGAACACACATGCAATGACACTGGTGGATCCATATGTGGTTCATGACAGAAACACACATCCAATGACTCAGGTGGATCCATGTGTGGTTTGTGGAAAGAACACACATGCAATGAACACTGGTGGATCGATATGTGGTTCATGACACGAACACACATGCAATGACATTGGTTGAAACATATGTGGTTTGTGCCAATACAACACATGCAATGACATTGGTTGATCCATGTGTGGTTGCGGAAGGAACACACATGCAATGACTCAAGTGGGTCCATGTGTGGTTTGTGAAAAGAACACACATGCAATAACTCTGGTTGATCCATGTGTGGTGTGTGGAAAGAACACACATGCAATGACTCTAGTGCTGGTTTTAGTATAAGAACACACATGCAATGACTCTGGTGGATCCATATGTGGTTTGTGAAAAGAACAGACATGCAATGACTCTAGTGGGTCCATATGTGGTTTGTGGAAAAGAACACACATGCAATGAACAGTGGTGGATCCATATGTGGTTTGTGAAAAGAACACACATGCAATGCCATTGGTTGATCCATATGTGGTTTGTGAAAAGAACACACATGCAATGACTCTAGTGGATCCATATGTGGTATGTGGAAAGAACAGACATGCAATGACCACTGTTGATCCATCTGTGTTTCATGACAGGAACACACATGCAATGACATTGGTTGATCCATATGTGGTTTGTGACAATAACACACATGCAATGCCATTGGTTAATCCATGTGTGGTTTGTGAAAAGAACACACATGCAATGACTCAAGTGGGTCCATATGTGGTTTGTGGAAAGAACACACATGCAATGAACATTGGTGGATCCATGTGTGGTTCATGACAGGAACACACATGCAATAACATTGGTTGACCCGTATGTGGTTTCTGACAATAACGCACATGCAATGACATTGGTTGATCCATGTGTGGTTGTGGAAAGAACACACATGCAATGACTCAAGTGGGTCCATGTGGGGTTTATGAAAAGAACAAACATGCAATGACTCTGGTTGATCCATGTGTGGTTTGTGGAAAGAACACACATGCAATGACATTGGTGGATCCATGTGTGGTTTGTGGAAAAGAACACACATGCAATGACTTTGGTGGATCCATATGTGGTTTGTGACAGGAACACACATGCAATGACACTGGTGGATCCATATGTGGGTTGTTAAAAGAACACACATTTAGTGACTCTAGTACTGGTTTTAGTATTAGAACAGACATGCAATGACTCTAGTGGGTCCATATGTGGTTTGTGGAAAAGAACACACATGCAATGAACACCGGTGGATCCATAAGTGGTTTGTGGAAAGAACACACATGCAATAACCTTTGGTGGATCCATATGGGTTTGTGGAAAGAACACACATGCAATGACACTGGTTGATCCATATGTGGTTTGTGAAAAGAACACACATGCAATGACTTTATTGGATCCATATGTGGTTTGTGGAAAGAACACACATGCAACGACCACTGGTTGATCCATGAGTGGTTCATGATAGGACCACACATGCAATGACAATGGTTGATCCATATGTGGTTTGTGGAAAGAACACAAATGCAATGACACTCATTGATCCATGTGTGGTTTGTGGAAAGAACACACATGCAATGACACTGGTTGATCCATATATGGTTTGTGGAAAGAACACACATGCAATGACTCTAGTGGATCCATAGGTGGTTTGTGGAAAGAACACACATGCAATGACATTGGTTGATCCATGTGTGGTTTGTGGAAAGAACATACATGCAATGACTCTAGTGGGTCCATATGTGGTTTGTGAAAATAACACACATGCAATGACTCAAGTGGATCCATATGTGGTTTGTGGAAAGAACACACATGCAATGACTCTGGTTGATCCATATGCGGTTTGTGGAAAGAACACACATGCAATGACTTTAGTGCTGGTTTTAGTATAAGAACACACATGCAATGACTCTGGTGGATCCATATGTGGTTTGTGAAAAGAACAGACATGCAATGAGTCTAGTGGGTCCATATGTGGTTTGTGGAAAAGAAAATACATGCAATGAACACTAGTTGATCCATGTGTGGTTTGTGGAAAGAACACAGATGCAATGACACTGGTTGATCCATATGTGGTTTATGGAAAGAACACACATGCAATGACTCTAGTGGATCCATATGTGGTTTGTGGAAAGAACACACATGCATTGACATTGGTTGATCCATATGTGGTTTGTGGAAAGAACACACATGCAATGACTCTAGTGGGTCCATATGTGGATTGTGAAAAGAACACACATGCAATGACTCTAGTGGATCCATATGTGGTTCGTGGAAAGAACACACATGCAATGACTCTGGTTGATCCATGTGTGGTTTGTGGAAAGAACACACATGCAATGAACATTAGTGGATCCATATGTGGTTCATGGAAAGAACACACATGCAATGACTCTGCTGGATCCATATGTGGTTTGTGACAGGAACACACATGCAATGACACTGGTGGATCCATATGTGTGTTGTTAAAAGAACACACATTTAGTGACTCTCGTGCTGGTTTTAGTATAAGAACAGACATGCAATGACTCTAGTGGGTCCATATGTGGTTTGTGGAAAAGAACACACATGCAATGAACACTGGTGGATCCATAAGTGGTTTGTGGAAAGAACACACATGCAATAACCACTGGTTGATCCATATGTGGTTTGTGAAAAGAACACACATGCAATGACTCTAGTGGATCCATATGTGGTTTGTGAAAAGAACACACATGCAATGCCATTGGTTGATGCATATGTGGTTTGTGAAAAGAACACACATGCAATGGCTCTAGTGGATCCATATGTGGTTTGTGGAAAGAACGCACATGCAATGACCAGTGGTTGATCCATGTGTGGTTCATGACAAGAACACACACGCAATGACTCGGGTGGATCCATGTGTGGTTTGTGGAAAGAACACACATGCAATGAACCCTGGTGGATCCATATGTGGTTCATGACAGGAACACACATGCAATGACATTGGTTGATCCATATGTGGTTTGTGACAATACAACACATGCAATGACATTGGTTGATCCATGTGTGGTTGCGGAAGGAACACACATGCAATGACTCAAGTGGGTCCATGTAAGGTTTGTGAAAAGAACACACATGCAATGACTTTGGTTGATCCATGTGTGGTTTGTGAAAAGAACACACATGCAATTACTCTAGTGATGGTTTTAGTATAAGAACACACATGCAATGACTCTGGTGGATCCATATGTGGTTTGTGAAAAGAACAGACATGCAATGACTCTAGTGGGTCCATATGTGGTTTGTGGAAAAGAACACACATGCAATGAACACTGGTGGATCCATATGTGGTTTGTGAAAAGAACACACATGCAATGCCATTGGTTGATCCATTTGTGGTTTGTGAAAAGAACACATGTGCAATGACTCTAGTGGATCCATATGTGGTTTGTGGAAAGAACACACATGCAATGACCACTCGTTGATCCATGTGTGGTTCATGACAGGAACACACATGCAATGACATTGGTTGATCCATATGTGGTTTGTGACAATAACACACATGCAATGCCATTGGTTCATCCATGAGTGGTTTGTGGAAAGAACACACATGCAATGACTCAAGTGGGTCCATATGTGGTTTGTGAAAACAACACACATGCAATGACTTAGGGGGATCCATGTGTGGTTTGTGGAAAGAACACACATGCAATGAACATTGGTGGATCCATGTGGGGTTCATGACAGGAACACACATGCAATGACATTGATTGATCCATATGTGGTTTGTGACAATAACACACATGCAATGACATTGGTTGATCCATGTGTGGTTGTGGAAAGAACACACGTGCAATGACTCAAGTGGGTACATGTGTGGTTTGTGAAAAGAACACACATGCAATGACTCTGGTGGATCCATATGTGGTTTGTGACAGGAACACACATGCAATGACACAAGTGGATCCATACGTGGGTTGTTAAAAGAACACACATTTAGTGACTCTAGTGATGGTTTTAGTATATGAATAGACATGCAATAACTCTAGTGGGTCCATATGTGGTTTGTGGAAAAGAACACAAATGCAATTAACACTGGTGGATCCATAAGTGGTTTGTGGAAAGAACACACATGAAGTGAACCCTAGTGGATCCATATGTGGTTTGTGAAAAGAACACACATGCAATGCCATTGGTTGATCTATATGTGGTTTGTGAAAAGAACACACATGCAATGACTCTAGTGGATCCATATGTGGTTTGTCGAAAGAACACACATGAAATGACCATTGGTTGATCCATGATAGACCACACATGCAATGACACTTAGTGGATCCATATGTGGTTTGTGGAAAGAACACACATGCAATGACTCTAGTGGATCCATGTGTGGTTTGTGGAAAGAACACACATGCAATGACACTGGTGGATCCATATGTGGTTTGTGAAAAGAACACACCTGCAATGACTATAGCGCTGGTTTTAGTATAAGAACACACGTTCTATGACTCTAGTGGGTCCATATGTGGTTTGTGAAAAGAACACACATGCAAAGACTCTAGTGGATCCATATGTGGTTTGTGGAAAAGAACACACATGCAATGAACACTGGTGGATCCATAAGTGGTTTGTGGAAAGAACACACATGCAGTGAACACTGGTGGATCCATATGTGGTTTGTGAAAAGAACACACATGCAATGTCATTGGTTGATCCATATGTGGTTTGTGAAAAGAACACACATGCAATGGCTCTAGTGCATCCATATGTGGTTTGTGGAAAGAACACACATGCAATGTCATTGGTTGATCCATATGTGGTTTGTGAAAAGAACACACATGCAATGGCTCTAGTGCATCCATAAGTGGTTTGTGGAAAGAACACACATGCAATGACCACTGGGTTATCCATGTGTGGTTCATGACAGGACCACACATGCAATGACACTTGTTGATCCATATGTGGTTTGTGGAAAGAACACACATGCAATGACTCTGGTCGATCCATGTGTGGTTTGTGGAAAGAACACACATGCAATGAACACTGCTGAATCCATATGTGGTTCATGACAGGAACACACATGCAATGATTCAAGTGGATCCATGTGTGGTTTGTGGAAAGAACACACATGCAATCAACACTGGTGGATCCATATGTGGTTCATCACAGGAACACACATGCAATGACATTGGTTGATCCAGATGTGGTTTGTGACAATAACACACATGCAATGACATTGGTTGATCCATGTGTGGTTGTGGAAACAACACACATGCAATGACTCAAGTGGGTCCATGTGTGGTTTGTGAAAAGAACAAACATGCAATGACTCTGGTTGATCCATGTGTGGTTTGTGGAAAGAACACACATGCAATGACATTGGTGTATCCATGTGTGGTTTATGGAAGAGAACACACATGCCATGACTCTGGTGGATCCATATGTGGTTTTATAGGAACACACATGCAATAACACTGGTGGATCCATATGTGGGTTGTTAAAAGAACACACATTTAGTGACTATAGTGCTGGTTTTAGTATAAGAATAGACATGCAATGACTCTAGTGTGTCCATATGTGGTTTGAGGAAAAGAACACACATGCAATCAACACTGGTGGATCCATAAGTGGTTTGTGGAAAGAACACACATCCAATAACCACTGGTGGATCCATATGTGGTTTGTGGAAAGAACACACATGCAATGACACTCGTTGATCCATATGTGGTTTGTGGAAAAAACACACATGCAATGACTCTAGTGGATCCATATATGGTTTGTGGAAAGAACACACATGCAATGACCACTGGTTGATCCATGTGTGGTTCTTGACAGGACCACACATGCAATGACACTGGTTGATCCATATGTGGTTTGTGGAAAGAACACACATGCAATGACACTGGTTGATCCATATGTGATTTGTGAAAAGAACACACATGCAATGACTCTAGTGGATCCATATGTGGTTTGTGGAAAGAACACACATGCAATGACACTGGTTGATCCATGTGTGGTTTGTGGAAAGAACACACATGCAATGACACTAGTTGATCCATAAGTGGTTTGTGGAAAGAACACACATGCAATGACTCTAGTGGATCCATATGTGGTTTGTGGAAAGAACACACATGCAATGACATTGGTTGATCCATGTGTGGTTTGTGGAAAGAACACACATGCAATGACTAGTGGGTCCATATGTGGTTTGTGAAAAGAACACACATGCAATGACTCTAGTGGATCCATATGTGGTTTCTGGAAAGAACACACATTCAATAACCACTGGTTGATCCATATGCGGTTTATGGAAAGAACACACATGCAATGCCATTGGTTGATCCATGTGTGGTTTGTGAAAAGAACACACACGCAATGCCATTGGTTGATCCATGTGGTTTGTGGAAAAGAACACACATGGAATGATATTGGTGGATCCATATGTGGTTTGTGGAAAGAACACATATCGGGTCCTCGAGGAGGCTTAAACGTCCCCGCATTAAAAACCCAGCCTATCGGGTCCTCCATTCGCACTCATTCACTACTCTCTCTTCCCTATCTAGCAAAACCCCACAATCTTGAACGTAGTTGCATGAACCTTCTCCATGAAACCAGTGCGTGGGCGTGAGTGTTCGAGCATCGCCGCCGGGGTGGTGCTTCACGCGGCAGATCTAGAAGAGCATCACGCAGCACAAGGCAAGGAGGATGTGCAGTTCAACCCCTTGGGGAACCATGTGCTCGCCGGTGCTGACAACTTTGGAGGCTCTGATGAGGGCGTGGAGTTCGACGAACACGCTCCGCTCGTGTACCCGGAGGTAGTCGTAATGATTAGATGCAACGTACGAAGCGGTACATGGAGAGATCTAGTCTGTTCTAAATGAATCCACATTATTTATTAATAAGTTATCAAGAACACAAACCACATTAATTTAAGAGCGAGCTGGGGAGACGGCCATAATAAACTGCTGAACATGTATAGACATGTTATTGCATCGAAAGTAACTCGGAATGGTGGAAGGAATATATATTTATTATTTTTCTTATTTCGGTTTATATTCCATACATTACAGGTGTATTCAAGTGAGATGGACTTTGACAAGGAGACCAGGGACAACAAGAGCCGCCATGTCATGAAGAAGCTCAAGAGCGGGATAATCCCTTTCCGTACTCGACTTGGGGAGCTCAGGTGCCCTTTCTATAAGAAAGGAGTCAACCCGAGGATTGCCAGCTTGATTCTGCATGCGGTTGGCATTGGTAAAAGTCCGGCTAGTAAACACAAGTCGGCGACCAAGGATAAGCACGCTGCTTATGGCAAATTTCAGAGGGAGTATGTCAAGACCGGCCTAGTGTCCCCTTACTTAGGAATCAACAACTTCTAGCCGACCAACCCGTCACTGTGCTAGCCCGGCCACTAATAATATTTAGTTCTCTTACTGTATCTAGACCCTTAAACCATGGGGATTTCTATTTTCATACCCTTCAAAATATATTCAAGTTCATCTATTTATGGAGTTAAAGTTCTGGTGGCATACTCGTTATTTTGCATGGATAGAGGGGTGCCCCCGACAGATATAAGGGTTATCCTGTCTGCTAGATCACAGAGGATCAACGGTTGGTGGGCACGATCCGTGTGACAACTGTCTCGACCAATCGGAGCGTAGCAACGAAGATGAGCACATGTGCGAGAGATGGATACAAAGAGAGGGGAAAATCGAGTAGCACTTAAGAACCAAGGGCAAACCTGAGTAGAACTTAAAAACTAAGGGCAAAACTAAGTAGAACTTAAAAACCAAGGGCAAAAATGACAAAGGGATTCAAATAGAAAATAGAAAATGATTTAAAAATTGAACCAAACCGCTAGTGTTACGCTCGAGGGCAAAACTGAGTACAACTGAATCGCCATGGTTAGACACGAGGGAAAAAACGTGACTCACAGTACGCGTGTGCGGTGCACTAGGCGGTAGCGGACATGTGTGGCCATGCACGGTGCATTAGCGTACGCGGTGCACGGTAGTGCAACGAAACGTCGCTTCCCTTCTCCTTTAATAGAGGCTCCCCACTCCCACTCATCACGCACTCGCTCACTCAACCGTCTCCACTGTCCCATCTTCTTCTGCAAACGCCCAACAGAACCGCAACCACGCTGACGATGGAGACGAATGGCGCAGTGGCCATCGGTGCCTCCAAGGCCGCCGGCGAGGAGCCTCCCGTCCCCATATAGACCCCCGTCCCCGCATCCGCTGTAGCCGCCGGCGAGGAGGCCCCCACCAGTCTCGAACAGATCCCGCTCGGATGGGACCCCTACGAGGAGGTTGTCTACATAAGGCCGGAGAACCCCTATGACACCAGCATCGCCAACCCATGGTCGGAGGTAACCAAGGTTTTCTCCCCTTCCCTTGTTCTTCCCATGTTCCCATTGTTGGATGCTAGATCGTATGTTATTAGGGCTCGGCTATTCGTATTTTTACAGTACCTAATCCTCTTGTGTTAGATCTTGATTTTCGGTGAATCCCCCTGTTCGTAGTTGGGATCAGTATTCGATTTGATTTGAGATTCGGGGAATAATCGGGAGATCTCAATCGGTCAATCTATGCAAATAATCAATCCCGATAATCAAGGTATCTCAATCATGTCCTTATTGCACTCTACTGTATTTACCAACAAGAGGATAGCAGCAACGTCCGCAACAACGACGAGTCCAAGGACACCAAGACTCGGCATGTGCTGAGGAGCCTAAAGTCTGGCCAGTACAACAACTTCTTCACCGGCGACGTGTACAGGTGCCCCTTCTGCCCACTAGGAGGCTCCGTGCCACGGACTTCAACTCCCTCGTGAAGCATGCCGAGGACGTGAGGACCTGCGGCGAGTGCGTGAACGTCGACGGCTTCATGGACAAGCACCAGGCGCTCGGTCTTCACCTCCACAACCTCCAGAAGATGGCTATCGAGGAGGGTCGCATGCCCCTGATCAGACCCAAGGTGCCCAAGGTCAAGAGGCTGGGCAGCAAGAAGTGGAGGAGGCGCCAAAGGGAGGAGGCGGATGCTCTCCTAGCAGAGGCCACGAGGGGCCAGTGATCAGCTACTACTGCTGCTGTAAAGCAGCTTCTTTTGTCTTGTCTGTGTTGAACCTGTCAGCTACTGCTGCTGCTGAGCACCCTAATTGTCGAACCTCGTTATGTACCATACTATATAACCTATATTAGCTGGTTTATCTACATCTGCTCTGTTTACTGAATTTATTTATGGTGCTGGTTTGTTTTGCTGCTCTAGATTTGCTACCAGATTGGGGGAAAACGAGGGCAAAAGGAACAATGAATGAAGAGAGAAGCTGCTCTAGATTCCCTACCTTTTTGGGCAAAAAAAACACAACTTTTAGCGAGAGAGGGGAAAAGGCGCTCTTAAAAAGGCCAAAAAACAAAAAAAAACTTCCAATTTAGGCGTCAGGGCGCACGTAACGGCCAAGCCTTTGACCAGACGGCACCCCCCTCTGAGCGCATGTGAGGGCTTTGGAATATCAGGAGGGAAAAGTGAGGACAAACGAGACACAGTGTTGCTATAGCTAAATCTGACAAAAAGCTGAATTTTCCTTTACCATGCAATTTGGCTAGAGCTCCACAATGTAGCTATTCTAAATCCCTAAACTATGTGGTGCATTGAAACCTTATGCTTTTCCACCGGCACGTGTGTTGCAAAGTTGCTTGATCATGCATGCTTACACAAGTGGCCTACACAGAAACTTATAGAAGCATGGGGAAACGAGCTTCATTTTGGCAAATTCTGGACAAAATGAAATTGCAAGATTTGCGCAATCAGCAGGCCTGATCGGCTGGGCGGCTACCCCGGGGTGCAGGGATGCTAGGTCCCTATCTATGCTTACACTTCTTAAACTTGTTAGGAATAATAGCTGTACACTTCCTTCTGTCCTGTCACGTTACATTGTGTCAGCACCGTGCACCCACTGCGGATCGGCAACACGACGGTGGTCTACATGACCGGTCTCTGCCACGCCAAAGCCATGTCGCACACCCGTCCCATCGCCTACCGGGACGGACGCTGAATTTAATCGCTAGGATTGGAAACCAATTATGCTCGCCCAGTCAAACTTGCTTCCACATGGGTATGACCGGAATATTGGTAAACTCAATTTAAGCATCACCTTCCGTCTCCTCAGCACATCACTATGCAAAAATCCCCAACTCATTCCTTCCGCCGCCCTCTACCGCCGCTGTAGACACTGCAAGAACCATCAACGCTGCCGCAGGCACCACCTCCGCCAGGCCATACCACCGCAACAGATCATTCCACCGCCACACCCAGTTCCAACCACCGCTACCGACCCTTGGCCACCGCCACCGCATTTGCTGCTGCCATGGACACAGAGTACGGCGTGTTCGGCGATGGGAGCAACTTCACCGACGAGTACACCATCACCGCCCATGGCACCACTAAGCTAACGGTCATCCACACAAATGCGTCAGCGCAGGTTGCCAAGGTCATCACAATGTACGAGCGGTGGCTATAGGAGCCGATGGACAGGTACAAGATCGTCGGCCTTGACCTCGAGTATACTAGAGACAGGAAGAGGATGGCGCTTTTGTAGCTGTCCATGCACAACCACTGCCTCCTATACCACGTATGTAGGGCCAAATCTGTATGCCCGGAGCTTCGCGAGTTCCTACACAGGAGGGAGATCTACTTCGCCAGCGTCGACATCAAGAACGACACTCCGAAGCTAGAGCGGGATCTCCTCGTTCATGTCGTCAATCACGTCGATCTCCAACGTTTGTGGAGGTACCTGGATGGCGGTACGGGGAAAGTCGGCATGGCTAGACTCGCTGCCGACATCATCGACCGCGAGTACGCCGGCATTAAAGTCGAGTTCCCGAAGCACCTACATGAGCGATGGGAGTGGAGGCACCTGGATTACGATGCGATCAAGTACGCAGCCAGGGACGCGTATGTCTGCTACGAGATGCTCAACAGGATCTGGCGGGTGGGTGAGTGTGCTGTTTATGACTACTAGTTTCGCATTTCGTTCCTAGTTTTATCTCGCTTGTATTTTATCTCACCTGTATTTTATCTCGCATGTATTTTCTAAGCATTCTGTGTGTAAGAACCAAGCTCGTATGATCCCTGTGCTATTAGCTACTTAACCTATATGAATTACATTCCCCCTTTTGTGTGCTCAACATTCATTCTTACAAATTATGTCTGTGCCATTTGCATGCGGCAGAATCCAGGACTGACATGCATAAGGTGTGATACAGTCATAAGTCATAACCAAACCCAGATTATAGCAAAGGATACAGTCATAACCAAACCCAGATTATAGTTCGACAAAGGTAATACACAGTAGTTCGTAATTGCTCACATAGTGTACTTCTAAAATAACATATTTTCATAAACACAACAATCATGTACTAAAAGTCTACACCCCAGCCTGTTGGAGAAGGCAACCGATCCCAGGATGCCTTCGATCGCTTGCCCCGGCTTGTAGATTCATCTACACTCCGACATCTGGGGCCAACAACCTGCCTTGGTGGTGGTTCAATGATGCAATGCCTGGAATGAGATTTTACAATCTGGCGGTACAACTCGTGGCTAACATACCCGCCAATTGCAGCGTACTTCAGGTTAGGTTCAGAAAGTGTCTTATCCTCCCAGTAATCGTGCCCTAAACGCCTCCACGAACATCTCGGCAATTTGCCCTTCATGTCAGCGTACCACGGGTCGATGAGTTCGGAGGTAAGAGCGGCCATCCCGGTCTTGCCGCCCTTCATCCCTGGGATCCACTAAATTTCCTAGATGTCCAATCTACACTCCTTTGGGATTCTAATGTTAATAGTCGGGCTTTCAAGCAGTTTAGTGTCATTCGTGATGTCAACACTAGTAAATGTTATGTGCTGGTTCACAAGAAAGTCATGAAATAGATCCCTAATGCTTTCGCCCCACCTGGATGAAAATGAATTCAGACAAATAATATAGCAATAACTTTTGCAAACAGATGGTTCAGGAACAAAAAGAAAGCAAAGTCTACCAGATCCCGTCAGCCCCCTTCTCGCAAAAAGGCTGGTATATGAGGACGTGCCCCTTCATGGAGAGTTGCACCATGGCGATCCTACAGTGATCGCGGTTGTACTCGAGGTCGAGACCTACGAACCTGTTTTCTTCGAACCATAGCCAACTCGTTTAATTATTTAGTGTGTTCCTCACCATCCGAGGGTCGGTGGTAAAGACGATATCAATCTTCTTCTCACCATGTACTTCTATGTTGAAGTGCGCAGTTGCTTGCCTGTCATCGTTTCGGACGTCCGAAGAGTCCATGACTACAGGCAAGATGGAAAGGATACGGAGGAAGAGGGTGATGCCGTGGTGGAGGAAATGGATGAGGCCATGGAGGAGAAAGACGATGAGGCCATGGAGGAGGAACTGAGATGGACAAGTGAAAGATTGGAACCGCCCTTACCAATATCTGGAATGGTGCACGACCGTTTATAGTAGGGTGAAGGTGGAGAAAAACAGCAGTTTTACACATCGACGCTAGCGCTTACTAAAATTTGTTCTGCGCCACTTGCATGCGGTGGAATCAAGGTCTGCCATGCACGATCCAAGTCAAACGTAGTCACATTTGCGCGTGCCGACCTTCACTCACTGATAGGCAGGCCGCACATTTCTCTCTCTCATGATTTATTTTTTCACTTCCTCTAGACGGTACCGTGCCCACCCTCAATAATTACACCCCCTTCCTTGTCTTCCACGCGGACGAGAATCGGCGGTGGTGGCGGTTCCTCACCGGGCCACTCCGTACTCGAACAACTGCCACCATCCCTGATTCCATCCCCTCTCAAATCCATCCGCCTCCTTATCACAATGCCTCCATTAATCTACCGGATTCCAGACTCCATTTGCCGCTATGGGTAGAGCTTGGGGTAGCAGCAAGCTGAAGCGAAAGGCATGCGATGACGACGCGGATGGCTAGGGCAACCACCACCGCGAGGATTGGGGATGGCCGAGCCTCAGCGCCACGAACATGCACAGGATCGCCACGGGGTTGGACATCATATCTGTCGGCCGCCTCGCTCGCTGCATCCCTGACTACCGCTTCACGATCGTTTGACACCAGCAAATGGCCAAATGACCACGATGGCCACGCAAGTTCCAGTATCTTGCTTATTGGTTCAGTCATATTGTTGATTCATATGTGCTGAACTCTCATCGGAATTCTATGTTCCTTTCATCGAACGTGTTGTGTGCACGCGGGGTTTGAACAAATCGAACCATTTAAGACTATTCTGTACAGTGGAAGCTCTGCTCGTACCTGATATTCTGGTATTTTCATAGTGACACAGTCTTACTTTAGGTGATAGACGAGTTGTCAATTTCGATTTGCAATGGAATGCCTGCTAGGTGATATTCTGTTTCCTAAAATAAAAACAAACAGATTAGATGATTTAAGGCTATTATGCCCCGAGCTGTTTATGATCATCGTTAGGAGTTTGTTCTGGGGGCTCTGCTCCTACTCCATATATTGGGTATCATCATAGTGACATAGGCATAATTTAGGCGATATCTGAGGAGACACTCGTATTTAGGCGATATTTTGGGTACTTTAATCTGAAGGTCCATTTGTCAAATTGTATTTGCAATGGAATCCATGCTAGGTGATTGTACCAACTGACAACAAACTCTGCAGAATATTCATACAAAACTGATGCTGCTGGATAAGTGGTCTGAATCAGTAGTGGTGAATATCAAGGAAGAAGAAGAGACGGAAATGGAAGATGACTAGAACTGGGTGGGTGGCAACGGCGAGTGGCTAGTCCTTTTATCGCAGGATGGGAGTACTTGGACTCTAAAAAATGGCTACAGATCGTTGAGACATACATTGCCATCTTTGGAGGGTGTCGGTATTACTGCATTCAACAATGGGTGGCCGCCGCCCATTTTCGAATTTGCTTATAGGTTCAACATGGCAGAACTTGAGCTCCTGAAGGTACAGCTCCCACATAGACCGCGGGAGGGGGCGTGGAAGACCTGGGAGTACGACCTCTTAGTGGTGTTCGACAAGGCAATCACATGCATTAGATGCCTAGAAGACAAGGAATGGACAGTCTTGCACGACGACTTCCTGCGGCCGGAGAAGTATGTCGACGCCATCTTCACCTACAACTACTATTCGTACAAACCGCAACACATTTATGCGGTCACTGAACCTAGCGGCGACATGCGTGTTTGGGATCCGTCCATTTGGGGTGAGTCATGGTGTCATATAGCATGTAAAATCCCATTCAAAATTCTGCTTACTGACTGTAAGTAACACGCAGGTACCCACGCAGCCCCGCGCATCATTCCAGCTCCAGTCATCGAAGATGAAGTAGCAGATACTGAACTTGGGACACGGCGCTGGTTCCTGGCACCTCTCGGAGGCGACACGTAACTGGATAATGAACTCATGTGGATTCATATTAGGGGAGCACTAAACAGCGTTGGTGATACAATAGAACATATGGGGACACAACTTTCTTCATACCCATCGCTGCAGTGTCACATTTTCTTGAGGTCCGCATGCCCATCCAAAGACCCAGTAGAGCAAGTCTGGAGCAGAGTCGACAATCTGAAGGGACAATCTGCGTTTCTTGGGATCAACTACCCTTTCTTTGTCGGAGCCCCTGGAGTTGTTGAACCTGTAATTGCTCAGGCAGCCCTGGCTCCTGATGCTGCTGCTGCTTGTGTTGGTGGTGGTGGAGCTGATGAAGAACTAGCCGCTGCTGCTCCTGGTGAAGCTGACGAAATACTTGGTGATGCTTCTGCTGGTGAAGCTGGCGAAATGCTTGCTAATTCTACTCTAACGAAATACCTGCTAATGCTGCTGCTGGTGAAGCTGACGAAATACCCGCTGAGGCTGCTGCCGGAGTCCGCAAAGAACATGCTGGTGTTGTTGCTGAGGTGCCAGCACTTCAAGTGTTTATAGTAGATTGTGTGTTTGCTGCACACTCACGCGCCTATCATGCTGACACTCCAGATCCGACCTGGAGCCGAATCCACGTCGGGGGGAGGGGGCCTACAATTGGCTCATCAGTGGGGTCGTACGATTTGATGGAGAATGCCAGACGGCCAAACGCAACATTCTAGTTCGTTCCTACGATACCACCAGCTCCAGGGACCTAGTGCTCATACTGGCAGATCCGATGAACCATTTGTCTTTATCTTTATCATTAGTTATGCTTATTTGTGTAAATAGTAAGCTGTGCTTATTTTTGTAAGACTAAGTTAGGCCTAACTACGTATTATTCAGTGAAGCCCAGCTTTTCTTTCCATGCCCATAACAACAAAATTGCAGCATAGAACATACAAAGGTAATGTGCATACTAGGCATTTCTGCTCAGGATAACAACCACTTCAAGTAAATGATACATGGTGTACACATTTGAAAGCATCACTAGAATGTGCCACCTATTGATGATTGATGACATGGATCTAGCTTTTCTGCGCGTATTTGCATTGAATCGCTCATTGATTTGTTCACATATTTTTTGGCAAGGGCTGATGAACTCCACTCTCTTGGTAACTTGCTTCATCAGTGAGCACTTGTTGATGCAATGCAAAGTACAGAACATGGTCATCATCGTCATTCCATTTAGGTTCTCTATGTTTCGTCATCATGGAGCTACTAATTTCAAATGAAAATCTAGTAAACAACATATGTGTACATTGTTAGAGTATGCTACGGCCATGGTACATACATGTTTTTCTACAATCACAAGAAGAAAACTTGATGCATTTTCACCTTGTTTGCGTTGTGCCGAACTGGGTGGATGTGGCTTTGGGGTTCGGAGAGGAAGGTGCTATGGCTGGTGCGTGTGCGACCATGGCGACGGCGAGCTTGAATTCTGGACGAGGCCAACAGGACCGAGCATGGTCGACATGGTGACAGATCTCACCCGAGAATGAATTCCTGTCCCCGCGTCGTGCCATGGGTGCGACCATGGTGAGAGAGAGCTCCGATTCAGGATGGGAAGGAGAGCAGGGCCGAGCAGGTTCGTCCAAGTCCTAGCTCCACGCCATGGTCGCGACCACATATTGCTGCCCCGGAGGAAGAAGAAGACGTGTAAAGGATGCATTCGCCAACACTGCAAGCCTACATGGCAGCCACGGCGACAGCGACATAATGGCGAAAGCTGACAGGGGGGCCCCAACTTGACGGTCGTTAGCCTGATATTTTGTATTGAAACGTAAAGTTGAATTCATGCCGAAAAAGACCCTCTGAGTATTTGGCACGCCAACTTTGGGCAACGCTGCTGATTGTAAGCAACTTGGGTACCGCGTTGCCTGGCCACCCCAACTTTCGGGCCGCAAAATGATATTCTCCGTTACATGAGGGGGTGGGGCACTATATATAGGCCAGCCACATAACAAGGGGTAGTTAAGGCATAAAACTAGGGTTTCTAAGGATAAGAGGGGTACATGGGCCGGAGGCCCATCTCAAGGCGCGCATGCCCATTCCACTTAGGCCGGAGACTCTGGGGGAGGCCAGAGACTCCGGGGTGTGCCTCCCTCTCTGGGGTGGGATCTAGGGTGGCATGCAGAGACTTCCAGGCAGGCGGCCGGAGTCCTGGGGCAGAGACTCTGGTGTGTAGGGCCGGAGACTCCGGTGTCGAAGGGCCGGAGACTCCATGGTGGATGTCGCTCTCTGGGTTTGTCTCTGGAGGGGTGTACTTAACACTCCTGGGGCGAGTCCGGAGTCTTGGCCGGAGAACTCCAGCTTTGGAGGTGGCTGCTCCTTGTCCATCTTCTTGGGTAACTTGGGGACGAGCTTGGGGACTTGGCGTTGTAGATGTAGTAGCATCCATAGGACGGGCTGCATCATCAGTATAGAACCACCCATAGGCAAGAAAAGTATCCCGGTGCTCGATCATTATTTAACCTAGCATCCCCACGCATAGAACTATTATTTAGAATAGACATAGGATATGTCATCTGTTATGTCCTCATGTATGTCAACTGCTATATGTCTTTTAGCTATGTATTTTAGTATCTCTACTACTAGAGTACACCATCAGTTGTATGTACTTGTTTACTAACTCTGTCAATTGAAATGTCCAATGGTGAGAAAACTCAGCCCCAAGTCATCACAATGTATATCATATTATATCTTGAATCACGGTTTGCTAGCATATATCATATTTTGACAACATATATTATATGTCGGATTACTGTTTGCCAGCATATATCATATTATATCTCGGATCACTGTTTATATCAGTTTGCTAGGTTATCTCATATTATAACTCGGATCACTATTTATATCAGTTTGCCAAGTTATCTCATATTATATCTTGGATCACTGTTTATATCAGTTTGTCAGGTTATCTCATATTATATATCGGATCACTGTTTATATCAGTTTGCCAGATTATCTCATATTATATATCGGATCACTGTTTATATCAGTTTGCCAGATTATCTCATATTATATCTCAGATCATTGTTTATATTAGTTTGCCAGGTTATGTCATATTATATCTTGGATCACTGTTTATATCAGTTTGCCAGGTTATTTCATATTATATCTCGGATCATGGTTCATGTCAGTTTGCCAGCATATCATAAATAATCATACTATGTCTCGGATTATATCTTGGATCACTGTTTATGTCAGGTTTGCCAGCATATATCAAATCATATTTCAAGTCACCATTATGTCGGTTTGGCAAGATATCATAACATCATATCATATCCCAAATAATGATCAATATCAGTTTGCCAATATATCATAGCATCAGACTATATCTAAAATCACTATTTATGTCGGTTTGCCAACATATCAAAGGGTTATCATAAAAATATCTCAATTCATCACTTATCTCGGCCTAATCGAATATCATCGACATCTAAATCAGATTCCCTATATCTCAATCACCAAATATCATGACATCAACATATATGTCGGATATGGACATATATGTCGAATGTGGACATATATGTCAGATTTTGGGTAATATAAGTCGGATATGGGGTTATAAAACTCGGATTTAGGACATATATGTTGAAATTTGGACATATATGTCAGAATTATGATAGGTATGTCAAATTTTGACATATATGTCAAATTTTCCCATGAAGGCTATATGACTAAGTGCCCATGAAGGCCGTTTGTCAAAAATTTCCCATGAAGGCTATATGACTAAATTCCTATGAAGGCCATATGACAATTTTTTCCAAGAAGGTGATATCACTAAGTGCCCATGTTGAGGGTCAACCTCGAGGGTGGCCTGATCTTTCACGAATCCCTTTCAAATCGAGGGTGAAGTGCAGGGGAAGGAGAGAGGGGATGAACACGACGAACTCATGCACTAAGAACACGATGAACACACTCACGCAAAACCACGATACACACCAATAGCTGACACCGGCGGTGACCGGTCCGGCGTAATCCCTAGGATCGGCGTCGGGCGGAGGGCTCTCTCTCGAACTGGCACGGCGAGTAGGGAGTCTCGGTGAGATCTTGACCTCTTGGAAAAGGGACCCCGATGCCAAGGCCTTGTACAACGAAGGAGGCACAATGCAAACTCCAACGAGTTTTGTGATATTTGAGTGCTCCTTAATCAAGGAGCATGAGGCAAGAATTTGATAGATCCATAAGGGTGTCCACTAATTCCAAATATCATGCCTAAGTAATACAAGGGGGTATGGGGCTATATATAGGCCAGCCACTAAAACAGGGGTAGTTTGGGCACAAAAGGGTAAAAACTTGATGAAATAGGAATATTCTCGGGCATCAAACCCTAGTTGACTTTGAGACTAGGCCGTTCTGGTGGTAAGTCTGGTCACGCCGGACTAGGAGTCGGAATTTCTGGTCAACACTGGCCATTCCGTCCTGGCACCAAAACAGCATACAAAGGTGCAGTTCGGTCAGCACCGGTTGATTTTGGCCATCGCTGTAAATTATGGTCACGGGTCCGGTCCGCCGAAGTGGGATCCGAGATTTCCGGCATGTGTTCCGTTCCGTTGGTCCTGGCGCTGGTTTACTTGGGACTCTGTCTTGCGTTGGCTTGGCTTCTTCTCTTGGCATTTCTTCATGGGGTTCATATCTGATGATGCATAAGGTATTGGCATGAAGTAGCAAGCCATCCAACGATGTATCGAAATCACACGACACAAGGAGAGAATTCACCTTAGCTTGAAGGAGCTTGGCTCGGACACGAGTCATTGTTCCACTTGGTGGACTTGGTGGTGTAGATGTAGGGACGTCTGTAGGACGGGCTGCATCAGCTCCCCCCTCGGGAAAGAGTCATTGTCGACTCTTCATGGGTATCATCTTGAACATCTCCATGGTAGGGTGAGAGGTCCTTGACATTCAATGTATTTCTCGCAATGTACTTGGAGGTCGAAATGTTAATGATGTAGGCGTTTTTGTTGGTTCTCTTTAGGACCTTGAAGGGAACATCTCCTCGAGGCTTGATCTTGGATTCATGTTCTTTGGGGAAGCGGTCCTTGCTTAGGTGTATCCACACGAGGTCACGTTCTTCAAAGATCATCTCCTTCTTGTCCTTGTTTAACCTTGAAGCTTGGTGAAGGACTTGTTGCTCGATAGTGGCTCTTGTTTCTCCGTGAAGATTTTTCATAGCTTGGGCACGCTTGTCGACATCCATGTTGGTGCGCTCATGAAGAGGTAGCGATAGGATGTTGAGTGCGGTGAGGGGCTTGAAACCATAGACAATCATGAAGGGACTCATCTTGGTTATGAGTGCTTGGCACGATTGTAGGAAAACTCGGCGTGTGGAATGCATTCCTCCCAATCCTTGAGGTTTTTCTTCATCAACACACGAAGGAGAGTCCCGAGGCTTTGGTTGACAACTTTGGTTTGGCCATCGGTTTGAGGATGCGATGCGGATGAAAATAGGAGCTTGACGCCGAGCTTGGCCATGAGGGTCTTCCATAAGTAGCTCATGAATTTGACTTCGCGGTCAGAAATGATTATTCTTGGCACACCGTGAAGACGGATGATTTCCCTGAAAAACAAATTTGCAACATGTGAAGCATCATCGGTCTTATGGAACGGTATGAAGTGTGCCATTTTGGAAAATCAATCCACGACAACAAATATAGAATCATGACCATGCTTAGACCTAGGCAATCCTAACACGAAATCCATGCTAATGTCGGACCAAGGTGCATGAGGTATAGGTAATGGCATGTATAGACCATAAGAGTTAGCTTGCGACTTAGCTTGAACACATGTCGTGCATCGTTGAATGTAGAGCTCATGTCTCGCTTCATCTTGGGCCAATATTAATGGGTGGAAAGCATGTCCAATGTCTTGTCATGACCAAAGTGACCCATGATGCTTCTACCATGTGACTCTTGGAGAAGCAAAAATTGAAGAGACGACTTCAGAATGCAAATTTGTTTTGTTTAAATAGAAAGCCTTTATGCAAATAGAAATCATCAATTCCTTTATCAATGGAGCACTTTTCGAAAATTGGTCCAAAGAATGGATCGGAAGTATACAATGTTTTGATTTCGTCAAGACCCAACACATTTACTTTGAGTCGAGTAAGAAGGCTTGTGTGCTTGCGAGACAAAGCATCCACAACTACATTATATTTGCCCTTCTTATACTTGACAATGTAAGGAAAAGACTCCATGAACTCAACCCACTTAGTGTGTTCCTTACTCGAGTTGGCTTGGCCTTTGAGATATTTCAACGACTCATGGTCGGAATGTATGATAAATTCCTTAGACCAAAGGTAGTGTTGCCAAACTTGAAGGACACGTACTAAGGCAAAAAGCTCTTTCTCATAAATTGGATAGTTAAGGTGAGCACCATCAAGTTTCTCGCATGGTAGGCAATATGATGCCCATTTTGCATGAGGACTCCTCCAATGCCAATACCACTAGCATCACACTCTATCTCAAAAGTTTTTGTGAAATCCGATAAAGCAAGAAGAGGTGCTTCGGTGAGCCTCTTTTTAAGTTCATTGGAAGCTTTTTGTTGTGCTTTGCCCCACACGAAGGTGACATTATTTTTGGTCCATGCGTTGAGAGGACAAGCAATGGAAGAAAAGTCTTTCACGAAGCGATGATAGAAACCGGCCAACCCATGAAAACTTCGGAGTTCACTCACATTTGTGGGAATGGGCCAATCTCGTATGTCCTTCACTTTAGAAACATCAACTTCAATGCCATTTGAAGAAACTACAAATGCAAGAAAAATTAACTTGTCTTTAGCAAAAGTGCACTTGGGAAAATTAGCATATAGCTTTTCATGTCGAAGGATTTGCATGACTTCCTTGACATGTGTAACATGGTCCTCAAGTGACTTGCTATAAACAAGTATATCATCGAAATAGACAATGATACTCTTGCCAATGATAGAACGCAAAATATGATTCATAAGGCACATGAAGGTGGATGGGGCATTACATAAGCCAAAGGGAATGACCAACCATTCATAGAGACCATGCGTATTTGATGGTAACCACTACGGAGATCAATTTTTGAGAAAATAGTGGCTCCACATAACTCGTCAAGCATGTCATCAAGACGTGGTATAAGATGTCGATAACGCACGGTGATAACATTGATTGGATAGTAATCGATGCATAAACACAACATATTAACCATTTTTGGAACAAGAATCATGGGCACCACCTTTGGAGACGAGTTGGTTGATTTGACGTTCGATCTCCTTTGCCTCCTGCGGGTTCGTGCGGTAGGCGGCATGGTTTGGAAGGGGTGCGCCGGGTATGAGGTCAATGCAATGCTCAATTTTGCGAAGGGGAGGTAGTCCATGTGGGCGATCTTTGAGGAACACATCCTTGAATTCCTAGAACACAATCATCAAAGATGGAGGAATATTCATCAAGTCATTAGTTCCTTACCCTAGGCCCTTGCAAATGAGGACGTAGTGCAAGATGGATGGGTTGTTCCTCACATCTCTCATCTCACATTTGGTGGCAAGGAGAACACTCTTAGTTTTTCCACTCAAGTGAGGCTTGTGGATCTCACTCATTATGAGGTGGTTCTCTCGCTCACCGCTCTTCTCACAAGTTTGTGTTGTGGTTTGTGCCCTTGCTAAAGCCTTTGCATTGTCCGCAATTATTTGTCTAAGAGTCATTGGTTGCAAAACACATGTTTTGTTAAGCTACTTGAAGGTGTAAACATTTGTGCGACCATCATGTAGAGCACCTTTGTTGAATTGACATGGACGACCAAGAAACATGTGGCAAACCGTCATTGGGACCACATCACACTCCACCGTGTCTTTGTATGGCCCAATAGAGAGTGTTACCGAGACGGTGTGCTTGATCTTCACGGACCCTTGGTCACTTAGCCATTGCATGTGGTAGGGGTGCTTGTGTGGATGGAGGGTGAGGTTGAGCTTCTCACACAACTCGGTGCTAGCAAGGTTGTGGAAACTCTCTCCATCAATGATCACCTTGATAGATTTCCCATTGATGCCGGCTCATGTTTGAAAGATGTTGGATCTTTGATCTTCATGCTCTTGTGCTTGAGTAGTCAAGATCCTTTTGACGAAAGCATGGACTTGCGTCATGTTCACACATAAGTATTTCTTGCTCATCTTCCACACGTTGCCTTGTCATATCCTCTTTAACTCTAGCATCAAATTCTTCTTCACTCAAGTACTCTTTGTCGCCATTGTCATGGATAAACAATACTTTCTTGTTTCCACACTCGGCCGACTTGTGTCCTTTGCCTCCACAATTGTAGCATTCGTCGTTGAATGGCGTGGTATCCTTTGTATACTTACCACTTGGGGGCGGTTTTCCTTGAGGAAGTGTGGGCTTGAAGGAAGGCTTGGAGGTACTTGAGGATCTACCATTGAAGGTTGTTGGCGTAGCGTTTGAAGCTTGCTTGCAGGTGATGTACATCTTTGAATTTTTGTACTTGATGTCCTCTTGTACTTGACGCTCAGCCTTTATTGCAACGTGAACAAGCTCAACCATATCGTGGTATGTTTGGAACTCGACGATGCGCTTGATTGGATAGTTCAAGCCAATAAGGAAACGTGCCATGGTTGGCTCCTTGCTCTCTTCAATATTGGCGCGGATCATTTTGAGCTCCATTTCCTTGAAGTACTCTTCCATGGTCTTTGTCCCTTGACGAAGTGATTGAAGGTTGTTGAAGAAGTCGCGCGTGTAGTGCGAAGGAACAAAGCGGTATCTCATATGAGCCTCCATGTCATGCCAAGTTGTGATTGGAGGCTCTTCTCTTGCATCACGAGCAACTTGAACTTGTTCCCACCAAAGGTTGGCGTAATCATCAAACTCAAGCGAAGCCATGGAGACCATCTTCTCATTGCTATAATTGTGCATGCGAAAGATCTTGTCGACTTTAAGTGCCCATGAGAGGTACTCTTCGGGGTCATTTGAACCGGTGAACTTGGGCATCGTGAACTTGAGCTTGCCGAAGGTTTCTTCCTCATTGTGGTCACGATGGTGGTGGTTGCCATGATGGTGACGATCTTCATCTTCCATGCAATCATTGCAATGAGCTTGGTGATGTGCGTGCGGTTGAGGAGGCACATTCAGAGGTGGCAGAACTTGCTCTTACTCTTGGCGCGGTTGGTGACGAGGAGGAGGAGGCACTTGGGCCTCGTGACGATCATGAGGAGGTGAAGCCTCTTGAGGTTGTTGTGGATGAAGAGGAGGCTCGTTCCTCGGGTGTTGTTGCGGGTTAGGCACTTGGGCCTCACAGTGAAGATCATGGTCTTGAGCCTCGTGACGTGGTGGGCATCACTCAACTTGTACCACTTGATGCTCCATGTTTTGATGTGGTGGAGGAGGCTCCTCATGATGACCATGGTGTCGGCGTGGATGTTCATGACGATGATGATGAGGAGGAGGATGTTGGAGAGCTTCATGTTGGTCACGAGCTTGTTCCTCCAAGTTGGAGTCATCACTTGTTGTGTCAAGTATGTTTAGCGAGCGATGGTGGTGGACTTGAGGTTGTGCTTGAGGTTCCACTTGTGGTTGCGCTTGTTGGATCACTAGTGCCCTTGCGTGATGACGGTGTCCTTCGCGCCTTGCTTGGGCCCATGAGGAGAAATCACCATCATAGCTTGACATTGCGGCATGCCGTGGTGAAGGTACATAGTTCAAAGAGCTTCCATCTTCAACCACAGGGGCGTCATTGCATCTTGGAGAACTTGGATGCCGATGTTGACAAAGAGGAGAATGGTGACGTGACGAGCTTGAAGAGTTTGATGTGCGGGAGCACGGTCCTGTCACTCCATCAATCAGGAGTCGAAGCTTGTCATTTGTTTCGGCAACGGAGCGTTGGAGTGCTTCATTTTGATGGCCAAATTTGTGTTGCATTGCATGCATTTGTCGTTCGATCCCATCGAAGCGGTTGTTGATGTTCTTGAACTCGGCTTGAGTCTCGCCAAATTGTTCATCTTGTCCCATCTCAAGAGCTTGGCAATGTTCACAGAACTCTTGTCGGATGATGTAGTGACTTGCACGCATCATGTACGGGCCTTGTTCTTCTTCTTGTGGAGGTGTTTGGCTCGACTCACCATGCCTATCCATCATGCAAAACACAAAAGGATTGTATATGGAATTGGAATATGGTGGTGTTAGCCTTTTACCTCACCTTGGAGATTGCACCGAACTAGAAACCACAAGTGAGATCTATAAGCGTGCAAAGTGAAATTGCAAAGAAACCTCACACTAAATAAAGAAGTAACTCTCAAAAGCTTTTGGTGGAAGGTTAGGGTGGTGGAAAACCAAACGAAATGATCCAAAGAAAATGTTATTGTCAAAGGTGGTAGAGAACCAGAGATCAAAAGAAAAAGAGAAACGATCTACAAAAACACAAGGATACACATACGTGGAGACGGATGTGGTTAGCACGACTATAAAAATGAGCACAAAATTTCCTAACGAAGACTACGCTCAATGTCGTGCCAACGCAAGGAGAGACCACAACTCATTCGTCAAAAGAGAAATAAGCAACAGATTTGTACACTTGCCTTGGTCACGCTCTAAGTCTCTCTTTTCTTATAAGATTGAGACTCTCTTTGTATTGGAAGACTTTGTATCTTTCTATTTTTATTTTTTTATTTTTCTCTCTTCTTTTTTTATTCCTTTTCTCCCTTTCTATACTAATATGTCAACTCTTGAATTTGCTTACACACTCTCACTTTCCAAGGAGAAGTGCACAATGCTTAGGCAAACACAAGATGAGTTGACCTCATAGGATAGATACACACAATGAAGAAGGGTTAACAAGGTCGAGCAAGTTATACCTTCAATATTGGCGACTTGCTATCAGTGTTGGGGATGATGTTTGGGCATCACGGTGTTGAGGAGCGCAGTATGTGATGACTTCCGACACGCACACGAGGCACGAATAACACAAGGGGGAAAACAAACAAAATTGGGCAAATCAGCAATTTTAGCGGCCAAACCAGCAGGGCCAGAGCTGGCGCCAAAATTTCCGGTTCGCCGAAATGTGCGCCAGAAATTTTGGCAGCTGGACCGGTCCACCGGATCTGGTGCCAAATTGAGTTCGTGAAGAACTCAAAAAGTAAAATCTGTCAAAACTTTAGAAAATATGTCCAAATTGGCCAAATTGGGCTAAGCAACAGATCTGTGGAACAAAACCACGAAAAATGCACCAAATCCAGAGATTGATCTGAAGGCAATTTGGGGCTCTTTTTTTAGGCGGGGGGATTTTCGAATTTTTGGTGGATATAAGAAAAAATTGTGGGGGAATTCGTGAGCAACGACGCTCTTGATACATATGTTGAGGGTCAACCTCGAGGGTGGCCCGATCTTTCACGAATCCCTTTCAAATCAAGGGTGAAGGGCGAGGGAAGGAGAGAGGGGATGAACATGACGAACTCATGCACGAAGAACACGATGAACATACTCACACAAAACCACGATACACACCAAGAGCTCACGTCGACGGTGACCTGTCTGGCGCAATCCCTAGGATCGGCGTCGGGCGGAGGGCTCTCTCTCGAACCGAGACGACGAGTAGGGAGTGTTGGTGAGATCTTGATGTCTTGGCAAAGGGACCTCGATGCCAAGGCCTTGTACAATGAGGGAGGCACGATGCAAAATCTAACGAGGTTTGTGATATTTGAGTGCTCCTTAATCAAGGAGCATGAGGCAGGAATTAGATAGATCCACAAGGGTGCCCACTAATTCCAAATATCATGCCTAAGTAATACAAGGGGGTGTGGGGGCTATATATAGGCCAGCCACTAAAACAGGGGTAGTTTGGGCACAAAAGGGTAAAAACTAGACGAAATAGCAATATTCTTGGGCATCAAACCCTAGTTGACTTTGAGACTGGGTCGTTCCAGTGGTAAGTCTGGTCACGCCAAACTGGGATCCAGAATTTCTGGTCAGCACCGGCCGTTCTGGTCTGGCACCAAAACAGCGTACAGAGGTGTAGTGTGGTCGGCGCCGGTTGATTTTAGCGAGTGCTAGAAATTCTGGTCGCGGGTCCGGTCCGCCGGGGTGGGCGCTGGGATTTCCAGCGTGGGTTCCAGTCTGCCGGCCCTGGCGCCGGTTTGACCTGGGACTCCGTCTTGCATTGTCTTGGCTCCTTCTCTTGGCATTTCTTCATGGGGTTCATATCTGATGATGCATAAAGTATTGGCATGAAGTAGCAAGCTATCCAAGGATGTATCGTAATCACACGAGACAAGGAGCGAATTCACCTTAGCTTGAAGGATCTTGGCTCGGGCACGAGTCATTGGTCCACTTGGGCGACTTGGTGGTGTAGATGTAGGGACGTCCATAGGATGGGCTGCATCAGCCCATGAAGTCCATATGTCACATTTTTTCATGAAGGCTATATGACTTAGTGCCCATGTAGGTTGTTTGTCAAAATTTTCCCAAGAAGGCTATATGACTAAGTGCCCATGAAGGCCATATGTCAAATTTTCCCAAGAAGGCTATATGACTAAGTGCCCATGAAGGCCATATGTCAAATTTTCCCAAAGAGGTTATATGATGGTGCCCATGTAGGCCATATGTCGAATTTTCCCAAAGAGGTTATATGATGGTGCCCATGCAGGCCATATGTCAAAATTCTCTTATATGATGGTGCCCATGCAGGCCATATGTCAAATTTGCCCAAAGCGGTTATATGATGGTGCCCATGCAGGCCATATGTCAAATTTGCCCAAAGAGGTTATATGACGGTGCCCATGCATGCCATATGTCAAATTTTCCCAAAAAGTTATATGACGGTGCCCATGCAGGCCATATGTCAAATTTTCCCAAAGAGGTTAAATGACGGTGCCCATGCAGGCCATATGTCAAATTTTCCCAAAGAGGTTATATGACGGTGCACATGCATGCCATATGTCAAATTTTCCCAAAGAGGTTTATATGATAGTGCCCATGTAGGACATATGTCAAATTTGCCCAAGCAGGGCATATGACGAGTGCCCATGCAGGTCATATGTCAATCAAAGCTAGTTCAGGCAATATATCGAATCAACATAACTCAACCGAGGTAAATGTCGGATATGAGAATATGGACTGCATGTCAAAAACAACTCTAGGGATAATTTAATATGAAGCCTATGCACTACTCTGAGAGTCCCACATAGCCTCGGGGGAAAATGTCGTGGATATGACCCCGGGTACCCCAGAGTTGTGTATAAGTGATTCGGTAGAAGAGATGAATAGAGGAAAGATATAAAATAAAGTAAAGAAGAATTAGATAAATAGAAAAAGGAAAAGAACTGAACTGGGTCAAGATAAGCATATATCGGCCTAGTCCAAACCATCCAATATAAGGAAAGTTGGCTTTTACAACGGACGGTTTTCGTGGTTGAAGGCTGTAACATCCTAAAACTTCAATCCAAGTTTATCAAAGATCAAATCATCCAAAATTAGGATTAACAAAAACTTTTCCATATTTAAAATAAAAGCATTCATATATGTGTGCATTCAAAATAGGAGTTGTTTTGAATTACCATGATTGTGTGGTCCTTTGCTTCTAAAATGTTTCTTAGGTGATTTAAACATCATCTACATCATTCCCAAACTTTTCCTAAAAGAAATCAAATCAAGAAGAATTAAAATGAAGGAATGGTCATTTGGAAAAATTTAACTCTCATACCTACTTTGGCTATTCCTAGTACTCAATTCTTAACAGAAACAATTCTTGATCTTTACACCCCTTGCTAGTACACATAATGAGGTACCAAGGCCCACCTTTTGATCTACTAAAAACCTTCTGTTAACTATTTTAAATGACAGTTTAAAATTGAATCTAATTGAGCACCATTTTCAAAAACCATCTAATTGAGCACCATTTTCAAAACCCTTGCAACTAGGGACTACCTAGCACTAGTGGAGATCACCCAAATTTTTTGAACTCAAAATTCAAAACTTTTTCTCTTGCGGCCATTTCATCAAACACTTGGCAGGCAGATTACAAACTAAACAAATTTCACTATTTTAAATAGTGTTCTGGCCAAACTTGTTCCCCAAATTGCCACCAAAAACCTCTCCGCTACTCCCCCTAACCCTCTCTAGCCCAGCACCACACTGTGCCACGACCAAATGGTCATGGCCATTAAGGCTGAACCCCCACTTGGGCACCCCGCCGGCGACAACAAGCCACAGCCGCCAGCCATCCACCGTGTCCGGAGATAGCGGTGGTCCACCTCCACCCAACCAGCCCTAGGCCAAAGACAGGGCGAGCGGCCAGGAACCGCCATAGAGCTTGTCGAGCATGCCGACACCGCCCAGAGCGTGCATCGCCTCAAGGCACAAGCCGCCGCTCGACACCAGCCCGCGCCCGCCGCTCCGCCTCGACCTAGAGAACACCCTAGACACCTCCGTTCGCCGCCCAAAGCCCCACAGCCACCGGTCATCGTGGACACACCCGCTTCGGCCGCGCAGAGCGCCACCTCACCCCGACCGCATGCCACCGCCCCTACGGCCAAATTGAAGCACTAGAGCACCGCCAGGGGACTGCCCATCGATCGCCATCCCCAGCCATGCCGCTAGCTCGCCGTAGCCATGTCGCCACCGTCGACCGCCTATCCCGCTCGGTCTCACCGTCGAGCCTATAAAAGGAGCCCTCCCCAGCACCAAAGACTCACACCATTCCACTCCCCTCACCTCTCTGAACCTCAACCACCCCTCGCAGGAGCAAGTGGAGCAGCAGCTCGCCGGAATTGGAGTCGGAGCCGCCGCCTCTGGAGAAGAAGGGTGCCGTTGATTCCGGCCACCCCAAGCTCCGCCACGACCACGCCTCGCCTCGCCGTTGTCTTCCACTTTGTTCGCCCGCGTCGCCGACCCTGCTGGAGCCGTGGTACGCCCCCAGTAGATCCCCACCGAGCCGCTAGGGTTCGAGCTACTTGATGACCCGTCAGTCGCATTTACGACCCTCACCGTAGATCTAGCCTCTAATCACACGGCCCCATTGACTGCTTAGCGTTTTAAGAGCCGCTGACAAGTGGGACCCCCCTGTCAGCTGAGCGCCGCGCCGCGTAGCACCACTGGGCCGGCCCATTTCCTTTCCCGCGTAAGCCCGTAGATTCAAATCTAGGTTTTTCTTTTTAGTTAGAATATAGTTTCTTTCCAGTGTTTCAAAGTTCAATTCTGTGAGTTTGACAAATCCAAATTACATGAAACTAATTTTGTCAGAAAGGTATTGAAATGCTCTATCCAAGCCCGTTGGATTTAATTCATTTAGAGTTATAGATCTCTCATAATAAAAATAAGAAGATAAAAGCTTTTGCAACTTGAAATATTTTTATAAAATCAGCCAAGTTAGCTTTTGAGTTGATTCCAACTCTCAAAAATCACATCTCATCATATCTATCCAAATATGTAATAATATTAAGGTTTACAGGCAGTGACTTTGGACTAGTACCAAAATAATGCTATATAGGCATTTCTAGTCACTTTAAATCATTAAATAATGAACTTAAAACAAAGTAATATTGATCCAACCTTTAAATCTCATTCCCACATGTTAGAATATGTGGTGAGGACATGTGTCCACATGATCCCATATTTTGGGGGTGAATATTAAATTTTAGTTAATATTTCAATGAGTAGAAATTACTTTTCCAAAATAAAAACATTGAAACTATTGAATTAAACTTGTGATGCTTGTGATGATAATAGATCATCAATTGTGTGGTTTAGAATAATACTTAGCCTAGTTAAGGATTGTTTGGTGATTGTGCACTCCCTATGTATTTCTAGACGATAGTACCGACCAAGCCTTCGAGGAGGAGGAATTCTACCAAGAAGAAGAAGAAGAAAACTTCAACCACTGCACCAACCAAGGCAAGCTATTAGTGGCAAGCTAACCCTTGCAAACATGCTTTAGTAAGCTATTGTAGCAATCTAGAATAAAACTAGGTAGTTTAGTAAAGATGCCTTAAGCATACTTTGATCACACCCCTTTTTCTATTAGTACTCTAAGTCTTATTAACAAGTTTTACCCCCCTTAGTTTACACAAAGTTCTTTAATTAATTTTGAAGGTAGCATAAAGAGTATAAAACTTTACCTACTTAGAAACCTTTAGATGTCATTCTATGGCATGATATTGATCCCACCTTTCCACCTTAGTGAACACTCTTAACCTAGTGTTTTAGAATAGATCAAAACTTGAGTCACTTTAGATGGGAACACTTGGTGAAAATGAATTGTGAAAACCTTGGAATGATGAGTCATTCTATTGAGATGTTTTGACATGTGTTGAGAAACACAATTGGTTTATGATGATGAAAATGATGAGGCATGAGCCTTAACCCTTTTATAAAACTGATGGTTGGATTCGGATGCGATACGATTCCAAATTTACCGTACAACCACATTACCTGAATTGGGTAAGGCTTAGCTGGAAATTTATATGCATTAGTATTAGTTCCCTCATGGGAGAGGTTTCAGCTGAGGCTACCTCTCAATGATGTCCACCTATGTAGTGCCCAAGATGACTGATGGTCATGGTTGGGAGGCCATGCTCATAGGTGAGGTGCTTGTACTAGGGTGTGTAAAGGGAAGGTTATGTTTGATTATCTGCATACTAAGTATGATGATTCAGGGTTATCCCTGACAGATGTATTGAATCTTGTGGTGAAAGTGTACCACCTCTGCAGAGTGTCAAACTATTTGAATAGCCGTGTCCACGATTATGGACAGTTGGAATGGCCATACTGTTGCATTGTCAGATGTTTTCTAAATAAGTTGAAATGAATGATGAACTTTGACTTGACCACAACAGGGTTGTGTTAATGAAATTAGCTTCCCAACTTAAGTGATTCTAGAACTTTAATTTAACTTTTCTTGCTTGGAACTCAGCTTAGGTTTCAAACTTAACTTGATAGTGGTTCTTTAATTTCAGTACTTTAACTTAGTATTATAACCCTTGCTAGTAGTAGTTTGCGAGTACTTAAAGAGTACTCATGGCTTTTGTCCCTGGCTATTATCATGGCCAGACTATGAAGGAGATTATCAAGATGATGGTCAGCAGGACGGCTATGATAACTAGGACTATCTCGCCACAAGATTGCGTGCCCCTCAAGATGGACCACACCGCCACGCTATCGCTTATTTCACGCTTGTTGTATTAAAGACTGGATCATGAGATCCGTATTTATGTAAAACCTTATGTATGGTTTGTAATGGATGATGTATGTGATATCCAATCCGTTATGTCTCGCAAAAATGGTAATCACAGGATTGTAGGTATGGCATAACGGGCATCTAGGATTAAAAATCCAGGTGTTGACAAGTTGGTATCGAGCCATCCCACCGTAGGAGACCCTAGTTAGAATGGACGCCCAAACCAAAAACTTAGCTTCAAAACCAAAGTGAGTATTTATGAAAACTATTTCCCTCTTACCCTTGTGAACTCATTCTTTCTCAAAATACATGTTCATCAAAATTCTTACATTACTACTTAAAATTTGACACACGTGATCACTTCACTAATCTCCTCAGCCTAAATTCTTGTAGATGGAGACTCAGTTCAGCAAGTTTTACCAGTTGGGAAACGGAGGTCAGCTGATCTTCGAGAGGATCTGGATTCACCGTCACCATCGGGACGCCAACATCCGGAGTTTCTTGAGCTCAACTTCCAGACCCCTGTGAGGAGACCTACAATGGCTAGTCACCGCAGATCTTCGAGGAAGCATTGAAGCACCAACTTCCGGAGAATTCAGTTCTCAGAGAGAGAACAACTGGCTAGATGGATTAGCCAGGGCAATGCATGAAGCTCTCGCACGTCTATGTGCCCTCAGCATCAACAAGATTCAAGGAACCTGTTTTGCCCACTATGCAAGACGTGACTTCATGGGAATGCCGATGGAGATGCCAAGTCACCCAGAGTTGAGGCGTCAAGTGGAGAACCTTGACTTCTTGCTTCATGACCGACGAGGAATCGGACAATGCCGTAGAGTTGGCCAACCAGAACCGTGCCATCGCCACCGGAAGGCCCAGACTTTCACACCGCCGTCCAAGATTGCGATCTTCGCCGCCAAGGCAAAGAAGGATCGCACCATCGCCCGTCTTCGCAAGAAGGTGGCCGACCTCGAGAAGACCGTCAAGGAGCAGGAAGCTCAGCTTGCTGCCAAGGAAGAAGATGATGAGGGAGAAGACATCCAGGGAGATATGGATTCTTACCTCAGCAATGATGATGATTTTATGTAAGAGGATGTTGTGGACTTCTACACTGATGATGAAGACTCTGACTTCATCGACGATGAGTAGATGCACTAGAGCACTGTCGTAGCATGAGATGTATCATCTCATTGTATCGTAGCTTGCAGAATGGTTCTTAAAACCATCTGTTTTTCCCTTTGATTGTTGTGGTGTGTGTTGTAGCGTGTGCTTGCTTGCATGAATGAAAGTAAAATTATTTGAAAAACCTGAGTCTAACTCAAAGTGTAGCTTTGAAAACCCAAAACCATGAACCTTAGAATTTCCCTCTTAACCCTATATCTATGTCAATCTTCAGATGACTCATGGAAACCAAGGAGGGAGCAGCTTATCGCAGGACCCAATGCTGCAGTTCTTGTAGAATCTCATCGCGGACCGTGAAGCAAGCAGGGCCGAGCGTCAAGCCAACTTAGTGATATTGCAGCAGATCGCCCAAATGGCTCTCAACAACCAAGGACATGGAAATCAGGATCACCATGGATCTAAACTCAAAAAATTTCAGAACACCAATCCCCCAATCTTCAACCAATCTAAAAACCCATTAGATGCTGATGACTGGTTACAGACCATGGAAAACAAAATCGAAGTTGCAGGAGTTGATGAGAATGAGAAAGTTCTCTTCGCCACCCACTATCTGGCAGGAGATGCAAGAGCTTGGTGGAATAGCGTCCGCAACATGAACCATGGCCAGGTGATGACCTGGGAAGCATTCAAGGTCAAGTTCAGCCGCACCCACGTGCCGCAAGGTCTTGTCAACAGGATGAGAGATGAATTCCATGAACTGAAGCAAGGAAGATTGACCGTAGTAGAGTACCGTGACAAATTCTTGTCACTTGGCAGATATGCACCGGATGAAATCAACACGGAGGCCAAGAAGAAAGAGAGATTCTTAAACGGACTGCATGATGAGATACAGACTGTCCTCGTCAACATCCGTTTCCAGGATCTCAAAGAGCTAGTCGACTCTGCCATTCAGATGGAAGGGAAGATTAACCAGGCAAACGACAACCGCAAGCGTCGTATGATGCAGCAGTCTGGATCCAGTAGTCACCAGAAGTACCGTCCCAACCCCTCACCAGGATATGCACCAAGGAACAACCGACCCCCACATTCTCGCCCAAGCTACCCCAACCGTAGCGGAGGAAATGTGAAGCCCGGAGGAAACAATCACCACTCCGGCAACGCCAACAACTTCAACCGTGCCCCTCCCAAGAGCAACAACAACAACACTGCCCCCAGAACTGGCAGCAATGTTGCATGCTGCGAAGACACGTCCCAGATCACTTGTTTCGAGTGTGGAGTGAAGGGTCACTACTCCAATGAGTGTCCGAAGAAGACTGCCGCCAATGCCCCTGTGAATGCCCCAGCTCAGCAGCAGCGTCGTGTTCAACGAGGAAGGAGATTTGCCCTAGGGAACCGCAAGACAACAAGATCGTCTCTTCCACATGAGCAGAAGAAGCCGGTGAAGCACGGATGTCGTCTGGGTATGTTTTCATCAACTCAGTTTTAGCAAGAGTATTGTTTGATCCTGGAGCATCGCATTCATTTGTCACCGAAGAATTTGTATGCACTAGTAAGATTTGCCCAACCAACCTGAAGCATGTCATGATAGTTCAAATCCCCGGTTCAACAACAAAAGCTAGAAAAATTTGCAAGGCTGTACCTATCAGAATACATGGGATAGATTTTTATGCCAACCTAATTGTACTTGGAACCAAAGGTTTGGAAGTAGTACTAGGTATGGACTGGATGTCAAGGCATAAAGGACTGATAGACTGTGCTAAGAAAGCCATCACCATGACCAGTAGTTCTGGAGTAACAGTAGAACATATCTCTGAAACCTTACCCCGTCAATTCAAATGCAACAAAAGTGTAGCCCTGCCTACCATTGACCAAGTCAGAGTAGTCTGTGAATACCCCGACGTATTCCCAGATGAATTGCCAGGTATGCCCCCGGATAGGGTAATAGAGTTCATTATCGAACTAATCCCCGGAACCGGACCTATAGCCCAAAGACCCTATACCATGAACCCCTCAGAGTTAGTAGAACTGAAGAAGCAGTTGGATGCCATGTTAGCAACAGGCTTGATTCAGCCAAGTGCGTCGCCATGGAGATCACCAGTGTTATTCGTCGACAAGAAATATGGAGGCAACCGTATGTGTACAGACTACAGAAAGTTGAATGATGTCACCATCAAGAACAAGTACCCCTTGCCAAAGATAGAGGATCTATTTGATCAGTTGACTAGAGCTCAGGTATTCTCAAAGATTGATCTTAGGACTGGTTATCACCAACTTAAGATTCGTGCAACGGATATTCCGAAGACCGCCTTTACTACTCGCTATGGGTTATACGAGTATACGGTTATATCTTTTGGATTAACCAATGCCCCTGCTTATTTCATGAATCTCATGAATAAGATCTTTATGAATTTCCTAGATAAGTTTGTAGTTGTGTTTATCGACGACATCCTACTCCAAGTCAGAAGAAGAGCATGAGCAACATCTGAGAATCATCCTAGAAACCCTGAGAGAGCATCAGTTATATGCCAAGTTCAGCAAGTGTGAGTTTTGGCTGAAAGAAGTAGGATTCCTAGGACATATTGTGTCTACCGAGGAGTCTCATTGATCCCAAAGAAGATCAAAGATGTCGAGGAATGGGAAGTCCCAACCAATCAAACCCAAGTTCGTTCATTTCTCGGATTAGCGGGATATTACCGCAAATTCGTAGAAGGATTCTCGAGCATAGCCCGACCAATGACCCAATTGTTGAAGAAGGACAAGAAGTTTGAATGGGATGCACAAGTGTGAAGCCGCCTGTGAGCTGAAGAAGAGATTGATATCAGCCCCAATTTTGATCATGCCAGACATCAAGAAGTCGTTTGATGTGTATTGTGATGCATCCAAGATTGGTCTAGGATGTGTATTGATGCAAGAAGGCAAAGTCATCGCGTATCTGTCTCGACAACTGAAGCAACATGAGCAGAACTATCCGACCCATGATCTTGAGCTAGCAGCGGTGGTTCTAGCGTTGAAGACATGGCGTCATTATTTGATGGGTAATCGCTGTGAGATTTACTCAGATCATAGGAGCTTGAAGTATATCTTCACCCAGAAGGAGTTGAATATGAGGCAAAGAAGATGGATAGAGTTAATCAAGGATTATGACCTTGACATTCACTATCACCCCGGCAAAGCCAATGTGGTAGCGGATGCTCTTAGCAGATTGCTGTGTAGGCTTAACACCATGATCAAAGAGAAGCAACCAAGTTTGTATGAGGAATTGGAGCAGTTCTGGACTGAGTTAGTTAGCAAAGGATTCCTAGCTAGCATTAAACTTCAACCCACTTTGATTAGCCAAATCAAGGAAGCCCAGAAGGGGAATGAAAGTATCGACAGAATCAAACGTCGTATTGGTACAGGCAAAGTACCTGGATTCACCGAAGACGAAGAAAATGTACTGTGGTACAAGGGACGTATCTGTGTACCAGCAGATTTGGAGCTAAAGGAAATTATCATGAAGGAAGCTCATGATACTCTTTATTCTATCCACCCCGGAGGAACAAAGATGTATCAGGATTTGAAAGAGCAATTTTGGTGGCACAAGATGAAGAGAGAGATCGGAAGCTACATAGCCAAATGTGACATCTGTCAAAGAGTCAAAGCGGAGCATCAGAGACCTGCAGGATTGTTGCAACCATTGCAGATTCCAGAATGGAAATGGGATTCCGTCAGAATGGACTTTATCACCGGTTTACCTACTTCTAGTAGGGGAAATGACTCAATCTGGGTCATAGTTGATAAACTATCCAAGGTAGCCCACTGCATACCAGTCAAGACAACCTACCAGAGTGCAAAACTAGCAGAGCTGTACATTGCTAGGATTGTTAGTCTGCATGGAACCCCCAAGACCATCGTATCAGATCGAGGAACTCAGTTTACTTCAAGATTTTGGCAGAAAGTTCAGGAAGGATTAGGAACCAAGTTGAACTTCAGTACCGCGTATCACCCGCAAACAGATGGACAGACTGAGAGAGTCAACCAGATCTTGGAGGATATGCTTAGAGCTTGTGTGTTAGAATATGGATCAAAATGGGAAGACTGCCTGCCCTTCACAGAATTCTCCTATAACAACAGTTATCAAGCTAGTTTGCAGATGGCGCCATTTGAATTCCTATACGGAAGAAAGTGTCGTACCCCTTTGAATTGGTCACAAGTAGGAGAGAGTCAGATCTTTGGACCCGACATTCTCCGAGAAGCAGAAGAGAAAGTTCACAAAGTTCGTGAGCACCTCAAGACCGCCCAATCCGCATGTAAAAGCTATGCCGACAAGAGAAGAGAGACCTAACTTTCAATGTCGGAGATTTCAGATATCTCAAGGTTTCACCATTGAAGGAACCCAACGCTTAAGTCTGAAGGAAAGTTAGCTCCAGATATATCGGACCTTTCAAGATTCTGAACCGAGGAGAAGTATCGTATCAGCTGGAATTTCCTGAAGAGATGTCAGCCATCCACAATGTGTTCCATATCTCGTTACTTCGCAAATGCTTGGAAGTGCCTGAGAAGACTGAAGTTTTCAAGAATATCGATCACAGAGCAGTGGAAATCAACAACGACCTGACCTATCGGGAAGTGCCCATTCGTATCTTAGAAGAAGCCTACAGAACCACCAGGACCAGGAGTATCAAATTTCTCAAGATTCAGTGGAGCAACCATACCGAGGAGGAAGCCACTTGGGAACGAGAGGATTACATTAGGATAGAATTCCCAGATCTTTTTAGTTCCTAGTTTTCTTGTAAATATCGGGACGAGATTTTATTTAAGGGGGGATGGTTTGTAACATCCCAAAACTTCAATCCAAGTTTATCAAAGATCAAATCATCCAAAATTAGGATTAACAAAAACTTTTCCATATTTAAAATGAAAGCATTCATATATGTGTGCATTTAAAATAGGAGTTGTTTTGAATTACCATGATTGTGTGATCCTTTGCTTCTAAAATGTTTCTTAGGTGATTTAAACATCATCTACATCATTCCCAAACTTTTCTTAAAAGAAATCAAATCAAGAAGAATTAAAATGAAGGAATGGTCAATTGGACAAATTTAACTCTCATACCTACTTTGGCTATTCCTAGTACTCAATTCTTAACAGAAACAATTCTTGATCTTTACACCCCTTGCTAGTACACATAATGAGGTACCAAGGCCCACCTTTTGATCTACTAAAAACCTTATGTTAACTATTTTAAATGACAGTTTAAAATTGAATCTAATGCATATGCATAGATCACCCCTATTTCAAATACCATCTAATTGAGCACCATTTTCAAAACCCTTGCAACCAGGGACTACCTAGCACTAGTGGAGATCACCCAAAAATTTTGAACTCAAAATTCAAAACTTTTTCTCTTATGGCCATTTCATCAAACACTTGGCAAGCAGATTACAAACTAAACAAATTTCACTATTTTAAATAGTGTTCTGGCCAAACTTGTTCCCCAAATTGCTACCAAAAACCTCTCCACTACTCCCTCTAACCTTCTCTAGCCCAGCCCCACACTGTGCCACGACCAAATGGTCATGGCCATTAAGGTCGAACCCCCACTTGGGCACCCCACCGGCGACAGCAAGCCACAGCCGCCGCCAGCGCCATCCACCGTGTCTTGGAGATAGCCAGTGGTCCACCTCCACCGTCCAACCAGCCCCAGGCCGAGGCAGGCGAGCGGCCAGGAACCACCCGCGCCGAGAGCTTGTCGAGCATGCCGACACCGCCCATGCGCCCTTGTCCCAGCGTGCACAAGCCGCCGCTCACAAGCCCGCGCCACGCTCGCCTCGACCTAGAGAACACCCAGACACCTCCGTTGCTGCCCAAAGCCCCACAGCCACTGCGCCATGGACCACAGCCCTTGACGCCAGAGCGCCACCTCACCCCGACCGCATGCCACTGCCCCTACGGCCGCATTGAAGCACCAGAGCACCGCCAAGGGACCGCCCATCAATCGCCATCCCCAGCCATGCCGCTATCTTGCCGTAGCCATGTCGCCACTGTCGACCGCCCATCCCGCTCGGTCTCACCGTCGAGCCTATAAAAGGAGCCCTCCCCAGCACCAAAGACTCACACCATTCCACTCCCCTCACCTCTCTGAACCTCAACCACCCCTCGCGGGAGCATGTGGAGCAGCAGCTCGCCGGAATTGGAGCCGGAGCCGCCGCCTCTGGAGAAGAAGGGTGCCGTTGATTCCGGCCACCCCAAGCTCCGCCGCGACCACGCCTCGCCTCGCCGTCATCTTCCACTTTGTTCGCCCGCATCGCCGACCCCGCTGGAGCCCTGCACGCCTCGAGACCCCACCAAGCCGCTAGGGTTCGAGCTACACCATGACCGTCGTCGTCGGAGCGACCCTCAGACGTAGATCTAGCCTCTAATCGCACGACCCACAGCGCGCGTACCTTTTCACGTTTTAAGAGCCGCTGACAAGTGGGACCCCCCTGTCAGCTGAGCCCCGCGCCGCGTAGCGCCACTGGGCCGGCCCATTTCCTTTCCCGCGTAAGCCCGTAGATTCAAATCTAGGTTTTTCTTTTTAGTTAGAATATAGTTTCTGTCCAGTGTTTAAAAATTCAATTCTATGAGTTTGACAAATCCAAATTACATGAAACTAATTTTGTCTGGAAGGTACTGAAATGCTCTATCCAAGCCCGTTGGATTTAATTCATTTAGAGTTATAGATCTCTCATAATAAAAATAAGAAGACAGAAGCTTTTGCAACTTGAAATATTTTTATAAAATCAACCAAGTTAGCTTTTGAGTTGATTCCAACTCTCAAAAATCACATCTCATCATATCTATCCAAATATGTAATAATATTAAGGTTTACAGGCAGTGACTTTGGACTAGTACCAAAATAATGCTATATATGCATTTCTAGTCACTTTAAATCATTAAATAATGAACTTAAACCAAAGTAATATTGATCCAACCTTTAAATATAATTCCCACATGTTAGAATATGTGGTGAGTACATGTGTCCACATGATCCCATATTTTGGGGGTGAATATTAAATTTTAGTTAATATTTCAATGAGTAGAAATTACTTTTCCAAAATAAAAAGGTGGAAACTATTGAATTAAACTTGTGATGCTTGTGATGATAATAGATCATCAATTGTGTGGTTTAGAATAATACTTATCCTAGTTAAGGATTTTTTGGTGATTGTGCACTCGCTATGTATTTCTAGACGATAGTACCGACCAAGCCTTCGAGGAGGAGGAGTTCTACAAGAAGAAGAAGAAGAAAACTTCAACCACTGCACCAACCAAGGCAAGCTATTAGTGGCAAGCTAACCCTTGCAAACATGCTTTAGTAAGCTATTGTAGCAAGCTAGAATAAAACTAGGTAGTTTAGTAAAGATGCCTTAAGCATACTTTGATCACACCCCCTTTTTCTATTAGTACTCTAAGTCTTATTAACAAGTTTTACCCCCCTTAGTGTACACAAAGTTCTTTAATTAATTTTGAAGGTAGCATAAAGAGTATAAAACTTGACCTACTTAGAAATCTTTAGATGTCATTCTATGGCATGAGATTGATCCCACCTTTCCACCTTAGTGAACACTCTTAACCTAGTGTTTTAGAATAGATCAAAACTTGAGTCACTTTAGATGGGAACACTTGGTGAAAATGAATTGTGAAAACCTTGGAATGATGAGTCATTCTATTGAGATGTTTTGACATGTGTTGAGAAACATAATTGGTTTATGCTGATGAAAATGATGAGGCATGAGCCTTAACCCTTTTATAAAACTGATGGTTGGATTCGGATGCGATACCATTCCAAATTTACCGTACAACCACATTACCTGAATTGGGTAAGGCTTAGCTAGAAATTTATATGCATTAGTATTAATTCCCTCACGGGAGAGGTTTGAGCTAAGGCTACCTCTCAATGATGTCCACCTATGCAGTGCCCAAGATGACTGATGGTCATGGTTGGGAGGCCATGCTCATAGGAGAGGTGCTTGTACTAGGCTGTGTAAAGGGAAGGTTATGTTTGCTTATATGCATACTAAGTATGATGATTCAGGGTTATCCCTGATAGATGTATCGAATCTTGTGGTGAAAGTGTACCACCTCGGCAGAGTGTCAAACTATTCGAATAGCCGCGTCCGTGGTTATGGACAGTTGGAATGGCCATACTGTTTCGTTGTCAGATGTTTTCTAAATAACTTGAAATGAATGATGAACTTTGACTTGACCACAACAGGGTTGTGTTAATGAAATTAGCTTCCCAACTTAAGTGATTCTATAACTTTAATTTATCTTTTCTTGCTTCAGAACTCAGCTTAGGTTTCAAACTTAACTTGATAGTGGTTCTTTAATTTCAGTACTTTAACTTAGTATTATAACCCTTGCTAGTAGTAGTTTGCGAGTACTTAAAGAGTACTCATGGCTTTTGTCTCTGGCTATTATCATGGCCAGACTATGAAGGAGATTATCAAGATGATGGTCAGCAGGACGGCTATGATAACTAGGACTATCTGCCTTCGTCAGCATTGCCTGTGCCCCTGAAGATGGACCCCACCGCTACGCTATCGTTTATTTCCGCTGCTTGTTGTATTAAAGACTGGATCATGAGATCCGTATTTGTGTAAAACCTTATGTATGGTTTGTAATGGATGATGTACTGTGATATCCAATCCGTTATGTCTCACAAAAATGGTAATCCTGGGATTGCGAAGTATGGCATAACGGGCATCTGGGATTAAAAATCCGGGTGTTGACAAAGGCCCGTTTTTCGTGGCTAAAAAGTCTTCTACGATGAATGCCCTTCGTGGTAAAAGCCCTGTCGCAAAAGAATCTACCACGTTTTTTTCTGACCGTGGCGGATCGCACCCTCCAGCCATGAAAACTTGTTTCGTCGTAGATCTGTTCGCCACCTGCGTTGACTGCTGACGTCATGCAAAAATGTCACGTGGCACCCGCCGTTAACGGCCAGTTACCCCCGTTAATGGTCACAGCAACCGTGGCAGAAGCCTAGCCCGGACAAGGCCTGCTAATTGTTAAGTGGGCTGGCCCATGAGGAGAGCCCAATTAGATTACGGCCCATTACTCTCATGATGTGTACTGTTTGACGTGGCTCAGTAATGAACGCTTCTAGGGCCCATATGATTTCAGGCCCGCTACAGTTTCAGCCTATAGAAGGCCCACTTTGGTAGAATAATATGCGGCCCATTAGGGGCCTGCACTGAAGGTCGAGCACCTTGTTAAGGCCTGTGACGACTATTCTTGTTCCTATGGCCCGTGGGGTCCGCTCCTATTCTACCTATTTACTGTTATGGCCTTTTACATTTCTGGGTTGCCAGTGTTAGGATCCTTTACTGTTTTGGCCTTCTACTATTCCGACTGTTCACCCATTAGGCCTTTTGCTCTTATGGCCTTTTACTGTTTAGGCCATTTACTATTTAGGCCATTTACTGTTTAGGCCTTTTACTCTTCAGACCATTTTACTGTGTGGGCCCTCTACTCTGCGGGCTTTTTACTGTTTAGGCCTTTTACTATTTCAGCTCTTTACTGTTCAGGTATATCAATATTTGGGCCCATTACAGTTCGGGCCCTTTACTGTTCTTGCCTGTTGCTGTTCAGCCCTGTACATTTTCAGGGCCTTGGCAACTTATGAGGCCCACAAATATACTGACCTGCCACTTATGGCCTATTAGTGTTTATTTGGCCCAGCTGCTAGCCTGCATATTTTGGTATTCTATAACTATGGCGAAATTCTAGTTTTAAACAGTTCGTCAATATTTCAGCCCGCTAATGGCCGTGCTAGGATCACCCTATTACGTCAACAGATATTTTTTGAAATTTATTACAGACCAGACTTTCAACAAAAACAAGATGAAGCATTACAGAGATATCACGAGACATGTGTTGGAACAGGGTTTCTACTACGGAGCTTACATCCCCATACAAGTAACAACTGGCATACCATGACAGCTGCAGAAGAGATTATCAAGTAGACGGTCCGTCAAATCTTGTCGATCTTTCAGCTCTTATATCTGTTCACGTGTAATCGTGATTATTCCATCTATTTTCTCTGTTTCTTGTTCAATTAAATCAATTGTTTAGAGTGCAGCTGTAACACCTCTTTCTGCTGGAAAAACTGAAACCGTGGACCGATGCAAGCAATAATCACTGTCACTACTGCTTTGTGAAATGACCTCAATACGGAACGTAGGATTCCTCCCTTCTATCCCCATAGCTTCATGTGCATCCTGAAACAAAGAAAAAAAGTCATCACAGCTTACCAGCTAACTGGCGGCTATCTTATATGTAAAATAATTCAAATTCATCATTGGCCAGGAACAATTAATGATGTGCCTCGTACATCTCTTTTCGGAATAACAGGAACTATCGATGTCCTGGACCGATGCGTACATGTGTCAGTATCATAGCCACTCTAGAAGAAACACTACAGGTTATGTGCATGCTGAAACTAAGACATATTAAGTTAGAGCAGCAAAGCAGGCGAAAAATACCATGTTTGTTGTCAAAGAATTTCAAAATTGGCATTGTCCTAATATAACAAATCAAGCCATCAACATGTGTGTCTCATGCAGACTAACTGAACTAGTGTGGTAATGAATGTAGGGAATCAAGCAACTCAACTCTTTCCCTCATAAACTAATCATATCACTGCATAACAGAAATATAACAAAAAGAGGTGCATAAGATTCCTTCGGCTGCTTAGAACTGGTCGGGACAACAAAGCATTAACCTAAAATATAAGAATAGCATTTAAAAATGGTCTATAGTATGAACTAGCCAAAAAAGTGACCTACAACCATAGGTGGCATTGCTTTAATCATCAGGCAACTATGATAGTACCTTGGAAAAACAAGCAATAGACCAAGTATCTTAAATAGACTACTAGAATCATTTCAGACAAACAGGATATCAACTATTCCTTTTTAGTAGCCAGATCATTCAAATATTTTGATCGTCAGGCCAGTAAATAAAAAAAGAAGAGGTCATTTGCTGCCAAAACAATAGTTGGATGCATCCAAAAAGTAGCATAAATCTTCTTTGTAATGCCTACATCTATTGTATTTCCAACTGCTGACAGTATCATTGTATATATAACCAGGCAAGAAAATCCAGTATACGAACGAGCAAATGATACACTATGCACCTTGCAAGGTTAATTAAGTATTTAAACAATGTATGTCTAGGAACCACGTCAGACTATAGCATTGATGCAATCACAAGTCAACTAAAAATTCACAGGAACCATAACCAATTGAACCATATGGTGGCTAATATTAAACTCGCAAGATCATCTGATGATATATAGATGAAAATCCCTTGTTTATTATTAATCAAACATTGTATTTCTCACAGAAATTGCCATCCCTAGTTTGGGACTGATGGGGCTCAAACCCACAGCTTCGCCTTGACAGGGCGGTGCTTTGACCGTTTAAGTTAAGAAAATCATTATATTGCTTTAATGACGAGTAAACTAAAGAATCAAATTGTCAATAGACTCTATATGTGCCTCATGTAGAGTAGCTACTAAGGTAATGAATTAAGCAATCAAACAACAGGTGCACGATAGACTTCCAGATCATATTAACATGGTCATAGTATATATATACATAGTAACTGGGGATCATATTAGATGATAATAGCTATGACAATCTCACTATGAGTAGTCTAGATAGAACTCCCTCCGTTTCAAAATATAAGATGTCATGGGTTTTGTGAAACGAATGTATCTAGACACCCTTTAGTGTTGGTAGAGTAACTTGGACTAGTATTGTATGCATTTTTACTAGTCCAAGTTACTCCCCACCAAGACCAAGTAATTTATACTAGTCTCATACATATAACACTAGACTATGTTACTACCTCCAGAGTGCATATAAGCTCAATCATGGTGGCGATCTATGATATTATAATAGAATATAGATTACTATAAAAGTGGATATACTTCAATCACCACCACCTAATCATGGTCTAGTTAACGTATATATATAGAGAGAAGATCATCAGTCAAATATAGCAAAAAGAGATCTCCACCATGATTGAGTGAGCAAATTGAATTACAAATCAAGAGATTTACATTCAGTCTTTGTGCAGTACCGTTAAAGGTCATCTTGTTCTAATCATTAGCCAAATCATGTGGTGCCGACACTAGACAATATGACTACCTGCAGAGTGCATTCAAACTCTTAATTATAGCAGAAAAATACAATAATAGACTATAAATTAGCATAAAAGTCGATATACTTAAATTACCACCACATAATAGATAGATAGATGAACACAAGTCAAATAGAGAAAGAATAGATCATCACCAAAATCAAGTGAGCACATTGAATTATAAATCGAGGGATTTACGTATGGTTTTTGTCTAGTCTTAGTTAAGGTCAACCTTGTTCTAATAATTAGCCGAATCATGTGGTACTTCGTACAAACAAGCATCTAACACTATGCACATCTTAGTAAAAACAAGAGACTTACTATTTCTTTTTGTGTAGTCCTATTGGATGACATCCTATTATCAGTTCATTATTTGAAGACATCCACCGTATCGAGTACTTAGATAGACGATCCATCTACTTTATTGTTGCTCCTATGCATATAGGTTCAGGCCACTCATTCACATAAAACAGGTTTGCATTCAGCAATACAAAGCAACAGATACTTACAAGATTGTAGGGACGATTCACTCTACGATTCTCCGTGTTCCCTGTGAGAGGAAATAATATCAGATAGTGGCTATTGTTGTTTACAAAGAACTAGATAGACATTATAGTATAATCACTTGTGAACACGTAGAGCAGGGAATGGCGGAATATAAACAAACATTTAAATGACATAAAGATTGCCATGGTGACAAAATAGAATGCAGTTACAGTCACTCCTTAGAATGAACAAGAGAGAAATTACAATGATTTAACTTGTGAAATAGAATTGCAAAGAAATATGAGAAGTGCCATAAAAAGTGTTACCTTCTACGGAGCAGGCAGTTACTGTACTAATATTTGGACGAACAAGATAGACATTACAATGTTATATCTCGTGAACTTATAGAGCAGGGAATCCTAACCCATCTGTGAAGTGACTTAAGATGCCATGAACTACATAATAGAAGGTAGATACTGCTGCTATAGAAATTATAATTGAGAAACTTGAATTTATAGAGCAGGGCATGCAAATAACCATGTTAAGTGCCTTAAAACATGCCATGTAATACTACATCCAATCCAAAGTTAATAAGGCGTATAAATTTTTCGCAAGTCAATCGACGCAAAAATGGACCAAGTTTGTGGAACATACCAGGAACATCTAACATACAAAACCAATGCCATTAGATACATCGAGGCATATATTTTCATAGACGCAAATGCCACAAATTAACCATTAATATAATTTTCTATGAGCTTGGTAGAAGTCATCATTGTTTGACTTTAAAGTTGTATATGCCTTCTTTTATGGAATGGATGTACTCCCTTTGTTTCAAAAAGTATAAGTCATCATCTAGACCACTTTTAGTGTGTAGATTCATGTACGTTTAGAGTAAACCTACTCACTAAATGGTGTCTAGATACACTCTTATCACAAAGCTAAAACATCTTATATATTGAAACAGAGGGAGTAGTACACAATAGGCAGCAGCTACTGTCGGAGCTTAACCGAAACAAACAATAATGGCATAACTTGCAGAGGGAATGCAAAACCAACAAGTTCAATGACATAAAATTTGCGATGAATTACATAAGAGAAGGAAATTACTGTGTTTGCTTAGAACAACCAGATTGAAATTAAAATAGCATAAATTCTGAACTTGTAGAGCAGGGAATGTTAACCTACATGTTCAATGGCTTAAAACTACCAATGAACTCCAAAATTACATGCAGTCAGTATTGTAGCAACAGACAAAGCAAGTGCACATTATGATGACATAACTTGTGAACTTGTTGAATAGGTAGGCAGCCTCAGATGTTCAGTGAATTAACATTTGCCAAGAACTGCATAATACCAATAAACTCTAATGATGTCTATTTTGTACTATCAAAATTGTTTATCTATATTAAGAGTAATTATTGGTCAAAAAAAACACGCATAACAAGGACGCCTTATACCTCGAAACAGAAGGAGTAGTTTAACGCCTGGATTTAACATAGACTACACCGAATTTATCAAGGGGGAGTGGGATATCAATTAAGCCAGTATTGAGGCAGGAATTTACCACCAATACAAAAATGCAGTTCATTGTCATAGGCTCATACCTGCTATATTGAAACAAACAAACAAGCAAATCTGGTTTACCTAGGCCACGGCGTGGTTTACGCATACACATCATCTTTGCGGGTGACGTCAAGGACGCCGAGGGTGCCCGGTAGTGGTGAGTCGGGCTGAAGCAGATAGATCTCGGTGGCATCTGTGAAGCAGATCTGTGGAGGTTGTTGATGGGTCTGGCATGCTTTACAAGATGGCTGGTGAAGGAGATCCGGTGTAGTGCACGGCGTCATCGGTGAAGCAGATCTGTTACGACCGATTATGGATTTGAGGCGCTACACAAGAGTATCGGTGAAGCAGATCCGGTGTAGTGGACTGTTGAGTCCGTGAAGCAGATCTAATGCATCGCACACCGACGTAGGTGAAGTAGGTCAGGTGCTGTGGACTAGGGAGTCGGCAAAACTAACACGGTTATATGGAAGAGGGTGTAAGGCGAACTAGGGTTTGGTAAGGTGGACGTCGGCTGATCCCGTAGACTGGTCAGGAGTATATGGTATAGAGGTATGGCATGTAGGCCAGCGAAGTGCGGTGGTGCAGGAGCCGGAGGTGGGATAGGGGGTTTGGGGTGGCGTCTAGGCCGGCGAAGTGCGGTGGTGATGTTCCGGTGTGGTGGTGTAGGAGCTGGAGGTGAGATAGGGGTTGGGTGGCGTGTAGGCGGGTGAAGTGCAGTGGAGATGATACCGGTGCGGTGGTGTAGGTGCTGGAGGTGAGAGGAGGTTGGGTGGCGTGTAGGCCGGCGAAGCGCTACGCGGATGGGCCGGTGCGGTGGTGCAGGAGCCAGAGATGAGAAAGGGGTTAGGGTTTTTCGGAGTGCTTTGGGGGAAATGGCGTCTGTGGAAGGTGGACTACCCAGCTTCAGAGCAGTGGGGACCCCTGGCCCCCAGGGGGAGGGGATTACGAACCATACCCACGCCCTGACATTAGTAGATAGGCCATTGTTAGGGGTAAAAAAGGAATTTCGTATGGCTACAAGTTGGGGGGGTGTGACCACTCGAAATATTTCAGTGGAGGTGAGGCAGGAGAATTTGCCGCTCTAGGATTTTTAATTTGGCTATACAGTAGAATAATAATATACCATCCTATCCTAGGAGTATCTATAGTCCAATGACTAGAAAAAATAGTTTATTGTGATGTCCTAGCCTTTCTAGGTACGGACCGGAGCCATTTCTGCAAAAATAAGGTCTCTACCTTCGGCTCAATTACGTACACACATGAAGGTACATAGTAAGATGAACTAGAGTAGTATGTTTCCCACTATGACCAGCCTAAGAGGATCTCTAGTGGCTAGTGTATCCGGTAGTCTAAGCCAAATATAGGAAATTTTTTAAAAAGTAATACGAATTATTTAATCAATATCACAAATAATACACAAAATTAGAAATTTTGAAAAATAGCGCGGCCTCGGTAGTTCAACTACCGACAAGTATTAGTCGGTAGTTCAAATACCAATTAGTACAAGTCGGTAATTGAACAACCGATATGTCAGCTTATGGTGGCACTACTGACAAGTACTAATCGGTTGTTCAATGACATATCGGTTGTTAAATTACTGACAAGTACTAACCGGTAGTTGAACTGCTGACTAGTACTTGTCGGTAGTTGAACTACCGAGGCCACGCTATTTTTCAAAAAATTTAATTTTGTGTATTATCCGTGATATTGATTAAATAATTCGTATTATTTAATTTTTTTTAGACAAATATAGACCACCATGGACCAAAAAATGCATCCAGTAGCTTGTGTATCCGGTGGTCTAAAATTTAGACATCCTCAAAACAGGCTACTCGTTGTCCATATTTGGACAACCGAGCCACCATGTCTAAAGAAAAGTTGGTCGCTCACGAGTTCGCTCCCGTGCCAAATCAGAGCATTTGTTGTACTGATTTGCTATGTATATTGACTATTTGTATGCAGATGGACATATAGACTATCAAATTTAGACTAACCACTAGAAAACTAAAATCGTGTAAAAAGGAATCTTTTTACACCATTATCTATCAAGTGAAGATGTAGACTGCCAAATTTAGACAAGCCACTAGAGATGCTCTAAGGCCTTCCATAGCATGGTCGATGCCCAATAGATAGAAAAATTCCCACCTCCTAAGCGATGCCTGGAAATTCTTTTGAGGCACCGAGCTCACAATGTGATCACTTTGGCCAAAAATAAATAGCCACCCCACAATGTGATAAACAAATTAACTAGACCAATCTCCATGGATTATCTTTGGTGAAGGTCCTCTCAACAACATGCATAGTATACATATATTGCTATTCTATTGGGTGAAGAGTTTGGGGCATCGGAGCACCTAGGTGCTCTAGTTCTCTGAAAAAATTTGGTGGCATCGATCGGGGAACGGAGGGCACCAGTGCCTGATTCTTGTAAAGTGATTTGGGCACCAATTTTTTCACACGCTGCGGAAGGCCTAAGAGACTACCAAATTTAGACAAGCAACTAGAGATCAAGGCAAAAATACTAGCATGCTATTTAATTTAGTGTGGCTTTTCTCCAGACGATATGAAAGTTATAGCGTGCTAATAACGCGCTATTTTACAGAACATTTTTTTGTAAAAATTTAAAAATATAACAGGTATATCATGAATATAAACGATTTCAGCATGTAATGAATTGCCTAGAGTAATACTTCCACATGCATAATCGATTCTGGCGCTATCCAAGTTGGAGGATAACCGGTAGGGCTGAATCTAGGTACAGCGCCAGGTGCTGCAGGAGGAGGCGGCGGCTTGACAAGATCACTTAAGTTTAACAATCAAATTTGCATTGTATGTTTTCTTACTCAACACATTCATCATATGTTATCTTATTCCACACCCGTGTGTTTGGAGAATCAGATAATATAAGTATGACATATCATTTTTTATATAAAATTATAGTAGTAGGTGAAACTCAAAAAATATTTATACTTTCGAGCTTCGTTCATAGAGTATCCCGTGTGTTTGGTTCTTGTACTTTTTGTATAATATATAAATCAACCTATAGCCGTAAATAATCTGCATCCGTAAAACTGATCCGTAAATAGATTATATTCTATAGGAGTACGTGGGTGGGGCCAGGGGAAACTGCATGCGCTTTCGTCTCTAGAATCGCTCATGCATGCATCTCCAGATCTTCCTAGCGGTTCCTTTCTTCTCTATCCCATTCCTTTTCTGTCACCCGGCCGGACCTCTGCAAAACAAAAGAAGGCGCCAATCACAGTCCATGGCGGCGCCATTGGACAAGATGTACTACTTCGTGGACCCTGGCAACACCACACTACAGGTGGCATATACCAACAGAGCGTCGGTGGTGAATGATTACATCGAGAAAATCCAAAAGCTCCTGGAGGAAATGGACGACAAGATTGTTGGCCTCGACGTCAAGTACACCAACGAGCAATCATCGACGCAGAAGGCTGCTATCGTCTAGCTATGTGTGGGCATGGATTTCCTGGTTTACCACATCTGCCAGGCCGACCAGCCATGCTTAAAGCTAGTAGAGTTCCTCGCCAACCCTAACATTTCCTTTGCAGGCGTCGACATCGGCAACTATCGTATCAGGCTTAGGTGTTCTCTAGTACTAGTGACGAACTTCGTGGACATCCAAAAGAGGTGGAAGCCTGCCAGCTCCACGAATGAGAAGGATTCTTTGGCTGACTACGTGGTGGCCCTCATAGACATCCGTTACAAAGTAATGAAGAAGAAGGAGGATGTGGACCACAAGCAGTGGGGGAACATGCCCCTGACCGAAGGGCAGATCAACTATTCAAGCCTCGACGCCTACGCGACCTATGAGGTATACATGTGGATAGTGAACTTCGAGAGGGGTCAACAAACTCTCAAAATGTTCAACCAACAAAAGAACTAAGGAAGAAGGGCAAGGGCAAGGGCAAGCAGACCAAAGAAGAAGAAGAGGACTCAGAATGGTACACCATGTGACCTACGAGTATATATTTGCGTGTCAGTATATCCTTGCTTGGTACTACTCCTACTTGTACTATACTAATCGCAGAAGTTAATGCATGTATATACTGCACGCATGCAAGGGGCGGAGGCAAGAATTAATGCAAGGAATCACAGCAGTTTCTTTTATTTTGAATGAATTGTCTTGTCAATCAACAACCATGGCATATTATAATTTTATAGGTGGAGTACTGCTGAAAGACAGAGGGTGAATGGGCACCTGAAAAACTGCTAGTAGCACTGTAGCAACATAACCGCAAGATGAACATTTGTCGATTATCCGAATGTACGTTGAGTTAGTACAGTATAAACATATATATTACTACTACCTGCTATGTACTAGTACTATTACTAGCAAAAAACCACCATCCCTACTACGCAAAAAATATGATTTCTTCCAACCAAACTAGTACTATTCCAAAAATGGCTATATTTACTTGTCGCAAAAATGGATGTATTTAGACATGTTTTAGTGCTAGATACGAGTACATCCAATCCAGTGACAATTAATATGAATCGGAGGGGAGTACTACTACTACCGTACTCCACTATTGTACTACTAGTAGTAGTAGTAGTACATACTAGTACTCCCGGATATATGTTGACCAGTACTCCTACCTCTTTTTGGGATTAATAGGCCAGAGAGCTTTTTAAAATTGTTAGAAATTATAATAAGACCTATCCTCTTTATTGTCTTAATTCTCGTGACTCATTAATTTAGATATCTCTATTTTCTCTCAATCTCCCAATGCATGTTGGTTCATCTCTCATCATGTTCCCCTTTTTTTATCTAGCGTCTCATGCATGTAAAACTAGTCGAGCATGCATAAATTAATTAGAGTTTATCTACTTGGTAGTATTGCAAATTAGCCCTATGGCCTTCCTAAATAGAGAGCCTTAATATACTATTTAACTTACTACTCAGTAGAGTACATCCATTGATGCACCCAACCCATTGGAAGTTAAGACTTCATGAAAAATACTCAGGAGAGTACTACATCCACGAACTCATCTAGTACCTCTGTTTCAAGGAATAAGGCGCACGCGCGCTCCAAAGTAAAGTTTGGCCGAATAAATGGAGCAACTAAAATTTACTTATATGTGTAAAATTTGTTTCGTTGAATTCGTATTGAAACAACTTTCCGATAATGCTAAATTTGTACAGTACCAACATTCTTTATATATATTTAGAGTAAATCTTGGTCAAACAAAGAACAAAAATAAGGGAGCCTTATTTCTTGGGATGGAGATAGAGTACTAGTACTACAAAGTCCACCATTCCTGGTATGCAAACGATCATTTTGCAATTAAACCAATTAACAGCAGCTTACATCACCACTAAAACTCGACGCGAAAGAAGAAACGCAGCTCCTTCGAGGTAGCAGGACCGACCAGGTAATGACGCGGCGCCGCCAGGTAAGTCGTAAGGTCCTCAAACGCGACCTCGCCCGGCTTAGCGGACCTCAGCGCGTCGAGCTCCACCATCACGCTGCCGGTCCTCCTCCTACCATCCGTCCAGGAGAGCAGCGGCAGGCATTCCACCCACATCCTTACCTGTACACCGGCAAGTCACCCATCGTGGACCTAACACAGACCGCAGACACGAGGGGGACCGTGCTTACCGAGCCAATCGTCAGAATGAACAGGGCGTCGTCCTACTCTCCAACGATGATGAGCCGGCGGGACGGCTCACGCGACAGCGGCACCAGCTCCTAGAAAGCTTTGGTGGTGGCATACTGGTACTTGTGCACTTGGATCGAGTGGACCACTTCAAGGTGGGCGACGAGCGCTAGCGGCGGGGCGGCAAAGTCGCAGCCGGTCTCCGTGCAAGTGCAGGGAGCGTACCGGCACATGATTTCGTGCTCGTGGAGTTCGTAGTAGGGCAACAAACTACTGCAGCCTTTGTGGGCGCACTCGACCCTAGCCGCTGATAGGACAACATCCATGGCGGGCTCATGGGTGAATCTGCCGCTAGGGTGCTCGCTCTTCTGGCAGGAGGTGATCTTGCGGACGCAGCGGTGGCAGACTAGATGCATATCCGCGCACTATAGAAATGGAAGTTCAAAAAATAAAATAGTTGTGCGGACAAACCGACAAAAGAAATATCAATGGATTGTGAGGGAGAAATGGAGAGACCTTGTAGACCCGCCGGGGCTTGAGGGGCTGGGAGTAGGAGGAACAGTTGAGAACGGTGGCTTCCATCTTGAGAGTGACCGTCCCAAGCATTGCGATTTGGGTGGGGGAAATGAGGACTCTCTGATCCGGCCTCGAGCCATGCCCTTCTTTTAGTATACCACAACTGATAATCAATGAAGCTCTACCTGATTGCATCTTTCCTTCCTGTACTGGGTCCTTTTTGTATATTTTGAGGCCTTATTATTTACAAATTCCTGGTTTAGTTAGACAAGATTAGCGGCCACTTTGTATTTGTGCACCACCCGTTTATTAGTAAGTTGGCACGTGAGACCCACATAATAATAAAGTATGACATATCATCACTATATAAAATTATGCTCTGTAATAGGTAACGCTCAAAAAAAATGAAAGAGCCACATCTATAAAAAGTAACGGTGTATATTTGTTTTCACCCAGTACACTTTGAAGGTACTGTAGTAACATGTGAAATTTTTACTAGCCTAAGTTATTTAGCACTATGAAGAGCAGCTAATATGGAAGAGAAAGAAAACATCCAGCCAGAGCTCATTTTTGGGTAGAAGCACGAGGCAAACAGAAGGAAAGTTGGCCTGGACCACCATGGGCCCCAACCTTCTCTGCTAACTTTTCTTTAGTTGTACTCCATCTTGGAAGCTTACATGGGAAGGAAGAGGTGACTGTTGTGATGCTTCCCACCTGAACAAGTGCCAGGCATAGATGCAAGAGTGGACATAGCAGATCAACGGCTTAGATTACTCAATGTTGGGAATGTTCTAGAACTTAAGGGAAAAACCAAATTCAAAAACTGTTGTACTATATTAGTGGTATAGATATTATAGATATATAAAATCTTGGACCAGAGGGAGTAGAAAAGAGCTCACTTTATCAATTTGTTTTTACCCATTAACTTAATCATCTACATAGGGCCCACAGATGGGGGAAGTCGCGGTCGCCTTGGATGCACCACAAAATTATGACTGGACCATCGAGTGCGGGAAGCAGAGTCAGTGTTCCGTCCAATCGCTTACCCTAGTCATCATCATCGATATTTGCCACACGCATCGGCTTCATCAGCGACATTGATTGTCCCCAAGCTTCGGTAATCTGCCACATTAATATCGGATCATCTCGTTCCTACTACTAGTATTTATCCTCTCCCCTTCCCCGCACCACCAATCCATCTCTAATTCCCCGCTTCCAGCAACCATCTCCGTCCTCATCTGTCATCCATGGCCACCTTCCGGCTACCGCCCATCGTACCGGAGTGCAAAGACCCCGACATCGCCACACAGGAGGACAATTCCCTGCACATTTGGGCCTTCTCCCCACGGAGAACAAAGTGGCAGCTGGCATGCGCCTTCCTTGACGCTAGGTATAGTCGCTGCAAGTACCGTATGTATCGCCTCCACAACAATCCGGACGGGACGTTGAAGGTCAAGTTCGTCAACTTCAGGGACGCCCGGCTCCTCTATGGCCAGGCCTTCCACTACGGCAGCGAGATGGTGGTGTTCACCGGCGCCAACATTTTCACCAACTACTAGGACCGGTTCCCCAACAACGGCAACTTCATCCATAGTGTCCTCCCGGAGCTGCCGATGGCTCCGGAGGTACCGCCGCCATATCCGCAGGTGCCGTTGATGGCTCAGGAGGTACTGCCGCCTTATCCGGAGGTGCCGCTGATGCCTCAGGAGATGCTGCCGATGGCTCAGGAGGTGCCGCCGATGGCTCAGGAGGTCCTGCCGTGTTATCCAGAGGTGCCGATGAGTTAGGAGCCGGCTGTGTCGCTGGATCTGGCATTGGTGCCTGATGACCCACAAGTATAGGGGGTGTATCGCAGTATTTTCGATAAGTAAGAGTCATCATCAGGAATTCTCTGCAAATACTTAGCAAACAGATTTTTTAGGGGTTTTCGATAAAGAAAGTAAACAAAGTACGAGTAAATAAAAGACAGTAGGAATAAATGCAGCAAGTGGCCCAATCCTTTATGCAGCAAAGGACAAGCCGGTTATATTTCTATAGATGACCAAATGTTCTCGAGGACACATGGGAATACTGTCAAGTGCTTTCGCTTCATATAGTCGATTAATCTTCTTTAGCTTGCTAAGTGTTGTGTGGGTGAACCTGTGCTAATGTACCACCCCATCCAAGACTAATACATACTTGTGATTATACCCCTTGCAAACATTCGTAAGTACAAGAAAGTAATTAAGGTAGAAACCTAACCACACCTTTAAACTCTAAGACCCTTACGTCCCTTGTGCAATGGTTTCCTAACGGGGGTTGAGGTTTCTGTCACTCCGGCAACCCCTACGATTAGTATCCAAATACACAATGCATTCCCCTAGGCCCATATAGGTGAAGTGTCATGTAGTCGACGTTCACATGACACCACTAGAAGAAGTACACCACAACTTAAATAACAATCTATTGAATCTTTACGAGCATAACTCCACTACTAACAACAAGACTTCTCCCATGTCCTCAAGAACAAAACGAACTACTCACAAGACATCATATGGATCATGATCAGAGATGGAATAATGATGTATAACAATCTGAACATAAACAATAATTCAATGGTTCACTCAATAGCATCAACTACAAAGAGTAATCAACACCGGGAAAGTTTCCCCTATGAACTATGCAAGATTCAACTCAATTGTTACAGCAATATGGAGATGGTGATGAGGGTGATGATGGTGGTGATGATGATGATGATGATCCCGATGAAGTCCAGCTTGATGGTGGTGTTGATGGCGATGATCTCCCCTCTCCGGGAAGGAATTCCCCCGACAGAAATTTGTCTGCCGGAGAGATCTTTCTCTCTCGGTGTTTTCCGCCCTGCAGAGGCGGCGGAATCTTTCTATGGTCGCTCCCCGGGTCTTAGGGTTTCGTGGGGATGATATATGCCAGAGGGGAGAGGCTGGAGTGGGCCAGGGCGGCCACACCACCTCCAGGCGCGGCCTAGGCCTGCCCGTGCCATGGGGTGGTGTGGGCCCCCTATGGCCCACCTCCACTCCATCTTCTGGCATCCTGAGTCTTCTAGAAAAATAGGATTTTCCATATATTTTCCCGGATTTTCCGATCTTCGCGAATTTTTCCTCCAAACAACACCTTTTCCATCAGAATCCTGACTACAGCGGTCCATGCTCCAATAGTCATCAACCATGCAAAAAGAGATGAAATAACATAAGTATCACCTCTCAATACGAAATATATCAATGAATAATAGTGAATTAAGACATAGAATAGTGATGCAAAATGGACGTATCAACTCCCCCCAAGCTTAGACTTCGCTTGTCCCCAAACCGAGCCTCAATAAACATGGCCTCAAGTTTATGGAGTGAAGAGTCGATAAAAGAATACGGACAAGAAGCATCACATTCATCAAATACATAGATCATAATAGAAGACAACTCACTATTATACAACTCAACTTGCAATGAGTAAAGGAAACACAATAATGATACATAAAGTGAATCATAATTGGTAATGGCAAACTTAGCTCTTGGTCGAAGAATAGTTGATAATTTGTTGGAGTTCACAAATATCTAGTTTTCAATGAAAGCTTTCAAAGTAGTAAACTTCAAGATAAGAGCAAATGTGCAAAACAAGGAACATAAGAAACATGATTGAATAAATCATCATATGAATGAATGAAACACAGCAACTCAAGATACTTGCTGAGATAGAAGGGAGTAGGTTTACTGACTCAACTACAAAGTAAAAGAAAGGCCCTTCACAAAGGGAAGCAGGGATTGCAAGTCTCATAAAGAGCTCCCAAAAATTATGATACTTACTAGCTTTCAGCTCTCATTGCCCCTATCATAGGCATCTTTAGGTGATTAAGGTTAAAGTGATCAAAAATGAGGATATGCATTGACAAGTTATAAGTTGAGAATCTCATGTCCCTTGAATACGAGGGCCGCTCCTCATGCTACTCAAGTTTAGTCACCGGTAAGTTCTTGTCATCGTAAGCATATGTGTATCATAGAGAACCGCCAACGGGGTACCCCTTGCCCGATGATACGGAAGAATCGCCATATCAAAATGACAAGGCAAGCAGACAACAAGTATCTCAACAATCTTCTTATTTACCATGGGAATATGGTGCTTTTTTCTCTCTTTCCTCTTTTCATAATATCTCTTTTTTTCTTTTTCTTTCTCAATCTCTATCTCTTTTTTTATAAGAAGAATGCTTCATAGATACTCGTTATGGTTACGCTGCAGGTTTCCACCATGTCAGCATGGATTAGACCAATGCCCAGCGTTTCTCTAACAAAAATGCATAACTCCATTGAGTTACAATCTCACATTTAATTTAACAGCTACGACATACATAGACAATAGAACATTATATAAACTTGGTACAATGTACAATTGCAATGTTGAAATCGTTCCCCATGACAGATGGTTACGCTAATTCACTAGTTACAAAGCGCAAGCATATCATAACATAGGTGAGCACAATGGTTCAAGTTTATTAAATGCAAGAAAGTAAAGTGTGCCATCAAGTTCGTGAGAGCTTTAATCACTAATTTTCACACAACAAGTTTAATTTGGGAGGTAGACAAAACAAGAATTTACTTGGAATAGCAATAATGCTACTAGGTAGGTATGGTGGACACAAATGGCAAAGGTTTTGGTTTAAAGGAGGTGGATGCACGAGAAGAATTCCCTCTCAGTACAGGTTTTTGGATAGCAAGGCTGGGTAGCATGTACAAGAGTTGAAGGAAACAACCAAACATACAAATGATAAAAACAAACATGCAATCTTCCTTGGAAGCACAAAAGATCTTAACTAGAGAATACTAGACTTATGAGCAAATCAAGAAAGAAAGATGATGAAATTATTTTCCTCTAGAGTACTTCTATCTTTTTCTTTTCAACTCTCAAAAAGGTGTTGCTACTGATCGAGACAGGTTTGCCAAAACCAACTAAATTAACTCAATGATCCCAGAGTGCTACCAATACTAACAACAAGATCAATCATATAACCACAAATTGAAAACTAATCATAAGCTATGCAAAAGAGTGAATGATAAAACTTCTCATTAATATTCCATAATGGAAACTCACACCAAGGGATACATATCTAACGAGAGAGGGGACACTTCCATAATGCAAACCATACTACAAAATAACTCCTCTATTCATGATATGACTCTACTAATAATGTAAAAAGATAGAAGATAGTGATATGATACCGCGGCACTCCCCCAAGCTTGGAACAAACCAAGGGGATGCCAAACCTGATGACGAATTACTCCTTTGTTGGTGGTGGTAATATTTTCTTTGTTGACGTGAGGAAATCTTCCAGCATCTTGCGAAGCCTATTATTCTCCCATTGAAGCATGTCCACCTTCCTCTGCAGGTCTCGATACTTATCGCAGAACTCCTTAGTGACTCGTAGGGCTTCCGCTGATGCAGGGCAAGAGACTAAAGGTACCAGCCCCTGCTTGGGGTCTTGAAGATCCTCCTCCATAGGCTCCTTCCCTTTATCCTCGGCGGACACCATTGTGCTTCTAAGCTTTCAAAGATAGTCCCTAGCAGAAACATATCGAAACAAAAACACGACGAAAACACGATATACGAACCTCGGGGGCTCCGGGGGGTTATATATTACGAAGTTTCATATCAAAAGGAAGGTACTGGGAGAAAACGAGTCGGAGGCGGAGTCCGGGGTGGACTCACCACCTGGTGGCGCGGCCAGGGGAGGGACCGCTCCATGGGGTGGTGTCGGCCACCCTGGCTCTTTTTCCATCCCTTTTTCGCTTCGTAGCTTTCCTTATTGACTGAAAACTGCAAAAATATAGTTGGATTGTATTTTCGCGGAACTTTTCTTACCAGAACTGTTACCTATTTGAACACGGACTCTGCAGGTCTCTGAATTTGGTATTTATTGGATCCTTCCGGAGTCATCACTTGGATCATCAATATATTCATCTTCATACACTTATTACTTGAGTCATAAAACCCTTCTCTTCCTTATTACACCATTGTCTCCACTTCCTGGAAATTTCTTTCACACAAAACTTCACACAGTTCTCATTAGCAACATTAGTATAAGTGAAGTGATAAAACCTTTTGAGTCCAACTTCAACTGAATACCATCAAAACATAAGCTACTGTAGCAACTCCTTCCAAAAATCCAAAAAGAATTCAAAAAGGAAAACGAATAAAGAAGCAAATGCAAGAGTGGCAAAATCTGTCAAAACAGACCAGCAGGTAAAGATCAATTGTTTCGAAAATCTTCTGTTGCTCAAATCAAAAAGTGAAAAACTAACGAAAGTTAAATAACAACCTGGGGCAGAATTACAAAAAATTACAGCTCAATCCGACAGACATAGGTCTCTCACGAATTTTTACGGTGAAGCACAAAAACCTGTTTCGGGACAGCAACTTCCCCAAATCTTACTTCTCTCTCATTAGAGGTTGATCTTGACACAAAAACCAAACAAAACGGATAAGGAGCGGTTATTACCGAAGTAATAACTTCCAAGACTCAAAGAAACAAAACCAAACTGAAAGCAAAAACAAATTGGGTTGTCTCCCATAAAGCTCTTTCTTTATAGCCTTTAAGATGGGCATGATATTTTTGAAGAAGCTCTCATAGGAATATGAATTAAAGTAAAAGAGAGCATTAAGAAGAAAAAACACACACACATTTAAGTCTAACCCACTTTCTATGAAAGGGGATTTTGTAAACAAACAAGTTGTTGAAAGCAGAGGCAACTTGCATAAGAAGGCAAAAGAAGTGCAACATAAAAACTTTCAGCATAAAACGAGGAAACTTGATATTATTGAGATGCATAAGAACACTTTTCCCTCTCTCACAGTAGCTTTCAGTATCATGCATAAACTTAACAATATAGCTATCACAAGGACCATCATAGCAATGATCACTTATTCTAACAGAAAACACAGGAATACTAGCTCTCATAACACTACTATGTGAAACAATATTAGAGATATCCTTACAAAGGATAGGGTGTCCCTCTTTTTCATATTTAGTAACAAACTCTTTCACATTTGCTATTATAGGTTCATCAACCATTTGTTTATCAGTTCAACAGCTTTATTTGTACTTTCATTAACCATACTAGCTATCATAGAATGTTCCTTTACCTTATCTGGAAAAGGCATTTTCTCAATATAAGGTTCAGGTAAAACATGATTGGCCATATAAACTTCAGTATTTCTTGCAGGAACACTCTTAACAACATCTTTATAAGGTTCATGATACTTATTCCACTTCTTTTTAGGCACTTCAATGTAAGAAGAAATAGCTTGAGAGTCTAGACCATAAGCATTTTTAATATTTTGAAAGTCATCAGTTCCCATAAAATATTCAATGCATTCATAATCATAATTTATACCTGACTTTCAACCTTTGTCATTCTCCCAAGCTTCAACATTGTCTTGAATACGGTCCAGAAGGTCCCATTTAGCTTCTTATTCCATGCGAGTGAATGATCCAGCACAAGAAGCATCCAATAAATCTTTACCATGTAGAGGGAGCCTTGCATAAAAGTTATTGATAATAATATTGTTGGGGAGCTCATGAATGGGACATTTGAGCATTAGTAACTGCAATCTCCCCCAATCTTGAGCTGTACTGTCTCCGTCAAGAGGCCAAAATTTGTATATTTGATTCCGATCTTTATGAATCTCACTAGGAGGATAAAACTTTGAATAAAAGAGAGGCACTATTTCCTCCCATTCCATAGCTTGACCATTCTTCAGCAGCTTATACCATTCCTCAGCTCTTCCTTTCAGTGATAATGAGAATAACTTCTTCTTAACTTGATCTGTAGTAATACCTGCACACCTGAACAACCCGCATAATTCGTGTATAAAGAGTAAATGATCACCGGGATGGACAGTTCCATCCCCAACATAGTAGTTATCCATAACACGATCAATGATTCTTGTAGGTATTTTGAAAACATCTTTCTCAGTAGGTGGTGGCTTATCTACTACCTTAGCAGTGGTAGTAGCATTACCAAATAAGAAACTCAGTGAATTATCCATAAAAAAATAAAGCAATTAGCAGAAGTAAACAATACTCACAGTAGAAGTTTCCTTTACCAGTTCCACTCTCCAATAGCGCTCCACTCCCCGGCAACGGTGCCAGAAAATAGTCTTGATGACCCACAAGTATAGGGGGTGTATCGCAGTATTTTCGATAAGTAAGAGTGTCGAACCCAACGAGGAGAAGAAGGTGCTGGCTAGTGGTATGGATCAGGAATTCTCTGCAAATACTTAGCAAACGGATTTTTAGGGGTTTTCGATAAAGAAAGTAAACAAAGTACGAGTAAATAAAAGACAGTAGGAATAAATGCAGCAAGTGGCCCAATCCTTTATGCAGCAAAGGACAAGCCGGTTGTATTTCTATAGATGACCAAATGTTCTCGAGGACACATGGGAAGACTGTCAAGTGCTTTCGCTTCATATAGTCGATTAATCTTCTTTAGCTTGCTAAGTGTTGTGTGGGTGAACATGTGCTAATGTACCGTCCATCCAATACTAATACATACTTGTGATTATACCCCTTGCAAACATCCGTAAGTACAAGAAAGTAATTAAGGTAGAAACCTAACCACACCTTTAAACTCTAAGACCCTTACGTCCCTTGTGCAATGGTTTCCTAACGGGGGTTGAGGTTTCTGTCACTCCGGCAACCCCTACGATTAGTAGCCAAATACACAATGCATTCCCCTAGGACCATATAGGTGAAGTGTCATGTAGTCGACGTTCACATGACACCACTAGAAGAAGTACACCACAACTTAAATAACAATCTATTGAATCTTTACGACGCAACTCCACTACTAACAACAAGACTTCTCCCATGTCCTCAAGAACAAAACGAACTACTCACAAGACATCATATGGATCATGATCAGAGATGGAATAATGATGTATAACAATCTGAACATAAACAATAATTCAATGGTTCACTCAATAGCATCAACTACAAAGAGTAATCAACACCGGGAAAGTTTCCCCTATGAACTATGCAAGATTCAACTCAATTGTTACAGCAATATGGAGATGGTGATGAGGGTGTTTATGGTGATGATGGTGGTCATGATGATGATGATGATCCCAATGAAGTCCAGCTTGATGGTGGTGTTGATGGCGACGATCTCCCCTCTCTGGGAAGGAATTCCCCCGGCAGAAATCTGTCTGCCGGAGAGATCTTTCTCTCTCGGTGTTTTCCGCCCCACAGAGGCGGCATAATCTTTCTGTGGTCGCTCCCCGAGTCTTAGGGTTTCGTGGGGATGATATACGCCAGAGGGGAGAGGCTGGAGTGGGCCAGGGCGGCCACACCACCTCTAGGCGTGACCTAGGCTGCCCGCGCCATGGGGTGGTGTGGGCCCCCTGTGGCCCATCTCCACTCCATCTTCTGGCATCCCGAGTCTTCTGGAAAAATAGGATTTTCCGTATATTTTCCCGGATTTTCTGATCTTCGCGAATTTTGCCTCCAAACAGCACCTTTTCCATCAGAATCCTGACTGCAGCGGTCCATGCTCGACAAGTCATCAACCATGCAAAAAGAGATGAAATAACATAAGTATCACCTCTCAATATGAAATATATCAATGAATAATAGTGAATTAAGACATAGAATAGTGATGAAAAATGGACGATTAATATGGATGTCAATCAGTGCTAGGAGGCCTTGGACTGCACTAGTTCAGCAGCGAGTCCTTTATATGTAAACTCGTGTTGTTATGTTAGGGGCTGTTTGGTTTAGAGGATGTCATTTAGGGATGAGGATATCCCCAACCAGCTGGTTAGGGGTAGTCTTTTTTGTTTGGTAAAGTAGGATAAAAAGTGGTTAGGGATAGCCAGTCAAAATCTATTAGCCCAACTGCTTTTTTTTCATTTTCCTCTTTCACCTTGTCTTCTTTATCCGCCTCACCACTTCCATAGGCACGAAAAGATGGTTATTTTCTCTCGAGAGGAAGGATGAACGAACAAGAAAACGCTTTGGAGGAGCTATCCAAAAGTGGTTGAGCTCATCTAGCTCTTTTTGTGGGATATGCTCAACCACCATTTTGAGCCAAAAGTGGTTATCCATATCCCCTCCACCCTCTACACCAAACACTGGATAACCAAAAAAAAGTGGATATCCCGTGTTATCCACTAGATAGCCACTAAACCAAACAACCCCTTAATGGTTGAATGAAGTTTCTTTTGGGACGTCCTTTATTTTGGGTCTATCGTCAAAAAAAGTTTCTTTTGTTACTACTAACTGTACCGTGTAGTACTAGTAGTACTGCGAATGACGATCTATTGAATATCCTTCCCCTCAATGTTTGTGAAGGAAGTGAAAATTTCGAAACTCGGAAAGTTTGAATTGCTACTCTATTGTACTCCCTAAAATTACTTGACTCGAATTTCTCTAGATTCAGATGTATATAAACTTGTTGTAGTGCTAGATGCATTCGAATCTGATAAATGTAAGTCAATTAATTTGGGTCGGAGGGAGTAGTAGTCGGGTTCGGCTCCTTCTCGAGAGAGCAGCTGATCGCTCCATACGTTTCATACTACTTCCTCTTCGCTTGTTTTACAAATATGACCAAATCGGTCGCCATTCAAATTCTTGGATATGGGATCATAAAGTTTGATGTAGAGATATGGCCTTGACCTTGTGGTCATTCGTCTTAAAATCTAAGAAAGTTCATACTTGTTGACAGCTAAGCTTAAATTCGTTTAAATATCACCACTTACTTTTAGGTTAGCATTTTACATGATCGGTGGAGCATATTTTACATCAAAGACCAAAAAAAGGGAAATTTACATGGAGGTCCATACATTTAGCCCAAAGGACCATAAAAGGAAAACTTTCTAGTTCGGCTCCTTCTCGAGAGATTAGCTGATCTGAGCCAAACTCTTCATACTACTTCCTCTTCGATTGTTTTCATAATATGGCCAAATCTGTTGCCATGCAAATTCGGTCATATGGGGCCATCAGCATAAAGTATGATGTTGATATGGCCTTGACCTTGGTCGTTCGGCTTGAAATCCAAGAATGTTCATACTCGTTGACAAGTAAGCTTAAATTCGTTTAAATTTCACCACTTACACTGTTTAGTTAAAATTTTACATGCATGGTGAGACTACATTTTACATCAAGGACCTAAAAAAGGGAAAATTGCATCGAGGTCCATACATTTAGCACAAAGGACCCTTAAACCAAACAAGGAACTAAAAACAGTCAGGTACGACTCCTTGAGAGAGCAGCTGATCGAAAAAATCTTCTTACTTGCTTTACAGAAAATAAATTCATGTCACTTGGAAAAATGAAATTGATTATTTTTTGTTTTTAATATCTTCAATTGTTTTTAAAAGATGGCCAAATTTGTCGGCATGCAAATTCTTGGATATGGGATCATAAGCATAAAGTAAATTCTACATAAAGGACCTAAAAAGGGAAAATTACATTGAGGTCTATACATTTAGCACAAAGGACCCTAAAATTGAGCAAACAAAACAATCGGGTTTGGCTCCTTCTCGACAGAGCGGCTGGTCGAGCCATACTCTTCATACTACTTCCTCTTTGATTGTTTTCAAAATATGGCCGAATCTGTCGCCATGCAAATTCTTGAATATGGGATCATCAACATAAAGTATGATGTAGAGATATGGCCTTGACCTCGTGGTCGTTCGGCTGGAAATCCAAGATTTTTTCATACCTGTTGACAACTATGCTTAAATTCGTTGAAATTTCATCACTTACTTATAGGTTACATTTTACACCGTTGGTGGGAGTACATTCTGGATCAATGACCTAAAAAGGGGGAAATTACATCGAGGTCCAAACATGTAGCACAAAGGACCCTAACATTAAGCAAGGAAAACAGTCGGGTCTGGCTCCTTCTCATGAGAGTAGATGATCAAGCCATACTCTTCAGACTACTTCATCTTCGATTCTTTTCAAAATATGGCCAAATTTGTCGGCATGCAAATTCTTGGATATGGGATCATGAGCATAAAGTATGATGTAGATATGGCCTTGGTGGTTCGTCTTGAAATTGAAGAATGGTTCATACTCGTTGAAAACTAAGCTTAAATTCATTTAAATTTCACCACTTACTTTTAGGTTAGAACTTTACATGGTCGATCGGAGTACATTTTACATCAGGAACCTCAAAAAGCAAAAATTACATCGAGGTCAATACATTTAGCATAAAGGACCCTAAAAGGAAAAAATTCTGGTTCGACTCCTTCTCGAGAGATCAGCTGATCTGAGCCAAACTCTTTATACTACTTGCTCTTCGATTGTTTCCAAAACATGGCCAAATCTGTTGCCATGCATATTCTCTAACATGGGATCATGAGCATAAAGTATGATGTTGATATGGCATTGACGACCATGGTTGTTCGGCTTGAAATCCAAGAATGTTCATACTCGTTGACAAGTAAGCATAAAATAATCCTATAAATTTCACCACTTACACTTTTAGACCTAAAAAGGGCGTAAATTACCTCGCGGTCCACACATTTAGCACAAAGGACCCTAAAATCAAGCGAGGAAAACAGTTGGGTCTGGCTCCTTCTCACCAGAGTAGCTGACCGAGCCATACTCTTCATACTACTTCCTCTTTGTTTTTTTTCAAAATATGGCCAAATCTGTCGCCATGCAAATTCTTTGATATGGGATCATCAACATAAAGTATGATGTAGAGATATGGCCTTGACCTTGTGGTCGTTCAGCTTGAAATCTAAGAAAGTTCATACTCGTTGACAACTAAGCTTAAATTCATTAAAATTTCACCACTTACTTTTAGGTTAGCATTTTACACGGTCGGTGGGAGCATATTTTACATCAAGGACCTAAAAAAGTGGAAAATTACATCGATGTACATACAATTAGCACAAAGGACCCTAAAAGGAAAACCTTTTGTTGCATTGGTTCAGCTCCTTCTCGAGAGATTATTAGCTGATCTGAGCCAAACTCTTCATACTACTTCCTCTTTGGTTGTTTTCAAAATAATATGGACAAATCTGTTGCCATGCAAATTCTCTGATATGGGGTTATCAGCATAAAGTATGATGTTGATATGGCATTGACCTTGGTCATTCGTCTTGAAATCCAAGAATTTTCCGTACTCGTCGATAACTATGCTTAAATTCGTTGCAATTTCACCACCTACTTTTAGGTTAGAATTTTACACAGGCAGTGGGAGTACATTTTACATCAAGTACCTAAAAAAGGGAAAATAACATTGAGTTCCATACATTTTGCACAAATGACCCTAAAATTGAGCAAAGAAAATAGTCGGGTTCATTCGGCTCCTACTCGAGAGAGCAGCTGATCAAGCCATACATTTCATACTACCTCCTCTTCGACTGTTTTACAAATATGGCCAAATTTGTCGCCATGCAAATTCTTGGATATGGGATCATCAGCATAAAGTATGATGTAGAGATATGTCCTTGACCATGTGGTCGTTCGGCTTGAGATCCAAGAAAGTTCCTACTCGTTGACAGCTAAGCTTAAATTCGTTTAAATTTCACCACTTAGTTTTAGGTTAGAATTTTACACGGTCACGGTGGGAGCATATTTTACATCAAAGACCTAAAAGGGGAAATTTACATTGGGGTCCATACATTTAGCCCAAAGGACCGTAAAAGGAAAATTTCTGGTTCGGCTCCTTCTCGAGACATCAGCTAATCTAAGCCAAACTCATCATACTACTTCCTCTTTGATTGTTTTCAAAATATATGGCCCAATTTGTTGGCTTGCAAATTCTCTCGTATGGGGCCATTAACATAAAGTATGATGTTGATATGTCCTTGACCTTGGTCGTTTGGCTTGAAATCCAAGAATGTTCATACCCATTGAGAAGTAAGCTTAAATTTGTTTAAATTTCACCACTTACACTTATTGGTTAGAATTTTACACGGATGGTGGGACTACATTTTAGATCAAGCACCTAAAAAATGGAAAACTACATCGAGGTCCATACATTTAACACAAAGGACCCTGAAACCAAACAATGAATTGAAAACAGTCGGGTACATCTCCTCGAGAGAGCAGCTGATCGAGCCATACTCTTCATACTACTTCCTCTTTCCCAATTTTGGATGCATATTAGGTTTGGTCAAAGTCAATCTTTAAAAGTTCGACCAACTATATGTAAAAACATACTGACTTTTCTAATGACAAATGCATATAATATGAAAATATAGTAGTCCGTAAAGGCTATCCACAAGACAAAAAGTAGTCCATAAGGCTATCCATATACATAGTGGAGGTTCACTTTAGGGGAATTTCCTTAAGGGTGACCTACAATCTTGTGGGTTGTCCATAAGCAATAAACAACTATTTTACTCTCTCCTCTCTCTCTTTCTTGTGTGTACTTTTAATAGATAAGTGGGTCCCAACTTATGGTGAACTTGACCTCATACATTGTAGTTATTTCCATAAGCTATGTGGATCCCATCTTATGGCAAAAGTTCACCTTATACATAGGTGACATTGAGTTGATGTAGTACATTTAGTCAAAGTTTATTAAATTTGACTCTGACCAGAAGTAATACGTGTCCTAATTTGGGAAGGAGGGAGTACTACTCGCTTCACGGAAGAAAAAAAGGAGCGCTCCTCACTTTCGAACCAGCTTGCTGCGGGTGTGCTGGGTGCTTCCTCTTCCTAGGATATAGAGGTGGAGTAGTGCGGAGTAGGTAGGCTGGTCAGATCATAATGATGAGCATCCAATGCGATGGGACGTTTTTTATGGCGAGATCAACCAATCCCTTGTCCAGCACTTAAGTAGTACTCGTACTTGTATTAGTAGTACTGCAAATGGCGATCTTTTGAATATCCCCCCCCCCCCCCCCGGATGTTTGTGAAAGAAGTGAAAATTTCGAAACCGGGAAAGTTTGAATTGCTACTCTATTGTACTACTACTGTAGTAGTAATACTTTTTACCTCCAAGGACCAAAATGGTTCCCACCGATGCAGCTAACGAGCACGCCTGACAAAGACATGGAGCCGCCGACAAAGAAACTGAGCCACCAATGGCAGGTAGCCGGTCGACGCGCGTACGCAGCACCACTTTGTGGACGAGGGAGAGATCAGCTGGCCGAGGTGTGGGGGTGGTGATGGGGGAGTTAAGGAGAGAGAAAACACATTTTTTTTGCGTGCATATATATATTATGGTCCTGAAATTTACTCTACTCACTATACCCTGTACCTTGTGTCAGGAACCGATCCTAGCTTTGCTCTTACATTGCGATGCCTTCAAATCCTCCTCTTCGCAGCTCTCTCGCTGCCTCCTCTTTACTAATATAGTCTCTTATCGCTCTTTATTTTTTTAACAGAAAAAAGGAAAAAATTCTTCTTATTTGCTTTTCAGAAAATAAATTCCTGTCACTTGGAAAAATTAAATTGATTATTTTTTGTTTTTAATATCTTTGATTGTTTTCAAAAGATGGCCAAATTTGTTGGCATGCAAATTCTTGGATATGGGATCATAAACATAAAGTACATTCTACATAAAGGACCTAAAAAAGGGAAAATTACATCGAGGTCCATACATTTAGCATAAAGGACCCTAAAATTGAGAAAAGAAAACATTCGGGTTCGGCTCCTTCTCGAGAGAGCAGTTGGTCGAGCTATACTCTTCATACTACTTCCTCTAGGATTGTTTTCAAAATATGGCCAAATCTGTCGCCATGCAAATTCTTGAATATGGGATCATCAACATAAAGTATGATGTAGAGATATGTCCTTGACCTCGTGGTCGTTCGGCTTGAAAATCCAAGATTTTTTCATACTTGTTGACAACTATGCTTAAATTCATTGAAATTTCATCACTTACTTTTAGGTTAGCATTTTACACGGTTGGTGGGAGTACATTCTACATCAAAGAACTAAAAAAGGGGGAAATTACATCGAGGTCCATACATTTAGCACAAAGGACCCTAAATTGGAGCAAAGAAAACAATCGGGTTCGGCTCCTTCTCAAGAGAGCAGTTGATCGATCCATACTCTTCATATTACTTTCTCTTCGATTGTTTTCACAATATGGCTAAATCTATCGCCATGCAATTTCTTGGATACTCGATCATCATAATAAAGTATGATGTAGAGATATAGCCTCGACCTTGTGGTCGTTCGGCCTGAAATCAAAGAATGTTCATACTTGTTGACAACTAGAAGCTGAAATTCGTTTAAATTTCACCACTTACTTTTAGCTTAGAATTTTACACGGTCGATGGGAGTACATTTTACAACAAGGACCTAAAAAGGGGGGAAATTACATCGAGGTCCATACATTTAGCACAAAAGACCCTAATATTAAGCAAGCAAAATAGTAGGGTTTGGTTCCTTCTCGAGAGAGTAGCTGATCGAGCCACACTCTTCATACTACTTCATCTTCGATTGTTTTCAAAATATGGCCAAATTTGTCGATATGCAAATTCTTGAATATGGGATCACCAGCATAAAGTCTGATGTACATATGGCCTTGACCTTGGTCGTTCGTCTTGAAATACAAGAATGGTTCGTACCCGTTGACAACTAAGCTTAAATTCGTTTAAATTTCACCACTTACTTTTTGGTTAGAACTTTACACGGTCAATCGGAGTACATTTTACATCAGGGACCTTAAAAAAGCAAAAATGACGTCGAGGTCCATACATTTAGTATAAAGGACTCTAAAAGGAAAATTTTCTGGTTCGACTCCTTCTCGAGAGATCAACTAATCTGAGCCAAACTCCTGATACTACTTCCTCTTTGATTGTTTTCAAAATATGGCCAAATTTGTTGCCATGCAAATTCTCTCATATGGGATCATCAACATAATGTATGATGGTTGATATATATGGCCTTGACCTTGGTCGTTCGGCTTGAAATCCAATAATGGTCATACTCGTTGACCAGTAAGCTAAAAAAATCGTCGAAATTTCACCATTTAGACTTTTAGGTTAGAATTTTACACGGGCATGGAAGTATATTTTATACCAAGGACCTAAAAAAGGGAAAATTACATCGAGGTCCATACATTTAGCACAAAGGACCCTAAAACTAAGCAAGGAGAACAGTCGGGTTCGGCTCCTTCTCAAGAGAGTAGCAGATCAAGCCATACTCTTCATACTACTTCATCTTCGATTGTTTTCAAAATATGGCACAATTTGTCGGGGTGCAAATTTTTGAATATGGGATCATTACCTTGGTCGTTCATCTTGAAATCCCAGAATGGTTCATGCTCGTTGACAACTAAGCTTAAATTTGTTTAAATTTCACCACTTACTTTTAGGTTAGATTTTTATACGGTTGGTCAGAGTACATTTTACACCAGGGATGCGAAAAAAGCAATAATTACATTGAAGTCCATACATTTATCATAAAGCTCCCTAAAAGGAATTTTTTTTGGTTCGGCTCCTTCTCGAGAGATCAGCTGATCTGAGCCAAACTCTATACACTACTTCCTCTTCGATTGTTTTCAAAATAGTGCAATTTGTTGCCATGAAAATTCTCTCATATGGGATCATCAACATAAAGTATGATGTTTATATGGCTTTGAGCTTGGTCGTTCGACTTGAAATCCAATAATGGTCATACTCGTTGACAAGTAAGCTTAAAATCGTCGAAATTTCACCACTTACACTTTTAGGTTAGAATTTTACATAGGTGTGGAAGTACATTTGACATCAAGGACCTAAAAAGTGAAAATTACACCGAGGTCCATACATTTAGCACAAAGGACCCTTATATTAAGCAAGGAAAATATTCGGGTTTGACTCCTCTAGAGAGCAGCTGATCGAGCCATACTCTTCACACTACTTCATCTTCGATTGCTTTCAAAATATGGCCAAATTTGTCAGCATGCAATTTCTTGGATATGGGATCATATGCATAAAGTATGGTGTAGATATGGCTTGACCTTGGCCGTTTGTCTTGAAAATCCAAGAATATGGTTCATACTCGTTGACAACTAAGCTTAAATTCATTTAAATTTCACCACTTAATTTTAGTTTAGAATTTTACACAGTCGGTGGGAGTACATTTTACATCAAGGACCTAAAAGGGAAAATTACATGGAGGTCCATACATTTAGCACAAAGGACCCTACAAAGGAAAACTTTTTGTTTTGTCTCCTTACCGAGAGACCAATTGATCTGAGCCAAACTCTTTGTACTACTTCCCCTTCAATTATTTTCAAAATATGGCCAAATCTGTTGCCATGCAGATTCTTTGATATGGGATCATCAGCATAAAGTATGATGTTTATATGGCCTTGACGTTGGTTTATCGACTGAAATCCAAGAATGTTCATACTCATTGACAAGTAAGCTTAAAATCTTCTAAATTTCACCACTTACACTTTTAGGTTAGAATTTTACACGGTGTGTGGAAGTACATTTTAAATCAAGTACCCAAAAAAGGGAAAATTACATTGATGTCCATACATTTAGCACCACCATAAAAATAAGCAAGGAAAATAGTCGTGTATGGCTCCTTCTCGAGAGAGCAGCTGATCGAGTCATACTCTTCGTACTACTTCATCTTCGATTGTTTTCAAAATATGTCCAAATCTATCGGCATGCTAATTCTTGGACATGGCGTCATCACCGTAAAGTATGATGTTGATATGGCCTTGAACCTGGTCCTTCGGCTTGAAATCTAGGAATTTTCATACTCGTTGACAACTGAGCTTAAATTTGTCAAATTTCACAACTTACACTTTTTGGTTAGAATTTTACACAGATGGTGGGGGTACATTTACACCAAGGACCTAAAAAAGGTAAAATTACACTGAGGTCCATGCATTTAGCATAAAGGACCATAAAATTTAGCAAAGAAAACAATCGGGTTCGGCTCCTCGAGAGAGAAGATGATTGGGCCCTACTCTTCATACTACTTCCTCTTTGATTTACAAGAAAGATTTATTGTGTAGGGAACTGGGAGCAGAGTAGTACTATTCTGAAGGGAACTCGAGCAGAGGAACATGCGTCTGTTTTCATTTTATTCAACCTCACCTATACGCTCTATCCCCACTTCTACACCAAGCGCCACCATTCTTCTCCTCCACAATGCCGCTTTCTGATCCTGTTCACCGCACAGTATGAGAGTGTTTGTTCTTCTCCCTGTCCCGCCTGCCACCATCGATCTTCCCACTTTTCCAGAAAACCAAATCAAGCCACTGACCCAACTTCCATCAGCTCCCTTGCGATGGCAGGACCGAGCAAGGATAGTGATGATTCTGAGCTGTTCCAGCATGTTTTTACCGAAGGCTCGCTTGAAGAACTCATAACCAGATGCGACATCATCACCGCCGCGACCCTCGCCAGTTCGTCCAAACATCTTCTTGACTCGGCAAAATATAGTGCAACTTTACATGCTTCTCAGCCGTTTGGCCTCCCCTGTGTTCTTCATTCTCACTCGACTAAGAAACCATGGGAATGCAACGAGTACTTCGAGGGTAAGGGCACGACATGCAAGCTGACGCTGCTGGACAGATTCTCCTCCGACGTTGTGTTCCCGAATTGAATGGGTAAGCAGTGGGTAGGTGCCAATGGAGATTGGATCGCCACTTTTGGGTCCGAGTGCAAGTGGGAGCTTGTCAATGTGTACACTCATCAACGCGTTCCTTTCCCACAAGTCAATGAGTTTGTACCCACCAATGATATGTTTACACCATGCATAATGATCGCCCTATTCTCCTTCGGAAGATTGCTATTTGCCGAGCTCCCACAGCTGCGGCTGATTATTTATATTTCTCTCTTATCGCTATCTTCAACTACTCAATTGCTACCCTTGATGGTGATGAGTATGCATGGACAGTTCTTGAGAACCATTTCTAGTGCTATTTCAGATACAGTGATGCACTCATCCACAAGGGTCTGGTGTTTGCAACCACTGAGAGTGGCAGTGTTTATGTTTGGAATCATCTGTATTTTGGTAAGTTTGATCCATTCCTGTTCTAAACACTAGCTTCAGTTTTAATGGATGTAAACTAGTGTTAGCTGATTTGGCCGTCATTTCTTTTTGTAGGTCCTATTCTGCTCCTGTCACCACCTGTCACGCATCTCGAGGAGGGAAACCTTGATGCCATAGATGATAACAAGCACGAACCTGGTTTATGGTTCTTAGCAATATCTACAGATGAATCTCGCCTTCTTCTTATCCATACCGTGGGCGTTACTGATGAGGAGTTTTATGGCGGTACTTATTATGGTCATGGCAATCGTGTTGCTGATCATAGTGTTGATCGTTGCGGTCGCACTTGTGGCACCTATGCTACTGGGTTTGGCTGCAAGGTGTACTCAAAGGACACTGCTTACTTATATCCACCTAAGCCATGGATAGAGATTGCTAACCTGGGAGCAAATTCCCTTTTCCTTGGATTAAACTATCTGATTAATATTGCGGTAGGCGGTCAGATGTTTCCCTTAGATATCTGACGAGAAGCAACTATGTCTACACCTCCCACCATTCAATATGACTTGGATATACGCCGTTTCCTGAAATATGGTGCTTCAATCTAAATACCAAAGAAGCAGTTGTTGGTTTCTCAACCAACGTTGCATGGAAATCTCTGGAGACTCCATTATGGTTCATCCCGAGCATCGCCAATGCCCGTGATTGGAACCAAACTACCGTCAGTAATCGTAATACTATTTAATAGGATAGCTCAGTTTATATCAAGTGCAGTAGATGGTCTTGCTTTTCTTTTGTAACTTGGCCTTGTCATAAACTCATAATATAGACAAGGATTTGGGCATTTTGAGTTTCCTATGGAGGTTACACACAGGCATTAATGCGAGAAGGAGGCATGCACACAGGCATTATGTTTCTTCCAATGATGAGTGTTCGGAGAAAAGGGAAAATTGAATCTGTCACTTTGAAATGCTGCTGAATATGTCCAAGTGACGCTGAATGTGAACTGTGAATCTGTTGTTTTTCTTTCTTATTATGTACTGCTGTATATTTCAAATGCTACTAAACCTATCAAAAGTTTTGTTCGGTACTTGTTCAGATCGACCGGTCGAGTGCAGAATATGGTCTCACTTTCCTTTTGAATCAGTCCCTGCTACATCTATTGAATTTCAATGTCCGCATTGCTGAATATGTCAATTCTTTTGGTCACTGTCTATGTACTGCCACAATCTGTCAAGTGCTGCTGAATATGAACCGAGAATCTATCTGATATTTTTATGGTCTATTCTATACTGCCGAATCTTCCAAATGCTACTGAATCTGTCAAATATTCTGTCATTACTATTAGTACAATATTTTGTAGAATGAACTGTGATGTACTGGTAATTGGTTAGATGAAGTGCATCAGATTGTCTTGCTTTTCTTTTGAAACTTAGCATTGTTACAATTATCTGGATGAGTCTTGGGCATTTTGGGATGCTATGGGCGGTCACAGAGGCATTGATGTAAGGAGGAGGTACTCACATAGAAGCAGACTTGATCGTCAGTTTTACTTGCTCTAATGATTGAGTCTATTCGGAGAACAGGCCAAACTGATCGTGGGCCAAGATTTTTTTAGCTGGAACAAGAACTAATTCTCTTTGTATTGCTATTGAATTTCAAGCAGGAAAGCTACTGAATCTCTCATTCGGCCCCTCTTTAGCCTAGAAAAGTTTAATTTAGTCTTTTCAGGGTCAGGTACTGCTGACCACAGGCCAGCGGAAATTTTAGAAAGGAGCCCATGGAGCATAGCCGAGAACATATTAGTTCGGCCTTTTAAGGGTCAGCGGACTACTGAGCATAGGCCAGTGAAATTTGAGAATGAAGCCCATGGAGCATAGCCTGTGGAATATAACCCACGTAGAGAAATAGCCAAACTCTTTTTAATTCGGCCTTTTGGGCATTTCCCCCCACCTCTCATATTAAAAAAAACTCTGCCTACCCATGTTTTTAAGAAAATACCCCATTATGTGGCATTTTATAAATTGAGATGCCAGGAGCGCTGCCCTATTACGTTTATTTGATAAACAGAATATTTTAAGAGATAAACATAGACACACAAAATATTTTAAGAAGACTAATACAGAAGTTGTAGTACTAATAAAAGTTTAATGATATTTTTTCTATAAATATCTTTGTTGTATTTGGCACTCAGTTTACGTTTATTTGATTTGAAGGTATTTTGTTCAATTCGCCTTTGTGTGTGTGTGTATCTTGGGTTTATATTTTTTCTTCTAGCAATATCACATTACGGAGAGGCTAACATCATGGACCCACCAGCATGCAACGTCCCTGGAGTTTGTTTTGAGGGTGGGTTCGAAACAAAAGTTTAAATACTTGTACAGAGAGGCTCGCATCAGGGACCCACCAGACAGAACATACAAGGCTGCATCAGGGACCCTTAAGCCAGAACATGCCAGAGAGGCTGACATAAGGGCCCCAGCAGTAAGACCATACACGGCTGCCATGGTGAAAACAGCGGATCCGGCCAAAAAAAGTCCATCACACACACGTTGCACTTACAGAGAAGCTGACATGTCGGACCCAGCAGGCCCAAGCATAGCCCATGAAATTAGCCTATCATCCCCAAGCATAGCCCAATACTACCTTTTAATTAGGCCGTTTCGTGGTCTTGTGGCCACCGACCGTAGCCCATTCAATTTAGGAGTGAGCCCACGGAATATAAGCCATGACGAATAGGGCATCCGCCCCGAGTTAGCCCAGAATCTTTTAATTCGGCCTTTCCGAGCATTTTTTGTACTCTGGGGCTGACATCTGGGACCTTAAAAAACAGTCCAACATACACACGTTTCTTTCAAATAGAGGCTATCAGCTGGGATCCAATATAGACATGTTTCCTGCAAAGAGGTGGTTGACATCTGGGACCTAGCAAGTTTCCAAGGTCAAAACAGCGGACACGGCCAAAAAAAGTACATCATACGCACGTTTCATTTACAGAGAGGCTGATATGTGGGACCCAGCAGCGCTACCTTATACAGATGCTGCATCAAGCAACGTAGCCAGTTCGAAATAGGAAGGCGCAAGCGAGAAAAAATTTCAGCATGTACACGTTTCTTTTAATGAGAGGCTGAAATGGGGGACCCAGCAGCGTGAGCAAACGGCAGATTCGTCGAGCAACACTATCTAGTTCAGAACAGGGTAGTTCTAGAGAAGAAAAAAATTCTATCATACCCATGATTCTTCTAATGTGAGGCTGACATAAAGAACCCACCAGCCTGAATAAATGGCTGATGCAGCGAACAAAGCTATCAAGTTCGGAACAAGAAGGCGCGACAGAGGGTAAAAAAAGCCATCATACACACGTTTCTTGTAATGAGAGGATGACATGTGGGGCTCAAGAGGTTGGTTAAATGGTAGATGTGTCGAGCAGAGCTATCAACTCGGAACGGGGTAGCGCGAGCCAAGGGAAAAAAATCCATCATACACACGTTTCTTCTAATGAGAGGGTGACATGTGGGGCTCAGGAGGTTGGTTAAACGGTAGATGCGTCGAGCAGCGCTATCAACTCGTAACGGGGTAGCGCTAGCTAAGGAAAAAATTCCATCATACACACGTTTCTTCTAAATAGAGGATGACATGTGGGGCCCGACATCGTGATTAAATGGTAGATGCATCGAACAGCGCTATCAACTTCGGAACAGGGTAGCGCGAGCGAAGGAAAAAAATTCCATCATGCACATGATCCTTCTAATGAGAGGCTGACATGTGGGACCTAGCATCCTGACTAAACGGTAGATGCATCGAGCAACGTTTTCGAGTTTAAATTAGGGAGGTGTGACCAAAAAGTATGGTCCGCTAGAGATACTGATGTCCGGGACCCACACGCCTCAAAAGACTTTGGCGAGACAACATCACGCGAGGAAACAAAAATCTTGTTTCTGCCACGCGCCAGCCAAGCATCCTCCACGTTTTTAGCAGATCGGTCGTAGTAGAGGGCCGTGAAACCGGAAAAAAAGTTTTCCATCGGTCACGCCCGAGCCGAGAATTTCGTCGCGGAAGACGCGCCTTCTACGATGACCGTCGGGCTAATTCGTTGCAGAAGGAAACTTTTCTTGTAGTGATCCCAGGCAGATATTGAGTAAACCCGGCTAGAATTGCTCTACCTGGGCCGACAGTACCTGAGCTGAGTTAGCCCAGGCCGGCTCACCTTCATCCTGGCTTGGTTGTTCCCGCCAGGCCCACATCGCCTCAACCTCCTCACTACCGACATAACACTTAACTCGGCTGGGCCAGGATAATTCTTACCCGGGTGGGCCGGCGCCAATGAATCTCGGCCTACCGTGGGCCGAACTCCTCAGCGCCATTTCACCCCGACGCCACCTTACTCGGTCAACCCCATCGCCACATCGACACTGCCCTCTCGCGGTGGGCCGGCTTCGGTAATCCCGGCCTACCACGGGGTATCTTTATCGCCCCACCTCGCCACACTCCACACAGGTGGGCCGGCACAAGGATAACCTGGCCCACTACAAGATAACATTGCTGCCATGCTGTCTGACCCGACTGGGCCGCTTCTGTCTGGGTCCACCGCGGGGTAATACCATCACCTCACCGCCTAACTCGGCTGGTCTCCTTTTCTCTTCTCCGAGGTAGAGTTTGCTGCCCTCCAGGCCAAGTTTGCCCAAGAGAAGGCCCTCTAGGCCAAGTTTCAGCCAGGCAGGCTGGGTTTAAGATGCTACCCTTTGCTCCAACGAGCCCAGGCAATGACACCTCGACCTCCTTCACTACTATGACTATGAAGCCAACGTCTACTTCAACATACTACAAGCCCTTGCCTCATATGCAAGTCTTGGGATGCCCTGGCTCAGAATAGCAGATGCAGCCTCGTCAAGTACAAGATGCTCCTAGGTTCTCATGAGAGGATGAGACGAGTGGCTAGGAAATGCCAAGGACAAGTACTAGAGGACAAGGCAAAGGACAGACAAGACTTGACAAGGCCCATGACTTGTCAGTTGACAAGACCCCCATAGTCAAATCATGAACAGTAGACAAGACCCCATTAGTCAACTCAGGAACAATACTTGTGGGGCATACCTTGTCCCCTGGGCTTCCCTTTATAAGGGGCACCAGGCGGATCAATCTAGGGAGACCCCTTGGGGGCTCTTTTCTTCTCTTCTCACGTACGAGCACTCCTTCTTCCTCCTCTAGTTATCTCATATACAGAGAAACCATTAGAGGCATAGAGGGCACAACTGAAGGAGCACCAATGTAGCTATAGTAAATGGCCAGGTTATATGATCTAGCATGCATGGGGCTTTATATCACTAGGAGAGCCCTGAACCTAGGTATATCATGTGTGTTTCCACAGTTCTTCCATATGCGGTCTTCCCTGCACATCCCTCCCCGGATCCTCTAGTGTCCATTCGGCCCCAACATAAGCCTACCCAAAGCATATGCCGTGACACCACCATGACATCCAGGGCCATAGTTTCCAAGGCATTTCACCATAGTTTCTACTGGCCTACCACACTCGAAGACATAGAGTAGATGGTTCATGCATGCAACGGATGCCAGCGCTTCAGCCAATAGAAGTACACACCGACTTCGGCGCTTAAGCCCATTCCCATCATGTGGCCTTTTGCCATCTGGGGTGTCAACATGTTCCATCCCTTCAAGATGGCTTAGTGTAATACCTCGGACCCTATGCTCTAAGCTCAAGCCTGGATGAACCCAAAAGTGGACATGACGTACTACCGTGGGGTCGTGCAGCCACACACAGTAGGCCCACCTCGTGGAGCAGGTCATGGTACCGGCCAACCATCCCACCCACTTTCAAGAACATCGGGACAAGAGCGAGTGGTGTATTCGATAGGTATAGCGATCAAAAACATACACAAATGAGTATGTATGTCAGTGACATACAATAGACATTAGAGCCACACCATCTGAAAACAATAGAGACGGAAATATTCAACGCCATACGACAAGATCCAAATATCCTAGATAGAGATAATAGTTTAGGATACATCCTCCTACATCACACATCAGAGTATCAAGCAGAAGCGCAAAACAAGATCCGAGTATGGAAAATAAGAAAATTGGCATAATATTCCCTGAAAATAAGCACAAATTGCCCACAGATCTCATGGATCTCAATCCCTGAAATCTCTACACCTGACAGCCATTGCCACCATCAACCCAGAAACCTTCTTGTGAGTATACCTCATCTGAACCAAATATTTATCGTGTGAGACCCTAGGGGTACTTAGAAAGTCTTAATGTGTTGGGGGATACCCCCGGGTAGGGTCACTCCGGGGTATAAGGGCCGAGTTAGCCGAGGTTCGGCAAGGTCAAAGCGGACGCTGGCCGGGTCACCTCAAGGCAGGCCGGATCATGGAGTAACCCGGACCAGGAGGGGGGTCGCCTGACATTGCCTCATCCGACTTAAGGAGTAAGTCAGAAGTGCTTGTCTAACTTATATGCAGGAACAGGTGTGGCCGGATCTACTATGATTCGGGTCCTCGCTTAGCTTCTAGGAGAAGGAAGGAATCTCTCTGGTCAAAAAGAAGGTCCGGTACGCACTGCATGAGCGGAGAAAGCAAGGGCAGGACCACCGGGTCATGGCTGACAAGGGTGACGAGGCCCATGTCGGCTGACGTGGGCGCCGCAGAGGCCTATGTCGCTAAAGCATGTGTGATGCGGGGGAAAAGCACCCCTGTCGGGTTACCACTTTGGGAGGGGGCATATTCTTAGGAATATGCCTCCACGTATGCCCTAGGCAGGGACCAAACTTCCTCTATATAAGGGGGGCCAGGTTTCTGGTAGAGGGGGTTGGTTGAGCGCTAGTTGGTTTGGTGATTCCATAGAGACTAGTTGAGTTCTTTGAAGCCATAGTGCTAGTTGATCTAGGGTTCTAGGGAAAACTAGTAGGCAAGAGTAAGAGAGCTCCTTCTTCCTCCTCTCGCCAATACATCTCAAGAAGCACTTGTAATCTTGGAGATATAGCAATACAAACTTATGTGTGGAGAATCACTCCACTATCCCTCCCTGGATTCCCCTAGCATGTATTAGTCCCCACCTTTAGCCTATCCATGGCATCTGCCGTGACACCACCACGACATAATGCATCTAAAGGGACCAACTTGGGGGTGACGCAATTGCAGTGAAAGATAATAGCTAAACAGTTTTATAGAGACACACTACAACATTCGCCCAACCAAATATGTATGGACGCTCATTAATTAGTAACAACAGTGATATAAGTAACATAATTAAACATCGCTCGCCCTCCTTCTCGCTACTGATGAGAAGGCAGAAGAACATACCATCCGTTAGCAATTTTATTAACCATTACATGACTGTTGCACTATTTACTAGTCATGCTTAGTCAAATTAAAGGCGGTACTTTAGTTATGCTTGTGTATGATCTAGAAACTGTGATCCAAGTCATCCATAACCGCAAATACGGCTTTTAGAAAGATTTACCCTGTAGGGGTGCACAAATAGCAACACACACACGATCGACCTCGGGAAGGACCAAATAAAAAGCAACGAGGCCTCACAACAATGCATTCACATGATTCATAAATTATTTCAGGGGGGCCACCCCCAATAAGCTACCCTCTACGAAGTCGGCCGGCTCAGTGATGGACCCAGGGTGTGTGGTGACGGCTGTAAAGGACTGGGAACCCGAAAGTGTGACTGGTCTTGTCGATACAGTGTAAACGTGGCATGGAGTTCCTAAAAAGTACATGTGCTCCACACGCAATAGTAAATAAAGCAGTAAACATGGCATAAGTACATGATAGTAATAAAGCCCCAAACTAGTTTGTGGCCCTAAGATATAAAGTACGAATCAAGCTCAGGCGAAGGGGGATCCATAGAGTCTCCCGAATTTGGATAGTGCGAATATTCAAGGAACAGGAATCAACTACTCGGGGTCCCACAGGACACAAGTGAGCGTGGAAGAACCAAATAATAGCTATTGCCCACTCGTGCCTCTTTCTTTAGTTCTCCCATTGCTATATAGTTTAAGTTGTTTAGGTACCTCATTATCCAAAAAGACTCACGCAAACCCTACACATGTAGTTCTATGACTCGCATAGCTCAAACAACTCATGTAGTAATAGCTCATAGGATTGAGGTTACAAGTTTCGGTGGGGTTTAAAGGTAAAGGCTATGCAATACTTGGGATTCAACTTAATTCAATCATGACTGAATGGTGCAAGAATAAGATATAAGCATAGTGACTATATGTATGCAAGCATGGGAATTGCTTGCCTGTCGGATCAGCTGCATAGTAGGAAGGATCCGGGTAATACTCCTGAGACTCCTGATATTCTCCTTGCTAAGTGTCTATCCAGATAAAAACCAAACACACAAGGGCCAAAATAAATACATTGCACAATCATATAAGTCATATGCAACAAGCAAACAAGGTATGCTATGATGGAATCATGCACAATTGCATGGTATAACATAGCATGGCATGGGTGAGGTGTGGAAACAAGAAATAATCATTTTATTCATTTATTTAGGCATGTTTTACTCCCATAACAGTTCTGAATATTTAATATTAATATGATGCATGCTTCAATTCATATCATGGAATGCATAATCAGAACGAGCTCACCGTGCTGATCGATTTGGACATATCATTTATTGAATTTGGAATTACAGAATTAAAGTTATTCATTTATTAAGAATTTGGTATTTAAATGGTATTTAATAATTCGAAAATTTAAATTGCCCAGAATATATTTTAAATAGCATATCCATATTCCTCATGTTTTTCTGATTAAAAAACATATATTATTTGGAACTATAAATTTAAAGCAATCAAATTAGTCAAATGAGGTCAAAGTCAAAGGTTTGACTTGTGAGAGTCAACTCTGGTCAAATTTGAAATTAGATTTGGATTCACAATTGAAAATAATTCATATTTCATTTTGAAAGTTTAAAAAAATTAAGAAGATATGATTTAATTGAGTTTAAATAATTTTCTGGAATTTTTATTAGTTGGAAATATGTCATGGATACTTTTATCACCAAGGGGTATCCCACCCACGGAGAGTGACATGTGAGGCAGAGGGCAAAGGGGGGCCACTGGCGCGTTGGACGGCGTGGTGGTGACAAGTGGCAGGACGGAGGTCCGCGGGTTTGAAGAAGCGGGGGGCCTTTCTATAAAAGTGTCAAGAGCTGCTATCGAAAACTGATAGACGAACATCGGTTTCAGAGAGTTTCGACAAAGTTTGAATGAAGATGGCGACACATCTAGTGTAGAACTGGAGATGAGGTAAAAAGGAAAAACAGAGAAGGAAGGTAGCTCTATAACTTAGAAGAACGAATTTTCTAGGAAACATGCTGAGAACATAGGGGTTTCAGTCGGTAAAACTGATGAACTAAAACCGCGGATTGCATTGACGATCACCGGACTTGGGGGAAGGATTGCAGTTGATATAGGGTTCTGTTTGATGTATGGTTTTCACCTGGGTGAAGCCTGATGTACCGAGAGCAAATTTTGTTCAGGATACTTCGTCGGATCTGAGGTGAGTCGATGGGAAAACGAGGGAGTTCAAAGGCGTGACGGCTTGTTAACGAGGCGGACAGCGGGCAATGTTGCGGCGAGCAGTGAGCGCGGCATGGGACAGGGGAAGGCAGGGGGATGAGGCTCACTGGGAGAAGCAGACAGCGATGGGTCGGTGATGATCACAGAGAGGTGTCAGGGCACTCGACGATAGGAGCCACGGGCGTGCGTAGCAACGACATGGGCGAGACTTCTCCTGCTCGCTGCAGCAACCTTGCGGCATCAGGGAGAGGTAGAACAAGTCCATGATGATGACGACAAGAGGCAACCAGGAAAGTGGCGATGGTGGCGGTAGTGATGCCATGGCGGCTTGGTAGTGGATCGGGGAGGGTTTGCTTGAAGAAAAAGTAGAGGGGAAAGGATATGGTCAGTGGTGGATGCGAGGTAGAGGGGAGCCTCTGCCCACTTTATCAGGAGGAAGAGAGGAATCTGAGAGAGGTCACGAGGGGAGCGAGGCAGCTGTGAGAGGGTCACGAACCTAATGTGAGCTGGCATGATCGAGCACATGAATACTGGGAAGAAAAACAGGAGCGCAAGGCGTCGGTCTTGTCTGCTTGGCTGGTTGGGTTTAGGAAAGAGAGGGAGATGGTTTAGACTAGATGGTTAGTTTAGGTAGACCCAAGCAAGGTAGTTAGGTTTTACTTTATTTACATTTATATAATTTTTTTTTTTGCAAAGGGGCCAAAAGCCAAGCAAGCAAACAAAAGCAAGGTGAAAGGATTTGATTGATTTGTATTTAAATTATGGGATCATAGCTCCAAAAATATGAATGGAACGACACCAAATGGAAAGATAAAGAAGAGAGGTTCCATAATGCATGGGCCATCCATGCATTAATGCATGATCTAATTGTGAAAAAAAAGATGTTTAGCATTGTCCAAGAGTTATGCAAGCTCAACAAAAGGAATGGAGATTGAAGGAATGTGTAAGAAGAATCTCTCCCAACTTGTTTGGATTAATTCTAAATCATGAGAAAGCATGAATAGCAGTGGTGTATATGTTTCATATAGCCTCCATACATTCAATCATGACCATAGATTTAGAAGGAACCATATGCAGGAGAACAAGATAGGATCCACCCAAATTATTTATGAGCTAGATTTAAATACCACAAGAAATGCTTGGGCTCATATAGAGGTTGGATGGTGGAATTATAAGGTGAAGACATAGAAAGGTGGTGGAGTTGTAAGAGATATGCCCACAACTCAACTTGGGCATGAAGAAATATATCAAGAGCCAACTGCAATATATCAAGAAGCAAATACAAGTAATACAATATAATGCATATGGGATAAGAACAAAATAAGAGGGGGTTTATATGATGCTCAAATGCAAGGTGGCATGGTGACATGAGCATGATATAATGATGATGCAATTAATAACCTGTAGGAAGTAGCAATATATAGACTAGGAAAGTAACAATTCAATAGTTAGATAATTGGGATGCTACAACTCTCCCCCACTAAACAAGAATCTCGCCCCGAGATTCCTAGGAAAAGAAAAGGACCAAGGAAAGGTGGGTGTTCGGAACAAAGGTGATCCTCACATTCCCAAATTGATTTCTCAATGGAATGGTGCGACAAATACACCTTGCAAAACTTGCTAGTCTTGTTGCGAGTCTTTCGTTTTGCTTCTACGAAACAAAGGACTTGAAGAGATTCAAAATAAGGAAGCTTCCTACTTCAAGATGAAGGATGAGACACACCGATAGGATTCAGGATCAAAAGCTGCAAGTGAGGATGATTCTTGCTCTCGCCGGAAGAAAAGAGCAACTTTGGAGAAGTTAACAACCACTTATGAAAATAGCATTGTTTCTTCCTTTAGATTTAAGAAATAAATTTCAGAAAACAATATTGCCTTCAAACAATAGAGTTCCTTGATATCAGCTGATGAGGACTCATTCATAAATATGATGATTCTGCTTGTTTGAGCTGGAAGGAAATATTGAGCCTCGTTGAAAAATATCACAAGGAGAATCCATTCCTAGTTGGACATGATACTTTTATTTATAAGAACTTTATTCTACCTAAATCGTGGTGTTATTTTTTGACTAGATTTGGCATCTATCGGACTAGTGCCACCGGGAGGAGAGGGAGGAAGGCGACCGAGGGATGGAAGATGCACTAGGAGGCAATTAGGAGAGCAACCATGATCAAGAGAGATATGTGGCGCACCAGGACATGTTTGAGGTGCACCACGACATATGGCCTGCGCGCCAAGTAGGCCGAACCCATCTATGGGTCGGTATGTATCAGTTTGAGTCGAACCGGGTTAGTTTGGGCCAAGATATGGCTGTTTTTAGGCCTGCATAGAGGGGAGGACGCCCCAGCCCTTATATAAGCTTCCGTAGCTGTCACAATTAGGTTAGACCGTGTTAAAATAAACTCTAGTTCTAGATAGATCTGCTACAAGCAATCGTCTGAATTATTCAGCACAAATTCGTATCGATCTGGTGTGTTGCTACTATAATCTGAGTGTGATTAGTTATTCAATTGGGAATTAGCCAACTGCAAGTTTGAGTGTGATCTATTGTTCCATTGGGAATTAGTAGATTGCAATACTGTCTCCTGGTCAGCGGCTGAAGTGTGTGGAGTTGCGAATATCCAAAGGGTTGAGAGTTGTTGCATATGGTAGCAGGGATTAGCCGGAGAGTTCTCAGATTCATACAAGTTATCTTCATCATCTACATCGCCATCTACCTCAGCTTACCGAGAAGATTGGGCCACCCCTTATGAGTTTGTCAACAACCAGTCACTTGGCAGCTTTAATTGTTGGTAACATTGATATCGAAACACCTACTCGTGATATCATCATTCATAATAAAAAACGGGGTTAGAACATATTTCTTCATTGCACCCATCTTTGTAGTATCAGTTGTTATTTCCTTTTGCTGAGAGGGGTTTTCACTTGGATATTTCTTACCTTGGTGTTGACATGGCTAACAAGGTACCCGGGCAGCTCTCACCATGCAAGACTATTACTCTTTCTTGTGTCATTACCGTCCATCATACACAAACCCTTACTCATGTTATGGCTTGTTGTCATCTCAAGCTGTTGTCAATTCACGGGCGTGTATAGATGAGGGTTGCTTGTGGTTCATAATTAAGAATCAGGACACTCTTAGGTGCGAGCATTTCCAGGGCATTACGGATGCTGTTGGTGAGAGTTTCGTGGACGTTTGTGATGTTGGTAAATAAATTATTTTTCCTTCTACCCACATTGGTGGGCGGCGTTATTTTCAAGAAAATTTCCAGGATATCTTGCCGTTGCTCGTGTTTACGAATCTCCAATCTTTTTTCCACTTTCACTTGTAATCTCAAGTGGCTTCAAATTACCGAGGCTCTTCTGTATGAACCTGGTCAAAAGCCTTCTGATAGGGCTGATGTTGAGGGCTAACCTCGTGGGTGGCCCGATCTTTCACGAATCCCTTGGATATCTGGCAGAGTGAGTGGGGGAAGAGGGAGAGGATGAAATCCGCGAACTCGCATAGGAATAACATGATGAAATCTCACACACACAAAGACACGGTACAAACCAATATCTCACGCTGTCCGCCACCGGTCTGGCGCAATCCCTAGGATCAGCATCGGGCAAGGATCTCTCTCTAACCAGCACGGCGAGTGATACATTGCAAATGTATCTATAATTTTTGATGTTCCATGCTTTGTTTTATCCACTTTCTTGTGTTTTGTTCCAACTTTGGAGTACTTTTCATATGATTTCTTGGACTAACCTATTAACAAGAGCCATAGTGCCAGCTGCCTATTTTCTGCTGTTTTTGGTTCCAGGAAAGTCAGAAAATGATTATTCTCAGAATTGGACAGGACAAAAGCCAAAGTGCCTATTTTTCCGGAAGGGATCAAGTGCCAGAATACGAGATGGAGAAGGGCCAGGGAGCCACCACACCACCTGGCTGCGCGGCCAGGCCTAGCCCACTCCAGGGGGTGGTGTGGCCGCTCCCAGCACCCCCTCGGCCTCTCCTTCCGCCTATATATTCCCCTTGGGACGAAAACCCTAAGTACCCGATCAAATATCCACGAAAAAGTCTGTAGCCGCTATCATCTCCATCCCTAGATCGGGAGGGATCTAAAGCTCTTCCCGACACCCTGCCGGAGTTGGGAATTCACCCTGGAGGCCTTCTTCATCACCATGCAAGCCTCCGGTGTGATGCGTGAGTAGTTCATCCTTGGACTACGGATCCATGTAGTAGCTAGATGGCTGGTTTCTCCTCCTTTGTGCTTTCATGTTTAGATCTTGTGAGCTCCGTTCATGATCAAGATCATCTATTTGTAATCCATACATGTTGTGTTTACGGGGATCCGATGGATATTGAGATGCTATTTCAGATTGCTTATTGATTCTATCATGTCTTTGTTATTTGAGATCTTGCATGCTTTCTGTTGTTAGTAGCTATATTGGCCAAGTAGATGCTAGCAACTCCAAGAGTTAGTATTTATGCTCGATAGTGGGTTCATGCCTCCGTAACTGGGAAGTGACAGAAATCTCTAAGGTACTAGATGTGATGTTGCTACTAGGGAGAAAACAACAATCCTTTGTTCATAGAACAATTGTATTGTTTACTTTACATGCAGTTCGTAAAGCAACAATCTATTGCTTGCAACTTAATACTGGAGGGGGTTCGGATGATAACTTGAAGGTGGATTATTAGCCATAGATGCAGTTGGATGGCGGTCTATGTATTATGTTGTAATGCCCAATCAAGTCTCAGAGGAGTCAAGATGATTAGTATATGCATGTATTGCTTTCTCGGTGTTTGTCAATTGCCCCACTGCATTTTGTTCACCCAGCATGTTTTCTATCTAAGGAGAGCCACCTCTAGTGAACTATGGATCCCGGTCCTTGTCTTTTACATACAATCTATAAAATGTTTCTGCTTTGTGTTTACTTTCTGCAAACTTTTACTTCTTTCCATTCGATATGTTTAATCCTTTGTTTTCCGCAAAACACGGTGAGATTGACAACCTCATCGCAAGTTGGGGACAAAGTTCTGTGGTTGTGTTGTGCAGGTCTCCACGTTGCTACTAGAACCGGTAGTGCGCCCTGCCAAAGCTCAGCTAGTAACACCTTTGGGGTGTTTCCTTGTTCCTACTGGTTAGATTAAACCTTGGTTTCATAACTAAGGGAAAACTTACTGCTGTGCTCATCATACCTTCATCTTGGGGTTCCCAACAAGCTCTACGTCGAACGATGAGCACATCAAGATCTTTTCTAGCGCCGTTGCCGGGGAGTCAAGGACATCTTCACAAGGGGAGTCCCTCATAACCAATCTCTTTACTTTGTTGTTTTTGTTTTGCTTAGTTTTCTTTTTGCTTTGTTTGCTTGTTTTGTTCTTCAAAAACACAAAAAAAATTAGTTTTACTAGTTTGCTTTCTTATTTGAAAACCCAAAAAAATGACTACTCTTGAAAACACTAAGTTGTGTGACTTCACTAGCACCAACAACAATGATTTTATGAGCACACCTATTGCTCCACATGTGGCTAAAAATACTTTCTTTGAGATAAAACCTTCTTTGCTCAATCTTGTTATGAGAGAACAATTTTCTGGTATTGGTAATGAAGATGCTGCTTCCCATCTAAATAACTTTGTTGAACTTGTTTCCTTTCTCTTTGATAGGAAAAGCTAAAGAGTGGTTGAATTCCTTAACTAGGAGTAGTATTGATTCTTGGACTAAGTGCAAAGATGCTTTTATTGGAAAATACTATCCTCCTGCTAAGATTATATCTATGAGAAGTGAAATAATGAAGTTTAAACAACTTGATAATGAGCATGTTGCTCAAGCTTGGGAAAGAATGAAATATTTGGTAAAGAATTGTCCCACTCATGGACTGACTGCTTGGATGATCATCCAAACTTTTTATGCAGGATTGAACTATTCTTCAAGGAACCTATTCGATTCTGCTGCTGGAGGTACCTTTATGACCATCACTTTGGGTGCTGCAACAAAACTTCTGGACAATATGATGGTTAATTATTCTGAATGGCATACTGAGAGAGCTCCACAAGGTAGGAAGGTAAATTCTGTTGAGGAAACCTCCTCCTTGAGTGATAAAATTGATATTATTATGTCTATGCTTGTTAATGGGAAAGCCCATATTGATCCAAATAATGTTCCTTTGGCTTCTTTAGTTGCTCAAGAAGAGCAAGCTAATGTGAACTTCATAAGAAATAATAATTTTGGCAACAATGCTTATGGTAATAATGCTTATAGGAACAATTTTGGTAACAACAATTATAAGCCATATCCTCCCAACAATGGTAACGCTTATGGAAATTCTTACAACAATAATAAGAGTGGTCCCTCTGAATTTGAAGTTATGCTTAAAGAGTTTATTAGTAAACAAACTGCTTTCAACAAAACTATTGAGGAAAAACTCTCTAATGCTGAAAGAAATATAGCATCTTTGGCTGAAACTCAATCTTCATTGAATAAAATGGCTGCTAAACCTGAAACTAATGATAATCCCTTTGCAGCTACTAATGCCATACAAGTAAGAATTGATGAAAATGTTAGACTATTAGCTGAATTACATGCTAAGTGGGAAAAAGAAGATGAAATTGCTAGAAACATTAGTGTTTCTACTATCACCACCACTACTGTTGAGGCTAGTAATAGTTCTACTACTTTAGATGATAAAGTTGATTTTGATCTTGATGGTTGCAACATCTTTGAAGTTATTAAGTTCCTACAAAAGCTTGCTAAAAGTCCTAATGCTAGTGCTATGAACATGGCCTTTACAAAACACATTACCGATGCTCTCATAAATATTAAGGAAGAAAAGATGAAACATAAAGCTTCTATTCCTATAAAACAAGAGGATGGTTGGGAACCCATCATTAATATGAAAGTGAATGACTTTGATTTCAAAGCTTTATGTGATCATGATAGTAGTGTTTCTATTATGCCTAGAAGGATTTATGATATGCTTGATTTGCCTCCTGTTAAAGATTGTTATTTGAATGTCCCACTTGATTATAATGCTAAAAAGAAACTCATGGGGAGTCTTAATGATGTTCTTATTATGGTTAACGATGCCTATGTCCCTGTTGATTTCTATGTTTTGGATGTTGAATACAATGCTTCTTGTCCTATTACTTTGGGAAGACCTTTTCTTAGAACTGTTGGTGCCATCATTGATATGAAAGAAGGCACCATTAAATATCAACTCCCACTCAAGAAAGGTATAGAAAACTTCCCTAAAAAGAGATAAAAGATTTCTTTTGCTTCTCCTATGAAAACAAAATTTGGTCTTAATGCTTCTTCATTTGAGAACACTTGATTCTTTCTTTGCTTCTTATGCCTAACTTAAAGGCGTTAAAAAAAGTACTTATTGGGAGATGACCCAAAAGTTTTAGATGATTCTTGGAAGTTATTACCTCAGTAATAACCTCTCCTTATCCTTTTTATTTGCTTTTTGTGCCAAGAGTATCCTCTAATGAGAGTGAAGTAATGATTGAGAAAGTTGCTGTCCCGAAACAGATTTTTGTGCTTCACCGTAAAAGTTTGTGAGAGAGCTTTGTATGTTGGATTGAGCTGTAATTGTTTGTGATTCTGCCCCAGGTTGTTATCTAACTTTCGCTAGTTCAAAACTTTTTGATTTGATCAACAGAAGGTCTTCGAAAAAATTCGTCTTTACCTGCTGGTCTGTTTTGACAGATTTCTGCCATTTTCTGCATTTGCTTCTTGTGGGTTCCTTTTTGAGTTCTTTTGGGGAATTGAGCTTTTTGAAGCAAGTGCTACAGTAGCTAGTGTTCTAATGGAAGTTTATTTGGTGTTAGAACTGAACCTTAAGACTTATTTATCTTAAGTGCACTAATGTTGCTAATGAGATTGTGTGAAGTTTTGTATAAAGAAAAATTTTCAGGTGTATGGAAGGAATGAGTAATGAGATAAAGGATGGACTAAATCTCAAGCTTGGGGATGCCACCCGTGTCACCCCAAGAAATATACAAGAAGTACAAGCGTCAAAGCTTGGGTATGCCCAAGGCATCCCCTTCTTCATCAATAAAAATTCCAGGTTTCTTCCAAACGCTTCATTTTTATTGTTTCATGCACAGTTGTGTTGTTCTTGGAGCGTCTTATTTTTCGTTTTCGTTTTGGTTTTTCGTTTGCTTGGTTTTCTTAGTTTTCTGAATAAATTGGTTGGACCCCCTCTTTCATACATTGGTTTGCAAATGGTTTGGTTTGGTTTGGAAAAGAGTAGGAAAGTTCAAACTTATGTGGTAAAAAAAGAGCTCGTTTTTTACTGTGGCCGATGCTTTGTCATGCCATGCTTGATATTGTTTTGGCTTTATGCTTAGTATTCTTTGCTGTAGCATGACTTGTTATAAACAATTGAGATTGCTTAATGTGCCTTGGATGAATCATGCGTTGTTTTAGCATATTAAAGCATAGTATAGTGGTATTCTCCTTTGATGCTTTATTTGGGTTGACTTGGCCCATGCTCACACCATGTTATGACTGTCTCAAGTCACCATAGCCTTTATGATCCTTTAGTTTTCAACTTGTAGTATCACTTTATGCTTTGATCTATGATGTTTTGTCGCTCTGCATGATTATGGCCATTATTGCTCTCTTAGTTTGTCGCTCCCAGTCTTTTGCTAGCCTCCACAACCATGTATGAGTTCCACTCATGCATCCAACTCCCTAAACCAAGTTATTCCAAAGAGACCACCATACCTACCTACTAGCTTATGCTATTCCAAGTATATTCATGCTTTTTTTACCTTCCAAATTAAACTTGTTATGAGAAAACTAGTGATTAAAGCTCTCACGAACTTGATGGCACACTTTACTTTACTTTCCCTTAATAAACTTGAACCATTGTGTCGTCTTTGTTGTATATGCTTGCACTTATTTGTTGGGAATTAGCAGAACCATGCTTTCATGGGGAAGGCTTTCAATATTGCACTTGGTACTTGTACCTAGTTGATATCATGCTCTTTTGTATATGGATGTTGTCGATGTGAAATGAAAGGGGAGCTTGTAAGTCCATGGAGTTATGTATATGTGTTGGAGAAACGCCTGGGCCGCTGGTCTAATCCATGCTGACATGGTGGAAACCTGCAGCGTAACCATAATGAGCTGTCTATGAAGCATTCTTCTTATAAAAAAAAGAGAGTCCTATATTGAGAAAAAAGAGAAAAGAAAAAAAAGAGATACTATGAAAAGAGGAAAGAGAGAAAAGAGCACCATATTCCCATGGTAAATAAGAAGAATGCTGAGATGCTCATTGTCTGCTTGCCTTGTCATTTTGATATGGGGATTCTTCCGTATCATCGGGCAAGGGGTACCCCGTTGGCGGTTCTCTATGATACACATGTACTTACGATGACAAGAACTTACCGATGACTAAACTTGAGTAGCATGAGGAGTGGCCCACGTATACAAGGGACATGAGATTTCTGACTTATACTTCGTCAAGCATGTACACCATAGTTTGTTCACTTTAACCTTAATCACTTCAAGATGCTTATGATAGGGGCAATGAGAGCTGAAAGCTATAAGTACCATAATTTTTGGAAGATCTTTATGAGACTTGAATCCCTACTTCCTTTTACAAAAGGCCTTTCTTCCACCATTATATTGAGTCTCCACCTTCTATCTTTATGCACCTACTTTGAGAGCATAGTGGCCATTCTTAGTTCTATGTGCATTGTCCCAAGACTAGTTGATTGATGCATACCTTGATATTGCTTGTTTTAAACTATTGTATCTAGTCACTCTTATGAACTTTGAAGGTGTCATATGCATTTATATTTGCTACTCTATGAAGGACAAGCTGAATACTTTTATGCTATGTTTTCTTTATGTGAAACAAACAAACGTCTTGCAAAGCATGTTATTCATGAATCTTTTGTTTGTGCCTTTTCATGTTGCATCATAGTTTCTTTGCTTATTGCTAGAACTTTGTCTTTCATGTTATGATTGAAGTACTATGATCCCAGCTTTGAATGTTTTGCAAATACTTTGATCAAAGTCTTTGATGGTGCATGTCACCTCAAAAATTATTATTTCTTTTTATCACTTACCTACTCGAGGACGAGCAGGAGTTAAGCTTGGGGATGTTGATACATTGCAAATGTATATATAATTTTTGATGTTCCATGCTTGGTTTTATCCACTTTCTTGTGTTTTGTTCGAACTTTGGAGTACTTTTCATATGATTTCTTAGACTAACCTATTAACAAGAGCCATAGTGCCAGCTGCCTGTTTTCTGCTGTTTTGGTTCCAGGAAAGTCAGAAAATCAATATTCTCGGAATTGGACGGGACAAAAGCCAAAGTGCCTATTTTTCCGGAAGGGATCAAGTGCTAGAATACGAGACGGAGAAGGGCCAGGGAGCCACCACACCACCTAGACGCGCGGCTAGGCCTGGCCTGCGCCAGGGGGTGGTGTGGCCGCTCCTGGCACCCCCTCGGCCTCTCCTTCCGCCTATATATTGCCCTCGGGACGAAAACCCTAAGTACCCGATCAAAATCCACGAAAGAGTCTGTAGCCGCCGTCATCTCCCTCCCTAGATCGGGAGGGATCTGAAGCTCTTCCTGGCACCCTGCCGGAGAGGGGAATTCACCCTAGAGGCCTTCTTCATCACCATGCAAGCCTCCGGTGTGATGCGTGAGTAGTTCATCCTTGGACTATGGATCCATGTAGTAGCTAGATGGCTGGTTCTCCTCCTTTGTGCTTTCATGTTTAGATCTTGTGAGCTCTGTTCATGATCAAGATCATCTATTTGTATTCATACATGTTGTGTTTGCGGGGATCCGATGGATATTGAGATGCTATTTCAGATTGATTATTGATTCTATCATGTCTTTGTTATTTGTGATCTTGCATGCTTTCCGTTGTTAGTAGCTATCTTGGCCAAGTAGATGCTCGCAACTCCAAAAGTTAGTATTTATGCTCGATAGTGGGTTCATGCCTCTGGTAATCTGGGGAAGTGACAGAAATCTCTAAGGTACTAGATGTGCTGTTGCTACTAGGGAGAAAACAACAATCCTTTGTTCATAGAACAATCGTATTGTTTAGTTTACACGCAGTTCATAAAGCAATAATCTATTGCTTGCAACTTAATACTGGAGGGGGTTCGGATGATAACCTGAAGGTGGATTATTAGTCATAGATGCAGTTGGATGGCGGTCTATGTATTATGTTGTAATGCCCAATCAAGTCTCAAAGGAGTCAAGATGATTAGTATATGCATGTATTGCTTTCTCGGTGTTTGTCAATTGCCCCGCTGTAATTTGTTCACCCAGCATGTTTTCTATCTAAGGAGAGCCACCTCTAGTGAACTATGGATCCAGGTCCTTGTCTTTTACATACAATCTATAAACTGTTTCTGCTTTGTGTTTACTTTCTGCAAACTTTTACTTCTTTCCATTCGATACGTTTAATCCTTTGTTTTCCGCAAAACACGGTGAGATTGACATCTCATCGCAAGTTGGGGACAAAGTTTTGTGGTTGTGTTGTGCAGGTCTCCACGTTGCTACTAGCACTGGTAGTGCGCCCTGCCAAAGCTCAGCTAGTAACACCTTTGGGGTGTTTCCTTGTTCCTACTGGTTCGATTAAACCTCGGTTTCATAATTAAGGGAAAACTTACTACTGTGCTCATCATACCTTCCTCTTGGGGTTCCCAACGAGCTCTACGTCGAACGACGAGCACATCAGCGAGCGGGAGTCTTGGTGAGATCTTGACGTCTTGGCAAAGGTTTCCGATGCCAATGCCTTGTACAACGAGGGAGGCAAGATGCAAACTCCAACAAGGTGGGGGATAATTGGTGCTCCTTAGCAAAGGAGCATGAGACTAGAATTAGGGAGATCCACAAGGGTGTCTTCTAATTCCAATTATCCAAGTCTGAGTATTAGAATGGAGGGGAGGGGCTATATATAGGCAACCACTAAAATAGGGTAATTTGGGCACAAAAGGTAAAATATGGACGAAATAGGGAATATTCTCGGGCATCAAACCCATAGTTGACTTTCGAGGGGCGATCCCGGCGATAAGCCCGATGGCACAGGAATCAACGCCGGAATTTCCGATCGCCGCCGGTTATTTCAGTCGAAACTAGAATGGTGTACAGAAGTGTCCTTCGGTCATCGCCAGTTTGTTCCAGTGCACACTAGGATTTTCGGCGCGTGGTTCGATCCGCCGAAGCTATCGCCTAGCACTGGTTTCAGCAGGATCTTCGTCTTGCGATGGCTTGGCTCCTTGTCTTGGAATTTCTTCATGGGGTTCATAGCTGAGGATGCATAAGGTATTGGCAAGAAGTAGCAAGCCATCTAAGGATGTACCGAAATCACATGAGATGAGGAGCGAATTCACCTTAGATTGAAGGAGCTTGGCTCGGGCATGAGTCATTGGTCCATTTGGGGGACTTGGTGGTGTAGATGTAGGGACGTCCGTAGGATGGGATGCAACAGCTCCCCACTTGGGAAAGAGTCGCGATCAACTCTTCATGGAAAGGTGAATGGTCCTTGAAGTTGAACGTATTGCTCACAAGGTACTTAGAGGTCGGGATGTCGATGACCTAGGCGTTGTTGTTGATTCTCTTGAGGACCTTGAAGGTGCCATCCCTCTTGGTTTGATCTTGGAATCACGTTCCTTGGGAAAACGGTCCTTGCTCAAGTGTCTCCATTCAAGGTCGCCTTCCTCAAAGATCATCTCCTTCTTGTCCTTGTTTAGCCTTGATGCTTGGCGAAGGACTTGTTGCTCAATAGTAGTTCTTGTTTCTTCGTGAATCTTCTTCATAGCTTGGGCGCGCTTGTCAACATCCATGTTGGTGCGCTCGGGGAGAGGTATTGGTAGGATTTCAAGCGCGGTTAGGGGCTCGAAACCATAGACAATAATGAAGGGGATCATCTTTGTTGTAGAGTTCTTGGCTCTATTGTAGGCAAACTCGGCGTGGGGAATGCATTTCTCCCAATCTTTGAGGTTTTTCTTGATCAACACATGAAGGAGAGTGCCAAGGCTTCGGTTGACGACCTCAAATTGGCCATTGGTTTGTGGGTGCGATGCAGATGAGAAGAAGAGCTCGACGCCGAGTTTGGCCATGAGTGTCTTCCATAAGTAACTCATGAATTTTACGTCGTGGTCGAAGACGATTGTACTTGGCACTTCGTGAAGACGAATGATTTCCCTAAAAAATTGCAACATGTGAACCATTGTCGGTCTTATGGCATGGGATGAAGTGTGACATTTTAGAAAAGCGATCCACTCCGACAAATATAGAATCATGACCATGCTTAGACCTAGGCAATCCTAACACAAAGTCCATGCTAATGTCCGGCCAAGGTGCATGAGGAATAGGTAATGGCATATGAAGACCAAATGGGTTAGACTTAGACTTAGCTTGAACACATGTAGTGCATCGTTGGACATAGCGCTCCATGTCTCACTTCATCATGGGCATTTAGTAATGAGTGGAGAGCATGTCCAATGTCTTGTCACGTCCAAAGTGACCCATAAGGCCTCCACCATGAGATTATTGGAGAAGCGAGTTTTGGAGAGATGACTTCAGAATGCAAAGCTTGTTTTCTTTCAATAGAAAGCCCTTATGCAAATATAAATCATCAAATACTTTGACACTTGAACACTATGCGAATTTTGGTCCAAAAAACGGGTCAGAAGCATACAAAGCTTTGATTTCATCAGGACCCAACACATTTACTTCGAATCGAGTAAGAAGGCTTGTGTTCTTGCGAGACAAAGCGTCTACAACTACATTACCTTTGCCTTTCTTATACTTGATGATGTAAGGAAAAGACTCCATAAACTCAACCCACTTAGTGTGTCTTTTACTCAAGTTGTCTTAGCCTTTGAGATATTTCAATGACTCCTGGTCAGAATGTATGATAAATTCCTTAGGCCAAAGGTAATGTTGCCAAACTTGAAGAACACGAACTAAGGCAAAAATCTCTTTATCATAAATTGGATAGTTAAGGCATGCGCCATCAAGTTTCTTGCCATGGTAAGTTAGGACGTCCATTTTACATAAGGACTCCACCAATTCCAATACCACTAGCATCACACTCTATCTCAAAAGTTTTTGTTAAATGCGGTAACGCGAGAAGAGGTGCTTCAGTGAGCCTCTTTTTAATTTCACCAAAAGTTTTTTGTTGTGTTTGGCCCCACATGAAGGTGACATTATTTTGGGTCAACTCATTGAGAGGGAAAGCAATGGTAGACAAGTCTTTCACAAAGCAACGATAGAAACCAGCCAACCCATGAAAACTTCGAAGTTCACTCACATATGTGGGGATAGGCCAATCTCGAATGTCTTTGACTTTAGAAACATCGACTTCAATTCCATTGGAAGAAACAACAAAACCAAGGAAAATGAACTTGTCTTTAACAAAAGTACACTTGGGAAGGTTAGCATATAGCTTTTCATTTTAAAGGATTTGTAAAACCTCATTTACATGTGTAACATGTTCCACAAGCGACTTGCTATAAACAAGGATATCATCAAAATAGACAACAACACTCTTTCCAATGAGAGAATGCAAAATATGATTCATAATGTGCATGGAGGTGGATGGGGCATTAGATAAGCCAAAAGGCATGACCAACCATTCATAGAGACCAAGTTTGGTCTTGAAGGCGAATTTCCACTCATCACCTTCCGCCATGCGTATTTGATGGTAACCACTACGAAGATCAATTTTTGAGAAAATAGTGACTCCACACAACTCATCAAGCATGTTGTTAACACATGGTATAGGATGTATATAACGTATGGCGATAGCATTGATTGGACGACATTCCATGCATAACCGCAACATATCTTCCATTTTGGGAACGAGAATCACTGGTAACGCTCTTGGACTAGTACTTACTTGGATCAAACCCTTGGAGACGAGTTGGTTGATTTGTCGTTCGATCTCCTTCATCTCCTTTGGGTTCGTGTGGTAGGCGGCGCGGTTGGAACAGGTCCGCCGGGTATGAGATCAATGCGGTGCTCAATTCCGCGAAGATGAGGTAGTCCATGTGGGAGCTCTTGGGGAAACACATCTTTGAATTCCTGCAAAATAGCCATCAAAGAGGGAGGAATATTGGTCAAGTCATTAGTTTCTTGCGCTAGTCCCCTGCTAATGAGGACATAGTGCAAGATGGATGGGTTATTCCTCACATCTCTCATCTCACCTTTTGTGGCAAGAAGAACACTGTTAGTTTTTCCACTTGAGTTAGGCTTGCGGCTCTCACTCACTATATGGTGGTTCTCTCGCTCAGCACTCTTTTCACAAATTGGTGTTGTGGTTTGCACCCTCGCTAAAGCTTTTGCATTGTTCGCAATTATTTGGCTAGGAGTCATTGGTTGCAACACACATGTCTTGTTAAGCCATTTGAAGGTGTATACATTTGTGTGACCATCATGTAGAGCACCTTTGTCGAATTGCCCTGTTCGACCAAGTAACATATGACAAACCGTCATGGGACTACATCACACTCTAGCGTGTCTTTGTAGGGGCCAATAGAGAAAGTTACCGAGACGGTATGCTTGATCTTCACGGACCCTTGGTCGCTTAGCCATTGCACGTGGTAGGGGTGCTTGTGTGGATGGAGGGTGAGGTTGAGCTTCTCACACAACTCGGTGCTAGCAAGGTTGTCGCAACTCCCTCCATCGATGATCACCTTGATAGATTTCCTATTGATGCCGGCACAGGTTTGGAAGATGTTGGATATTTGATCTTCATGCTCTTGTGCTTGAGTAGTCAAGATCCTTGTGACGAGAAGCGATGGACATGCGCCATGTTCACACATGAGGAGTTCTTGGTCATCTGCCACATGTTGCATTGCAATTGCTTCCTTGACTCGGGCACCAAATTCATCTTTGCTCAAGTACTCTTCGTCGCCATTATCATGGATAAACAATACTTTCTTGTTTCCACACTCGGCCGACTTATGTCCTTTGCCTCCACACTTGTAGCATTCACCGTTGAATGGCATGGCATCCTTTGTATACTTGCCACTTGGGGGCGGCTTTCCTTGAGGAAGTGTGGGATTGAAGGAAGTCTTGGAGGTACTTGAGGAGCTACCATTGAAGGTTGTTGGCGTAGCGGTTGAAGCTTGCTTGTAGGTGAAGTACGTCTTTGCCTTGTTGTACTTGATGTCCTCTTGTACTTGATGCTCGGCCTTTATTGCGATGTGCACAAGCTCAACCATGGTGTTGTACTTTTGGAACTCGATGATGCGCTTGATTGGATGGTTCAAGCTGATGAGAAAACATGCCATTGTTTGCTCATCGCATTCTTCAATGTTTGCACAGATCATATTGAGCTCCATTTGCTTGAAGTACTCTTCCATGGTATTTGTCCCTTGATTAAGCGATTGTAGTTTGTTGAAGAAATCGTGCGTGTAGTGTGTAGAGACAAAGCGGGATATCATATGATACTTCATGTCGTGCCAAGTGGTGATTGGAGGCTCTTTACTTGAGTCACGAGCGACTTGAATTGTTCCCACCAAAGGTTGGCATAATCATCGAATTCAAGCGAGGCCATGGCGACCATCTTCTCATCACTATAGTTGTGCATACCTATAACATACCAAATTTTACAATTCCAGATGTTACTAGAAGCATGCATCATATCATATGCATCATGGCATTGCACAATAAAGTTGCATCAAAATCCTTTTCTCTAAACCCTAATTTGACATCTCTTATAGTCTTATAAAGACAAGAAGGGGTTATACTAAATCTAACTTTCTAAATCCTTGCAAAAGTGTTATTTTATAATCCTATGTTAATCTCCTCCTTTTTACAAATTTTTAGAGACCAATTTCATTAAATTTGAGTAAAGTATGCAAAAGATATTGAAAGAAATGTAAAATAGAAAAGAGAGAAGAAAAATATAAAAAAACGGAACTAACCTAAGAGGGCCAGCCGAGCCAGCCCAAGCCTATCTCTACCGTGCAGCTAGCGACGGCGGCCTGCCCAGCCTCTAGCACGACGTCAAGCAACCCGCCACCAGAACCGCTAACCGGGGAGTCCCACCCTGTCGTCGTCTCCGCTGAGTTCGGAACGAACTCCACAGCGTTGCCACGCCAGGAACGGAATCCCTGGCCAAATCGGAGATGAACTCCACGACCCCCATCCCAAGTTCCTGGCCTTTATAAGCGCCAGACCCTCTCTGCCCAAAACGCTAAAAAAAATTTAGACCACCGCCACCGGGTTGCCGATTTCGAGATCAAATCGATCTCACCAGAGCTCCACCGCCAGTAACTTCGGAACGTGAGATTCCTTGTCAAAACCGGAGTTCACGAAGACCAGCCACCGCCTGACGCTGCTCATGGAAGACATAGGCGACGCCGACCATGGGAACGGAATCGCGAGGAGGAGACGAACATTGTTGTCAAGACTGCCGCCTCGGAAGGGCACTACCGCGATGCCGGCGACCACCACCGACCGCGTCGCCACCGTCCTCCGCCGTGAACATCGTCATCGCCGCCACCGGTAAGTCGCCGCTGCTCCCGTCTGTCCGATCGCTGTTCTACGGTGTAGATTAGATCATTTTTAGCGAAGGGGTATCGGCGAATAGCGCTGCGCCGCGTGGCACGCCCGCGTCAACACGCGTCGCTGCCTAAGTGGGCCAATCCGAGCCACTTGTCGCCGCGTGTGTGTCCGACTAGATCCAGATTTTTTGAAATACACAGAATATTGTTTGATCTTGTAAAATTCGTAGTAAATCAAATACGTGGCCAAAAATTGCAAATAATATATCGTTGGATTTATAAAATTGAGTAGAATACAGATCTGCAATAATATTGTTAGTTTAATATAATAATCTTGCGGTAGAATTTAAAGTTTAATTTGCAGTATTTTAATTATAGGAAAATAATCGTAACTTCGTTTTAGTTGATTCTTGTTGTGTTGGCTTTGTATCTATGAGATCTACTGTTTAAAATTGGTATAACTTGCTTAGATGTTTCAGATCTGTTACGTGGTAGATTGGAAGGGTAGATCTATTTCTGAGCATATCTAATTATGTAATAATCCAAAATACTTAAAATCTATGGGAAATCGATACTAATGACATCCCCAACACAATACCAACCCTGAATAATATTCTTGGTCGAATTTGAACCCATCCTTGCATATTACCATGTTGCATGCATGCATAATTACTTTTGTGGCATTGTTTTGTGCAAGTTGTGATTGGATCTATGTTTGTGTTTCATTAGATTTTTCGGAGTGCGCTGAGGAGTACTGTTGTGTAGAGTACTACTTGGATCAAGGCAAGTTACACCACTTGTTCATGTTTATGTCCCAGTTTTGACTATGCATGTTTTAAATCTTCAAATTTTGTAGTATGCATGTGTAGGATTTTGGTAGATTTTCTTAGTACTATTTTGCAAGTCCGGTTTTGTAGTATGACATGAGTAGCTATATGCTTAGGATTTTCCATCCCAATAGGTTATCCTATTTTTGCTAAGTTATGCTTGTTATGCTATATATATATATAAAGTACCGTTGGGGGGTTCGAAAGACTCAAAATTTTCTAAGTATAAGAGCTCTCTCGAGCGAACCTTTTTATTCTCAAAACCCCCTTGAAAATAAAACTAAGTTTTCTTCTGGGCGGAATGGTTGTCGGGTCAACGAGTGGAAATTGGTGGAGGATGGCCGCCCAAGAATCAAAGAAGTCTGCCATGTTTCAGAATTCATAAGTTTCTAGTGCAACCACAATACATATGGGCTTTGTCTTGGCCTAGTACTTAGTGGGAAACCTCACCGGGGTACCAAATTTGGAGGTTCTTGGCAAGGTTAGATCCAGCTGGTAGAGGGGATACTAAGGGAAAGCCTCACCATTGTCTTGTCTGTAAAAGGGCTTGATCGTGGATTGTGGGGAAAGTGCATAAACTCTTGAGAGTATTGAAATCTGATCGATCAACCGAGTTCACGAAAAAGAACACTTGAGCATCTAAAGGATGGAGCCTCTGAAGGATCTTCCTCTCTCTTTCCAAACTTAAAGTTTTTTCTAAAACCCCAGGGCATGCGTAATATCGCCAATGGGTGAGATTTTGGGGATTTGGTGCGTAATATCCAAGTGCTAGGTTGATTGGACACTGGGTGCGTAATATCCCTGTGTTCCATTGGACCCTATACTACTTAATCAATGTTTACAAAGTAGGGTAAAACTCTCCCTCTCTTCTTCTTACTTAGAGAAAATTGGCTTAATGCAAATGAACCCCAAATCCTATTCCAAGCCTTGCATGTAGAGTTAGTCCTTTTCTTTCCTTGGTGTAATTTGCTAATACATTCAAAGTATCGACCCAACTTGTTGGCTGCACGTCTTATGTGCAGAATCCGAAGATTGAAAGGTGCGTAGGGATCGCGGGTCTTCACGCAACTAGCCTGAGGCGTTGATGGACTCAAGTTTTATTAGTTTCCGCTGTTTTATTTCAACTAGCTATAAGCTATGCAAGGTGTAATAAATATACTCTGGATTATTCATGTAATAATGACTTGTGATTTATATGATATTCATCGACTATGAAGTGCTAGCTAATGATCCAGGGACTAGCATGTTAATCACAGGGACTTAGGACTTTAACGATCCAAGGTCACAGCAGATGGTATTAGAGCACAAAGTTGCCTGTAGGCCATGACCCCTAGGATTGGAAACCACCTTTACCATTGTGTGTTTTTGCTTTCTATATTCTTCTAAGTTATTTATGCTCTTCTAGTAAATTCTTTTCCTTATCGCTTTGTATCTAATCTTCATTCTCCTAACTTAAAGATGACGAGCTTCTACTACGACACCGCCAAAGACATCAAGTACCTGCCCTTTGGGGAATGCCTTCTCGACATCATCAAGACATTAGAGCTGCCCATGTCATCGATCAAAGGAAGCAAGTTGAGGAAGATGCACAAGGAAGGATGCTGGGCGATCGAAGTCATCCAACCGGGGTGAAGTGAGGCTGAACCCAAGACGGAGGCCATTGTGCTCAACATTATTAGTGACTCCAGGGAGAAAGGACTTAGCACCAGCATGCAAGAGCTCATTGGACGCCTATGTGGACGCCACCATGAAGAGGTTGAAGGCTACTACATCAATATCTTTGGAAGGTGTGATGAGAAAGGAGTTCCAATCGAGTTAACCTCGGATGAAAGGGCGACATCCAAGCGTCGAAGGATCCAATACCAAGACTTGGAGTGCCACATCAACAATCTTGAGGAGGGAAGATGCTTTGAGGTCATAAAGAATGACGAGTTATGCGCCCTAGTCGAGGAGAAGGACGAGAAAATCCAAGATCTAGAAGAGAATATCAAGTCCCTAGAAGGGAAGCTCACAGCCCAAGACAAGAAGTTCGCTAATCAAGAAAAGAGGGTGCAGGATAAGAACAAGAGAATTAGGGAACAGAATGAGCTACTCGCGAGAAACGAGATGGAGTTCAAGAACTTTTCCCTCATGATGAAGGAGCTGTGAGCCACTAAGAGGAGCTTGGAGGAGAAGATCGCGCCTATGACTAAGGAGTCAAACTTGATTAAGGAGCTGCAAGAGGAGAAGAAGGAACTTCAAGAGAAGCTCGAAGCTTCTACACAGGAGCTGCATGAGGTGAAGGAACTTCAAGGGAAGCTCGAAGCTGCTACACATGAGCTGCATGAGGTGAAGGGCCTTCAGAAGAAGCTCGAAGCCACGACAAAGGACATGGAGCTATACAAGTCAATGTTGGAGAAGGAAGTCTTCTCTATTGACGACGAGGAAGTGGATGATGAGTAGGGTAGATAGTTGTACCACCTTTATTTCTATAGTTAAATGTTATTCTTGATTGTAATAAGTACCAAAAATATATTGGTTTAGTTAATATTGGATGAGGTGTGTTAAACTTTATGCTATGTGTGCCTTTTGTGTTTCTCGTGTGTTTTTCTTGTGTTTACATAAGGGTAGGAGTTTATTCCTTAGTCTTTCTATCTATTTCTTAACTTGTTTCCCCAACCCCACAAATGGCGAGACATGGGAACAATAATCTGCCTCCAGAGATTGCACAACTTCTGAGCTCCCAAAATCAGCTGATCCAACTACTCACCCAAAACATGCAAAACAACAACAACAATCCGCCGCCTCCACCACCTCCGCCGCCCCAATAGGATCGCTTGACTCGGTTTTTGAGGTTGAACCCTCCTACCTTCTCAAGTAGTTCTAAGCCAATTGTGGCAGATGACTGGCTCCACACCATCAACAAGAAGTTAGAAACCGTCCAAGTTGTTGGAGCTGAAAGGGTGCGCTTTGCCGCGCACCAATTTGAAGGACCTGCTGCTGAATGGTGGGATAACTACCAAGTCACCCACCCTGATATTGATGCTATCACCTGGAACCAGTTTGAGGGGGCCTTTCGTACTCATCACGTAGTTGCTGGTGTCATGTCACTTAAGAGACGTGAGTTCCGCAACTTAAAGCAACTGCACCGCTCTGTCTCCGAGTATGGGGACCTCTTCAACAAGCTGATGCGCTATGCACCTGATGATGTTTCCACTGATGCAAAGAGGCAGGAAGAGTTCCTAAGGGGACTTAATGATGAGATATCCATTCATCTTGTGGCTCTAAAGTTTGATAACTATCAAGAACTTCTAGATAGGGCACTTGTGGTTGAATCAAATCAAAGGAGTATAGAGAACCGCAAGAGAAAGTCAAAACCACAATGGTCATCGTCATGGGGGACATAACCACAATGGCCATAAGCACCGCAATGGAAATGACAATGGAAAGGATCTGAGTGAAGTGACATGCTTCAAGTGTAAAAAGACAGGGCATTATGCAACTACTTTCCCCGAGAAGATGAAATATGGGAATGGCAAAGGGAACATCAACGGACACAACCATGGTAATGGGAATGGGAAGAAGCCGAATCCATTCGTCAAAGCCACGGTGAATCATGTCTACATGGAGGATGCTTGTGAGGCACCTGACTCCGTGATTGGTAAGTTCAAGCTTAATTCCATCCCCGCAGTTGTTCTTTTTGATACTGGTGCATCGCATTCATTCATATCAAGGTTATTTGTGGATAGAGTCAAGATACCTAAGGAGACTATTAATACTCCTCTATGGGTAAGTTCTCCTGGAGGAGAAATAGTGGCAAACTCTGGATGCCGTGGGTTAGAACTAAGGATTGGGACACACATCTTCCCCACAAGTCTAGTCGTTCTGGAGTCACAAGGCTTAGACATAATTTTGGGCATGAATTGGATGACTGAATATGAGGGAGTCATAGATTGTGCCAAAAGGACTGTCGCACTCACAACTCTGGATAAGAAAAGAATCTACTTTAAGTCAGCTTTTGCACTCAAGGGAATTATGGTGAACTCTCGTAAGGGGGTTAGCTTGGAGGATGTGCCAGTTGTGAAGGAGTATCCAGATGTCTTTCCGGAAGAATTACTAGGGATGCCTCCTGACCGAGACATCGAGTTTCTCATTGACTTGATGCCTGGGACAAGACCGATAGCCAAAAGACCATACAAGATGGATGTCGATGAGTTGAAGGAACTTAAGAAATAGCTTAGAGAGCAATTGGACAAAGGCTTCATTCAACCAAGTTCATCATCTTGGGGAGCACCTGTCTTATTCGTGGAGAAGAAGGATAAAACCAAGAGACTAGTCGTGGACTACCAGTCATTGAATGAAGTGACAGTCAAGAACAAGTACCTTCTACCCAATATCAACGACCTGTTTGATCAATTAAAGGGAGCTAGTTTGTTCTCTAAGATTGATCTCTGATCAGGTTACTTCCAGTTAAAGATCCGAGAACAGGATGTACCCAAGACTGCCTTCACCACAAGATATGGGTTGTATGAGTACACCGTGATGTCTTTTGGTCTAACCAATGCCCCAGCATACTTCATGTCTATGATGAACAAGGTATTCATGGAGTACTTGGATAAGTTTATTGTGGTGTTCATTGATGACATACTCATATATTCCAAGGATGAGAAGGAACATGAGAGGCATCTGCGTCTAATTATGGAAAAGTTGAGGGAACACAAGTTGTATGCCAAGTTCAGCAAATATGAGTTTTGGTTAAATGAAGTGGGATTCCTTGGTCATATTGTGTCAGCAAAAGGAGTTTCCGTGGACCCAAGTAAGGTACCTTCCGTGATAGAATGGGAGTGACCAAAGAATGTGGGAGATATAAGGAGTTTCTTGGGCCTTGCAGGATATTACCGAAGGTTCATTGAAATTTTTTCCAAGATAGCAAAACCTATGACCGAATTGTTGAAGAAGAAAAGAAGTTCCAGTGGACCGAGGCATGTGAAGCGAGTTTTCAAGAACTGAAGAAGCGCCTAGTAACAACACCAGTTTTGTGTCTGCCTGATATCCATAAGGATTTCCAAGTCTATTGTGACGCTTCTCGACAAGGACTTGGTAGTGTACTGATGCAAGATGGGAAAGTAGTGTCATACGCCTTTTGGCAACTTAAGAACCATGAGAATAACTACCCCACACACGATTTGGAACTAACATCAGTTGTGCATGCACTCAAGGTATGGAGACATTACCTCATGGGCAAACATTGTGATGTATCCACAGATCACAAGAGTCTGAAATATATCTTCACCCAAACAGAGTTAAATATGAGGCAAAGGAGATGGCTTGAACTCATCAAGGACTATGACTTGGACCTGCAGTACCATCCTGGAAAGGCCAATGTTGTGGCTGATGCTTTCAGACGGAAAGTCTATGTAAATGGACTTACTATGGGAGAACTTCCAAAGGATTTGTGCGAATAGTTCAAGGATCTCAGGCTAGAAATAGTTCCAGAAGGATACTTAGCGACTATGGAAATAGTACCAACGCTTTTGGACCAAATCAAAGAGGCCCAGAAGGGGAACAAAGAGTTGGAAGAAATAAAAGTTAATATAAGCAAGGGTAAAGCAAAAGGGTTCCATACAGATGAACAAGGTACACTTTGGTATGAGAAGCATTTGTGCCTTCCTTATGACCCCGATATCAGGAAGTTAATTCTTCAGGAGGCTCACGATTCACCTTACTCAATTCATCCTGGTAATACAAAGATGTACATGGATGTGAAGGATAGATTCTGGTGGAATAATTTGAAAAGAGAAATTGTCGAATACATCTCTTTGTGTGATGTATGCAATAGAGTCAAGGCCGAACATCAAAAACCAGTAGGGCTGCTGCAGCCATTACCGGTGCCCGATTGGAAGTGGGACAAGGTAGGCATGGATTTTATCATAGGACTACCCAGACTCGTTCTGTATATGATTCTATCTGGGTAGTAGTCGATCACTTCAACAAGGTGGCTCACTTTATCCCCGTAAAGACCACCTATACGAGTGCCAAACTCACCAAGATTTATATGTCAAGGATTATAAGTCTGCATGGTGTTCCTAAGGTAATTGTCTCTGAGAGGGGTACCCAGTTCACCTTGAAGTTTTGGTGACAGTTACACGAATCTCTAGGGACACGACTAGAGTTTAGTACTGCTTTCCACCCACAAACAGATGGCCAAACAGAAAGAGTTAACCAGATCCTGGAGGACATGTTGAGAGCTTGTGCCCTAGACTATGGGTCTAGTTGGGATGACAACTTGCCATATACGGAATTCTCGTACAATAATAGTTATCAAACCAGTATCAAGATGGCTCCATTTGAAGTCCTATATCGCAGGAAATGTAGAACTCCACTGTTATGGAATGGAGTTGGAGAATGTAGTTTGTTTGGACCTGAGATGATCAAGGATGCTCAAGAAAAGGTAAGGCAGATTCAAGATAGGTTAAAAGTAGCCCAATCTAGGAAAAAGAGTTATGCTGATTCCAAACGCAGGGATGTAACTTATGAAGTGGGAGACCATGCATATCTCCGAGTTTCACCACTACGGGGAGTTAAGAGATTTGGAATCAAAGGTAAGTTGGCACCTCGATTCATAGGGCCCTATAACATTTTGGCTCGTAGAGGGGAGGTTGCCTATCAGCTGGAATTGCCTGAAGTATTGATTGTTCATGATGTATTCCATGTCTCACAACTAAAGAAATGTCACCCGGAGATGGCTGAAACACCGCTAAAGGATATAGTTCCCCTGGATGAGGTTCAATTGGAAAATGATCTCACCTATGAGGAAAGACCGACCAATATTATGGAAACAGCCGAAAGGATTACCCGTACCAAGACCATCAGGTTTTGCAAAGTTCAGTGGAACCACCATTCCGAGGAAGAGGTCACGTGGGAACATGAAGATGATCTGAAGACAGAACACCCACACCTTTTTGTTGACCAACCTGAATCTCGAGGATGAGATTCTTCTTAAGGGGGGTAGGTTTGTGACATCCCAAATTTTACAATTCTAGATGTTACTAGAAGCATGCATCATATCATATGCATCATGGCATTGCACAATAAAGTTGCATCAAAATCCTTTTCCCTAAACCCTAATTTGACTTCTCTTATAGTCTTATAAAGACAAGAAGGGGTTATACTAGATCTAACCTTCTAAATCCTTGGAAAAGTGTTATTTTATAATCCTATGTTAATCTCCTCCTTTTTACAAATTTTTATAGACCAATTTCATTAAATTTGAGTAAAGTATGCAAAAGATATTGCAAGAAATGTAAAATAGAAAAGAGAAAAGAAAAATACAAAAAAGGGGAACTAACCTAAGCGGGCCAGCCGAGCCATCCCACGCCCTATCTACTGTGCGCGCTAGCCACCGAGCGGCGCAGAGCATTGTGGGCCGGCCTAGCCCTCTAGCGCGACGTCGCATTGAGCAGCCCTTGACCCAGTGATGACCGGGGGCCCACCGGTCGTCGCCTCCTGAGTTCGAAGAACTCACAGCTCCGCATGCAGAATGTAATCCCCGGCCAAATCAGAGATGAACTCCGCGACCCCCGCCCCAAGTTCCTGGCCTTTATAAGCGCTAGACCCACTCCGCCCAAAACCCTAAAAAAAATTAGACCACAGCCACTGGACTGCCGATTTCGAGATCAAATCCATCTCACCGGAGCTCCACCACCAGTAACTTCAGAATGTGAACTTCCTCATCAAAACCGAGGCCCCTATCTTCCCTCTTTCTATCCCTCGCTTCCTCCTCTAACGACCGCATCGCCCTGTGCCCTTTTCCCCTTGAATAGGAGCTTGCGCCGCCCACAATTTGTCGTCGGAGCCTCGCCGGAGTTCACGAAGATCAGCCACCGCCTGACGCTGCTCGAGGAAGAGATAGGCGATGCCAACCTTGGGAATAGAACCGCGAGGAGGAGATGAACGTCGCCGTCAAGACCGCCTCCTCGGAAGGGCACTACCGCGATGCCAGCAACCACCACCGACCGTGTCACCACCGTCGTCCGCCGTCAACGTCATCATCGCCGCCACCGGTAAGTCGTCGCTTCTCCCGACCGTCTGATCGATGTTCTACAGTGTAGATTAGATCGTTTTTAGCGAAGGGGTATCGGCAAATAGCACTGCGCCGCGTGGCACACCCGTGTCAGCATCGTGTCGCCTAGCTGGGCCAATCCAGAGCCGCCACTTGTCGCCCACGTGGTCGTGCTAACTAGATCCAGATTTTTTTAAATACACAGAATATTTTTTTATCTTGTAAAATTCGTAGTAAATCAAATACTTGGCCAAAAATTGCAAATAATATACCATTGGATTCATAAAATTGAGTAGAATACAGATCTTCAATAATATTGTTAGTTTACCCTACTAATCTTGTGGTAGAATTTAAAGTTTAGTGGAGTATTTTAATAATAGGAAAATAATCGTAACTCTGTTTTAGTTGATTCTTGTTGCGTTGGCTTGTATCTACGAGATCTACTATTTAAAATTGGTATAACTTTCTTAGAGGTTTTAGATCTATTTCGTGGTAGATTGGAAGGGTAGATCTATTTCTGAGCATATCTAATTATGTAATAATCCAAAATACTTAAAATCTGTGGGAAAATCGATACTAATGACATCCCCAACACAATACCACCCCTGAATAATATTCTTGGTCGAATTTGAACCCATCCTTGCATATTACCATGTTGCATGCATGCATAATTACTATTGCGGCATTGTTTTGTGCAAGTTGTGATTGGATCTATGTTTGTGTTTTGTTAGATTGTTCGGAGTGCGCTGAGAAGTACTATTGTGTAGAGTGCTCCTCGGATCAAGGCAAGTTACACCACTTGTTCATGTTTATGTCCTATTTTTGACTATGCATGTTTTAAATCTTCAAATTCTGTAGTATGCATGTGTAGGATTTTGGTAGATTTTCTTAGTGTTATTTTGCAAGTGCGGTTTTGTAGTATGCCATGAGTAGCTCTATGCTTAGGATTTTCCATCCCAATAGGTTATCCTGTTTTTGCTAAGTTATGCTTGCTATGCTATATATATATATATATATATAAAGTACCGTTGGGGGGTTCGAAAGACTCATAATTTTCTAAGTATAAGAGCTCTCTCGAGTGAACCTTTTTCTTCTCAAAACCCCCTTCAAAATAAAACTAAGTTTTCTTCTGGGCGGAATGGTTGTCGGGTCAACGAGTGGAAAATGGTGGAGGACGTCCGCCCAGGAATCAAAGAAGTCTTCCATGTTTCAGAATTCAGAAGCTTCTGGTGCAACCACAAGACATATGCGCTCTGTCTTGGCCTAGTACTTAGTGGGAAACCTCACCAGGGTACCAACATTTGGAGGATCTTGGCATGGTTGGATCCAGCTGGTAGAGGGGCTACTAAGGGAAAGCCTCACCACAGGCTTGTCTGTAAAAGGGCTTGATCGTGGATTGTGGGGAAAGTGCACAAACTCTCGGGAGTATTGAAATCTGATCGATCAGCCGAGTTCAAAGAAAAGAGCACTTGAGCATCTGAAGGATGGAGCCTCTGAAGGATCTTCCTCTCTCTTTCCAAACTTAAAGTTTTTCTAAAACCCCAGGGTGTGCGTAATATGCCAATGGGTGGGATTTTGGAGACTTGGTGTGTAATATCCAAGTTCTAGGTTGATTGGACACTGGGTGCGTAATATCCACGTGTTCCATTTGATCCTATACTACTTAATCAATGTTTACAAAGTAGGGTAAAACTCTCCTTCTCTTCTTCTTACTTAGGCAAAATTGGCTTAATGTAAATGAACCCCAAAGCCTATTTCAAGCCTTGCATGTAGAGTTAGTCCTTTTCTTTCCTTAGTGTAATTTGCCAATACATTCAAAGTATTGACCCAACTTGTTAGATGCACGTCTTATGTGCAGAATCCGAAGAATGAAAGGTGCGTAGGGATCGTGGGTCTTCACACAACTAGCCTGAGGCGTTGATGGACTCAAGTTCTATTAGTTTCCGCTGTTTTATTTGAGCTAGCTATAAGCTATGCAAGTTGTAATAAATATACTCTGGATTATTCGTGTAATAATGACTTGTGTTTTACATGATATTCATCGACTGTGAAGTGCTAGCTAATGATCCATGGACTAGCATGTTAATCACAGGGACATAGGATCTTTAACGATCCAAGGTCACAACAATACGGAAGATCTTGTAAACTTTGAGTGCCCATGATAGGTATTCTTCAGGATCATTTGAACCAGTGAACTTGGGCATCACGAACTTGATCTTGCCTAAAGTTTCTTCATTATTGCGGTCACGGTAGCGGTTGTTTCTATGGTGTTGACGGTCTTCATCTTCCATGCAATCATTGCGATGAGCTTGGTGACCTTGTTGGTGCACTTGCGGCTGAGGCATGTTGGGAAGGTGGAACTTGGTTCTCGTGACGTTGTTGGGGAGCTTGATCTTGCTCTTGGCGTGGTTGTTGACATGGTTGAGGAGCTTGGGCATCACGAGGGTGTTGAGGGTGTGGAGCCTCTTGCCATGGTTGATGTTGAGGAGGCTCGTTCCTCATATGTTGATGTGGGTTAGGCACATGGGCCTCTCGGTGAAGGTCATGGTCTCGAGCGTCTTGACGTGGTTGGCGGTGCTCCACATGTACCATGCGACACTCCATGTCTTGATGTCGTGGAGGAGGCTCACTGATAAGGGGTGGCCCGATCTTCTCAGTAAGCAAGGTGGTTGTATGATGATATGGGGTGGAGATAAGTTGTATGCCGCTCACGAGCCTCTCGATCGACCCCTGATGCCAATGCAACAGCTCTCAACCTGTAACACCCCGTCCACTCCTGGGCCCGGGGGGTATCACTCCTGGCAGCTTAATAGGATATCTAGACTGACCTCACAGACTAACACTAGTCTTTTCTGCGCACTTTGTCCTCACTCATGCGCACCTGGTTACCCACTTCCCGATCGGTCACCCATCCTAGAATTGCTCTAGGCCAAGCACGCTTAACCTTAGAGTTCTTTTCGAATGAGCTTCCGGAAAAGAAGTTCCAACTTGTTGGTATGAGTATTCTAGCAATCCTATTAAGCCATGTGTTTGGTCTCACATACACCCACCCTTTAGAAGATCGATGCCCTCATCGATCAAGCACACCCCAGGAACATTCCCTCTTGGCACGCGTCTGTGCGTCCAGTGGCGGCACATGTGCCATGCCGTGTCCACTCCGGGCCACACGCACCATGCTCCACATGTCCCGCCACTGACCCGCACACACCCGTGTAATCGCAAGGGTCGGCTCTGATACCACTTGTAACACCCCGTCCACTCCTGGGCCCGGGGGGTGTCACTCCTGGCAGCTTAATAGGATATCTAGACTGACCTCACATACTAACACTAGTCTTTTCTGCGCACTTTGTCCTCACTCATGCGCACCCGGTTACCCACTTCCCGATCGGTCACCCATCCTAGAATTGCTCTAGGCCAAGCACGCTTAACCTTAGAGTTCTTTTCGAATGAGCTACCGGAAAAGAAGTTGCAACTTGTTGGTATGAGTATTCTATCAATCCTATTAAGCCATGTGTTTGGTCTCACACAACCCTTGTGATATTCACAACTTCACACACTTGCGCACGTAGCCACTGACCACGAAGCGGTTTGCAATCTTCCAATTTCCAATGGAACAACAGATCACACGAAACTTGCAATTGGCTAGATCCCAATGGTTGAACTAATCACACTTGATTGATAGTAGCAAACACATTAGATCGATACGAATTGGTGTGGGAAGATTCAATGTTTTGCCTTGGCAACACAAGAACTAGGGTTTATCTTAAACATGGTCTCATCTAATCTAGAGGGTGTTCCAGGGCTTATATGGTAGCCGGAATGTCGGAATAACGCGAAACGAAAATGTGTCTGATACAGTCAGTCTAATGGAAACTTTTAGGGCTGGATTATCCTCCCCAAGTAGGACCAGATTATCCGCCCTCCATACAGTGCACGTGCCCGAAGTCCTTAGCAGAATTCTGAAACTAGGCCAGATTATCCAGGATATGGGGGCCGGATTATCCGAGGTCTGGAGACGGGCGAGTACCCGTTAGAAAGCCCTCGGAATTATCTTTCCAACAAGTACTTATTTGCTTGATTCGGAGTTCGTATGAGGAATATGCGTCTGTTTCATTTTCAGAGTTTCTGTCTGTCCGAACTGAACCTTCCTTCTTGGTCGCCTTCCATCTCTTGCTCGCCTTCCTCCCTCTCCTCCTGCTGGCGCTAGTCCGATGGATATTAAATCTAGTCAAATAGTAACACCATGATTTAGGTAGTATAAAGTTCTTAAGAATCAAAGTATCATATCCAACTAGGAATGAATTCAGCTTGTAATATTTTTCAATGAGGCTCAGTATTTCCTTCCAGCTTAGACTAGAAGACTCATCATACTCTATGATTGTATCATCGTCACTCATCATGGTGACCATGGTGGCAGTGTTGATGTTCATGATGGAGATGACGAAGATGAGGATCTTGGAGAGCTTCATTTCGACAATGATCTTGTTCGCCCAAGTTGGAGTCATCACTTGTTGTGTCCAGAATGTCTCACGGATGAGGGCGCTGTACTTGAGGTTCCACGTGTGGTTGCGCTTGTTGAATCAATAGTGCCCTTGCATGATGACGGAGTCCTTCTCGCCTTGCTTGGGGCCTTGAGGAGAAATCACCATCATAGCTTGACATTGCGGTGTGCCATGGGGAAGGTACATAGTGCGAAGAACTTCCATCTTCAACAACGGGGGCGTCATTGCGTCTAGGAGCACTTGCATGAGGGTCTTGACGAAGAGGAGAACGGTGACGCGAAGAGCTTGACGCACTCAAATGGTGTCGTGAAGAGCTTGATGCGCGTGAACACGGTCTTGTGTTTCACGTGATCTCGGCCATCGACCCTTGTAGTCTTTGTTTTAGGTTGCGAAGTTGATGTGCATGGCCCACATCTCTTCAGAAAGGTTGGAGAAGCCTTGCCGCATATCATGCATTTTTTGTTGTAGGCCATCGAAGCGGTTGTCGATGCTCTTGAACTTGGCTTGAGTTTCGTTGAATTGTTCTTGTTGGCGCAACTCGAGAGCATTCCAACATTCACGAAACTCATGGCAAATGATGTACTGGCTTGCGCGCGTCATGTACGAGCCTTCTTCTTCACCTTGGGGAGGTGGTTCGCTCGACTCACCGTGCCTATCTGTAACACCCCGTCCACTGGGCCCTGGGGGTGTCACTCTTGGCATCTTAATAGGATATCTAGACTAGCCCCACAAACCAACACTAGTCTTTTCTGTGCACTTTTTCCTCACCCGTGCGCACCCGGTACCCACTTCCCGGTCGGTCACCCATCGTAGAATTTCTCTAGGCCAAGCACGCTTAACCTTAGAGTTCTTGTCGAATGAGCTTTCAGAAAAAGTTGTAACTTGTTGATATGGGTATCCTATCAATCCTATTAAGCCATGTGCCTGGATCTCACATACACCCACCCTTTAGAAGATCGATGCCCTCATCGATCAAGCACACCCTAGGAACATTCCCTCTTGGCATGCGTATGTGCATTCAATGCCGGCACATGTGCCATGTAGTGTCCACTCTGGGCCACACACGCCATGCTCCACATGTCCCGCCACTAACCAACACACACCCGATTAACCGTGAGGATCGACTCTGATACCACTTGTAACACCCCATCCACTGGGCCCCGGGGGTGTCACTCCTAGCAGCTTAATAGGATATCTAGACTGGCCCCACAAACCAACACTATTATTTTCTGCGCACTTTTTCCTCACTCGTGCGCACCCGGTACCCACTTTCCGGTCGGTGACCATCCTAGAATTTCTCTAGGCCAAGCATGCTTAACCTTAGAGTTCTTTTCAAATGAGCTTCCGGAAAATAAGTTGCAACTTGTTGATATGGGTATCCTATCAATCCTATTAAGCCATGTGCCTAGATCTCACACTATACATCATGAAAAACAACAATAGATTGTATATGGAAGATAATATGTGGTGGGTGTTAGCATTTTACCTCACCTTTGGGATTGCAACGAACTAGTATCCACACGTGAGAACTATAAGTTTGCAAACTGAAAACACAAAGAAAGCTCACACAAATGAAAGAACTAATACTCTCAAAAGCTTTTGGTGGAAGTTTAGGGTTGTAGAAAACCAAACGAAATGATCCAAAGAAAAGTTTATTGAGGGCAAACCTCGAGGATGGCCAAATATTTCACGAATCCCTTGAAATCGAGGAGGGGAATGAGGGAGAGGATGAAATTCGTGAACTCACACACGAAAAACACGATGAACACATGCACACGCGAAGACACAATACACACCTATACCTCACGCCGGCGGTGACCGGTCTGGCGTAATCCCTAGGATCGGCGTCGGGCAGAGGTCTCTCTCTCGAACCAGCACGACAAGTAGGGAGTCTCGATGAGATCTTGACGTTTAGGCAAAGGAACTCCGATGCCTAGGCCTTGTACAACAAGAGAGGCACGATGCAAACTCCAACGATGTTTGTGATATTTGGGTGCTGATGACTACAAGTGCACAGATCGTTTGTAGCTAGTTTCGAAATAAAGATATCGATCCCACAGGGAGCAAGAGTCTGAAGTCTAATAATTCTTGAAATAAATATTGCTACAAAAATGCTAGATAAAGTTCTAAGTAACAAGATAAAATGCGAGTAATGTGTAAAAACGTGTTTTGGGGTTTTTGGGTATAAGAGCAATAATAAAGTAAAGCAAAGTAGCTTAATACAGAAAGTAAGTATCGCGTATGTAAAGGAAGACTGGAACTGCAATAGGGAAAAAGTGTTCTCAGGGAATGGTGGATACACCACTAGTATTGTAAAGATCTAAGACAAAGATTATCATCATGAACATTCTCAACTATGTATGTGTGCGAGGAACTCTGAATGTGGACGAATAGGCAACAACCGCTCCTCACATCATCCTCATAACCACACTAGTCAGCAATCGACATCAATCGAATTACTACGCTATTAAGGGATGTAATCCCGTAGGATATATCCCATGGCATGGATAGTGTTCCGTGAGTTTCCTCGATTTCCCAAGTTGATACGTAAGGATTGCTAACATCTTTATAGTCACTATAAGTGCTAGCACGCCTCCATCTACCAACAAGTAGTTCCCTCCATCAAGTCCCCACGAGAGGCAAATATTGAGAGGTCAACTTCTCTCAACATCAAGATGTAGAGAATCTAACACATGGTCATAGTGATGAATATCATAATAGACTTTATCTTATTTCAATCTCATACTAGGGTTTCTCCATCTCAATAATAACTAATGATCTCTCCGATATGGAGGCAATCAACATCATGGCAATGATAATGGAAACAATCATAGATGAATAATACTTGTACAAATCCACAATGAGTACAGGAATTACAACAAGATCTAGACAAGATGTAGATGGGATGGATGAAGATGGTTGTGATGTAGCGATGGATGATGAAGATTGATGCCTTAGCCTCCCAGATCTGCGTAGGGTGAAGATGGATCCCTGGCGGATGAGTTCCCCCTCCAGATGCCTTCTGGAGGTGAGGTTTCCGTGATTTCTGGTGTTCTGTATGTCATCTCCCAGAACCAATTGCACGGGGTGAAACTATTTGACGAGGCGAAGGTGGCGCCAGCTATATGACCGAAGCTATACGGGCAGAGAAAATCTCCTGCTGTATAGTTGGCCGTTATGCTCTCTACCTCCTTTGTTCCCTTCTGGTTTTCTTCTGGTATTATTAATATTTCCCAAATAAGCTATTTACGTTGTTGTGACTCCTTTTCTCCATTGTACAACTGCTTCAATAATTGTATCTACTGGGTCCATCATCTGTCCTGATCCTGGTGAAAACAGACATAAAATATGGGCGTGAACGCTGTAAAATACCAAAATCCTACATCTACAATGCAAAATAAAAATGTAAAACATGATGCAAATATGTACTCATCAACTTCCCCAAGCTTAGACTTTTGCTCATCCTGGGGAAGATTTTAGCTTAATGGATGTGATCCTCATATTCATGAAGCTGAGTCGATAAAATAAATGAGGCAATTGCAGCATGTGTTCATCATGTACGATACAGGGGAATAAGTTTATGAATAGTACCTTACTCGAACCATCTGAATAGTATTGGAAGGCTTCCACACCTTAGTTATCAATAGTTCAAAAGATGGATCTCAACATTATGTAAAAGACTCTGGTGCAACCGAATGAGTTAACGAGGTAGTCCCAAGTGTTTTAGGATCAACATATTCACTTGGGATTCAAAATCTCAAAAGTGTCTCTTTGTCATACTACAATATAGTGGCATATGCCTATTTGCTCTTTGCACATTCGCACTTTTTTCTTTTCTTTTTCTTTTCTTTTGCATATATGCTCACACTTTTGTTTTAAGTGTTGTGCAAAGGATCTAGCCATATATTCCACTTCATGTAGGAATTCAAAGTTCAATGATCTCAATTATCAAATTCCAACTGTATATGAAGCATTCTTATGAATTTAGATTCTACCACGACTTGTTCTCACTCTATTTAGATAGTATTTCTTTTTTCTTTTGTTCAAGTTTTTCTTTTTTTTCAACTTGATTGTATAGATAATTTTTCTTTGTGAATCAAACCGTAAAATTACAGCATATTGACCAAATTATCATTATGTGTTCCATTAATACCAACGGTGTGGAAGACTCCTATTGCTATCATCAAGTGCAAGTAAAATCATACTCAAGCCATTCATATATCAATAAAGCAAACAAAAACTCAATATTTCTCCATATATAATAATAAACTCGAAATTTCATAAAAGGGGTCGACTATTCCTGAAGGGAATTCTAATGATGCAAACTTTATTTCTAGTTTGAACTAATGCAGGAATAATAAAAACTTATAAGATAAATTACAAGGTCTTAAGGATCTCCCCAAGCTTAGAATCAAGCCAGGCGGGATCAAATAATCCCTTGCAATTATTTGATCCCGTGATTATTGTAGATCATTGTGGCGCCATGGCACGTGGTATCGTCTCCTCATGGGCCATCCTAAGGCGGAGAGATTGATTGATAGCTTTTAATTCCTTAACACGCAGCTTGTAGAAAAGATTATTCCTTTCCAGCACTTTCACTTATTCCTTAATGAACTCATTGTTATCTTGGAGTTTTTGTAACGCCTTAAGACTCATGGCAAAACCCACTTCGGTTGTCCGCTTGATATCTTCGTCAAGTTTATCAAGATAAAGTCGCAGCAGTCAAAGGTGTTTAGGTGTCCCTGGCTTCTCCTTGTCCAATTCCTCAATCTTCAGCTCCAGGGCCTTTAAGTCCCTCTTCCGACACCCATGGTCGGTGTCGAGGAACTCTATAGGGATGGTCTCGATCTCCTTGCCTTGGTCGCTATTGCTCCCGATCTCCATGGGAGCCCTTCTTCTTGACTTCTATCCCTTGGTTGAGAGTCCCCTCGTGAAATAAGAGGTAGATTGGTTTCTGTAGATTGCGATTAGAGAGATAGACAGTGGCAGTATATAAGAGGGGTCAGAGGTCGGTAAAATTCGCGAGAAACACCTTATTGTCGTCCAAGAAAATAATCCAAACGGAACAGAAAAAGAAATCATGGATTTGGAAGTATCCTGCCGTGTAACGACCAACTATACGGGTGCGGCCCGTATAGGTCCGGCCATATAGTTGGTTCTGGACAGATATTTCCAAATATCTCGAGTCCAGGTCAATTAAATCACGACTTGGAACCAACAATAACATTTTTTTACGTGAAAAGAAAGATCAAACGAAAAGTGTCTAAGAGTTTAACGACCAACTATACGGCCGGAATATTTGTTCCGGTCGTATAGTTGCGACCGTATAGTCTCAAACACCGAAAATCAAAAGTGCCTGAGAGTTTAACGACCAACTATATGGCCGGAATTTTTGCTCCGGTCGTATAGTTGTGACTATATAGATATCGGCACCAAAAAGCAAAACCATCTGAGAGTTTAACGACCAACTATACGACCAGAATTTTTGCTCCGATCATATAGCTGCGACCGTATAGGCTCAGATATCAAAAATAATTTCATGAAGATGATACAGAGAGTTCAACGACCAACTATACGGTGGGAGCTCCCGCTTAGTTTGTATAGCTCCGCCCGTATAGTTGGTAAAACCCGTCTAAAACTTCAGAAAAACACAAGGAATTCGAAAATAGAAATTTCAAGAGTAAAAATTGTGAAAATAAATCACTTATTTGGGTAAGAACACTTACCTTGCACTTACCACTTGCTTAATCGGGGATGAAAAGTTCCTCCCACAACAAGGACTCCTTATCTCTTGGAGGAATTGACTTTGTTTCATCAAATAATTCTCGTAAACGAAAATCACCAGGACTAAAGTTCCTCGCAATAAGATTGGTGTCCTCTTGGGCAAACATGGACACTGCATCTAACATCTTTATTTATTGCCTCTGCATAATCTGCAACTCAAATTCTTGAAGTGAAAGAATCCAACGGATCAGTCTTGGCTTATGTTCTTTCCTCTCAAGGATTTCTTTTAAGCCATCACGATCTATATGAACTCTCATCTTTTCATCAACTATATAAGAACGAAATTTATCACAAGAGAAAAATACAGCAAATAGTTCCTTTCCTTCCTTAGGGTAATTCTTGTGAGCACCATTGAGAGTTCTACTAGCATGATGTATAATATTACATCTTCGACCAATATGTTGTCCAAGAGTCACTCCTACAACATCATCGCTAGCTTCACATATTAAGTCAAAGGTTGTATCCCAGATAGGTGGTTTAATGGTGGGAGCACGAGTTAGAGCATTCTTAAGTTTATCAAAGGCTTCAAGACACTTATCATCAAAATTAAATCTCATTCTCTTTTGCAAGAGGTTAGTCAAAGGTTTAGATATCCTTGAGAAATTTCTAATGAACCTTCTGTAAAAACCCACATGACCAAGAAAACTTCTTATACCTTTAATATCCCTAGGTGGTGGCATTCTCTCTATTGCTTCAACCTTAGCTCTATCCACTTCAATTCCCTTACCTAATACTTTGTGTCCAAGGACTATACCTTCTTTGACAATAAAGTGGCACTTCTCCCAATTTAGAACAAGATTTGTTTCTTCACAACGCTGCAAAACTTTCTTGAGATTATCCAAGCAACTAGTAAATGAAGTTCCATAGACAGAAAAGTCATCCATAAATACTTCCATTATAAGTTCTATGAAATTAGCAAAAATAGCAGTCATACATCATTGAAAAGTAGATGGGGAATTACATAGACCAAAAGGCTTACGTCGGTAAGCATGTAAACTGTAAGGACTTATGAAAGTTGTTTTAAGTTGGTCATCCGGATGAACAGTTATTTGAGAGAAACCAGAATATTCGTCCAAGTAACAAAAATAAGTATGGTTTGGTAACCTTTCTAAAGTTTGATCTATTAACGGTAACGAATAGTGATCTTTCCTAGTTTTCTTTATTAAATTTCCTGAAATCTACGCACATCCAGTTCCCAACAACAGTTCTAGTAGGTATTAGTTCATTGTTTTCATTAGGAACAACAGTAAAACCGCCCTTCTTAGTAACACAATGAACAAGACGTACCCAATCACTCTCTATAACAGGTTAAATAATACCTGCGTCCAGTAGGCGTACAATTTCTTTTCTTACCAGTTCTTTCATCTCAGGCTTCAATCTTCTATTAAATTCCGCAACTGGATTAGCACCTTCTTCCATGAATATTCGATGGACGGCTATCATGGGACTAATGCCCTTCAAGTCATCCATTGAGTACCCAAAGTCTTGGGGATGCTACTTAAGTATCCTCATGAGTTCTTCTTCTTCTCCTGAAAGTTTAGCACTAATAATAACAGGGAATTTATTGGTATGATCTAAAAACTGTATTTGAGATTATCTGGTAGAGTCTTCAACTCCGGGGTGGTAGTTCCTCGTCCCCTCTCTTTTCTGGCTCTTCAAAAGCTTCATCAATTGGAGGTCCCAAAATAGGAAGTGAATCAAATTCATCTTCTAGTTCTTCTAAGGACTTCTCCTCCATAACAATTTCTTCATAATTTGGAACTTCATTTATTTCTTCTTCTCCATTACCAAAGAAAAGAGCTGCCATTTCCTTAATGGTTTTCTCTTCCTCTTCTTCTTGTGCTTGTGGAGGCTTGTCTTTAAATTTGGAAAAATGGAATTTATTTTCTGTTCCCCCAAGCTTAAGAGTCACAATCTCCTTCTTGAAGTTAACATAGGCACCTATGTCACCCAAAAAGGTTCTTCCAAATATAATAGGGTAAAAAGTCTCAGCTGGCATATCAACAACTACAAAATCGATAGGAAATTTTTTGTTGCCAATTGTGACAGTTGCATTGTCAACTACTCCCATTGGAATTATAAGGTTTTTATTGGCTAACATAATTGTTATATCAGTATTCTCAATTGTAGCCGGTTCTGTTTCTTCTTTTATTTCTAGGTAGAAATCATAAGACATAACATTAACTTCGGTGCCAAGATCACATAAACCGTAATGAGAGGTTTCTTTAAATATGCAGGGAAGAATAGGCTTACCCACATCTTTTACCTTTGTTTTACCTTCAACTAATATGGAAGTCTCTACATCAAGTTCAACTATGTTACAGTGTGAGTACATAGCTATAATTGCTTCCTTGGTTACCTCTTCATCTTTGTTTTCCTTCAGATGTTCCTTGACTTCTGGCATGCTTTCCTCTTCCCTCTTTTCCTGTACTGCTTTGACCTATTCATATTCAAAAATATGCTTTTGTGCAGTGTTAGGGAAAGGCACTTCATATATTGGTTCTACGGAGGCAAGTGTTGCTTTATCTTCTCTTTTCTTCTCTGGTTCAGGTGGTGGATCATACTTGAATGGACCCTCCTTTGGAGCTTTAATATGTTTTGTAAAAGCTTTAACAACTTGCAATACAAGATCTGAATCCAGATAAAGTTCTTTAGACAATTCTTTCACATGGCCTTTTTTATTATAATCATGAATACAATCATGCTCTATTTCTACGCCTCCTTCACTTCGTAGACAAAAATTCCACGAAACTCTATGGTCACAGATTCTATTAAGTAAAGCCCAAGCTTTAGGTATAGGAATATTCATAATGGCTCCTTCCGTGAAGGAGTCTAGTTCAATTTTATTAGGTTCAATTAAACCGCCATAAAAGATATGTAGTAAATACCATTCAGGAAAATCATGATGAGGGCATAGTCATAGTAAATCTTTAAATCTAATAAAAGCTCTTACTAGTCCTTCATTAGAACGATTCTTCCAAGTCATTATATGACGACTGATTTCAAAAGATTTTGATAATGGATAATATTTTGATAGAAACTCACAAGCTAAATTATCCCAAGTAGTAGTGGCTTCAGGTGGTAGAGATCTATACCTTGAGAGAGTTGTACTTGTTAAAGTTTGACTAAAAAGTTTAACCCTTACCTCATCAGCAGTATATGGCGTCAATAGAAAAGTGCCACATATATCTTTAAAACATGCAATATGCTCATATGGATCGGGATCTTCTTCATCTCCAGTAATTTGCTTCTTATGTAGAATACTAAGTAGTAGAGGATTTATTTCCAACCCCTTGTCTTCTCATTGGAGTTGTTTCTTTTATAAATATCATAGGGCTTCCCAGAGTGGTTGAGTGGGTTAGAACTAGTCATATGCTCAAACTCCATCGTGTTGGTGGAAACCTGTAACTCAAAACAAAATTTAGCAAGACAAAAATAAATAAGCAAAAACTAAAAGACCTACATAGCTTATCTCCCCAACAATGGCGCTAGAAAATAGCTTGATGATTGCAAGTGCATATATCGTTTGTAGCTAGTTTCTAAATAAAGATATCGATCCCACAGGGAGCAGGAGTCTGAAGTCTAATAATTCTTGAAATAAATATTGCTAAAGAAATTCTAGATAAAGTTCTAAGTAACAAGATAAAATGCGAGTAGTGTATAAAAAGGTGTTTGGGGGTTTTTGGGTATAAGAGCAATAATAAAGTAAAGCAAAGTAACTTAATACAGAAAGTAAGTATCGTGTATGTAAAGAAAGACTAGAACTGGAATAGGGAAAAAGTGTTCCCAGGGAGTAGCGGATACACCACTAGTATTGTAAAGATCTAAGACAAAGATTATTATCATGACCATTCTCAACTATGTATGTGTGGGAGGAACTCCGAATGTGGATTAATAGGAAACAACCGTTACTCACATCATCCTCATAACCATAGCAGTCAGCAATCGACATCAATCGAATTACTGCGCTATTAAGGGATGTAATCCCGTAGGACGTATCCCATGGCACGAATAGTGTTCCGTGAGTTTCCTCGATTTCCCAAGTTGATATGTAAGGATTTCTAACATCTTTATAGTCATTGTAAGTGCTAGCACGCCTCCGTCTACCAACAAGTAGTTCCCTCCATCAAGTCCCCACGAGAGGCAAATGTTGAGAGGTCGACTTCTCTCAACATCAAGATGTAGAGAATCTAACACATGATCACAACAATGAATATCATAATAGACTTTATCTTATTTCAATCTCATACTAGGGTTTCTCCATCTCCCCAAGAACTAATGATCTACTCAGACATGGAGGCAATCAACATCATGGCAATGATAATGGAAACAATCATAGATGAATAGTACTTGTATAAATCCACAACGAGTATAGGAATTACAACAAGATCTAGACAAGATGTAGATGGGATGGATGAAGATGGTTGTGATGCAATGGTGGATGATGAATATCGATGCCTTAGCCTCCCGGATCTGCGTAGGGTGAAGATGGATCCCTAGTAGATGAGTTCCCCCTCCAGATGCCTTCCGGAGGTGAGGTTTCTACGATTTCTGGTGTTCTGTATGTCGTCTCCCCGAACCAATTGCACGGGGTGAAACTATTTGACGAGGCGGAATCGGCGCTAGCTATTCGGCCGGAGCTATACGGGCGGAGAAAATTCTCCCGACGTATAGTTGGTCGTTACACTCTCTGCCTCCTTTGTTCACTTCTGGTTTTCTTCTGGTATTATTAATATTTCCTAAATAAGCGATTTACGTTGTTTTGACTCCTTTTCTCCATAGTACAACTACTTCAATAATTGTATCCACTAGTCCATCATTTGTCCTGATCCTGGTGAAAATAGACATAAAATATGCGTGCAAACGCCATAAAATACCAAAATCCTACATCTACAATGCAAAATAATAATGTAAAACATGATGCAAATATGCACTCATCAGGTGCTCCTTAATCAAGGAGCATGAGGCAAGAATTAGATAGATCCACAAGGGTGTCCACTAATTCCAAATATCATGCCTAAGCAATACAAGGGGGTGTGGGGGCTATATAGGCTAGACACTAAGTCAGGGGTAGTTTGGGTACAAAATGGTAAAAACTGGACGAAATAGGAATATTCTCGTGCATCAAACCCTGGTTGACTTTGATACAGGGCTGTTCTGGCGATACGTCCGGTCGCGCCAGACTAGGAGCCAGAATTTCCCATCTGTACCGGATGTTCTGGTCAGCCACCGGAATGGCTCACAGAGGTGCGTTTCAGCATGCGCCGGTCGGTTCCGGTGTGCGCCGGAATTCTGATCTGGGGTCTGGTCCGTCGGATGATGCGCCGGAATTTCTGGCGGGAATTCTGGTCCGCCGGTCCTAGCGCAGGTTTGGTTTGGGACTCCGCCTTGCGATGGCTTGGCTCCTTCTCTTGGCATTTCGTCATGGGGTTCATACCTTATGATGCATAAAGTATTGGCATGAAGTAGAAAGCCATCCAAGGATGTATCGAAATCACAAGAGACAAGGAGCTAATTCACCTTAGCTTGAAGGATCTTGACTCGAGCACGAGTCATTGGTCCACTTGGGGGACTTGGTGGTGTAGATGTAGGAGTGTTCGTAGGACAGGTTGCATCAAAGTTTGTTGTTAAAGGTGGTAGAGAACCAAAGATCAAAAGCAAAAGGATATGATCTACAAAAACACGAGAAAACACACACGTGGAGATGGATGTGGTTAGCACGACTATGAAAATGAGCACAAAATGTCCTAATGAAGAAAAATCTCGGTTGTCATGCCAACGCAAGGAGAGGCCACAACTCATTCGCCAAAATAGGATAAGCAACGGATTTGTGCACTTACCTTGGTTGCGCAATTTCTCTCTCTTTGCTTACAAGATTGATACTCTCTTTGTATTGGGAGACTATGTATCTTTCTATTTTTCTTTTGCATTTTCTTTTTTCTCTTTTTTTGATTCTTTTTCTCCCTTTCTATACTACTATGTCATCTTTTGTATTTGCTTACACACTCTCACTTTCCAAGGGCAAGTGCACAATGCTTTGGCAAACACAAAATGAGCTTCTCACATAGGATAGATACACACAAAGGAAGAAGGGTTAACAAGGTGAAGCAAGTTATACCTTCGGTATTGATGATGACTTGCTATCGGTGTTGGGGATGATGTTCGTGTAACATCCCAAAACTTTAATCCAAGTGATCATTATCAAATATACCCAATTTAGGGTTAACAAAAACTTTCCCATTTTAAAAATCTTTAAGCATTCATATGTGTGTGCATTTAAATAAGAGTTGTTTTGAATTTCCATGACTGAGTGATCTATTGTTTGTAAAATGACTCTAAGGTGAATTACACATCATATAGATCATCCCCAAGCAAATCCCAAAGAAAGAGAAATCAAAAATAATTAAATAAGCAAATGGTCACTTTTGCCATTTTAATCACCTAGCCCACTTTGGCTATTCCTAGCACTCAATTTCCAACAGAAAAAATTGTGGATCTTTGCACCCCTTGCTAGTACAAGTAGTGATGAGCCAAGGCCCATTTTGTGATCTCCCAAAAACATTCAAACTCTAATTTTAAATAACAAGTAAAAATTGAATCTAGTTCATATGTCTAGATACCACTTTTTCAAAAACCACTCAAATGAACTCCATTTCAAAATCCCAAGAAAACCTAGATGCTTAAGCATAAGATGAATCACTCCACCAAAAATCTCTCAAAAATTCAAACAAAAGTTTCATGCGGCCATTTGATCAAATAGTTGGTAGGCAGAAAATTGCTGGCCTAACTAATACTGTTGCCAATTGATCCCTTGTCCCCCATTCGACCCTCTCTGCTCTCCCCTGTCTCCCCTTGTTCCAACCAAACCATCAACCAACTCCCCCTTCACCGCTGGAAGCAGTGGTGCGCCGCCCAAAATTGGTCACCACCGGCCGAGCATGCGCAGCTTGCAGCAGACCACGCCGTGCCAAACCAGCATGCCCACTAGCTCCGCCTAACCCTACCGCGACTCCATGTCGACCCCTCGATCAATGCCAGCCCCTGGACCACCCCAGAGCAGCGCCGCCCTTTCTCTCTGCGCCATGCGCAGCGCATGCCAGAGCACCCTCGCCGCCAGCACGCCACAAACCACGCCTCGACACCAAATCGCGCATGCCGCTCCGCCTTGATCACACCAACCCGCCAGACATGGCCGTGCACCGCCGCGTGACCCACAGTCGCCATGATCACCGTCGAGCACCACCTCTGTCTCCCAGAGCGCGGGAAGCCCCCGACCAATTGCCACCGCCCCTAGCATCACCTTTACGCCGTAGATGATAGTCAGCAGACCGCCCACCGTCTGCCTACCTCGCCCACGCCGGTAGCCCCCTGTATCGCTGTCACCGACGAGCCACGCCCATACCTCACTGCCTCATTGGCGAGCCTATATAAGGAGGCCACCCCCAGCCTCATTTTGCACACCATCTCACAGCCTATATAAGGAGGAGAAGTCCCCGTCGATTTCGTCCACCTCAGCCCCTGTCGCGACCTCACCTGAGCCTGTTGTCGCCGTCCAGTTCGTTTTCCCGCCTTGCCACACTAGTTGGAGCCCTGGTACGTCCCCAGTATACCCCCACTGAACGCGCTAGGGATCAGTCTCGCTGGCGATGAGTCCGTCGTCGACGATGATCGTGGACCGTTAGATCGTATTCTAATCATGTGGTCCTGATCGCCCCATACCGCTTCGGGTTTTAAGTGCCGCTGACATGCGGGACCAGCCTATCAGTCTCCCTCTGCGCCGCAGAGCGCCACTGGGCCGGCCCATTTATTTTCCCGCGCCGACCCAGTAATTCAAATTAGGATTTTTCTATTTAGACTTAAAATCAAATTTGTCCCTTAGTTTAAAAATCAATTCAGGGAGTTTTACAAATCCAAATTGAGTGATTCTAATTTTGTTGGAAAGATAATTTAAATCTCTATCCAAGCCCGTTGGATTTAAATCAATTAGAGTTAGAGATCTCTCCTAGTAAAAATAAGAAGACAGAAGCGTTTGCACATTCAAACATTTTTATAAAATCAACCCTAATAGCTTTTGAGTTGATTCCAACTCTCAAAAATCACATTTAACCATACCTATCTGAATATGTAATAATATTAAGGTTTGCATGCAGTGACTTTGGACTAGTACCAAAATAATGCTATATAGGCATTTCTACTCACTTTAAATCATTAATTATTAAACTTGAACTTATTATAATGTGATCCAACATTTAAATCACATTCCCAGGTATTAGAATATGTGGTGATGACATGGATCCACATGATCCCATATTTTAATTGGAGAATATTAAATCTTAGTTAATTTCAATGAGTAGAAATTACTTTTCTCAAATAAAAAGAATGAAGCTAGTTCATTAAATCTTGTGATGCTTGTGATGATAATAGATCATCAAATGTGTGCCTTAGTGTGCTAAGTAGACTAGTTAAGCATTGTTTGGTGATTGTGTATTCCGTATGTATTTATAGATGATAGTACCGACCAAGTCTACGAGGAGGAGGAGTTCTACCAAGAGGAGGAGGAAGAAAACTTCAACCACTGCACTACCCAAGGCAAGCCTAGCACTTCAAGTAAACTGAGCAAGCTAACACTTGCAAGTGTCTTAACTATGTAAGATATTGTTAGCAAGATAGAATTAAGCTAGATAACCTAAGCAAAGGCATTAGGCATGCTTTGGTTATACCATTTTGGACTTATATCTACTCCAAGTCTTATTTACAAGCTTTACTTTCTTTACTTTACCAAAGTCCTTTACTTGTTTAAAGGTAGCATAAAGAGTATAAAACTTAACCTATCTAGTAGAATTAGATGTCATTCTATGGTATGAGATTGATCTTAGTATCCCACATTAGTGAACACACTTAACTTAGTAGTTGGACTAAACCAAAACTTGATTCACTTTAGATGGGAATACTTGGTGAAAATGATTTGTGAAAACCTTGGAATGATGAGTCATTCTATTGAGATGTTTTGACATGTGTTGAGAAACACAAATGGTTTATGATGATGAAAATGTTGAGGCATGAGCCTTAGCACTTTTACAAAACTGATGGTTGGGTTCGGATGCGATACCATTCCAATTTTACCGTACAACCACAATACCTGAATTGGGTAAGGCTTAGCCGGAAGTTTATATGCATTAGTATTAGTTCCCTCGCGGGAGAGGTTTGAGCTGAGGCTACCTCTCAATGTTGTCCACCTATGCAGTGCCCAAGATGATAGATGGTCATGGTTGGGAGGCCATGCTCATAGGAGAGGTGCTTATACTAGGGTGTGTAAAGGAAAGGTTATGTTTGATTATCTGCATACTAAGTATAATGATTCAGGGTTGTCCCTGATAGATGTATTGAATCTTGTGGTGAAAGTGTACCATCTCTGCAGAGTGTCAAACTATTCGAATAGCCGCGTCGGCGGTTATGGACAGTTGGAGTGGCCATACTATTCCATTGTCAGATGTTTTCGAAATGACTTATGAAATGAATTGTGACATGACTTGACCACAACAGAGTTCTGACTATGACAACTATGTTCCCACTTAGGTGTTTTCAAACTTCTTTTATCTTTTTTGTTTCTGAACTCATCTTAGGTTTCAAACTTAACTTTACAAATAAACTTAGAGTTAGCATTCCTACTAGAACTATCCTACTTGTTAGTGGTAGTTTACGAGTACTTAAAGAGTACTCATGGCTTTTGTCCTTGGCTATTCCTATGGCCAGACTATGAGAAGGACTACCAAGAGGAAGTACAGCAGGACGGCTATGATAACTAGGACTATCTCCCATTGTCAGCATTGCCTGTGACTCGAAAGATGGACCCCACCACTACGCTATTTATTCTGCTATTTGATTGTACTAAGACTGGATCATGAGATCCTTTATTTGTGTAAGACCTTATTTATGATTTGTAATGGATGATGTACCATGATATCCAATCTGTTATGTCTCGCAAAAATGGTAATCCTGGGATTGTGATGTATGGCATAACAGGCATCTGGTATTAAAAATCCGGGTGTTGACAAGTTGGTATCAGAGCCATCCTGACCATAGGAGACCCTAATTAGAATGGACGTCCGAACAAAAACTTAGTTTCAAAAACCAAAGTGAGTATTTATGAAAACTATTTCCTCTCTTACCCTTGGGAATTCTTTCTCTCAAAAAAATTCATGTTCCTCCAAATTCTTACATTACTACATAAAACTTTGACACACTTGATAACTTCACTAACTTTATCACCCTAAATTCTTATAGATGGAAGCCCAATACAGCAAGTTCTACCAGTTGGGCAACAGGGGCCACCTAATCTTCGAGAGGGATCTTGATGCACTGTCTGAGTTCTTGGAGCGTCCTCATCCGGAATTTCTTGGAGCTCAACTCCCGGGTCCACCAGGAGGAGATTTACAATGGCTAGTAACTGCTGATCTTCGAGGCAAGATAGAAGCACCAGTATCTAGGAGGATTCAGTTCTCAGTGAGAGAGAACAACTGGCTAGATGGATTATCCAGGGCAATGCATGAAGCTCTCGCATGTCTGTGTTCCCTGAGTGTTAATCTAATCCAAGGAACCCGCTTTGTTCACTATGCAAGGCGTGATTCCATGGGAATGCCTCTAGAGATGCCAAGTCACCCAATACTAAAGCGTCAAGTGGAGAACCTCGACTTCCTACTGTACGACAGACAGAAGGAGTTGGACAATGCTAGAGAGCTCGCCAACAACAACCTCGCCATTGCCTCCCAGAAGGCCCAGACTTTCTCACTGCTAGTCCAGGATCGTCAGTCTCTTTGCCGTCAGCGTGCAAAGAAGGATCGCACCATCAACCATCTTTGCAAGAAGGTGGCCGACCTTGAGAAGACCATCAAGGAGCAAGAAGCTCAGCTTGCCGTAAAGGAAGAAGAAGAGGAAGGTGAAGATATCCAAGGAGATATTGACTCGTACCTCAGCAATGATGATGACTTTCTGGAGGAGGATGCCGTGGACTTCTACACCAACGATGACGACTCTGACTTCATCGATGATGAGTAGATGCACTAGAGCACTATCGTAGCATGAGGAGTATCAGTCCCATTGTATCGTAGCTTACAAAATGGTTCTTAAAACCATTTGTTTTCCTTTGATGTTGTGGTGTGTGTGCGTCTGTATCGTGTGCTTTGCTTGAATGAATGAAAAGAAGTTAGTTGCAAAACCTGAGTCAAACTCAAAGTTCTAGCTTTGAAATCAAAACCATGAACCTTAGAACTTTCCCTCTTACCCCTTTATCTACCTCAATCTTCAGATGACTCGTGGAAACCAAGGAGGGAGCGGCTCATCGCAAGACCCAATGCTGCAGATTCTGCAGACTCTCATTGTAGACCATGAAGCAAGCAGGGCAGAGAGCCAAGCTAATCTAGCAACACTGTAGCAAATCGCCCAGATGGCTCACAACAATCAGAACCATGGAAATCACGATCATCATGGATCCAAACTCAAAAACTTCCAAAATACCAATCCCCCAATCTTTAGTACTTCGGTGAACCCACTAGATGCTGATGACTGGTTGCGGACAATGGAGAACAACTTAGAAGTAGCAGGAGTGGATGCCAACAAGAAGGTTCTTTTTGCCACCCACTATTTGGCAGGAGATGCAAGAGGATGGTGGAACAGCACCCGCACAATGAACCATGGTCAAGTGACAACATGGGAAGCCTTCAAAATCAAGTTCAGCCACACCCACGTGCCACGGGGTCTAGTCACCCGAATGAGGGATGAATTCAGAAAGTTGAAGCAAGGCAGAATGACTGTAGTGGAGTACCGTGACAGATTCTTGTCCCTAGCCAGGTATGCACCTGATGAGATCAACACGGAGGCCAAGAAGAAGGAGTACTCTTGAACGGACTGCATGATGAGATGCAGGCTGTCCTCGTCAACATCCGTTTCTAGGATCTCGAAGAGCTAGTCGACTCTTCCATTCAGATGGAAGGGAAGATTAACTAAGCAAACGACAACTGCAAACGTCGTATGATGCACCAAGCTGGATCCAATGGTCACTAGAAGTACCATCCCAACCCTTCTGCGGGATATGCACCGAGGAACAACCGACCCCCAATGTCTCGCCCAAGCTACCCCAACTGTAGCGGAGGAAATGTGAAGTCTGGGGGAAACAACAAACACCCCGGCAACTCCAGCAATTTCAACCGTGCACCTCCCAAGAGCAACAACAACAACACTGCACCCAGAACTACAAGCAATGTTGTGCCCGTGGCAGCGAAAGACAAGTCTCAGATTACTTGTTTCGAGTGTGGAGTGAAGGGTCACTATTCCAATGAGTGCCCGAAGAAGATTGCCGCCACTGCCAATGTGAATGCCCCAGCTCAACAACAGCGTCGTGTTCAACCAGGAAGAAGATTCGCCCTAGGGAACCCTCACAACCGCAAAGGCCGTCTCTTCCACATGAACGCCGAAGAAGCCCAAGAAGCGCCAGATGTAGTGTTGGGTATGTTTTCTGTCAACTCAGTTTTAGCAAGAGTGTTGTTTGATTCTGGAGCATCGCACTCATTTGTCACCAAAGAATTTGCATGCACTAGTAAGATTCACCCAACCAACTTGAAGCATGTCATGATAGTTCAAATCCCCGATTCAACTACAAAAGCTAGAAAATTTTGCAAAGCTGTGCCTATCAGAATACATGGGATAGATTTTTATGCCAATCTAATACTACTTGGAAGGTTTGGAAGTAGTACTAGGAATGGATTGGATGTCAAAGCATAAAGGATTGATTGACTGTGCCAAGAAAGCCATCACCATGACCAGTAGCTCTGGAGTATTAGTAGAGCATATCTCTGAAACCTTGCCCCGTCAATTCAAGTGTAATAAGAGTCTAGCCCTGCCCACCATTGACCAAGTCATAGTAGTCTGTGAATACCCCGACGTATTCCCAGATGAATTGCCTGGTATGCCCCCGAATAGGGATATTGAGTTCATTATTGAACTAATCCCTGGAACCGGACCCATAGCCTAGAGACCATATAGCATCAACCCCTCAGTGTTAGTGGAATTGAAGAAGCAGCTGGATGCTATGTTGGCAACAGGCTTGATTCAACCAAGCGCATCGCCATGGAGATCGCCAGTGTTATTCATCAACAATAAAGATGGAGGCAACTGTTTGTGCACAGATTACCGGAAGCTGAATGACGTCACCATCAAAAACAAGTACCCATTGCCAAAGATAGAGGATCTATTTGATCAGTTGACTGGAGCAAATGTGTTCTCTAAGATCGATCTTAGGACTGGTTATCACCAACTTAAGATTCGTGCAACGGATATTCCGAAGACCGCCTTTACTACTCGTTATGGTTTATACGAGTATACGGCCATGTCTTTTGGATTAACCAATTGATGGCTCAATGCACGGCGCCCAAAAAATTGCTTAATGGCGGTGTTGATGTAGAGCTCGTTGGGAACCCCAAGAGGAAGGTATGATGAGCACAGCAGCAAGTTTCCCTCAGTTATGAAACCAAGGTTTAATCGAACCAGTAGGATCAAGGAAACACCCCAAAGGTGTCACTAGCTGAGATTTGGTAGGGCACACTACCGGTGCTAGTAGCAACGTGGAGACCTGCACAACACAACCATAGAACTTTGTCCCCAACTTGTGATGAGGTTGTCAATCTCACCGTGTTTTGCGGTAAACAAAGGATTAAACATATCGAATGGAAAGAAGTAAAAGTTTGCAGAAAGTAAACACAAAGCAGAAACAGTTTATAGATTGTATGTAAAAGACAAGAGGACCGGGATCCATAGTTCACTAGAGGTGGCTCTCCTTAGATAGATAACATGTTGGGTGAACAAATTACAGCGGGGCAATTGACAAACACCGAGAAAGCAATGCATGCATATACTAATCATCTTGACTCCTTTGAGACTTGATTGGGCATTACAACATTATACATAGACCGCCATCCAACTGCATCTATGACTAATAATCCACCTTCAGGTTATCATCCGAACCCCTCCAAGATTAAGTTGCAAGCAGATTATTGCTTCTGAACTGCGTGTAAAGCAAACAATACGATTGTTCTATGAACAAAGGATTGTTGTTTTCTCCCTAGTAGCAACAGACATCTAGTACCTTAGAGATTTCTGTCACTTCCCAGTTACCGAGGCATGAACCCACTATCGAGCATAAAAACTAACTCTTGGCGTTGCTAGCATCTACTTGGCCAAGATAGCTACTAACAACGGAAAGCATGCAAGATCACAAATAACAAAGACATGATAGAATCAATAATCAATATGAAATAGCATCTCAATATCCATCGGATCCCCGCAAACACAACATGTATGAATACAAATAGATGATCTTCATCATGAACGGAGCTCACAAGATCTAAACATGAAAGCACAAAGGAGGAGAACCAGCCATCTAGCTACTACATGGATCCATAGTCCAAGGATGAACTACTCACGCATCACACCGGAGGCTTGCATGGTGATGAAGAAGGCCTCCAGGGTGAATTCCCCTCTCCGGTAGGGTGCCGGGAAGAGCTTCAGATCCCTCCCGATCTAGGGATGGAGATGACGGCGGCTACAGACTCTTTCGTGGATTTTTGATCGGGTACTTAGGGTTTACGTCCCGAGGGCAATATATAGTCGGAAGGAGAGGCCGAGGGGGTGTCGGGAGTGGCCACACCACCCCCTGGCATGGGCCAGGCCTGGTCGCGCGACCAGGTGGTGTGGTGGCCCCCTAGCCCCTCTCCGTCTCGTATTCTGGCACTTGATGACATCCGGAAAAATAGGCACTTTGGCTTTTGTCCCATCCAATTCCGAGAATATTCATTTTCTGACTTTCCTGGAACCAAAAACAGCAGAAAACAGGCAGCTGGCACTATGGCTCTTGTTAATAGGTTAGTCCAAGAAATCATATGAAAAGTACTCCAAAGTTGGAACAAAACACAAGAAAGTGGATAAAACCAAGCATGGAACATCAAAAATTATAGATACATTTGCAATGTATCAACATCCCCAAGCTTAACTCCTGCTCGTCCTCGAGTAGGTAAGTGATAAAAAGAAAGAATAATTTTTGAGGTGACATGCACCATCAAAGACTTGATCAAAGTATTTGTAAAACATTCAAAGCTGGGATCATAGTACTTCAATCATAAAATGAAAGACAAAGTTCTAGCAATAAGCAAAGAAACTATGATGCAACATGAAAAGGCACAAACCAAAGATTCATGAATAACAATGCTTTGCAAGACGTTTGTTTGTTTCACATAAAGAAAACATAGCATAATAGCATTCAGCTTGTCCCTCAATAGAGTAGCAAATATAAATTCATAGGACACCTTCAAAGTTCATAAGAGTGACTAGATACAATAGTTTAAAACAAGCAATATCAAAGTATGCATCAATCAACTAGTCTTGGGACAATGCACATAGAACTAAGAATGGCCACTATGCTCTCAAAGTAGGTGCATAAAGATAGAAGGTGGAGACTCAATATAATGGTGGAAGAAAGGCCTTTTGTCAAAGGAAGTAGGGATTCAAGTCTCATAAAGAGCTTCCAAAAATTATGGTACTTATAGCTTTCAGCTCTCATTGCCCCTATCATAAGCATCTTTAAGGTGATTAAGGTTAAAGTGACACAACTAAGAGGATATGCTTGACAAGTTATAAACCGAAATCTCATGCCCCTTACTTACGAAGACCGATCCTCATGCTACTCAATTTCAGTCACGAGTAAGCTCTTGTCATTGTAAGTATATGTGTATCATTAAGAACCGCCAACGGGGTACTCCTTGCACATGATACGGGAGCTTTCCCATAATCAAAATGACAAGGCAAGCAGACAATGAGCATCTCAACGATCTTTTTATTTGCTATTTGCATAGGTTTTTATTGAGGATGCTTCATAGAGTGCTCATTATGGTGATGCTGCAAGTTTCCACCATGATTAGGCATGGCTTAGGCTAGCGGCCTAGGCGTTTCTCTAACACACATACAAACTCCATGATCTTACAAGTTCCACTTTTATTTCACACCGCCAGGATCCGTAAGCAAAAGAACATGATATCAACGGGGTACAAAGTACAAGTGCAATGTTGAAAGCGTTCCCCATGGTACATGGTTCTGATAATTTCAACTTATAAAGCGCAAGCATATATGCAACAAAGAAGGACCCAATGGTTCAAGTTTATTAGAGGCAATAAACTAAAGTGTGCCATCAAGTTCGTGAGAGCTTTAATCACTAGTTTTCTCATAACAAGTTTAATTTGGAAGGTAAACAAAAGCATGAATATACTTGGAATAGCATAAGCTAGTAGGTAGGTATGGTGGACTCTTTGTTGTGGAGGCTAGCAAAAGACTGGGAGCGACCAACTAAGAGAGCAATAATGGCCATAATCATGCAGAGCGACAAAACATCATTGATCAAAGCATAAAGTGATACTACAAGTTGAAAACTAAAGGATCATAAAGGCTATGGTGACTTGAGATAGTCATAACATGGTGTGAGGATGTGCCAAGTCAACCCAAATAAAGCATCAAAGGAGAATACCACTATACTATGCTTTAATATGCTAAAACAACGCATGATTCATCCAAGGCACATTAAGCAATCTCAATTGTTTATAACAAGTCATGCTACAGCAAAGAATACTAAGCATAAAGCCAAAACAATATCAACCATGGCATGACAAAGCATATGCCACAGTCAAAAACAAGCTCTTTTTACCAGATAAGCATGAACTTTCCTACTCTTTTCCAAACCAAACCAAACTATTTGCAAACCAATGTATGAAAGAGGGGGTCCAACCAATTTATTCAGCAAACTAAGTAAACCAAGCAAACGAAAAACCAAAACGAAAACGAAAAGGAAGACGCTCCAAGAACAACACAACTGTGCATGAAACAATAAAAATGAAGCGTTTGGAAGAAACCTAGAATTTTTATTGATGAAGAAGGGGATGCCTTGGGCATCCCCAAGCTTTGACGCTTGTACTTATTGGATATTTCTTGGGGTGACACGCGTGGCATCCCCAAGCTTGAGCTTTAGTCTATCCTTCATCTCATTACTCATTCCTTCCATACACCTGAAATTTTTCCTTCATACAAAACTTCACACAATCTCATTAGCAACATTAGTGCACTTAAGATAAATAAGTCTTAAGGTTCAGTTCTAACACCAAATAAACTTCCATTAGAACACTAGCTACTATAGCACTTCCCTCAAAAAGCTCAATTCCCCAAAAGAACTCAAAAAGGAACCAATAAGACCAGCAGGTAAAGACGATTTTTTTTTCGAAGACCTTCTGTTGCTCAAATCAAAAAGTTTTGTACTAACGGAAGTTATATAACAACCTGGGGCAGAAGCACAAAACATTACAGCTCAATCCGACATATAGAGCTCTCTCACGAATATTTACGGTGAAGCACAAAAATCTGTTTCGGGACAGCAACTTTCCCAATCATTACTTCTCTCTCATTAGAGGTTACTCTTGGCACAAAAAGCAAATAAAAAGGATAAGGAGAGTTTATTACAGAGGTAATAACTTCCAAGACTCATCTAAAACTTTTGTGGTATCTCCCAATAAGTACTTTTCTTTAACGCCTTTAAGTTAGGCATAAGAAGCAAGAAAGAATCAAGTGTTCTCAAATGAAGAAGCATTAAAACCAAATTTTGTTTTCATAGGAGAAGCAAAAGAAATCTTTTCTCTCTTTTTAGGGAAGTTTTCTATACCTTTCTTGAGTGGGAGTTGATATTTAATGGTTCTTTCTTTCATATCAATGATGGCACCAATAGTTCTAATAAAAGGTCTTCCCAAAGTAATAGGACAAGAAGCATTGTATTCAACATCCAAAACATAGAAATCAACGGGGACATAGGAATTGTTAACCGTAATAAGAACATCATTAAGACTCCCCATGAGTTTCTTTTTAACATTATCATCAAGTGTGACATTCAAATAGCAATCTTCAAGAGGAGGCAAATCAAGCATATCATAAATCCTTCTAGGCATAATAGAAACACTACTATAAAGATCACATAAAGCTTTAAAATCAAAGTCATTCACTTTCATATTAATGATGGGTTCCCAACCATCTTCTTGTTTTATAGGAATAGAAGCTTTATGTTTCATCTTTTCTTCTTTAATCTTTATGAGAGCATCAGTAATGTGTTTTATAAAGGCCATGTTCATAGCACTAGCATTAGGACTTTTAGCAAGCTTTTGTAGGAACTTAATAACTTCAGAGATATTACAACCATCAAGATCAAAATCAAATTTATCATCTAAAGTAGTAGAACTATTACTAGCCTCAACACTAGTGGTGGTAATAGTAGAAACACTAATATTTCTAGCAATTTCATCTTCTCTTTCCCACTTAGCATGTAATTCACCTAATAGTCTAACATATTCATCAATTCTTACTTGTATAGCATTAGTAGCTGCAAAGGTATTCTCATTAGTTTCAGGTTTAGCAGCCATTTTATTCAAAGAAGATTGAGCTTCAGCCAAAGATGCTATATTTCTTTCAGCATTAGAGAGTTTTTCCTCAATAGTTTTATTGAAAGCAGTTTATTTACTAATAAACTCTTTAAGCATAACTTCAAGTTCAGAGGGAGCACTCTTATTATTGTTGTAAGAATTTCCATAAGCATTACCATTGTTGGGAGGGAATGGCTTATAATTGTTGTTACCAAAATTGTTCCTATAAGCATTATTACCATAAGCATTGTTGCCAAAATTGTTATTTCTTATGAAGTTCACATCAACTTGCTCTTCTTGAGCAACCAAAGAGGCTAAAGGAACATTATTTGGATCAATATGGGCTTTCCCATTAACAAGCATAGACATAATAATATCAATCTTATCACTCAAGGAGGAGCTTTCCTCAACAGAATTTACCTTCCTACCTTGGGGAGCTCTCTCAGTATGCCATTCAGAATAATTAACCATCATATTATCCAGAAGTTTTGTTGCAGCACCCAAAGTGATGGTCATAAAGGTACCTCCAGCAGCAGAATCCAATAGGTTCCTTGAAGAATAGTTCAATCCTGCATAAAAAGTTTGGATGATCATCCAAGCAGTCAGTCCATGAGTGGGACAATTCTTTACCAAAGATTTCATTCTTTCCCAAGCTTGACCAACATGCTCATTATCAAGTTGTTTAAACTTCATTATTTCACTTCTCATAGATATAATCTTAGCAGGAGGATAGTACTTTCCAATAAAAGCATCTTTGCATTTAGTCCAACAATCAATACTATTCCTAGTTAAGTGTAGCATCCCAATTGTCTAACAATTGCAATGCAACTAGTCTAGTCTATATATATGCTTCCTTCCTACTGTTGGAGATATGCCCAAGAGGCAATAATAAAGTGGTTATTATTATATCTTTATGTTTATGATAAATGTTTACATCCCATGCTATAATTGTATTAACAGGAAACATTAATACTTGTGTGTTTTGTAAACATAAAAGAGTCCCTAGTAAGCCTCTTGTTAAACTAGCTTGTTGATTAATGGATGATCATGGTTTCCTGATCATGGACATTGGATGTCGTTAATAACAAGATCATATCATTAGGAGAATGATGTAATGGACACACACCCATAGTAAGCATAGCATAAGATCAAGTCATTAAGTTCGTTTTGCTACAAGCTTTTCAAATACATAGTAACCTAATCCTTCGACCATGAGGTTATGTTAATCACAATCACCGGATGGGTACTTTGATGACATCAAACACTGCTTCATAACTGGGTGGTTATAAAGGTGACATTGGGTATTCTGAAAGTATGTGTTGAAGCGCATGGACCAAGATTGGGATTTGTCCATCCATATGATGGATAGATATGCTCTGGGCCCTCTCGGTGGAATATCATCTAGTTAGCTTGCAAGCATGTGACTAGGTCACAAGGGATGACATATCATGGAACGAGTAAAGAGTACTTATTAGTAACGAGGTAGAACAAGGTATGGAGATACCGACGATCAAACCTCGGATAAGTAGAGTATCGCGTGACAAAGGGAATTGGTTTCGTATGTTAATGGTTCTATCGATCACAAAGTCATCGTTGAATATGTGGGAGCCATTATGGATCACCAGATCCCGCTGATGGTTATTGATAGGAGAGGTGTCTTCATCATGTCTGCATATTCACGAACCGTAGGGTGACACACTTAAGGTTCGAAGTTGTTTTAAGTAGATATGGAATATGCGTTGGAGACCGAATGTTGTTCGGAGTCTCGGATTGGATCCGGGACATCACGAGGAGATCCGGAATTGCCCGGGGAATAAGATTCATATATTGGGGATCATTTTCTAAGTTAGGAAATGTTCTGGAGTATTTGTATGGGGATTCTAGAAGGTTTCGGAATGTTACGGAAGGTTCTAGAAGATTTCTTGGAGTTTATTTGAAAACCAAGAAAGGATCAAGGAATCCTTGTGGGACAAGACAAGGAGTAGTGGGGGAGGAGGACTCCTCCCCTCTTCCCAATCCGCCAGCCAAGGAAGGGAGGGGAGTCCTACTAGGACTCCCCCTCCCATGGCGCCTCCCTCCTTTAAATAGAGGGGTGGAGGCGCCACCCCCTTTGCCCCTTCTAGTCTCTAGATCTCAAGTTGCCTCTCTCCTCCTCCTTCCATCTGCTCTGGCTTAGGCGAAGCCCTGCAGAATTCTCTACTCCACCACCACCACCACGCCGTCGTACTGCTGGGATTCCGTGGAGAGATCTACTATCTCGGCTGCTCGCTGGAACAGGGAGAGGAAGGTCTGCTTCGACCAAGACGCAGTGACCGATCATGAAGCGCTGCCGGAACGCGGCGCCGGAAGGATCGTCTACTCGATCTTGAGATCGGCAAGTGATCGACTACATCAACCACGAGATTCGATCTCGTAACGCTTTTGGGTCTACAAGGGTTAGTACAGATCTATCTCGTTGCACATGTCTAATAGATTAGATCTTGGCTTTTATCTAGATTAGATCTGGGTTTTGTTCGTTCTTGCGGTAAATTTTTTTTTCCATGCTACGAACCCATCAGTGGTATCAGAGCCGTGTCTATGCGTAGATCTGTTGCACGAGTAGAACACAATGGCTTTGTGGGCGTTGGTGCTCGTGCCGTCTTTTGTTTTGTGTACTTTGCATCTTGCGGTATGGTGGGATGAAGCGGCCTGGGCTAACCTTACATGTCATCGCACATGAGACTTGCTCCACGGTTGACGTGCAACTCGTATTGCACAAGTGGCTTTGCGGGTGTCTGTCTCTCCCATCATAGTATAGATCCAATCTACACTTTGCACTTGATAGCACTTGTATCAACGTTGTGGTTCAGTTTCGTAGGTAAGATCCGTTCTTATTCGAAAGCCCCAAACCACGTAAAACATGCAAAGAAAATTAGAGGCGTCTAACTTGTTTTTGCAGGGGTTTTGTGATGTGATGGCCATCATGTGATTGTGATTATATTTGATGTATGCAATGATCCTTGTTGTAATATGGCAACCGGCAGGAGCCTAATGGTTGTCTTTAATTCTGTTAAGACCTGCGTGTCTATTCATCTTGTAATAGCTTTATTCCAAGTAGTTGTAATAGTTGCTAGTGATGATGTACAACCATGAAGCGGCGCCACTGACCTTGACGCAATGCTGGTGATGATGGAGATCATGTCCGTGCTTTGGAGATGGAGATCAAAGGCATAAGAAGAAAGGGCCATATCATATCACACTAATTATGAATTGCCTGTGATGTTAATCCTTTATGCATCTTGTATTGCTTAGATCGCGACGGTAGCATTATAAGATGATCCCTCTCACTAAATATCAAGTAATAAAGTGTTCGTCCTTAGTAGGCACCGTTGCTAAGACTCGCTTCAAGCATCTTGTGATGATCGGGTGTGATAGATTCTACGTGCATACAACGGTGCAAGCCGATTAGCACATGCGGATACTAAGGTTAACCTTGACGAGCCTAGCATGTATGTACATGGTCTCGAACACGGAATACCGAAAGGTAAAGCATGAGTCATATGGATGATATGATGAACATGTTGATTGTTCGCCTTTAAAGCTACATCATCTCACGTGATGATCGGACTTGGTGTAGTGGATTTGGTTCGTGTAATCACTAAAACAACTAGAGGGATGTTGTTTTGAGTGGGAGTTCATTTGTAATTTGGATTAGTCAAACTCAATTTATCATAAACACAATCAAAGTGAATTTGCATAGTTTGTTGTAGTCATTGGCATCCGTTCACCACCTTACGCTTAGTTATAGTTGAGATAGTGGAACTATAGAAATTCTAGATATTTGCTTTACGAACTGGTATCGTATTGTTTTGAGTGTCAATCTAAAGTTTAAAAGTCATATTGCAAACTTTTAGCAAACTCCGTTTACTCTGTGAAGTTTAATAAACAGTATTAAATCAAGAGTAACAATTCCAGTGTTAGTATCTAATGTATCATGTTTGCCTCCATGATTCTTGATACTCAAAAGATTGTTTTTAATATCAAGTTTATCTAAGAGCTGAAAGCAATATTTCAGAAACCATCATATGTGAAAGGTATTGCGATATCTAAAACAATGTGTTGGTTACAACATGATAGAGTATATGTCCTCATATTTGATGAGAATTTGTGAAGATTGGAGACGCTAGTCGTCCTAATCCTCCAAAAGGTTTTGGAAAAGAAACATTATACTCGCAATTCTTCTTTATAAGCTATAGCAGCTTGATCATGAAAGTTGTCATGATAAGGATGAATATAAGATGTAAGTAAAATGTTTACTACACTAAAAGATTACTAAATAATGGAATTTTGAAAGAATGCCAAACATTTGATGAAGGTGATCCACTTCAAAGTGCAAGTCCAAAGGTATTAGTATTTGACTATACACACTTTGTACTATGTGTCATGTGAATGACACCACTATTGATGTTGATAGATTCTTTTAAAAGAAAAGGAATTGTTGAAAGAGAATCTATAAAATATTTGGCAGAAGAGAAAAGATTGGAGATGTCCAACCTAGGTATATAGAAGATACATGTTATGGATGTATTCCTTGCTTGTTAAACAATGTGGTTTTGCGGTATTGGATACCGAATTGGTTGGTATGAAGTGTGATAGAGGACAACACAATTCATGAACTACAATGGCCTAAGTAACTAGCAAGAGAATATGTGATAATGTTCATCGAAAACAAACAAAGGGTTGTTGTGTTGCTCGTTAACATCAAAGCTTGCCTTCAAGATTTGTTTCAATAATTGTTATTTTGATCAGGTATTATGACGACAAAAGGTTGTTCAAATAATTACCGCATTCCATAATAGATGGATGATATACAAGTCTGGTTGGAGAAATAACGACCATAAAACTAATGCTAAAATGTCGCAAGACAAATGATTGAAAGATCACTTGCAAAGTGACATCGCCGTTTAAATTATATTGAAAGGGATACATGAAGAAACTCCATGTTGATGGATTTTTGGAGTCTTTGATTTTGATCAAATGACGCTTGTGATACTTTCCTGGAGATAATTAAAACTCCGTTAGTAGGCCAAAAGAGGAGCGGACGACTAACTGATTGGAATTTGTACATATTGATGTATATAGTCATTTATGTGTAGTCGTGGGCGATGGATTTCAACTTCATATGCTTTCTCCGAAGATTTGAGTGAGTATATGTATATCCTTACTCAATAAGGAAGAAGTATGAAACATTTGAAAATGTTCAAAGACTTTCAAGATGAAGTGGAAAATCATTGTAACAAGAAAATAAAAAGTTTATGATTGGATCATAAAGAAAGATGTTTGAGTTACAAGTTTAGCAAAACACCTAAGATTTGAGGAATCATTCCATGGATTTGCATTTCCCAAAACACCATAGGAGTATGAAGTGTTCAAGATATGTAATGAAACCTTGTTTGACATGGTAAGATCAAAGGTGTCATTTATAAAACTGCCATTATATTTTAAAGATTAAAGCTTTAGTGACTACCGCTTTTACACTAAAAAGAGCTCCATCGTGATCCGCTGAAATGACACCATATAAGTCATGGTTTGGGATAAAACCTAGGTTGTCCTTTCTTAAATTTTTGGTATGCTAGGCATAAGTTAAGTGTTTACAACCAAAGTCGGATGAGCATGTCTTTTGTAGGTTATTTCGAATAACCATTGGGTATTCCTCCATAACACTGAAGACAAAAGTGTTTGTCACTTAGAATGTCGATTTTCTTGAGAAGGAATTTTTGGTGAAAAGTTAAGTGGGAGGACAATATAACTTTGACAAGGTTGTTGAACCTTGGCTAATATGTGCTGAGTTGCACAGCGTCGGAAAGTGTCCCGGAGGCAGCAACAATGCTCATGGCTCACGTGCCTCAAAGGTTGTGGTCACGGAGATCTAAGTTACTATTGAACCAAGTAGGTCGGGTAAGTAATCAAATGCCAAGATTTGAGAGTTAAATCATTGTTGTTTGACAATGATGAACCGACTACATGCAAAGAAGCAATGATGGGCCCTGACTTTGTTAAGTGGCTTGAAGCCATAAAATCCGTGATAATTCCATACACGAGAAATCAAGCTTTGAATTTGAAAGACCCTCTGGAAAGGTGAAAGACCTTACAGTCGTATATGGATCTATAAAGAAATAGACATGGATGTTTCACATCTATGAAATAGTCGACATGTCAGAAAGAGTTTACGACAATGTTCAAGGAATTGACTATGATAAGATTTGATCTTTCATAGCGATATTTAGTCTGGACGGATTAATGTAGCAACCACTACATATATTTTGGTATATGGTAGTTGAACAAACAAAATAAGTTTTTCTAATAGAATGGTTACCTAGGATGTGTCCATGACACGATCCAAAGGGTTTTGTTAATTCAAAGGAAGCTAAAAGAGTATGCAAAGCTTCAATGGTTGAAGTGAGCATCGCGGAGTTAGAATCTTCACCCTGATGAAACCGTTAAAAGATTTAATTTCATCAGAGACGATGAAGATGCTTGCATTTTTGCAAGAAATTAAGTGGGAGCGCTAAGACATATTTCTAATACATTATGTGAAAGACATATCGTTGATTAGAAATGATGTATCTTTTATTGACACAGGTTAAGAATTTCATTTCAATGAAAGACTTAGGCATAACCCAAGAATTAGGCATCAATGTCTATATGGATAGATTGAGGCGCTAATATGGTTTTGCCAAATGTACATAGATAAGATGTTGAATGAGTTCAATACGGAAACAACAAGAAAGGTTCTTGACGCACGGAAAGGACTGAATCAAGATTCAAGTGTGTTGACACGAGATTCAAGTGTTTTGACACTTGGTGAAATCACAAGAATATTTTGATCAATCATTTTTGAGATGTACACATCCAGATATGTCCTATGCTCTAAATGTTATGAGCATATACCAGAATGACTCATAAGATGATCATTGGACAATAGTAGGGATATTCCTATGATCTTTGGAAGAACTAAGAATATATTATTTGTATAGTGGTGACAAATAGTTCATTGTAAATTGTTGCATTTGTACTAGTTTTGTCAATAATTAAGTTTATCTCAATTTAAACTATGGGTGGCACAATGTAATGGAAAGGAAGTTCCATAACGGATTTGGTTGAGTACCAAAGTTAAAACATTGTGATAGATACTACAACAAAAGGCTAAGTATATGACTGCTATTGTAGCAGCAAATGAGGGCATTTGTGTCAAGTAGTTTGTTATCAAACTAGGTGTGGTTCATAGCAGGATAATACTATGAAGATACATTGTATGACAATTGTATCAACATGATTTAATCCCAAGGAACTAGAGGTCTCACCAAAGGACCAAATTTATACAATGCCATCTCATTGGAGAATGAGTAATGCATAGAAACGCAAGGACATGCAAATACACACGGACCTAGAAGTGTTAGATCCGAAGATTATGTTTACCACTAGCAATAGTGTCTATACAACACCAGAAAGCCATAGGTGTTGAATGCACACATTTTTAACTAGATTATTGACTCTAGTGCAAGTGGGAGACTGTTGGAGATATGCCCAAGAGGCAATAATAAAGTGGTTATTATTATATCTTTATGTTTATGATAAATGTTTACATCCCATGCTATAATTGTATTAACAGGAAACATTAATACTTGTGTGTTTTGTAAACATAAAAGAGTCCCTAGTAAGCCTCTTGTTAAACTAGCTTGTTGATTAATGGATGATCATGGTTTCCTGATCATGGACATTGGATGTCATTAATAACAAGATCATATCATTAGGAGAATGATGTAATGGACACACACCCATAGTAAGCATAGCATAAGATCAAGTCATTAAGTTCGTTTTGCTACAAGCTTTTCAAATACATAGTAACCTAATCCTTCGACCATGAGGTTATGTTAATCACCATCACCGGATGGGTACTTTGATGACATCAAACACTGCTTCGTAACTGGGTGGTTATAAAGGTGACATTGGGTATTCTGAAACTATGTGTTGAAGCGCATGGACCAAGATTGGGATTTGTCCATCCATATGACGGATAGATATGCTCTGGGCCCTCTCGGTGGAATGTCATCTAGTTAGCTTGCAAGCATGTGACTAGGTCACAAGGGATGACATATCATGGAACGAGTAAAGAGTACTTATCAGTAACGAGGTAGAACAAGGTATGGAGATACCGACGATCAAACCTCGGATAAGTAGAGTATCGCGTGACAAAGGGAATTGGTTTCATATGTTAATGGTTCTATCGATCACAAAGTCATCGTTGAATATGTGGGAGCCATTATGGATATCCAGATCCCGCTGATGGTTATTGATAGGAGAGGTGTCTTCATCATGTCTGCATATTCACGAACCGTAGGGTGACAAACTTAAGGTTCGAAGTTGTTTTAAGTAGATATGGAATATGCGTTGGAGACCGAATGTTGTTCGGAGTCTCGGATTGGATCCGGGACATCACGAGGAGATCCGGAATTGTCCGGGGAATAAGATTCATATATTGGGGATCATTTTCCAAGTTAGGAAATGTTCTGGAGTATTTGTATGGGGATTCTAGAAGGTTTCGGAATGTTCCGGAAGGTTCTAGAAGATTTCTTGGAGTTTACTTGAAAACCAAGAAAGGATCAAGGAATCCTTGTGGGACAAGACAAGGAGTAGTGGGGGAGGAGGACTCCTCCCCTCTTCCCAATCCGCCGGCCAAGGAAGGGAGGGGAGTCCTACTAGGACTTCCCCTCCCATGGCGCCTCCCTCCTTTAAATAGAGGGGTGGAGGCGCCACCCCCTTTGCCCCTTCTAGTCTCTAGATCTCAAGTTGCCTCTCTCCTCCTCCTTCCTCTCGCTCCGCTTAGGCGAAGCCTGCAGAATTCTCTACTCCACCACCACCACCATGCCGTCAGGTCTGCTGGGATTCCGTGGAGATCAACTACCTCCGCTGGAACGGGAGAGGAAGGTCGCTTCGACTCGCACATGTGACCGATCATGGAAGCGCTTTAACGCGCGCCGGAAGGATCGTCTACTCGATCTTGAGATCGGCAAGTGATCAACTACATCAACCACGAGATCCGATCTCGTAACGCTTTCGGGTCTACAAGGGTCAGTACAGATCTATCTCGTTGCACATGTCTAATAGATTAGATCTTGGCTTTTATCTAGATTAGATCTGGGTTTTGTTCGTTCTTGTGGTAGATATTTTTTGTTTTCCATGCTACCAACCCATCACCTACATATAATTGTTGCATCATAATTATATCATGCTCATGTCATCATACCACCTTGCATTTGAGCATCATATAAAACCCTTTTCATTTGGTTCTTATCTCATATGCATGATTAATTGTATTTGTCTCTTGATATATTGTATTTGGTTCTTGATAAATGCTTGATTCCCAAGTTGAGTTGGGGGCATATCTTTTATTAACTCCACCACCTTCTTGTCACCACCCCATTATTCCACCACCCTACTATGTGAACTTTGCATTTTATTTGGGTTTACCTCTAGCTCATGTGGGTTGGGATGGATCTACCTCTAATTCCACATGCTCCCATATATGCCTCATGATGTTTTCACATTGTTGATATGTGGTGAGACATATAGCCACCTTTGCATGCTATGTGGGTGGAATCCTTGTCAAGCTTACATATGGTTTGAATTTGAATAAATGCTCATGTAAGAATATAATTTTGGCCATATTATGCCTAGTGGTTCACACACACCAGCTTGGCCACCTTATATTCATGCATAATCTTTTATTTAATCCATGTGGTAAACAAGCTTCCTTTTCCTTTGTTGGGTCATATTCAAATTCTTGGGATCTTGCTTACATAAACGCCATGAGAAAGTCTAGTGGTTTTCACTACTAGAGGGGCATTTATTTAATTATGCATGGGCCATGCAAGGTCATCTTTCTCTTTCCTTTTTGGTTTTTCTTTGGTTTTGAGTGGAGCTTGTTTTCTTTGGAAATCAAATTCAAGTTAGTTCAAGTGAACCCAATCCTCTTAGGGCACATCCTCTCTTGGTTTTGTGGGCCTATGTGGCATGCTTATGGTACATGGAGTATATGTGTTTTCCTCTTAATCAAGACCCTTTTTCTCTTACCCCAAAACCCTACCCCTAACCTCACTTCCACCACCATCTTAATGCATCATGCATGCATGGATGTGATCTTGCTTGTACCATACAAAAGAAACCCTACATCTTCCTCTTACTCCTTTCTTTCCCTTGGTTTGGTTCAAATCCATTCTATCCCATCTAGCTTGTTGCATGTGTTTTACACATTTCTTTCCCTACCTTTGTCTCATACACATATCAAAACCCTAACCCTAATCTCCTTTCCCTCCTAGCTATGCTCCATGTTGAGCCACCCTCCCCTTCCTAACCTGGCCACCAAACCTAGTGGCTTGGCTTGGCCAAGACCACTTCCCTTTGCCGAGCCACTCCCCTTGCCGAGCCACCCCCCATGCTCGACACCACCAGGACGAGCCTCCCTAGCCGAACCTTCCCCTCGCTTTTCCTCTTTTCCCTCACTGCCAAGGAGACCCCACCGAGCCACCTTGCGTCGTGCCCCTCTGGCCCCAGCTGCAGACCCCAGGCCTCCCGAGCCGTGCCTACCGCGTGAGAGGAGAAAAGGGTCTCACCACCTTTTCCACCCCCGACCAACTCCATGTGCTAGACCACCATCCCCTGCCTTATCTACCCTCCTCTGCCTGGCGTCGCTTCCCCTGATCCCTAGGGTCCTGGCCGCCGCAGTTCCTCCCCCATCTACCCCTGCTACCCTCTCTCCCATCTCCGGCAACCCCACCGTCGGCATCGCTCTACCACCATAGCTGAAGGAGGGCGAGGTGTCTGGGCGTTGGGGAAGACCGAGCCGAGCACCACTGTCACCCCTGTACACGGAGACGAGGTGGAGACGGGCCGGTGCTGCTATAGATCGCTGCCCCGACGAAAACCCAAACCGGCTGATCGTCAGCTACCCCTGCGATCCCCTGCTTCCCGTCCCGAACCACCACCACCACCAGCATCTCCACGGTGAGCAGCTGCATCCCCCTCACCAGCTCCCCCTGTCTATCTCTTCCTGGACGCATAGATCCATTCGTCGAACACCCTCTGTGCACGGTGCTCGCAGGTCGCCTTTCCGCTATTGCGTCGCAATAACTTTTTCTGGACGCGCCGTCGTTTCCCAGCATCAACCCCCTCTAGCCGCAGCAGTAGCAGCCGCATGCGCGCGCTCCGCAACGCAATATCGATCCCCCACCGCTCCTGTTCCCTGTGATATTCAGTTTCGTTAGTAAACGCGTAGAAGAAAAACAGTGCAGCGGGGGCATTTTTTTGATACCCCTTGCCTTTTTGCGTGCGCAACCCACGGTCCAGCCCGGGCCCGCCTGTCTGCCTCTGTGGCCATTTTACAAAAAGGTACCGCAGCTTTTTGATTCATCAACCCGCGCTCCACACGTCCCCACATGTCATCCGCGGCGGCGATTTCACGAAAAGACGCCGCAGGTTTCTCGGCCTCAACCCGCAGCCTCGGATCCGCCACGTGTCGAGTCCCCGCTGGCGCGCACGCGTGGTGGCCCCGTAGCCCCTGTGGCCCAGCTGTCAGTCGGTGTGGCTGGCTGAACGCGCGGTGAGAAAAGTCTGCCGCGCGCGGTTTTCGCCAGCTCAGCAGACGACCCCACCTGTCTGTGACTCGGGCTAAATCCCTCTGAGTATAAAAGTGTCTATTCTTTTTCTGTTTAATAAAAACAATTTCAGAAATGTTTAATATGATTTTAAATCCAGTTTTAATAACTTTTAATTGGTAATTCCAAATTTGACCAATAATATATGTTTTTGAATCAGAAAAATGTGAGGAATTCGAATTTTCCATCCAAAATAATGTTTGACAACTTTAAATTTTCGAGAGGATTAAATTGCAATAAAAATGCTTTTTCTCAATTAATTAATAACTTTAATTCTATAACTCCAATTTTGACAAATGATATGTCTAAATCGATCAGCGCGACGAGCCCGTTCTGTTTATGCATTCCATGATTTGAATTGTAGCATGCATCATATAAATATTAAGTGGACAGCAAGTGTTATGGGAGCAAAACATGACTAAAAACGTAATAAAATGCTTTATTCTTGCACCCCACACCTCACCCATGCCATGTTATGTTATTCCATGTAATTTGTGCATCATTCATCATGGCATGCTTGTTTGCTTGTCGCATTTTATTTATATGTTTGCGCATTATATTTATGTTGGCCTTGTTTGTTTGGTTCTTCTCGGATAGACGTCGAGCAGGGGAATTATCAGGAATCCCAGGAGTACTACCTAGATCCATCCCTCACTTCAACTGAGCTGCCAGGCAAGCACAACAACATGCTTGCATACATATAGTACCTATTGCTTCTATCTTATTCTTGCATCATGGAGTCGCGAATGCATAAAATTGAATCCCAAGTACTGCATAGCCTTTACTTTAAACCCCACCGAGCTTGTTCCTCCATCCCATGAGCCATTACTACAGGAGTTGTTTGAGCCATGCGAGTCATAGAACAACATGTGTAGGGTATGTGAGTGTCTGATGGATAACGAGGTACCTAAACAACTTAACTTGAGTAGTAATGGGATAACTAATGAAAGAGGCACCGGTAGGCAATATCTGTTATTTGGTTTTTATGTCCACTTGTGTCCCGTAGGACCCAGAGTACTTGATACATGTTCCTTGACTATCGCACTATCCGCATATGGGACCATGAATCCCCTTAGCGCAAGCTCGATTCATTTCTTATTTCTTGGGGCCACAAAGTAGTTTGGGGCTTTATTACTATCCTGTAGTTATGGCATGATTTACTGCTTTATTTAAGATTGTGCGTGGAGCACCTGTACTGTTTTGGACCGTGACACGTTTTCGCTGTATCGACAAGCCCAGTCACACTTTCGGGTTCCCAGTCGTTTACCTCCATCCACACAAACCCTGGGTCCGTTCTGGAGCTGGCCAACTTCGTTGCCAGTAGCTTAGTGGGGTGGCCCCCTGAAATATTTTATGAATCCTGTGATTGCTTTGTCGTGAAAGCCTCGTTGGGTTTTGATTTGGTTTTTCCGAGGTCGATCGTGTGTGTGTGTTGTTATTTGTGCACCCCTGCAGGGTAAATCTTTCTGAAAGTCGTGTCCGCGGTTATGGATGACTTGGAGCACACTTTCTCGATCATAGACAAGCATAACTAAAGTACCGCTTTTAATTTGACTAAATATCTGACTAGTAATTAGTGCAATACTCATGGAATGGTTAATAAAACTGCCAACAGATGGCTTATTCATCCGCTTTCTCGTTGGTAAGCGAGAAGGAGGATGGATCTGTTACCTTATACGGTTATAACTGTTGTTTCTAATTAACGGACATCCGCCTATCATTGGTTAGGCGGATGGTTAGCGAGTATCTATAGACTTGTTAGTTATTACCTTTTGCTGCAATTGCGTCACCCCAGGTTATGTCCCCTTTAGAGGCATAAAGACTTGCTGAGTACCCCTAGGGTCTCACACGATAAATTGTTTGATTCAGATGAATAGGTGTATTCGCAAGATGGATACTGGGTGGAGGAGACAGATGATGTTGGCAACGATCACTCGATGTAGATATTCCGGGGATGGGGATCCGTGAGATCTGTGGGCGGGATGTGCTTAGTTATGTGGCATCTTATGCCGATTTGCTTCTTATCCATACTCGGATCTTGTTTCCCGCTTCCGCTTGATACTCTGTTGATTGATGTATGAGGAGCTATCCTACACTATTATAACTATCTAGGAAATTTAGATCTTGTCGTATGGCATTGCAATATTTCTATTTATTTTAGATGGTATGGCTCTGAGAACTGTTGTAAGGTAGCTTGCATACATACTTATTTGTATATGTATTTGATCTCTTCGCCTGTTGCCTACGCCGCTCGCTCTTGTCCTGATGTTCTTGGAAGTGGTTAGGGCGGCTGACGGGCCTACACGTGGGTGGCCCTAGGCCCCCGCTGTACTTCTTTAACCACTGTGGGTCCATCCAGGCTTGAACTTAGAGCGTAGGGTCCGAGGTTGTTACAATTGGTATCAGAGCCACCCCGCCCTTCAGGGTCTCAGCCAAATGGTCGTTGTCAGTCTAGCAAATATTTTGGTAGCTATGTATACTAAGGAAAAACAAAACGTGAGAGTAGGACTGCTTCCACTTTTCTTCTTACCCACCCACCCACCCTTTTCTGGTAAGGAAGTGTAACGTTTTCAATCCTCTTCTAAAAAATTCAAACTAGGATTCAGCGTGTTCTGGGTTCCGTAGTACCATAGAAAGTGTGTGTGTGTGTGATTCTTTGTCTATCTGTTCCATCCAACTTGTTGTCGCTATCTGCCTTTTGGTTATCAACTGTTGGTACATTCCATACCGACAGGCTTTTGTAAAACCGACGCGATCTATCCGACTCCGTGTTAACCGGTGCAATCTTGTTAAGGGTGTTCTTCCTTCCAGCATGCTTTCACAAAATGTGGAGTTGCTAATCTCTATCTGTTAAGTGGTTTTGCGCATTTATTGGTATTTTAATGCCGAAAAATGCGGAAATTTTTCTTTGATACATCTGTGTTTCCACACTCCTCTTTAGTCGTGTGTGAAACATTATCTATCTTCCTTTTATCGGCATGTTCATGCTAACTCATTCTTTTGTCACCGGCGCTTGATCCTGGAGTTTTATTTCGTTTCAAAATCTTCTGGGCTAAGTACATAACTCGCGTCGATCCGATGCTTGTGATTGTAATTTGGTTCTCGACATAGCTATATGACACTTATCATGAGTGGAGTATGGTTAATGCTATCTATTTTCATCCTCCAGATGATGGCGGTTATCTCCTGTGATTTTGAGTTATACCGTGATCATATATTTATCATATCCAAGTATCTTTGGCAATCCGGAGTTTTCTCAAGGCACTACGGTGGTCTATCATCTGTTTATCATGCTTCACATCTTTTTGGGAACTCCATATCTGCAAAATTCTCTTTGATACGAGGGAATTGCATCTTTTCGTCTCTGATAGCTTTTCTTAAGGTATGAGCTATCATCGTTCCTTTATCCAAGATCTCTTTATCTTTGTAACCGGTGATCTGATCGACAATGTGAACCAAGTGGCATTTCTTGTTCTCTTCCGAAGGACCAGATAATCTATCCTGCCAATGCATCTCTTTCAACACGAACCCGTGCTCTTAATATTGATCTTTCAAAGAGCGTTGAGCTCAGGAAGTGTTTCGAGCATTTGTTTGTTTCTCCCGTCTTTTGAACCGATATTCTTGGAATATCTTGTTAATACATGGTGGTATATCTTGACGATATGCTCGCCTATTCTATCAATGGAAGAACATGGAGAAAATCTTCTTATCATCCTCTCAAGCTTTGTGAACACTGCTTGTGTGCAAAGTTCTCACAGTCTGAATTCTAGCTTCTTAAAGTCGCCTATCTCGACCATGTCCTTCTGCTAAATACATCGCTTCAATTCTGGAATCAGCAAGTCCATTGTTAATTCCATCATCCACCTTCAATCAAACCCGGAGTTTTCCTTGTTGGCAAGTTATCATCATCGTTTCGCTGAAGATTTCCTCAAGACTGCTAAATCTCTCTCAATCATTTCAAGAAGAACATGAAGTTCTTTTCACCTCTGTCTCGTCAAGTAATCTTTTGAAAACCCTCTCGTTCCATCTTCTATCCTTAATCCACCGAAGGCCGCGAAGACTTTTCAGATCTTTTTTAATCCTTCTATCCAAGTTGGTGCTATCTTTTTCTTTATCTGTTGAATCTTGCAGTTGTTCTCCATAATCTTCCTTCATATCTTTTCGTTGGCTTGGTACTTCCGACATGACGACAACATCATCATCTTTATCTATCTTGAATCCGGCGAATCGTTTGCATCTATCCTTGTGTTCTAATGGAGTTCCATGAGTTAACCTTGTCAAGATCTTTAGTCTGTTTTGGTAGTTGGGTTGAATGGTTTTCCTATTCATGTGCGGAGTAATGCTTTGAGTGCGGGATGGAGTAGCTACCATACCATTACTCTTATCATTCGCTCTTGTACATTGGATTGGTGGATTAATGCAATTTCACTCATTCCACGGAAGTTAGAAGTGGCCTTTATTCCTCGATACTTTTACTTCCGTCCTTGTTTTTCTGGAGTGCTCTCTCGAAGAAAGTAATCAAGAATCTCTTATTGGTGATCTCGTCTTTTTCAACATGGAGCAAAATCTTCAATTATCTAGTGGAAGCAGATGCATTTATCTTTTCGGTTACTCTTCATTCCACCGGAGCACCACATCGTCAATCAAGAAGGATGGAAGATATATCTGACTTCCTTTTGTCAATCCTTTTACCTCCCGGTAAAGCCAATTAAGGTTGATGCCATCAATCACAAATCTTTCCACTTCTTCTCGGGATTCTACCATAAGCTAGCATTCCCCTCTTTCTCTTGAAGTTATATCTACGCACCTCAATTGCGTGATCCTTTGGTTCTTACCGGCGCAAGAAAGATCTAATCCGAGAACTCCTAACCCAAATCCTTTCCACTGAACTCAAGGAACTCTATTGTTTGAAGGCAATATTGTTCTCCAAACTTCTTTTCCTAAATCTGAGGGAATGTACAATGCTACTTGCTTAGTAGTGCATAACTTCTCCAAAGTAGCTCTTTTTCTTCCGGCAAGACAATATTTATATGCTCTTGTATCTGTAAATCTTTAATCTTAATGGTGTGTCATTTCTTTCTCCCTGACATATCGTCCTTTCTATTTCTTTCACAAGTGGTTCTATTATTTTAACATGTTTCTCGAGAAACCGGAGCTATGTTCATCCTATCCTTCTTGTCTTATGACAATCCTTCAATTCTTCTAACCATTTGTTTCTTGAAGCAAACGCAGACTCGCAACAAGTCTAGCAAGTGTTTGTAAGGTGTAGTGGTCGCACCATTCCGTTGTTCATCAACTTGGGAACGTGAGGGTCACCTTTGTTCCGAACACCCGCCTCTCCTTGAGTTAGTTTCTTTTTCCTAGGAATCTCGGGGCGAGATTCTTGTTTAGTGGGGGAGAGTTGTAGCATCCCAATTGTCTAACAATTGCAGTGCTACTAGTCTAGTCTATATATATGCTACCTTCCTACATATAATTGTTGCATCATAATTATATCATGCTCATGTCATCATGCCACCTTGCATTTGAGCATCATATAAAACCCTTTTCATTTGGTTCTTATCTCATATGCATTATTAATTGTATTTGTCTCTTGATATATTGTATTTGGTTCTTGATAAATGCTTGATGCCCAAGTTGAGTTGGGGGCATATCTTTTATTAACTCCACCACCTTCTTGTCACCACCCCATTATTCCACTACCCTACTATGTGAACTTTGCATTTTATTTGGGTTTACCTCTAACTCATGTGGGTTGGGATGGATCTACCTCTAATTCCACATGCTCCCATATATGCCTCATGATGTTTTCACATTGTTGATATGTGGTGAGACATATAGCCACCTTTGCATGCTATGTGGGTGGAATCCTTGTCAAGCTTACATATGGTTTGAATTTGAATAAATGCTCATGTAAGAATATAATTTTGGCCATATTATGCCTAGTGGTTCACACACACCAGCTTGGCCACCTTATATTCATGCATAATCTTTTATTTAATCCATGTGGTAAACAAGCTTCCTTTTCCTTTGTTGGGCCATATTCAAATTCTTGGGATCTTGCTTACATAAACGCCATGAGAAAGTCTAGTGGTTTTCACTACTAGAGGGGCATTTATTTAATTATGCATGGGCCATGCAAGGTCATCTTTCTCTTTCCTTTTTGGTTTTTCTTTGGTTTTGAGTGGAGCTTGTTTTCTTTGGAAATCAAATTCAAGTTAGTTCAAGTGAACCCAATCCTCTTAGGGCACATCCTCTCTTGGTTTTGTGGGCCTATGTGGCATGCTTATGGTACATGGAGTATATGCTTTTTCCTCTTAATCAAGACCCTTTTTCTCTTACCCCAAAACCCTACCCCTAACCTCACTTCCACCACCATCTTAATGCATCATGCATGCATGGATGTGATCTTGCTTGTACCATACAAAAGAAACCCTACATCTTCCTCTTACTCCTTTCTTTCCCTTGGTTTGGTTCAAATCCATTCTATCCCATCTAGCTTGTTGCATGTGTTTTACACATTTCTTTCCCTACCTTTGTCTCATACACATATCAAAACCCTAACCCTAATCTCCTTTCCCTCCTAGCTATGCTCCATGCTGAGCCATCCTCCCCTTCCTAACCTGACCACCAAACCTAGTGGCTTGGCTCGGCCAAGACCACTTTCCTTTGCCGAGCCACTCCCCTTGCCGAGCCACCCCCATGCTCGACACCACCAGGCCGAGCCTCCCTAGCCGAACCTTCCCCTCGCTTTTCCTATTTTCCCTCGCTGCCAAGGAGACCCCACCGAGCCACCTTGCACCGTGCCCCTCTGGCCCCAGCTGCAGACCCCAGGCCTCCCGAGCCGTGCCTACCGCGTGAGAGGAGAAAAGGGTCTCACCACCTTTTCCACCCCCGACCAACCCCATGTGCTAGACCACCATCCCCTGCCTTATCTACCCTCCTCTGCCTGGTGTCGCTTCCCCTGATCCCCAGGGTCCTGGCCGCCGCAGTTCCTCCCCCATCTACCCCTGCTACCCTCTCTCCCATCTCCGGCAACCCCACTGTCGGCATCGCTCTACCACCACCATAGCTGAAGGAAGGCTAGGTGTCTGGGCATTAGGGAAGACTCAGCCGACCACCAGCGTCACCCCTGTACACGGAGACAAGGTGGAGACGGGCCGATGCTGCTGCAGATCGCTGCCCCGACGAAAACCCTAACCGGCCGATCGTCAGCTACCCCTGCGATCCCCTGCTTCCTGTCCCGAACCACCACCACCAGCATCTCCACGGTGAGCGGCTGCATCCCCCTGACCAGCTCCCCCTGTCTATCTCTTCCTGGACGCGTAGATCCATTCGTCAAACACCCTCTATGCATGGTGATCGCAGGTCACCTTTCCGTTGTTGCGCTGCAGTAACTTTTTCTGGCTGCGCCGTTGTTTCCCAGCATCAACCCCCGCTAGCCGCAGCGGTAGCAGCCGCCTGCGCGCGCTCCGCAACGCAAGATCGATCCCCCACCGCGCCTGTTTCCTGTGGTATTCAGTTTCATCAGTAAACGTGTAGAAGTAAAACAGTGCAGCGGGGGCATTTTTTTGATACCACCTGCCTTTTTGCGTGCGCAACCCGCGGTCCAGCCCGGGCCCGCCTGTCTGCCTCTGTGGCCTTTTTACAAAAAGGTACCGCAGCTTTTTGATTCATCAACCCGTGCTCCACACGTCCCCACATGTCATCCGCGGTGGCGATTTCATGAAAAGGCGCCGCAGGTTTCTCGGCCTCAACCGGTAGCCTCGGATCCGCCACGTGTCGAGTCCCCGCTGGCGCGCACGCGTGGTGGCCCCGCAGCCCCTGTGGCCCAGATGTCAGTCGGTGTGGCTGGCTGAACGCGCGGTGAGAGAAGTCTGCCGCGTGCGGTTTTCGCCAGCTCAGCAGATGACCCCACCTGTCTGTGACTCAGGCTAAATCCCTCTTTTTCTGTTTAATAAAAACAATTTCAGAAATGTTTAATATGATTTTAAATCCAGTTTTAATAACTTTTAATTGGTAATTGCAAATTTGACAAATAATATATGTTTTTGAATCAGAAAAATGTGAGGAATTCAAATTTTCCATCCAAAATAATGTTTGGCCACTTTAAGTTTCGAGAGGATTAAATTGCATTAAAAATGCTTTTTCTCAATTAATTAATAACTTTAATTCTATAACTCCAATTTTGACAAATGATATGTCTAAATCGATCAGCACGACAAGCCCGTTCTGTTTATGCATTCCATGATTTGGATTGTAGTATGCATCATATAAATATTAAGTGGACAGAAAGTGTTATGGGAGCAAAACATGACTAAAAACGTAATAAAATGCTTTATTCTTGCACCCCACACCTCACCCATGCCATGCTATGTTATGCCATGTAATTTGTGCATCATTCATCATGGCATGCTTGTTTGCTTGTCGCATTTTATTTATATGTTTGCGCATTATATTTATGTTGGCCTTGTTTGTTTGGTTCTTCTCGGATAGACGCCGAGCAGGGGAATTATCAGGAATCCCAGGAGTACTACCCAGATCCATCCCTCGCTTCAACTGAGCTGCCAGGCAAGAACTACCACATGCTTGCATACATATAGTACCTATTGCTTCTATCTTATTCTTGCATCATGGAGTCGCGAATGCATAAAATTGAATCCCAAGTACTGCATAGCCTTTACTTTAAACCCCACCGAGCTTGTTCCTCCATCCCATGAGCCATTACTACAGGAGTTGTTTGAGCCATGCGAGTCGTAGAACAGCATGTGTAGGGTATGTGAGTGTCTGATGGATAATGAGGTACATAAACAACTTAACCTGAGTAGTAATGGGATAACTATAGAAAGTGGCACCGGTGGGAAATATCTGTTATTTGGTTTTTATGTCCACTTGTGTCCCGTAGGACCCCGAGTACTTGATACCTGTTCCTTGACTATCGCACTATCTGCATATGGGACCATGAATCCCCTTAGCGTGAGCTCGATTCATTTCTTATTTCTTGGGGCCACAAAGTAGTTTGGGGCTTTATTACTATCATGTACTTATGCCATGCTTTACTGCTTTATTTAAGATTGTGCGTGGAGCACCTGTACTGTTTTGGATCGTGACACGTTTTCGCTGTATCGACAAGCCCAGTCACACTTTCGGGTTCCCAGTTGTTTACCGCCGTCCACACAAACCCTGGGTCCGTTCCGGAGCCGGCCAACTTCGTTGCGGGTAGCTTAGTGGGGTGGCCCCCTGAAATATTTTATGAATCCTGTGATTGCTTTGTCGTGAAAGCCTCGTTGGGTTTTGATTTGGTTTTTCCGAGGTCGATCGTGTGTGTGTTGCTATTTGTGCACCCCTGCAGGGTAAATCTTTCTGAAAGCCGTGTCCGCGGTTATGGACGACTTGGAGCACAGTTTCTCGATCATAGACAAGCATAACTAAAGTACCGCTTTTAATTTGACTAAATATCTGACTAGTAATTAGTGCAATACTCATGGAATGGTTAATAAAACTGCCAACGGATGGGTTGTTCGTCCGCTTTCTCGTTGGTAAGCGAGAAGAAGGATGGATCTGTTACCTTATACTGTTATAACTGTTGTTTCTAATTAACGGACATCCGCATATCATTGGTTAGGCGGATGGTTAGCGAGTATCTATAGACTTGTTAGTTATTATCTTTTGCTGCAATTGCGTCACCCCAGGTTATGTCCCCTTTAGAGGCATAAAGACTTGCTGAGTACCCCTAGGGTCTCACACGATAAATTGTTTGATTCATATGAACAGGTGTATTCGCAAGATGGATACTAGGTGGAGGAGACAGATGATGTTGGCAACGATCACTCGGTGTAGAGATTCCGGGGATGGGGATCCGTGAGATCTGTGGGCGGGATGTGCTTAGTTATGTGGCATCTTATGCCGATTTGCTTCTTATCCGTACTCAGATCTTGTTTCCCGCTTCCGCTTGATACTCTGTTGATTGATGTATGAGGAGCTATCCTACACTATTATAACTATCTAGGATATTTGGATATTGCCGTATGGCGTTGCAATATTTCTATTTCTTTTAGATGGTATGGCTCTGAGAACTGTTGTAAGGTAGCTTGCATACATACTCATTTGTGTATGTATTTGATCTCTTCGCATATTGCCTACGCCGCTCGCTCTTGTCCCGATGTTCTTGGAAGTGGTTAGGGCGGCCGACGGGCCTACACGTGGGTGGCCCTGGGCCCCCGCTGTACTTCTTTAACCACTTTTGGTCCATCCAGCGTAGGGTCCGAGGTTGTTACATTAAGGAATTCAACCATTCTTTAGCTTTTCCTCTCAAAGAGAAAGGAAACAATTTCAGGTTAATAATATCACCATCTATATCCCTATGCTTTTGCATCTCACAAAGTTCAACAAAGTTATTTAGATGGGAAGCAGCAACTTCATTACCAATACCAGAAAATTGTTCTCTCATAACAAGATTGAGCAAAGCAGGTTTTATCTCCAAGAAAGTATCTTCAGGCACAGGTGGAGCAATAGGTGTGCTCATAAAATCATTGTTGTTGGTGCTAGTGAAGTCACACAACTTAGTGTTTTCAAGAGTAGTCATTTTTTTGGGTTTTCAAATAAGAAAGAAAACTAGTAAAACTATTTTTTTGTGTTTTTGAAGAACAAAGCAAGCAAACAAAGCAAAAAAGAAAACTAAGCAAAACAAAAATAACAAAGTAAAGAGATTGGTTATGAGGGACTCCCCATGTGAAGATGTCCTTGACTCCCCAGCATCGGCGCCAGAAAATCGCTTGATGGCTCAATGCACGGCGCCCAGAAAATTGCTTGATGGCGGTGTTGATGTAGAGCTCATTGGGAACCCCAAGAGGAAGGTATGATGAGCACAGGAGCAAGTTTCCCTCAGTTATGACACCAAGGTTTAATCGAACCAGTAGGAGGAAGGAAACACCCCAAAGGTGTCACTAGCTGATCTTTAGCAGGGCGCACTACCGGTGCTAGTAGCAACATGGAGACCTGCACAACACAACCACAGAACTTTGTCCCCAACTTGTGATGAGGTTGTCAATCTCACCGTGTTTTGTGGTAAACAAAGGATTAAACGTATCGAATGTAAAGAAGTAAAAGTTTGCAGAAAGTAAACACAAAGCAGAAACAGTTTATAGATTGTATGTAAAAGACAAGAGGATCGGGATCCATACTTCACTAGAGGTGGCTCTCCTTAGATAGATAACATGTTGGGTGAACAAATTACAGCGGGGCAATTGATAAACACCGAGAAAGCAATACATGCATATACTAATCATCTTGACTCCTTTGAGACTTGATTGGGCATTACAACATTATACATAGACCGCCATCCAACTGCATCTATGACTAATAATCCACCTTCAGGTTATCATCCGAACCCCCTCTAGTATTAAGTTGCAAGCAACAGATTATTGCTTTGAACTGCGTGTAAAGTAAATAATACGATTGTTCTATGAACAAAGGATTGTTGTTTTCTCCCTAGTAGCAACAGCACATCTAGTACCTTAGAGATTTCTGTCACTTCCCCAGATTACCAGAGGCATGAACCCACTATCGAGCATAAATACTAACTCTTGGAGTTTCTAGCGTCTACTTGGCCAAGATAGCTACTAACAAGGGAAAGCATGCAAGATCACAAATAACAAAGACATGATAGAATCAATAATCAATCTGAAATAGCATCTCAATATCCATCGGATCCCCACAAACACAACATGTAGAATTACAAATATATGATCTTGATCATGAACGGAGCTCACAAGATCTAAACATGAAAGCACAAAGGAGGAGAACTAGCCATCTAGATACTACATGGATCCGTAGTCCAAGGATGAACTACTCACGCATCACACCGGAGGCTTGCATGGTGATGAAGAAGGCCTCCAGGGTTAATTCCCCTCTCCGGCAGGGTGCCGGGAAGAGCTTCAGATCCCTCCCGATCTAGGGATGGAGATGACGGTGGCTACAGACTCTTTCATGGATTTTTGATTGGGTACTTAGGGTTTACATCCCGAGGGCAATATTTAGTCGGAAGGAGAGGACGAGGGGGTGCCGGGAGCGGCCACACCACCCCCTGGAGCGGGCCAGGCCTGGCCGCGCGGCCAGGTGGTGTGGTGGCCCCCTGGCCCCTCTCCGTCTCGTATTCTGGCACTTGATGACATCCGGAAAAATAGGCTCTTTGGCTTTTGTCCCGTCCAATTCCGAGAATATTCATTTTCTGACTTTCCTGGAACCAAAAACAGCAGAAAATAGGCAGCTGGCACTGTGGCTCTTGTTAATAGGTTAGTCCAAGAAATCATATGAAAAGTACTCCAAAGTTGGAACAAAACACAAGAAAGTGGATAAAACCAAGCATGGAACATCAAAAATTATAGATACATTTGCAATGTATCAGCAATGCCCCTGCTTATTTCATGAATCTCATGAATAAGATCTTTATGAATTTCTTGGATAAGTTTGTCGTTGTGTTTATCAACGATATCCTTATCTACTCCAAGTCAGAAGAAGAGCACGAGCAACATCTGAGAATCATCCTTGAAACCCTTAGAGAGAATCGGTTATATGCCAAGTTCAGCAAGTGTGAGTTTTGGCTGAAAGAAGTAGGATTCCTAGGACATATTGTGTCTGCCGGAGGAGTCGATGTTGATCCCGCCAAGATCAAAGATGTCGAAGAATGGGAAGCTCCAACCACTCAAACCCAAGTCCGTGCATTTCTCGGATTAGCCGAATATTACCGCAAGTTCGTAGAAGGATTTTCGAGCATCGCCAGACCCATGACTCAATTGTTGAAGAAGGACAAGAAGTTTGAATGGACCGACAAATGTGAAGCAAGTTTCCAAGAGCTGAAGAAGAGATTGATTTCAGCCCCAATATTGATCATGCCAGATATCAAGAAGCCGTTTGATGTGTATTGTGATGCATCAAAGATTGGTCTCGGATGTGTGTTAATGCAGGAAGGCAAGGTCATCGCGTATCTGTATCGACAACTAAAGCAGCATGAGCAGAACTATCCGACCCATGATCTTGAGTTAACAGCCGTAGTTTTGGCATTGAAGACATGGCGTCATTATCTTATGAGTAATCGCTGTGAGATTTACTCAGTTCACAAAAGCTTGAAGTATATTTTCACTCAGAAGGAGCTGAATATGAGGCAAAGGAGATGGATAGAGTTAATCAAGGATTATGACCTTGACATTCACTATCACCCCGGCAAAGCCAATGTGGTAGCGGATGCCCTTAGCAGATTGCCGTGTAGGCTCAACACCATGATCAAGGAGAAGCAACCAAGTTTGCATGAGGAGTTAGAGCAGTTTAGAACTGAGCTAGTTAGCAAAGGATTTCTAGCTAGCATTGAACTTCAACCCACTTTGATTAGCCAAATCAAGGAAGCCCAGAAGGGAAACGAAAGTACCGACAGAATCAAACGTCGTATTGGTACAGGAAAGGTACCTGGATTCACCGAAGACGAAGAAGGAGTTTTGTGGTATAAAGGCCGTATCTGTGTGCCAGCAGATTCAGAGCTGAAGCAAGTTATCATGCAGGAAGCTCATGATACTCTTTATTCTATCCACCCAGGAGGAACAAAGATGTATCAGGATTTGAAAGAGCAATTTTGGTGGCACGAGATGAAGAGAGAAATCGGAAGCTACATCGCCAAGTGTGATATCTGTCAAAGAGTCAAAGCGGAACATCAGAGACCCACAGGACTGTTGCAACCATTGCAGATTCCGGAATGGAAATGGGATTCTGTCGAAATGGACATTATCACCGGTTTACCTACTTCTAGTAGGGGAAATGACTCAATCTGGGTCATCGTTGATAGACTGTCCAAGGTAGCTCACTTTATACCTGTCAAGACAACCTACCAGAGTTCGAAGCTAGCAGAGTTGTACATTGCTAGAACCGTCAGTTTGCATGGAACCCCCAAGACCATAGTGTCGGATCGAGGAACCCAATTTACCTCGAGATTTTGGCAGAAAGTCTAGGAAGGATTAGGAACCAAGTTGAATTTCAGCACCGCATATTACCCGCAAACCGATGGCCAGACTGAAAGAGTCAACCAAATCCTAGCGGATATGTTGAGAGCTTGTGTATTAGAGTATGGATCAAAATGGGAAGATTGTCTGCCTTTCGCAGAATTCTCATATATCAACAGCTATCAAGCCAGTTTGCCAATGGCACCCTTTGAGTTCCTATATGGAAGAAAGTGTTGTACCCCTTTGAATTGGTCGCAAGTAGGAGAGAGTCAGATCTTTGGACCCGACATTCTCCGAGAAGCTAAAGAGAAGGTTCACAAAGTCCGTGAGCACCTCAAGGCTGCCCAATCCAGACAGAAGAGTTATGCTGACAAGAGAAGGAGAGACCTAACTTTCAATGTCGGAGATTTTGTATATCTCAAGGTTTCACCATTGAAGGGAACCCAACGTTTTAGTCTGAAAGGAAAGTTAGCCCCTAGATATATCGGACCCTTCATGATTCTGAATCGCTGAGGAGAAGTATCGTATCAACTGGAACTTCTAGAGGAAATGTCAGCCATCCACAATGTGTTCCATATCTCGCTACTTCGCAAATGTTTAGAAGTGCCAGAGAAGACCGAAGTTTTCAAGAACATCGATCACCGAGATGTTGATATCAACCAGGATCTAACATATCGTGAAGTGCCCATCCGTATCTTGGAGGAAGCCTACAGAACCACCTGGACCAGGAATATAAAATTTCTCAAGATTCAATGGAGCAACCATATCGAAGAGGAAGCCACTTGGGAGCGAGAAGATTACATTAGGACTCAGTTCCCAGATCTCTTTAGTTCCTAGTTTTCTTTCTTAAATCTCGGGACGAGATTTTGTTTAAGGGGGAAGGTTTGTAACATCCCAAAACTTTAATCCAAGTGATCATTATCAAATCTACCCAATTTAGGGTTAACAAAAACTTTCCCATTTTAAAAATCTTTAAGCATTCATACGTGTGTGCATTTAAATAGGAGTTGTTTTGAATTGCCATGATTGAGTGATCTATTGTTTGTAAAATGACTCTACGGTGAATTACACATCATCTAGATCATCCCCCAACCAAATCCCAAAGAAAAATAAATCAAAAAGAATTAAATAAGCAAATGGTCACTTTTGCCATTTTAATCACCTAGCCCACTTTGGCTATTCCTAGCACTCAATTTCCAACAGAAACAATTGTGGATCTTTGCACCCCTTGCTAGTACAAGTAGTGATGTGCCAAGGCCCACTTTGTGATCTCCCAAAAACATTCATACTCTAATTTTAAATAACAATTGAAAATTGAATCTAGTTCATATGTCTAGATACCACTTTTTCAAAAACCACTCAAATGAACTCCATTTCAAAATCCCAAGCAAACCTAGATGCTTAAGCATAAGATGAATCACCCCACCAAAAATCTCTCAAAAATTCAAACAAAAGTTTCATGCGGCCATTTGATCGAACAGTTGGTAGGCAGAAAATTTCTGGCCTAACTAATACTGTTGCCAATTGATCCCTTGTCCCCAATTCGACCCTCTCTGCTCTCCCTATCTCCCCTTGTTCCAACCAAACCATCAACCAACTCCTCCTTCACCGCTAGCAGAAGTGGCGCGTCGCCCAATCTTGGTCACCATCGGTCGAGCATGCGCAGCTCGCAACAGACCACGCCGTGCCAAACCAGCATGCCCACTAGCTCCGCCTAACCCTACCGCGACTCCCTGTCCACCCCTCGATCAATTCCAGCCCCTGGACCACCCCAGAGCAGCGCCGCCCTTTCTCTTTGCGCCATGTGCAGCGCATGCCAGAGCGCCCTCGCCGCCAGCATACCACAGACCACGCCTCGACACCAAATCGTGCACGCCGCTCTGCCTTGATCACACCAACCCGCCAGACACGGCCATGCACCGCCGTGTGACCCATAGTCGCCATGATCACCATCGAGCACCGCCTCTGTCTCCCAGAGCGCGGGAAGCCCCCGACCAATTTCCACCACCCCTAGCATCGCCTTTACACCGTAGATGACCACCAGCAGACGGCCCACCATCCGCCTACCTTGCCCACGCTGGTAGCCCCCTGTATCGCTGTCACCGACGAGCCATGCCCATACCTCATTGCCTCACCGTCGAGCCTATATAAGGAGGCCACCCCCATCCTCATTCTACACACCATCTCACTCCCCTCTCACCACTGACCGTTTCCCCTCTCTCACCGGAGCCGCTCGAGCAGCACATCACCAGAATTCCGCCGGAGGTAGCCGCTGTAGAGGAGGAGAAGTCCTCGTCGATTTCGTCCACCTCGGCCCCTGCCGCGACCTCGCCCGAGCCCGCCGTCGCCGTCCAGTTCGTTTGCCCACCTCGCCGCACTAGATGGAGCCCTGGTACGTCCCTAGTAGACCCCCACTGACCGCGCTAGGGTTCAGTCTCGCCGGCGACGAGTCCGTCGTCGATGACGGCCGTCGATCATTATATCGTATTCTAATCGTGTGGTCCTGATCGCTCCGTACCGCTTCGGGTTTTAAGTGCCGCTGACATGCGGGACCAGCATGTCAGTTGCCCTCTGTGCCGCGGAGCGCCACTGGGCCGGCCCATTTATTTTCCCGCGCTGACCCAGTAATTCAAATTAGGATTTTTTTCTATTTAGACTTAAAATCAAATTTGTCCCTTAGTTTAAAAATCAATTCAGGGAGTTTTACAAATCCAAACTGAGTGATTCCAATTTTGTTGGAAATATAATTTAAATCTCTATCCAAGCCCGTTGGATTTAAATCAATTAGAGTTAGAGATCTCTCCTAGTAAAAATAATAAGATAGAAGCTTTTGCACATTCAAACATTTTTATAAAATCAACCCTAATAGCTTTTGAGTTGATTCCAACTCTCAAAAATCACATTTAACCATACCTATCTGAATATGTAATAATATTAAGGTTTGCATGCAGTGAATTTGGACTAGTACCAAAATAATGCTATATAGGCATTTCTAGCCACTTTAAATCATTAATTATTAAACTTGAACTTATTATAATGTGATCCAACATTTAAATCACATTCCCAGGTATTAGAATATGTGGTGATGACATGGGTCCACATGATCCCATATTTTAATTGGAGAATATTAAATCTTAGTTAATTTCAATGAGTAGAAATTACTTTTCTCAAATAAAAAGAATGAAGCTAGTTCATTAAACCTTGTGATGCTTGTGATGATAATAGATCATCAAATGTGTGCCTCAGTGTGCTAAGTAGACTAGTTAAGCATTGTTTGGTGATTGTGTAATCCGTATGTATTTATAGACGATAGTACCGACCAAGTCTATGAGGAAGAGGAGTTCTACCAAGAGGAGGAGGAAGAAAACTTCAACCACTGCACTACCCAAGGCAAGCCTAGCACTTCAAGTAAACTGAGCAAGCTAACACTTGCAAGTGTCTTAACTATGCAAGCTATTGTTAGCAATTTAGAATTAAGCTAGATAGCCTAAGAAAAGGCATTAGGCATGCTTTGGTTATACCATTTTGGACTTATATCTACTCCAAGTCTTATTTACAAGCTTTACTTTCTTTACTTTACCAAAGTCCTTTACTTGTTTAAAGGTAGCATAAAGAGTATAAAACTTGACCTATTTAGTAGACTTAGATGTCATTCTATGGCATGAGATTGATCTTAGTATCCCACATTAGTGAACACTCTTAACTTAGTAGTTGGACTAAACCAAAACTTGATTCACTTTAGATGGGAATACTTGGTGAAAATGATTTGTGAAAACCTTGGAATGATGAGTCATTCTATTGAGATGTTTTGACATGTGTTGAGAAACACAAATGGTTTATGATGATGAAAATGTTGAGGCATGAGCCTTAGCCCTTTCACAAAACTGATGGTTGGGTTTGGATGTGATACCATTCCAATTTTACTGTACAACCACAATACTTGAATTTGGTAAGGCTTAGCCGGAAGTTTATATGCATTAGTATTAGTTCCCTCGTGGGAGAGGTTTGAGCTGAGGCTACCTCTCAATGTTGTCCACCTATGCAGTGCCCAAGATGACAGATGGTCATGGTTGGGAGGCCATGCTCATAGGAGAGGTGCTTATACTAGGGTGTGTAAAGGAAAGGTTATGTTTGATTATCTGCATACTAAGTATGATGATTCAGGGTTGTCCCTGACAGATGTATCGAATCTTGTGGTGAAAGTGTACCACCTCTGTAGAGTGTCAAACTATTCGAATAGCCGCGTCCGTGGTTATGGACAGTTGGAGTGGCCATACTGTTCCATTGTCATATGTTTTCGAAATGACTTATGAAATGAACTGTGACATGACTTGAACATAGCAGAAGTTGTGACTATGACAACTAATTTCCCACTTAGGTGTTTTCAAACTTCTTTTATCTTTCTTTGTTTCTGAACTCAGCTTAGGTTTCAAACTTAACTTTACAAATAAACTTAGAGTTAGCATTCCTACTAGAACTATCCTACTTGTTAGTGGTAGTTTGCGAGTACTTATAGAGTACTCATGGCTTTTGTCCCTGGCTATTCCTATGGCCAGACTATGAGGAGGACTACCAAGACGATGGACAGCAGGACGGCTATGATAACTAGGACTATCTCCCATCGTCAGTATTGCTTATGACTCGGAAGATGGACCCCACCGCTACACTATTTATTCTGCTATTTGATTGTACTAAGACTGGATCATGAGATCCTTTATTTGTGTAAGACCTTATTTATGATTTGTAATGGATGATGTACTGTTATATCCAATCTATTATGTCTCGCAAAAATGGTAATCCTGGTATTGCGATGTATGGCATAACAGGCATCTGGGATTAAAAATCCGGGTGTTGACAGTTCGGGTGTCGAGGAGCGCAAGATGTGATGATTTACGGAAGCTTTAAGTTAGTGAGGGCGACACACACGAGAAACACGAACAACACAAGAGGAAAAACGGTCAAAATACGGGTCTGCAGAAGCTTCGGCGGAGCAGCCGGCGGCGCCGGTTCTATCACCAGAATTCTTGTGGAAATTTTGGGGGTAGAACCGGTTCACCGGAATGCTTGTCGAAATCAGTTCGTGATGAACTCCAAAAGTCAAATCTCGGAGAACATTCAAAAATATGTCAGAATTGGGGCTGGGGAAGGTCAAAGGAAGGTAGATCGACACACAAAGCAACATATCTTTGAACCAAAACCACAAAAAACTCACCAAATCCAGAGATCGATTTGAAGGCAATTTGGGGCTCTTTTTTGGGGATTTTCAAAAATATTGGTGGATAGAAGAAAATTTTGTGGGGGTATTTCGTGAGCAACGAAGCTCTTGATACCAATATGTTGATGGCTAACCTCGTGGGTGGCCCGATCTTTCATGTATCCCTTGGAAATTGAGACGGGGTGAGTGTTGGAAGAGGGAGAGGGTGAAATCAGCGAACTCACGCACCAAGAACACGATGAACTCACACACACACACACGAAGACATGATACAAACCAATAGCTCACGTCGTCGATCACCGGTCCGACATAATCCCTAGGATCAGCGTCGGGCAAGGATCTATCTCTCTAACCGGCACGGTGAGCGAGAGTCTTGGTGATATCTTGATGTCTTGGCAAAGGGCTCCGATGCTAAGGCCTTGTACAATGAGGGAGGCACAATGCAAACTCCAATGAGGTGGGGGATAATTGGTGCTCCTTAGCAAAGGAGCATGAGACTAAAATTAGGGAGATCTACAAGGGTGTCTTATGATTCCAATTATCCAAGTCTAGGTATTACAATGGAGTGTGGGGGATATATATAGGCCAGCCACTAAAACAAGGGTAATTTGGGCACAAAACGTAAAATTTGGACAAAATAGGGAATATTCTCGGGCATCAAACCCATAGTTAAATTTAGAGGGGATATTCCGATGATAAGTCCGTCAGCGCTGGAATTTCTGGTCGCCGCCTGTTATTCCGGTCGAAACCGGAATGGTGTATAGAAGTGGCCTTTGGTCGTCGCTGGTTTGTTCCGATGCTCGCCGGGATTTTCGGCATGGGGTCCGGTCCACTAGAGCTGTCACCGGGAATTCCGGCGGGGAAACCGGTTCTTCTGGCCTAACGCCAGTTGTAGAAGGATCTTCGTCTTGCGATGGCTTGGCTCCTTCTCTTGGCATTTCTTCATGGGGTTCATAGCTGAGGATGCATAAGGTATTGGCATGAAGTAGCAAGCCATCGAAGGATGTATCATGATCACATGAGATGAGGAGCGAATTCACCTTATCTTGAAGGAGCTTGGCTCGGGCATGAGTCATCGGTCCATTTGGTGGACTTGGTGGTGTAGATGTGGGGACATTGGTAGGACGGGATGCATCAGCTGATATTGTTGTTAGGGTGTACAACTTGAAGCTCAATGAGTACCTTTATGATATTAAATCAGGTCGTGCATACGGCCCTATAGAAGTTTGTAATGTTTGGTGATTTGTTGTTAGGTGGTTCATTTGTTCCTATTTGTTTATCATATAGCCTCTTCACTTGTATAACGACTATGTCTTTGGAGCAGTTCTTCATACCATCGAGTTCTAGAAACGGGGCCTTCCACATGCTCACATCCTTGTTTGGTTGAAGAGACCGGACATGATGAGGACATCCCTACTAATTTGCTATCTCCAACTACTAATGAAGTTGCCGATGTTGCTGCCAAGACCAAGTCCAATGAGATAAGGATTGGACATATTACGAGAGCTTGTGCCAAGCTACTTGAACAACAGGTGAATTTATTTCTAAACAAGTCTGGTGTTTTTTAATGAGAATTTTATAGTTCCTAAGTCTTTGTACTTATGTGTGATCATGTTCGTTGAAGAGACAAGCATGGCACGTGGAGGAGAAGGGCTGATGCAAGAGGAGCCCGAAGTGATGGTTATCCAAGGATGTGCGAGGTAGGAGCGGGAGGCATCCGCACAGGGCAAGGAGAAGATCGTCAAGAAGAAAGACGCAAAGTTTCCCAGAGAAACCGGAATGTCCGGTTGACACTACCCGGACACTCTGGTCTGCACAAGTGATACGTTGCTAACGTATCCAAACATTTTGATGTTCCATGCTTGGTTTTATCTACTTTCTTGTGTTTTGTCCAACTTTGGAGTACTTTTTATACACTTTACTAGACTAACCTATTAACAAGATGCCATAGTGCTAGTTGCCCGTTTTCTGCTGTTTTTGGTTCCAGAAAAGTCAGAAAATCAATATTCTTGGAATTGGACCGGACAAAAGCCAAAGTCGATATTTTATCGGAAGACTCATGGAGCCAGAAGACGAAACGAAGAGGGGCCACAGGGTGGCCACACCATATGGTGGCGCGGGCTAGCCCTGGCCGCGCCACCAGGTGGTGTGGGTCCCTTGGCTGCCCACCGACCTTGCATCTCCGCCTATAAGATGCCTCCCGATGCAAAAACCCTAAATCATCTAGCCTCCAGCCATGAAAAGTCCTGCAGCGCCGTCGCCACCGAAGGGGAGATTCGGGGGACAGAAAGTCTCTATTCTAGCACCTTGTCAGGACGGGGAAGTGCCCCCGGAGCCATCTCCATCGATCTCCACCACCATCTCCATCACCGTTGCTGAATCCCATGATGAGGAGGGAGTAGTTCTCTCTCGCGGCTAAGGGTTCTACCGGTAGCTATGTGTTCATCTCTCTCTCTATGCATGATCTTATTGAGATCGTGAGCTTGTAATCTATAGATCTACCTTGCTACTCAAGTGATTTAATAGATCTCTGCTCTCCCCATGTGTGTGAAGTTGACAGTGTGCACACCATGGTGGCACTTAGGCTAGAGATTACAAATACTTGTTATGAGTTATATTTGGAGTTGGATGTCTTTATGAAATTGTGGTGTTTGTTTGAACCATCTAGTGCTCAAGTTGACAGTGTGGGGTTATCTAGATGCGGAAAGCAAACTTTGAGATGTGCTGTTATAGCCCTACCATTGATTAGAGTGTCCAACCAGAGAGTAGTTAAGAGTAGTATCATAGAGAGAAGATATTTATATGAGAGTGTTAACTAGTGAAAGTATGATCGCTAGGCCTTGTTTCTAAGCATTGGAACACCGTTTACAATTAGATCTGCTACATGTTTGCTTGCTTCCATCTTTATTCCAGTTTGCCTTTAGTCTCTTCCACGCCATCAAGCTATTTTCTATCACCGTTACCACTTATAATTATCTATACCACTTGTATTTCACTATCTCTTCGCCGAACTAGTGCACCTATACACCTGACAAGTGTATTGGGTGTGTTGGGGACACAAGAGACTTCTTGTATCTTGATTGCAGGGTTGCTTGAGAGGGGATACCTTTGACCACTTCCTCCCTGAGTTCGATAATCCTTGGGTGATCCACTTAAGGGAAAACTTGTTGCTGTTCTACAAACCTCTGCACTTGGAGGCCCAACAACTGTCTACAAGAATAGAAGTGCGTAGACATCAAGCTATTTTCGGACGCTGTTGCCAGGGAGGTAAGGTAAAAGGTACTCACATCCTCCGGTGTGTGTGCTCGAAGTTATTTCCTTTAGATTCTGCAATTTTGTCTTTTTGTTTCTTGTTTTTATTTGCACTAGTTAGGCTTAATGGAAAACAACAACAAAATTAGAGAGCTTTATAGTATTTATCTTGAGTTAGGACATGAAGTGTTTGAAGAGAAAATTAAAAAACCTATGGAACTTTATTTGCATGCTAATAGGAATGTTGTTAGTATGAATTCTTTGGACACCATTATTACTAATGCTATGGAAAAGTCTAAGCTTGGGGAAGCTAGTTTTTATGAAAATTATCTTTTTAGTTCCCCAGCTTTGGAAGATAGCTATTCTATTGCTTATGATGATACCAAACCTCCAATATATGATGATTACAATGCTGAATATGATATTTTCAGTCCACCTACTATTGAGGAGAAAATTAATTATGATTACAATATGCCTCCTATATTTGATGATTATGGTAATGAGAATAATAATGATAGTTATTTTTTTGAATTTGCTCCCACTACAATTAATAGACTATGCTTATGTGGAGAGTAATAATGATTATATGCATGTGTCTCATGATAAGAATGTTTTATGTGATAATTATATTGTTAATTTTATCCATGATGCTACTGAAAGTTATTATGAGAGAGGAAAACATGGTTTTATGTGTCTCAACAATATTAAGTTTCCCCTCTTTATGTTGAAAATTTTGAAGTTGCACTTGTTTTGCTTTCCTATGCTTGTTGCTTTGTGCTTTCACGACTTGTTTCTTCACAAGATTCCTATGCATAGGAAGTGGGTTAGACTTAACTGTGCTTTGAATTTGCTTCTTGATGCTCTCTTTTACTTCATTTCATATTTCTTATGAGAGCATCTTCTCAAACTATCATGCCTAACTTAAAGGCGTTAAAGAAAAGTACTTATTTGGAGATAACCCAAAAGTTTTAGATGAGTATTGGAAGTTATTACCTCAGTAATAACCACTCCTTATCCTTTTTATATGCTTTTTTTGCCAAGAGTAACCTCTAATGAGAGGGAAGTAATGCTTGGGAAAGTTGCTGACCCGATTCAGATTGTTGTGCTTCCCAGTAAAAAATCGTGTAAAATCTCTGTACGTCATTTTGAGGCGTGAATTTTTGTTCTTCTGCCCCAGGTTGTTATCTAACTTTCGTTGGTTCAACACTTTTCGATTTGAGCAACAGAAGGTCTTCAAAAAAATTGGTTTTTACCTGCTGGTCTGTTTTGACAGATTTCTGCCATTATTTGCATTTGCTTCTTGTTGGTTCCTTTGTGGGTTCTCTTTGGGGAATTGATATTTTTGAGGGAATTTATACAGTAGCTTTTGTTTTTAATGAAAGTTCTTCTGTTTTAAAAGTAAAACCCAAAGACTTATTATCTTGAGTGCACTAATGTTGCTAATAGAGATTGTGTGAAGTTTTGTATGAAGGAAAAATTTCAGGTGTATGGAAGGAATGAGTAATGAGATGAAGGATGGACTAAAGCTCAAGCTTGGGGATGTCACGCGTGTCACCCTAAGAAATATCCAAGAAGTACAAGCCTCAAAGCTTGGGGATGCCCAAGGCATCCCCTTCTTCATCAATAAAAATCCCAGGTTGCTTCCAAACACTTCATTTTTATTGTTTCATGCACAGTTGCGTTGTTCTTGGAGCATATTCTTTTTTGTTTTCGTTTTGGTTTTTCGTTTGCTGAATAAATTGGTTGGACCCCTCCTTTCATGCATTGGTTTTCAAATAGTTTGGTTTGGATTGGAAAAGAGTAGGAAAGTTCATGCTTAAGTGGTAAAGAGAGCTTGTTTTTTACTGTGCCCTATGCTTTGTCATGCCATACTCGATATTGTTTTGGCTTTATGCTTAGTATTATTTGCTGTAGGATGACTTGTTCCAAACAATTGAGATTGCTTAATATGCCTTGAAAGAATCATGCGTTGTTTTAGCATATTAAAGCATAGTATTGTGGTATTCTCCTTTTATGCTTTATTTGGGTTGACTTGGCACATGCTCACACCATGTTATGACTATCCCAAGTCACCATAGCCTTTATGATCCTTTAGTTTTCAACTTGTAGTATCACTTTATGCTTTGATTAATGATGTTTTGTCGCTCTGCATGATTATGGCCATTGTTGCTCTCTTAGTTGGTCGCTCCCAGTCTTTTGCTAGCCTCCATAACCAAGTATGAGTTCCACTCATGCATCCAATTCCTAAAACCAAGTTATTCCAAAGATTCCACCATACCTACCTACTAGCATTTTCTATTCCAAGTATATTCATGTTTTTATCTACCTTCCGAATTAAACTTGTTATGAGAAAACTAGTGATTAAAGCTCTCACGAACTTGATGCACACTTACTTTTCTTGCCCCTAATAAACTTGAACCATTGTGTCGTATATGTTTTATATGCTTGCACTTATTTGTTGGGGATTAGCAGAACCATGCTGCCATGGGGAACGCTTTCAACATTGCACTTGTACTTTGTACCTAGTTGATATCATGCTCTTTTGTCTATGGATGTCGTCGGTGTGAAATGAAAGGGGAGCTTGTAAGTCCATCGAGTTATGTATGTGTGTTAGAGAAACACCTGGGCTGCCGGTCTAATCCATGCTGTCATGGTGGAAACCTGCAGCGTAACCATAATGAGATGTCTATGAAGCATTCTTCTTATAAAAAAGAGTCAGATATTGAGAAAAAAAGAGAAAAAAAAAGATATGAGAAAAGAGTAAAGAGAGAAAAAAGCACCATTTTCCCATGGTAAATAAGAAGATTGCTGAGATGCTCGTCGTCTGCTTGCCTTGTCATTTTGATATGGGGATTCTTCCGTATAATCGGGCAAGGGGTACCCTATTGGCGGTTCTCTATGATACACATGTGCTTACAATGACAAGAACTTACCGGTGACTAAACTTGAGTAGCATGAGGAGCGACCCTCGTATTCAAGGGACATGAGATTTCCAACTTATACTTCGTCAAGCATATACACCATAGGTTGTTCACTTTAACCTTAATCACTTCAAGATGCTTATGATAGGGGAAATGAGAGTTGAAAGATAAAAAGTACCATAATTTTTGGATGCTCTTTATGAGACTTGAATCCCTACTTCCTTCTATGAAGGCCCTTTCTTTTACTTTTATGTTGAGTCTCCACCTTCTATCTTTATGCACCTACTTTGAGAGCATAGTGGCCATTCTTAGTTTTATGTGCATTGTCCCAAGACTTATTGACTGATGCATAGCTTTGATATTGCTTGTTTTAAACTATTTGTATCTAGTCACTCTTATGAACTTTGAAGGTGTCCTATGCATTTGTGTTTGCTACTCTATGAGGGACAAGCTGAATGCCACTATGCTATGTTTTCTTTATGTGAAACAAACAAACGTCTTGCAAAGCATTGTTATTCATGAATCTTTTGTTTGTGCCTTTTCATATTGCAACATAGTTGCTTTGTCTTATTGCTAGAACTTTATCTTTCATGTTATGATTGAAGTACTATGATCCCAGCTATCATTATTTTACAAATACTTTGGTCAAGATTATGATGGTGCATGTCACCTCAAAAATTATTCTTTATTTTTATCACTTACCTACTCGAGGACGAGTAGGAGTTAAGCTTGGGGATGTTGATACGTTGCTAACGTATCCATAATTTTTGATGTTTCATGCTTGGTTTTATCTACTTTCTTGTGTTTTGTCCAACTTTGGAGTACTCTTTATACACTTTCCTAGACTAACCTATTAACAAGATGCCATAGTGCCAGTTGCCTGTTTTTTGCTGTTTTTGGTTCTAGGAAAGTCAGAAAATCAATATTCTCATAATTGGACCGGACAAAAGCCAAAGTCGATATTTTACCGGAAGACTCACGGAGCCAAAAGACAAAACGTAGAGGGGCCACAGGGTGGCCACACCATATGGTGGCGCGGGCTAGCCCTGGCCGCACCACCAGGTGGTGTGGGCCCCCTGGCTGCCCACCGACCTTGCCTCTCCGCCTATAAGATGCCTCCCGATGCAAAAACCCTAAATCATCTAGCCTCCAGCCACGAAAAGTTCCGCGGCGCCGCCGCCACCGAAGGGGAGATTCGGGGGATAGAAAGTCTCTATTCCGGCACCCTGTCGGGATGGGGAAGTGCCCCCAGAGCCATCTCCATCAATCTCCACCACCATCTCCATCACCGTTGCTGAATCCCATGATGAGGAGGGAGTAGTTCTCTCTCGATGCTAAGGGTTCTACCGGTAGCTATGTGTTCATCTCTCTCTCTATGCATGATCTTACTGAGATCATGAGCTTGTAATCTATAGATCTACCTTGCTACTCAAGTGCTTTAATAGATCTCTTCTCTCCCCATGTGTGTGAAGTTGACAGTGTGCACACCATGGTGGCACTTAGGATAGATAATACAAATACTTGTTATGAGTTATATTTGGAGTTGGATGTCTTTATGAAATTGTGGTGTTTGTTTGAACCATCTAGTGCTCAAGGTGATAGTGTGGGGTTATCTAGATGCGGAAAGCGAACTTTGAGGTGTGTTGTTATAGCCCTACCGTTGATTAGAGTGTCCAACCGGAGAGTAGTTAAGAGTAGTATCATAAAGAGAAAATATTTATATGAGAGTGTTCACTAGTGAAAGTATGATCCCTAGGCCTTGTTTCTAAGCATTGAAACATCGTTTGCAATTAGATCTGTTACATGTATGCTTGCTTCCATCTTTATTCTAGTTTGCCTTTAGTCTCTTCCACACCATCAAGCTATTTTCTATCACCGTTACCACTTATAATTATCTATACCACTTGTATTTCACTATCTCTTCGCCGAACTAGTGCACCTATACACCTAACAAGTGTATTGGGTGTGTTGGGGACACAAGAGACTTCCTGTATCTTGATTGCAGGGTTTCTTGAGAGGGGATACCTTTGACCACTTCCTCCCCGAGTTCTATAAACCTTGGGTGATCCACTTAAGGGAAAACTTGCTGCTGTTCTACAAACCTCTGCACTTGGAGGCCCAACAACTATCTACAAGAATAGAAGTGTGTAGACATCAACGAGAAGTGTCGAGGTGGCAGCCATTCTAAAGGCCAAATCGGAAGCCCCCCTGACCCTGGCCAGAAACTTTGAAGTTTTTGCCACGACCGGAATGTCCGACGCACTCTACCCAGAGTGTCTAGCCCAGACGGAATGTTCCGCCGCCGACCAAATCTTCTCCGAGTCGGCTTGTATTAGTTTTAGTATAACATGTCCCTATTTCATTTTTTGGTCATTCCAGTCGCCCTTATAAGCCCTAGAATGCCCCCTTAGCTCAGTTTAGACCATGTTTAAAGTAAACCCTAGATTTGTTTAGTTGCTACTTGCTACCAATTAAACCCCTGCACCAATTCGTATTGATCTGGTGTATTTGCTACTATCAATCAAGTGTGATTAGTTGATCCATTAGGATTTAGCCAATTGCAAGTTTCATGTGATGTACTGTTCCGTTGGGAATTACAAGATTGCAAACCGCTTCGTGGTCAGCGGCTATGTGCGCAAGTGTGTGAATGATGGGGATATACCAATCAGGGTATGCCTAGAAGGACGATTCGACTGGCCCAAGTCCATAACGAATGGGCCTGCAGGAACGGCAACTAGAAAGCGACTAAAGCATAAGACTGACGACTGGAAGCTGGAGGCCCACGAGCTTATATAGGCCCAGTCAGATTAGGTCAAATCCTCCGAAACTTTAACTGATTTGGTTGTAATCCTGTAAACGCTAGCGAGGTACCCCCTATATAAACCTCCCTAGGGTACTATGCATACTTGCTAATAGCTACCCCATCCAAGCGACTCGATGCCTAGCCGTCGCGCTCGCCCACCTTGTAATGCACTCGCTGATAATACAATCTAGCAGGAGTAGGTCTTTACCCTATGGGGGGCGAACTTGGGTGATGTAGCCCGACCTTTTGATTGTTACCACATCATGGTCTCCAACTTATGCCAAGTCGTCATGGAATCCAAAGGTGAATCCATTTCTCCATGCGAGCCCACTTCCTGCCCTTTTGAATGGTATACTACTTCATACTCTGTCCCATTATCATGATAGGTTCACACCGACAAGTACAGAGGCAAGGGATGAAGCCAGGAGCACCAAGCCCGACAAGACGGAGACTTGGAAGAGAAGACGGAAGAAGCAGCAGCTGAAGCCCCATAGTCTCCGGCCCTCAAGCCTGGAGTCTCCGGCCTCCAACCCTAGAGTCTCCGGCCAGGACTCCGGACTTGCCCCAGGAGCGTTCAGTACACCCCTCCGGAGACAAGCCCGGAGAACGACGTCTGCCACGAAGTCTGTGCCCACCCAAGAGTCTCTGGCCTTCGACACCGGAGTCTCCGGCCCTTCACAACGAAGTCTCCAGCCCTTCGCACCGGAGTCTCCGCCCCAGGACTATGGCCCGGACTCTGGCCGCCTGCCTAGAAGTCTCTACATGCCACCCCGGAGACCACGCTTCGCCCCAGGGTCTCCGGTCCCTGCACCTCGAAGTCTCTGGCCTAAGTGGAACAGGCCTGCACGCCTTGAGCTGGGCCTCCGGCCCATGTACCCCTCTTATCCTTAGAAACCCTAGTTTTATGCCCAAACTACCCCTTGTTATGTGGCTGGCCTATATATAGTGCCCCCACCCCCTCATGTAACCCTAGGCATAGATGATAGACTAAAGAAACCCCCTTTGTGGATTATCTAGTTTTTCCTCATCCCCTTAGTAAAGGGGACCGACTATCATCACCACCTCATTGGAGTTTGCATCGTGCCTCCCTCGATGTACAAGGCCTTGGCATTGGTGTCCCTTTGCCAAGACGTCAAGACCCTCTCCAAGGTGTTCTTCCCTCTCTGCATGCGATCGACGGAGCATGTTGACCGATCTTTCCTTGCGAGGATTCTATCGGACCGGTGGCCACCGACGGGAGCAATCGGCCTTGTATCGTGTGAGTTTTGCATGTGTTCATCGTGTTCTTCACGAGGTGTGCGTCAGCTTCCGCTACCTTCTCCCTTTCCCCTCGCTTTCCCATTGATTTGACCACAAGATCCGTGAATATCGGGCCACCCACGGGGTTACCCCTCAACATCTGGTATCAGCAGCTTTCTATTGCCACGGGTTTCTCATCGATTTGGTCTTTTCCCCAAAAATTTGAAAATTCCACCAAAAATAGCCTATTTCGTGTTTTGGCTCAATCTGTGATTTGTGTATGTTTTGGTAGGTTTTGATCCGTGGATTACTTGCTCAACTTGTTTATCTACCTTCCTCTGTGTTTCCATAGCCTAATTCCTTGATTTCCCCCATCAATTTGAGGTTTTGGTTCAAGTTTTTCCGCCAAAACGCGTCCCGTTCGAGTTCTGGACACGCTTCAGACGCTTACTCCAGAGTCTCCGGCCTCATACCCCAGAGTCTCTTCCCCCCTGCGACAGCAACTTTGTTTCACGGTTTTGAGTATAACTTTTGCATCCAAACTTGGATTTTGGTGTTCTTTAGCCCGTTTCGAAGAGGAGGAGATATACATCATAATATCCATGGTTCATGCTATATACTCCATCCAAATTCCGTGAGCAATGCGGAATCCACCAATAAAGGGTGAAGATTAGCGACGAAAGGTATAAACATTACACGACTTCTCCCCACTTGCATCCTGATACGTTGCAAACGTATCCATAATTTTTGATGTTTCATGCTTGGTTTTATCTACATTCTTATGTTTTGTCCACACTTTGGAGTACTTTCTATACACTTTCTTGGACTAACCTATTAACAAGAGCCATAGTGCCAGTTGCATGTTTTCTGCTGTTTTTGGTTCTAGGAAAGTCAGAAAATGAATTTTTCGGAATTGGACGGGACAAAAGCCAAAGTCAGTTTTTCACCGAGGGGAACACGGAGCCAGAGTACGAGACGAGAGGGGCCAGGGGGCCGCCACACCACATGGCCGCGCGGCCAAGCCTGGCCCGCGTTAGGGTTGGTCTGGCCGCCTAGGGCACCCCCTCGGTCTCCCCTTTCGCCTATAAGATGCCTCCGATACAGAAACCCTAAGTACCCAATCAAAATTCCATGAAAGAGTTTGTAGCCACCATCATCTCCATCCCTAGATCGAGAGGGATCTGAAGCTCTTCACGGCACCCTGCCGGAGAGGGGAATTCACCCTAGAGGCCTTCTTCATCACCATGCAAGCCTCCGGTGTGATGCATGAGTAGTTCATCTCTGGACTACGGGTCCATGTAGTAGCTAGATGGCTGGTTCTTCTCCTTTGTGCTATCATGTTTAGATCTTGTGAGCTCCGTTCATGATCAAGATCATCTATTTGTAATCCTACATGTTGTGTTTGTGGGGATCCGATGGATATTGAGATGCTATTTCAGATTGATTATTGATTCTATCATGTCTTTGTTATTTGTGATCTTGCACGCTTTCCGTTGTTAGTAGCTATCTTGGCCAAGTAGATGCTAGCAACTCCAAGAGTTAGTATTTATGCTCGATAGTGGGTTCATGCCTCTAGTAATCTGGGGAAGTGACAGAAATCTCTAAGGTACTAGATGTGATGTTGCTACTAGGGAGAAAACAACAATCCTTTGTTCATATAACAATCGTATTGTTTACTTTACACGCAATGAGTAATGCAATTATCTGTTGCTTGCAACTTAATATTGGAGGGGGTTCGGATGATAACCTGAAGGTGGATTATTAGTCATAGATGCAGTTGGATTATGGTCTATGTATAATGTTGTAATGCCCAATCGAATCTCAAAGGAGTCAAGATGATTAGTATATGCATGTATTGCTTTCTCGATGTTTGTCAATTGCCCCGCTGTAATTTGTTCACCCAACATGTCATCTATCTTAAGGAGAGCCACCACTAGTGAACTATGGACCCTGGTCCTTTCTTTTACCATCAATCTACAATTGTTTACTATTTTCTGTTTACTTTCTGCAAGCTATTACTTTCTTCCACACAATACGTTTAATCCTTTGTTTTCAGCAAAACCGGTGAGATTGACAACCTCACTGTAAGTTGGGGGCAAAGTTCTGTGGTTGTGTTTTGCAGGTTTCCATGTTGCTGCTGACGCTGGTAGTGCGCCCTGCCAAAGTCCAGCTAGCAACACCTTGGAGGTGTTTCCTTGCTCCTACTGGTTCGATAACCTTGGTTTCATAACTAAGGGAAAACTTACTGTTGTGCTCATCATACCTTCCTCTTGGGGTTCCCCAACGAGCTCGTTAATACACGAGTCAGCAAGTATATTTTCTAGCGCCATTGCCGGGGAGTAAAGGACATCTTCACAAGGGGAGTCCCTCATAACCAATCTCTTTACTTTGTTTTATTTGTTTTGCTTATTTTATTTTTTCTTTGTTTGCTTGTTTCTTTATCAAAAAACACAAAAAAAATAGTTCCTACTATAGTTGTTATTTTCGTTGGTCTGTTATTGTCTTGCTTTATCATGCTTTCTATCAATGGTTGGTTTCTTTGAAACTGAATCTTATTGGCAAGGTGGGTTCACGGAAGAACAAAAATACTATTATAAGGAACACCGCTTGTAGCAAAAAGGGAAACACTTAAGAGAACAAATTAATAAATTGTATACCATTGCTATAAACATGTGCTCTACTTATAATGTTACTTATTTCTTTGATAAATCTTGTTGTTGTAGGAGGTATAAAAACCTCCCTTTTCAATGTGAGTATAATGATGATGTTACCATATCTTCTTATGTTAAAGGAAATTATGACTTTTATGATGTGGAACAAATTGAAGAATTTATTGCTTGGAAGGGTGCATTTGAAATTGCTAGTTTGCTTGAAAATACTGATGATTCACCTTATAAATATGAGGTTTATGATATACTTAAATTTTGCCTTGATAATTACAAGGAAGAAAATGGCTATATGCTTGAATATATTAGTAGATGCTTTCCTCAAACGGAAGAGATTAATGCCTTGCAGGAGCTTATGGAAGAAGAAATTGCTGAAACAGGAAGCTCAGTAGATGAAAAAGAGGAGGAGAGTGATGAACAAAAGGAGGAAGAATGGATTAGCTACCCATGCCTGCCTTCTAATGAGAGTAACTCTTTATCCCTTACATTATTTGATTGTCCCCATGCTTACCAAAGGAGGATGAATGTTATGCTCATGTTATCTGTGATAATCCTTTATTTGTGCCTAACTTCGAAATGCATGGTACTAAAGAGTTTTGCTTAGAAAATGTTTATGATAAAGCTCTAGATGATGGTCCTATATTGAATGATCAGTCATCTTGTTATAGAATTGTTAAAAGTGGGTTTGAAGGTTTTAATCCCACTATTTTTGAGCTTGATAAAAATTATGTGTTTGTAGATCATGAAAAGCATACTTTATGTGATAGTTATATTGTTGAGTTTATTCATGAGGCTACTGAAAATTATTATGAGAGAGGAAAATATGGTTGTAGAAGTTTTCATGGTACTGAAACACCTCTCTATGTGCTGAAAGTTTTGAAGTTACTCTTGTTTTATCTTCCTATGCATGTCACTTTGTTCGTTGTGAATTTATTTGCATACAAGATTCCTATGCATAGGAAGTGGGTTAGACTTAAATGTGTTTTGAATTTGCTTCTTGATGCTCTCTTATATTTCAATTCATATTTCTTATGTGAGCATCTTCTCAAACTATCATGCCTAACTTAAAGGCGTTAAAGAAAAGTACTTATTGGGAGATAACCCAAAAGTTTTAGATGAGTCTTGGAAGTTATTACTTTAGTAATAAACTCTCCTTATCCTTTTTATTTGCTTTTTGTGCCAAGAGTAACCTCTAATGAGAGAGAAGTAATGCTTGGGAAAGTTGCTGCCCCAAAACAGATTTCTATGCTTCACCGTAAACATTCGTGTAAAATCTCTGTGCGTCGTTTTGAGGCGTGAATTTTTTTGCTTCTGCCCCAGGTTGTTATCTAACTTTCGTTAGTTCAACACTTTTTTATTTGAGCAATATAAGATCTTTGAAAAAAATTGTTTTTACCTGCTGGTCTGTTTTGACAGATTTTTGCCATTATTTGCATTTGCTTCTTGTTGGTTCCTTTTTGAGTTCTTTTGGGGAATTGAGCTTTTTGAGGGAAGTGCTAATGTAGCTTGTGTTTTAATGGAAGTTTTATTGGTGTTGAAACTGAACCTACATACTTATTATCTTGAGTGCACTAATGTTGCTAATAAAGATTGTGTGAAGTTTTGTATGAAGGAAAAATTTCAGGTGTATGGAGAGAATGACGTAATGAGATGAAGAATGGACTAAAGCTCAAGCTTGGGGATGCCACCCCGTGTAACCCCAAGAAATATTCAAGAGGTACAAGCGTCAAGGCTTGGGGATGCCCAAGGCATCCCCTTCTTAATCAATAAAAATCCTAGGTTTCTTCCAAACGCTTCATTTTTATTGTTTCATGCATAGTTGTGTTGTTCTTGGAGCGTCTTCTTTTTCGTTTTCGTTTTGGTTTTCCGTTTTCTTGGTTTTCTTAGTTTGCTGAATAAATTGGTTGGACCCCCCCTTTCATGCATTGGTTTTCAAATAGTTTGGTTTGGATTGGAAAAAGAGTAGGAAAGTTCATGCTTAAGTGGTAAAGAGAGCTTGTTTTAACTGTGGCCTATGCTTTGTCATGCCATGCTTGATATTGTTTTGGCTTTATGCTTAGTGATCTTTGTTGTAGCATGACATGTTATAAACAATTGAGATTGCTTAATGTACCTTTGAAGAATCATGCGTTGTTTTAGCATATTAAAGCATATTATTGTGGTATTCTCCTTTGATGCTTTATTTGGGTTGACTTGGCGCATGCTCACACCATGTTATGACTATCCCAAGTCACCATAGCCTTTATGATCCTTTAGTTTTCGACTTGTAATATCACTTTATGCTTTGATTAATGATGTTTTGTCGCTCTGCATGATTATGATCATTATTGCTCTCGTAGTTGGTCGCCTCAGTCTTTTGCTAGCCTCCATAACCAAGTATGAGTTCCACTCATGCATCCAACTCCTAAAACCAAGTTATTCCAAATAGTCCACCATACCTACCTATTAGGATTTGCTATTCCAAGTTTGTTCATGTTTTTATCTACCTTCCAAATTAAACTTGTTATGAGAAACCTAGTGATTAAAGCTCTCACTAACTTGATGGCACATTTTAATTTTCTTGCCCTTAATAAACTTGAACCATTGTGTCGTCTATGTTGTATATGCTTGCACTTATATGTTGGGGATTAGCAGAACCATGTTGTCATGGGGAACGCTTTCAACATTGCACTTGTACTTTGTACCTAGTTGATATAATGCTCTTTTGTCTATCAATGTCGTCGGTGGGAAATGAAAGGGGAGCTTGTATGTCCATGGAGTTATGTATGTGTGTTAGAGAAACTCCTGGGCCGCTGGTCTAATCCATGTTGTCATGGTGGAAACCTGCAGCGTAACCATAATGAGCTGTCTATGAAGCATTCTTCTTATAAAAAAAGAGTCAGATATTGAGAAAAAGAGAAAAGAGAAAAAAAAGAGATATGAGAAAAGAGGAAAGAGAGAAAAAAGCACCATTTTCCCATGGTAAATAAGAAGATTGTTGAGATGCTTGTTGTCTGCTTGCCTTGTCATTTTGATATGGGGATTCTTCCGTATCATCGGGCAAGGTACCTCTGCGGTTCTCTATGATACACATGTACTTACTATGACAAGAACTTACCGGTAACTAAACTTGAGTAGCATGAGGAGCTGCCCTCGTATTCAAGGGACATGATATTTCCAACTTATACTTTGTCAAGCATATACTCCATAGTTTGTTCACTTTAACCTTAATCACTTCAAGATGCTTATGATAGGGGCAATGAGAGCTGAAAGCTAATAAGTAGCATAATTTTTGGAAGCTCTTTATGAAACTTGAATCTTTACTTCCTTCTATGAAGGCCTTTCTTTTACTTTTATGTTGAGTCTCCACCGTCTATCTTTATGCACCTACTTTGAGAGCATAGTGGCCATTCTTAGTTCTATGTGCATTGTCCCAAGACTTGTTGATTGATGCATAACTTTGAATTGCTTGTTCTTAAACTATTTGTATCTAGTCACCCTTATGAACTTTGAAGGTTTCCTATGCATTTATGATTACTATTCTATGAGGGACAAGCTGAATGCCACTATACTATGTTTTCTTTATGTGAAACAAACAAACGTCTTTCAATGCATTGTTATTCATGATCTTTGTTTGTATCCTTTCATGTTGCATGCATAGTTACTATGTCTTATTGTTAGAACTTTATCCTTCATTCTATGTTAAAGTACTATGATCCCAGCTATCAATGTTTTACAAATACTTTGATCAAGTTTATGAAGGTGCATGTCACCTCCAAAATTATTCTTTCTTTTTTATCACTTACCTACTCGAGGACGAGCAGGAGTTAAGCTTGGGGATGTTGATACGTTGCAAACGTATCCATAATTTTTGATGTTCCATGCTCTACATTCTTATGTGTTGTCCACACTTTGCAGTACTTTCTATACACTTTCTTGGACTAACCTATTAACAAGAGCCACAGTGCCAGTTGCCTGTTTTCTGCTGTTTTTGGTTCTAGGAACGTCAGAAAATGAATATTCTCGGAATTGGACAGGACAAAAGCCAAAGTCAGTTTTTCACCGAGGGGGACATGGAGCCAGAGTACGAGACGGAGAGGGGCCAGGGGGGCGCCACACCACCTGGCCGTGCGGCCAAGCCTGGCCCGCACCAGGGGGTGGTCTGGTCGCCTATGGCACCCCCTCGGCCTCCCCTTTCGCCTATAAGATGCCTCCGATACAGAAACCCTAAGTACCCGATCAAAATTCCATGAAAGAGTTTGTAGACGCCGTCATCTCCATCCCTAGATCATGAGGGATCTAAAGCTCTTCCCAGCACCCTGCTGGAGAGGGGAATTCACCCTGGAGGCCTTCTTCATCACCATGCAAGCCTCCGGTGTGATGCGTGAGTAGTTAATCTCTAGACTACGGGTCCATGTAGTAGCTAGATGGCTGGTTCTTCTCCTTTGTGCTATCATGTTTAGATCTTGTGAGCTCCGTTCATGATCAAGATCATCTATTTCTAATCCTACATGTTGTCTTTGCGGGGATCCGATGGATATTGAGATGCTATTTCATATTTATTATTGATTCTATCATGTCTTTGTTATTTTTGATCTTGCATGCTTTCCGTTGTTAGTAGCTATATTGACCAAGTAGATGCTAGCAACTCCAAGAGTTAGTATTTATGCTCGATAGTGGGTTCATGCCTCTAGTAATCTGGGGAAGTGACAGAAATCTCTAAGGTACTAGATGTGTTGTTGCTACTAGGGAGAAAACAACAATCCTTTGTTCATAGAACAATCGTATTGTTTACTTTACACGCAATGAGTAATGCAATTATCTGTTGCTTGCAACTTAATATTGGAGGGGGTTCGGATGATAACCTGAAGGTGGATTATTAGTCATAGATGCAGTTGGATTATGGTCTATGTATAATGTTGTAATGCCCAATCGAATCTCAAAGGAGTCAAGATGATTAGTATATGCATGTATTGCTTTCTCGATGTTTGTCAATTGCCCCGCTGTAATTTGTTCACCCAACATGTCATCTATCTTAAGGAGAGCCACCACTAGTGAACTATGGACCCCAGTCCTTTCTTTTACCATCAATCTACAACTGTTTACTATTTTATGTTTACTTTCTTCCACACAATACGTTTAATCCTTTGATTTCAGCAAAACTGGTGAGATTGACAACCTCACTGTAAGTTAGGGGCAAAGTTCTATGGTTGTGTTTTGCAGGTTTCCACGTTGCTGCTGGCGCCGGTAGTGCGCCCTACCAAAGTCCAGCTAGCAACACCTTGGAGGTGTTTCCTTGCTCCTACTGGTTCGATAACCTTGGTTTCATAACTAAGGGAAAACTTACTACTGTGTTCATCATACCTTCCTCTTGGGGTTCCCCAACGAGCTCGTTAATACACGAGTCAGCACATCCCTTTGTGAGATACACTATCTTTGCGATCAGAAAACACCTATTGAGACTAGTTCCTCCTATGATTGCTTGGGCTATGCACATTTGATACTTCTAGAATTCTAAGCAAAAGTTGTGAGCGCGCTATCTCATATAGTTATCTTGTATAGTTGTTGGCACAAGGAAGGGGAAAGTGAAAAAGAAAAGAAAAAAATAGAAAAGGAAAAATAAAAAAAAGCAACAAACAAACAACAAGTGCCTCATAGAATAGGAAGTGCAAGATCGATGAACATCAAATAGGTGGTACTTATTGTGCATATCTTGTAGCCCACCAATTTATTGCAATCGAACTAGCGTCTCTCCTTGCACTTGTGCGACACGAGCTTATAGTCTTCGCTAGGTAATCATTTGGTTCTTAGCTCACTTTCTCCGTCGCACAAGTCCCATTTATCCCACCATGTGTGTTTCCTTGTATATATTCCTTTCTTGTGGATTGACTTGTTTTGCTTTGTGATCATCGTGGTTCTTTACTTGCCATTACAATATCTTGATTTTGGATTGTTCCTGGACATGCCACCTTCCATACCTATCCACCATAAGCTTTGTGTCTCTGTGTGTGTTTTAGTGGTTAGTTGGTTTTGGTATTCCGCGTGAATTTCACTTTACTTGGTTTTTATTGCTCTTAAGTGTGACCACTTGCACGATACTATCTTCCAAGGTAAAGTAAGGTTTAATGTTGCATCCCTAACCCCCTACCACTTCCATATACACCACTTGGTCTTGTGAATCATGTCTAGGGACTTTGGAACCGAGGACGATTTCTATGAAGAATCCACGATGAGCCACCGTGCATATGCCTCCCAAGCATGGATGACATGATGGAGCTCTACACCGACAATGGCTCCACATGATTGGGTGATATGGAGTTCTACAACAACAAGAACTCCACAAGCATGGACGACTTCAAGAACAACAATGACAAGCTCCTCAAGTCGCATCGACCAAGGGGGAGCCTCCACCTCGAGAATGCCAAGGCCACCGTCAAATGGACAAGTTTGAAAGCTCCCTCAACAACTTCACGAGCGACATGGACAACAACTTCTCCAAACCATGAGCATGATGGCCAAGACTAATGATGCTTTGCGCTCATTACAAGGCCTCACCAAGAAGAGTGCCAAGGAAAACGATCATCATCGTGAGTGTCATGTGGATGACCAAGTGCTTCACCAACATAAACCTCTGGCAAGGCACGCCAATGACCTCTGTCGAAACCATCATCATAAGGCTCCTTCAACTACTAGTGCCACCACCAAAATGGCACCAAGAGCAAGCCTTCTTCCATGCCATCAAGCTTCAATGCCAAAACTTCAAGTTCAAGATGAAGCATCCAACTACAAGATCTCTAATGCAACTTCTTCTCCAAGCACTCCAAGAATGTCATTCAAGCAAGAGATGGACCTCTACTTCGCCAAGTTGGACGAGGCTATCAAAAATATGACCACCCAAGAGATAGAATAAAACAAGTTGCTTTGCCCACAATTGGAGGCAAGGGCGAAGATGGCGTCAAGTACCAATACTTCCAATTTGAGTGCCACCACTACAATGGCACCCAATGTACAAGACAATGGCAATGTCAAGAATGGTGAGCATGGGACTTTCCCTTCACCAAAGGAGGCGCATGGAGTTGAGAGAACCGAGCCTATCCCTATGTGCTTGAGAGATGATGTGGTACCAATCCCATGTGAGTATGAGAGTCACTTAGCCCACTTGAGTGAAAACAAGAGTGAGATGAGCGACTCCACCATACATGAGATTGATTGCTTCCACATGGAGGGAATGAGTGATACACCAAGTGAGTTGAGAGTGGTAGTTGATAGGTCATGTGAGACCACTTTGATTTCTAACGACTTACCCTCTACCTCTAGTGTGTTATCTCATGAAGTGCTAGGTTCCATGGATCAAGAAGCGCCAAGCTTGGATGAAGATCACGCCATCCCCATATTGGATGAAGAAGTCGCCCACATGGAGGCTAATCCTACCACAACACCCACTTCATATGAGAGGTATGAATAAGGTAAAAATATGGGTGTTGATGATGCCATGATCCCACTAGTGGACATGATGATTTGTGATGACTTGCATGCTATGGATGATACTTGTGACATGACATATGTTCCACTCTTATTCCCATGTGTTAATCTTGCTATGCATCATGATGACCATGTGGATTCCTTTTATTGTCATGATATTGCCATAGACATGATATGCTCTAAACTTTACATTGATGATATCATTGCTTGCACTTTGTGGAATGATAACTCTTTAAATGTTTGTCTTGCAATGATGATGAAAATGGTACCCCTTGGACCATACTTTGTCATGGATGTTTTACAATCTCTCCCGTTGCTTGCAATATGATGAATAATTGCTCTTTCATTTGTTTTGCTTGCAACAATAATGATAATATGTTATCTATTGAGATGGCCCCCATAGCTTTCTCAAATTTTGGAGATTTTGGTAAATGCCATTATAAGCATGTTCCCCACTTGCATACTCACCATGCACCTATGTTACACTTGATTGACACTAATGGTGATGTGCACAAGAAGAGATATGTCATGATGGATGATGTATTTCTCTACCATGCACACAAGTTCTTCCTTTTATCTATGATGTGTATAGGTACCCACACAAGAATGTCAACCTCGGTTTAGAGCGAGTTGACAAAAATAGATCTAGAGAGCATCCCCCAAGTGAGTTTAATATCGAACCCAGCTCTGATACCTTTTGCATGCTTTGCATCTTTCATGTTGACAAATTGCTCTTTCCTATGGTTAGGTTGCAAGCATGTTAATGGTATTATTTTACCTTGTGACAATCATGTTTTGTTGCTATTGGATGTTGATGCTTTGTGTGTTGCAACAAAAATGTTGAACAATTTCTCTTTCCAATGGTTTGTGAGCAACCATAATGCCATTATGAGCATGTATTGTCACGAGAGCTTCCAAGTACCTTGTATAGTTGTTGCAACAAACATAAGGACCACTTGCTCTTTCATTTGGTTTGTTTGCAAATATGTAGTTTTTGCTTCCGCTTGTGATACTCTTACGACCATGATCTTTGTTTTTCATGATATGTTTATGGCAACCAACATATTGAAAATTTTCTCTTTCCAATGGTTGGTTTGCACACATAACGATGTTGTTTTAGATATTCTTCCACATGTGTTTTTGCCGAATTCTCCTACTATTGCATCAAAGATGTTGATCAATATCTTAGGTAATTGCTTTGAGTGCCACACTAAAACGTTCTATGGAGTTTTTGAGTTCCCACATTTGGATGATGTTCAAACGATTTCCATGCACTTTGACCTTATGCATTCGATTTGTTATACATGCATTGTGCTAATAATGTTGTGAACAAGAATGGACATGCCACAAATGACATGCTCCTCTATCACGCATGAAAATATTTTTCTTGGTCTTTGTTGTGTGAAGGTATGAATGCATACACGTCAATCTCTACCAATCAAGAGTTGATAAGACGGATCGAAGAGAGTTACCTAGGGCTGCCCTTCAATGAGCTATCTCTACATCATAAGGTGACTTCCTTCTACTTGAGGACTCATGCTATAATCTTCATGAATTGGCTACGCTTTGAGTGTTGCTTCGCTTTTGTGGTGGGCTTTGTAGGCTTCATAGAAGGTGAAGGAACATTGAGGTGTTGTCAATTCAATCTTCTCGAGGACGACTATATGGTGAACCCCAGGATCAAGAAGGTCTCTCGACATCTTCTACTTTGTGATGAGCGTGTAGAGTCGAGGATGACTCTTTTTGAAGGGGGAGATGATGTAGCCCGACCTTTGGTCGTTACCACATCATAGTCTCCAACTTATGCCAAGTCGTCATGGAATCCAAAGGTGAATCCATTCCTCTATGCGAGCCCACTCCTACCCTTTTGAATGGTATACTACTTCATACTCCGTCCCATTATCATGATAGGTTCACACTGACAAGTATGGAGGAAAGGGAGGAAGCCAGGAGCACCAAGCCCGACAAGATGGAGGCTTGGAAGAGAAGACGAAACAAGCAGCAGCTGAAGCCCCAGAGTCTCTGGCCCTCAAGCCCGGAGTCTCCGGCCTCCAACCCCGGGGTCTTCGGCCAGGACTCTGGCCAAGACTCTGGACTCGCCCTAAGAGCATTAAGTACACCCCTCCGGAGACAAGCCCAGAGAATGACGTCTGTCGCGGAGTCTCCGGCCTTCGACACTAGAGTCTCCGGCCTTTGACAGTGGAGTCTCCGGCCCTTCGCACCAGAGTCTCTACCCCAGGACTCCAGCCTAGACTCTGGCCGCCTGCCTGGAAGTCTCTGCATGCCACCCCAGAGTCCACCCCGGAGACCGTGCTTCGCCCCGGAGTCTCTGGCCACCCTCGGAGTCTCTAGCCCCTACACCTCGGAGTCTCCGGCTTAGTGGAATGGGCATGCGCATCTTGAGCTGGGCCTCCGTCCCATGTACCCCTCTTATCCTTAGAAACCCTAGTTTTATGCCCAAACTACCCCTTGTTATGTGGCTGGCCTATATATAGTGCCCCACCCCCTCATGTAACCCTAGGCATAGATGATAGACTAAAGAGACCCCTTTGTAGAATATCTAGTTTTGCCTCATCCCCTTAGTAAAGGGGACCGACTATCATCACCACCTCGTTGGAGTTTGCATCGCGCCTCCCTCGTTGTATAAGGCCTTGGCATCGGTGTCCCTTTGACAAGACGTCAAGACCCTCTCCAAGGTGTTCTTCCCTCTCCGCGTGGGACCGAGGGAGCAATTGGTCTTGTATCGTGTGAGTTTTGCATGTGTTCGTCGTGTTCTTCGCGAGGTGTGCGTCCGCTTCTGCTACCTTCTCCCTTTCCCCTTGATTTCCTATTGACTTGACCACGAGATCCGTGAAGTCGGGCCACCCACGGGGTTACCCCTCAACACTAGGTAAATCCCTTGTCTCTGGTTCCAATCTCGCATTGCGGATGGTGACTAGCTCTTGCCCCAAATCGTATCAATCGCTACCCCTGGTAGTGACTGTCGTGGTCATTCCCACGACAGTGGTGCCCACCGTGGGGCATGGCCAGTCAAGCCTAAGATCTACGGAGGATCCCTATGTCTCGGTCGACTGGCCGATCACCACCGGTCGCATGGTCACCAGCATCGGGTTCCTTCAGATCCTGCTGAGCAGCTACATCCCGGCGTCACGCTCGGTCACTCATGGCACGGTGATGCCGATCGGCACCATCAACCTCTTCGTCGGGTTCACGGACGCTATCGACTCGGCGGAAATGTCGATCATGGGCGGATCACCGCCACGCGATCTGATCTCGGAGGAGCAGATCCGCTCCATCACCCAACTCGCTTTCGCGTAAGACTCTGCTATCAGCAACGCGGCCGCAAGCGACACGGCCCTCCATGATGATGACGACTCGGGGACCCCTGCCTCGGTCGCCGGATCCATCACGGTCGCATCACGCGAGTCTCTGACGCTAAGGACTTCAAGGATCCCTCCATCCTCGGACTCTTCGACTCCGACTCTGGGTCGGAGTCCCCTGACGAAGTGCGGACCAGATCCAACTGCTATGAAGCCATCTACAAAAAAGGGAACATCACCACGCCACTAGATCCCTTCTCCACACACCTCCCACCAGACACGATGGTGATTGAGATCGAGGAGTACCGCCAACAGCTGGAGGCGGCCAAGGTCAGGGAACAAGCGGAGCGCGACAAATTTCACCTCGAGCAGCAAACGACACAGGAGCTGACGCTCTACCACCAGTGTCGCATCAGGAGTTGCCTAAACTGCAACGTCCAGGGCCGTGCCTTGAACTTCGACAATGAGCACGACCCCGCTCACGGGGCCGAGCTTGAGTTCTTCCACAACACGCCGCCTAGCGCCAGTCGCCCACCATCTCGCGCGCTGATACATTGCAAATGTATCTATAGTTTTTGATGCTCCATTCTTGGTTTTATCCACTTTCTTGTGTTTTTCCACACTTTGGAGTACTTTTCATATGATTTCTTGGACTAACCTATTAACAAGAGCCATAGTGATAGCTGCATGTTTTCTGCTGTTTTTGGTTCCAGGAAAGTCAGAAAATGAATATTCTCGGAATTGGACGGGACAAAAGCCAAAGTGCCTATTTTTCCAAAAGACTCCAGGAGCCAGAATACGAGACGGAGGAGGGCCAGGGGCTGGCCACACACCCCCCCCTAGGCGCAGGCTGGGCCTGGCCGTGCCAGGGCATGGTGTGGTGGCCCTAGGCACCCCCTCGGTCTCCCTCTTCACCTATAAGAAGCCTTCTGACCTAAAAACTCCGGGGGGTTCCGACGTTTTTCTAGAAAAAGTTCCACAGTGCCGCCACCACCGAAGGGGAGATTCAGGGGACATAAAGTCTGTTCTGGCACCCTGCCGGGACGGGGAAGTGCCCCCGGAGCCATCTCCATCGATCTCCACCATCATCTCCATCGACCATCCATGTTTCCCCCATCTATGAGTGAGTAATCCCCCGCTGTAGGCTATGGGGATGGTAGGGATTGGATGAGATAGTTCATGTAATGGCATCAGATTGTTAGGGCATGGTGCCTAGTATCTTTTGTTAGTGCTTTATGACTTTGTTGCGACTTGCTGTGCTTAATGCTTGTCACTAGGGCCCGAGTGACATGATTTCAGATCTGAACATGTTATTGATTCATTATGATAGTATTGCTTTTGGTCTTATCTGCAAGTTGTATACACACGTTGTTGTCCGGAACCTATGGCCCCGGCGATGTAAATCGGGATAACCGGAAGGGAATGGCTTTGATGTGAGGATCACATGTGTTCACGGAGTGTTAATGCTTTGCTCCGGTGCTCTATTAAAAGGAGCACCTTAATTGCCAGTAGTTCCCTAGAGGCCCCGCTACAAACGGGCTGGCAGGACAAAAGATGTTGTGCAAGTTCTCATTGCGAGCACGTATGACTATATACGGAACACATGCCTAGGATTGTCTAGTACTTGGATGCTTTATCTTATTTATCTGCAATTGCCCTATGTTCTGATTGCTATTTGAATTGTCTTGTCCATGCAACGCCTGTCCATCCATCCCTATGTCTACCGCACTTGAATCCCACTTTTTACTGCTTTTGTTACTACTGTCTTTGCTTTACTACTTATGTTACTTTACTATTCCTACTACAAAATTGTTGCTACTGATAAACTGCTGTGAGCAAGATTGTTTCCCGGTGCAGCTGAATTGACAACTCAGTTGTTAAGGCTTATAAATATTCTTTGGCTCCCCTTGTGTCGAATCAATAAATTGGGTTTCACTTCCCTCGAAAATACTACGATACACCCCCTATACTTGTGGGTCATCAAGACTATTTTCTGGCGCCGTTGCCGGGGAGCATAGCTTTATTTCTCAAGTTCACTTGGATTCATTATTGTTCAAGCTAAGTTTATTTTCTCCTTGTTTGCTTGTTTCTTCAAAAATACAAAAAAATTAGTTCCAACTCTAGTTGTTATTTTCATTGGTCTATTATTTTCTTGCTTTGTCATGCTTGTTGTCAATGGTGGGTTTCTTTGAAACTGAAGCTTATTGGCAAGGTGCGTTCACGAAAGATCAAAAATATTATTATAAGGAACACCGCTTGTCACAAAAAGGGAAACACTTAGGGAACAAATTGATAGATTGTATACCATTGCTAGAAACGTGTGCTCTACTTATAATGTTACTTATTGCTGTGATGAATCTCGTTGCAGAAAGAGGTATAAAGACCTCCCTTTTAAATGTGAGTATAATGATAATGATACCATATCTTCCTATTCTAAAGGAATTTATGACTTTTATGATGCGGAACAAATTGAAGAATTTATTGCTTGCAAGGGTGCTTTTGAACTTGCTAGTTTGCTTGAAAATATTGATGATTCACCTTATAAGTATGAGGTTTATGATATACTTAAATTTTGCTTTGATAATTACAAGGATGAAAATGGCAATATTCTTGAATATTTTAATAGATGCTTTCCACAAATGGAAGAGACTAATGCCTTGCAGGATCCTATGGAAGAAGAAATTGATGAACCTGAAATCTCATTAGATGAAAAAGAGGAGGAGAGTGATGAACAAAAAGAGGAAGAATGGATTATCTACCCATGCCTACCTTCTAATGAGAGTAACTCTTTATCCCTTACATTATTTGATTTTCCTCCATGCTTACTAAAGGAGGATGAATGTTATGTTCCTGAGGATTCTTTTGAAAATGTTTATGATAAAGCTCTAGTGCTTGTAGATCATGAAGAGCATGCTTTATGTGATAGTTATATTGTGGAGTTTATTCATGAGGCTACTGAAAATTATTATGAGAGAGGAAAATATGGTTGTCGAAGTTTTCATGGTATTGAAACACCTCTCTATGTGCTGAAAATTTTGAAGCTACTCTTGTTTTATCTTCCTATGCCTTTCACTTTGTTCTTTGAGAATTTATTTGCATACACGATTCCTATGCATAGGAAGTGGGTTAGACTTAAATGTGTTTTGAATTTGCTTCTTGATTCTCTCTTTTACTTCAACTCATATTTCTTATGAGAGCATCCTCTCAAACTTTTATGCCTGAAGATGATAATATGTCTACTATTCTTGGGAGACCTTTTCTTAAATACTGCAGGAGCTGTTATTAATTGTAATCAAGGGAAGGTGACCTTCAATGTCAATGACAAGGAACATACTATCTATTTCCCCAAGAAGATTGATAGGACTTATGGTTTTGAATTCAATTGAACATGTTGAGGGAATTCAAGTTGGAGAAATATATTGTCCCATACCAAGAGAAAAATTTGAAACTATTATGATTGGGACCATTGCTATCAAGGTTGAGGTAACATAATCATTAGTGGAATACAAAGTTTTGCCTCATATGAAATTGTTTTGGTAGCAAGACCTGATCAACCTTGTTAACAAAAGGATTTTATTAAAAAAAACAATGTTTTCACCATGATTATCTCCGCTTACTTCTATTCTATCCATTTTAGTTTTTGCTTATGCCTAACTTAAAGGCGTTAAATAAAAGTACTTATTGGGAGATAACCCAAAAGTTTTAGATGAGTCTTGAAAGTTATTACTTCAGTAATAACCACTCCTTATCCTTTTTATTTTCTTTTTGTGCCAAGAGTAACCATTACTTCAGTAATAACCGCTCCTTATCTTTTTTATTTTCTTTTTGTGCCAAGAGTAACCTCTAATGAGAGAGAAGTAATGATTGGGAAATTGCTGTCCTGAAACAGATTTCTGTGCTTCACCGTAAAAATTCGTGTAAAATCTCTGAACGTCTTTTTGAGGCGTGAATTTTTGTTCTTCTGATCCAGGTTGTTATCTAACTTTCGTTAGTTCAACACTTTTTGATTTGAGCAACAGAAGGTCTTCGAAAAAATTCGTCTTTACCTGCTGGTCTGTTTTGACAGATTTCTGCCATTTTCTGCATTTGCTTCTTGTTGGTTTCTTTTTGAATTCTTTTGGGGAATTGAGCTTTTTGAGGGAAGTGCTACAGTATCTAGTGTTCTAATGGAAATTTATTTGGTGTTAGAACTGAACCTTAAGACTTATTTATCTTGAGTGCACTAATGTTGCTAATAAAGATTGTGTGAAGTTTTGTATGAAGGAAAAATTTCAGGTGTATGGAAGGAATGAGTAATGGGATGAAGGATGGACTAAAGCTAAAGCTTGGGGATGCCACGCTTGTCACCCCAAGAAATATCTAAGAAGTACAAGCGTCAAAGCTTGGGGATTCCCAAGGCATCCCCCTCTTCATCAATAAAAATTCCAGGTTTCTTCCAAACACTTCATTTTTATTGTTTCATGCATAGTTGTGTTGTTCTTGGAGTGTCTTCTTTTTCGTTTTCATTTTGGTTTTTAGTTTTCGTGGTTTGCTTAGTTTTCTGAATGAATTGGTTGGACCTCCTCTTTCATACATTGGTGTTCAAATGTTTGGTTTGGATTGGAAGAGAGTGGGAAGCTTGAGTGGTGAAGAGAGCTTGTTTTTGACTGTGGCCTATGCTTTGTCATGCCATGCTTGATATTGTTTTGGCTTTATGCTTAGTATTTTTTGCTATAGCATTACTTGTTATAAACAATTGAGATTGCTTAATGTGCCTTGGAAGAATCATGCGTTGTTTTAGCATATTAAAGCATAGTATAGTGGTATTCTCCTTTGATGCTTTATTTGGGTTGACTTGGCACATGCTCACACCATGTTATGACTATCCCAAGTCACCATAAGCCTTTATGATCCTTTAGTTTTGAACTTGTAGTATCACTTTATGCTTTGATCAATGATGTTTTGTTGCTCTGCATGATTATTGCCATTATTTCTCTCTCGTTTGTCGCTCCCTTACTATTGCTAGCCTTCACTTTCACTGAGTATTTTACTCATGTTTCCAACTCCCTTAAACCAAATATTGCCAAAGTGTCCACCATACCTACCTATTAGCATCATTTTCTACTTCCATGCATATTCAATATGCCTTGTTTTCTTCCGAATAAAATGTTTGCTTATTATAAGAAAGTTAGTTAGTAAAGCTCTCACGAACTTGATGGCACACTTTATTTCCTGCATTTAATAAACCTGAACCATTGCGTCCTTCTTTGTTGCGTATATGCTTGCGCTTTATAAGTTGAAGTTAGCAGAACCATGTATCATGGGGAACGTTTTCAACATTTCATTGGTACTTAATACCTTGTTGATATCATGTTCTTTTGCTTATGGATCCCGGCGGTGTGAAATAAAAGTGGAACTTGTAAGATCATGGAGTTTGTATGTATGTTAGAGAAACGCCTGGGCCGCTAGCCTAAGTCATGCCTAATCATGGTGGAAACTTGCAGCATAAGTATAATGAGCATTCTATGAAGCATCCTCAATAAAAATCTATGCACATAGTAAATAAAAAGATCGCTGAGATGCTCATTGTCTGCTTGCCTTGTCATTTTGATTATGGGATAGCTCCTGTATCATGTGCAAGGGGTACCCCGTTGGCGCTTCTCTATGATACGTATATACTTACAATGACAAGAGCTTACTCGTGACTGAAGTTGAGTAGCATGAGGATCAGTCTTCGTAAGTAAGGGGCATGAGACTTTGATTTATAAATTGTCAAGCATATCCTCTTAGTTGTGTCACTTTAACCTTAACCACTTAAAGATGCTTATGATAGGGGCAATGAGAGCTCAAAGATAATGAGTACCATACTTTCAGCATTTGGAAGCCTTTCATACTTTTCAAAACCTTTTTATTTCCTTGTTAAGTCTCCACACATTCTATGAGCACTTTCTTGAGAGCATAGTGGCCATTCTTAGTTCTATGTGCATTGTCCCAAGACTTGTTGATTGATGCATACCTTGATATTGCTTGCTTTAAACTATTTGTATCTAGTCACTCTTGTAAACTTTGAAGGTGTCCTATGCATTTATGTTTGCTACTCTATGAGGGACAAGCTGAATGCCACTATGCTATGTTTTCTTTATGTGAAACAAACAAAAGTCTTGCAAGGCATTGTTATTCATGAATCTTTTGTTTGTGCCTTTTCATGTTGCATCATAGTCTCTTTGTCTTATTGCTAGAACTTTTTCTTTCATGTTATGATTGAAGTACTATGATCCCAGCTTTGAATGTTTTACAAATATTTTGATCAAGTTTTTGATGGTGCATGTCACCTCAAAAATTATTCTTTCTTTTTATCACTTACCTACTCGAGGACGAGCAGGAGTTAAGCTTGGGGATGTTGATACATTGCAAATGTATCTATAATTTTTGATGCTCCATGCTTGGTTTTATCCACTTTCTTGTGTTTTGTCCACACTTTGGAGTACTTTTCATATGATTTCTTGGACTAACCTATTAACAAGAGCCACAGTGCCAGCTGCCTTTTTTCTTCTGTTTTGGTTCCAGGAAAGTCAGAAAATGAATATTCTCGAAATTGGACAGGACAAAAGCCAAAGTGCCTATTTTTCCAGAAGACTCCAGGAGCCAGAATACGAGACGGAGGAGGGCTAGGGGCTGGCCACACCCCCCCTGGCACGGGCTGGGCCTGGCCGCGCTAGGGCATGGTGTGGTGGCCCCAGGCACCCCCTCGGTCTCCCTCTTCGCCTATAAAAAGCCTTCTGACCTAAAAACTCCGGGGGGTCGACGTTTTTCTAGAAAAAGTTCCACAGCGTCGCCACCATCGAAGGGGAGATTCGGGGGACAGAAAGTCTCTATTCCGGCACCCTGCCGGGACGGGGAAGTGCCCCCGGAGCCATCTCCATTGATCTCCACCATCATCTCCATTGACCATCCATGTTTCCCCCATCTATGGGTGAGTAATCCCCCGCTGTAGGCTATGGGGATGGTAGGGATTGGATGAGATCGTTCATGTAATGGCATCAGATTGTTAGGGCATGGTGCCTAGTATCTTTTGTTAGTGCTTTATGACTTTGTTGCGACTTGATGTGCTTAATGCTTGTCACTAGGGCCCGAGTGCCATGATTTCAGATCTGAACATGTTATTGATTCATTATGATAGTATTGTTTTTGTTCTTATCTGCAAGTTGTATACACACGTTGTTGTCCGGAACCTATGGCCCGAAGTGACAGAAATCGGGATAATCGGAAGGGAATGGCTTTGATGTGAGGATCACATGTGTTCACGGAGTGTTAATGCTTTGCTCCAGTGCTCTAATAAAAGGAGCACCTTAATTGGCAGTAGTTCCCTAGAGGCCCCTCTACAAACGGGCTGGCAGGACAAAAGATGTTGTGCAAGTTCTCATTGCGAGCACGTATGACTATATACGGAACACATGCCTAGGATTGTCTAGTACTTGGATGCTTTATCTTATTTATCTGCAATTGCCCTATGTTCTGATTGCTATTTGAATTGTCTTGTCCATGCAACGCCCGTCCATCCATCCCTATGCCTACCGCACTTGAATCACACTTTTTACTGCTTTTGTTACTACTGTCTTTGCTTTACTACTGTTGTTACTTTACTATTTCTACTACCAAACTTTTGCTACTGATAAACTGTTGTGAGCAAGATTGTTTCCAGGTGCAGCTGAATTGACAACTCAGTTGTTAAGGCTTATAAATATTCTTTGGCTCCCCTTGTGTCGAATATATAAATTGGGTTTCACTTCCTTCGAAAATACTGCGATACACCCCCTATACTTGTGGGTCATCACGCGTCTGCGACTGGAGCTCCACCACCACCCTGTCGCTCGCCTCCTCCAGAGCAGCCGTGGATCATAATCTCCCCACAAGTGCGTGACTCCAACAGACTCCCGCTCTACTCCACCACGATGGACAATGTCATCGCGGGACAAGCTGCAGTCGCCAACCTCAACATCACGGGAGAGGGCGCGCTATAGGTCAAGTACGCCCAGGCCCTACTTGCTAGGGCCGTCAAGCAACAAGCCGCGGGAGTCAACCCGTGGGGGTGGATGTACTCCCGCACATCCAGGAATCGCGTGGCTTCAAGCGGCCATCCAACAATCGCCAACACTCTCAACTGCCCCCACCCGAGCCGCACCAGCTCCAACCTCGAGCGACGAACCCCACACTCTCCACTAACGAGCCGCGACCCGTGAACAACATGGTCACCACCAACGGTCAGCTGATCAACACGCGGATCGACATCCTCAACAACCAAACCTGGCGCGCTCGCCAGCCAAACAACTTGAGGAACACCCTCACCAACCGCGTTGAACCCGAGCCAAGAGGCTCCCTTAGCCGAATCGCCCCACAGTGCTTCAGACCAATGATCTGAGTCGAGAAGTACCCCTCCACCTTTAAAGTGCCGAAGGACATCGAGAAGTACGATCCCACGTACGATCTGGCGGATTGGATTGACACGTACCTCATGGCGATGGGGATCGCCGGCCACACCGACCTGCTCGCCACTTGCTACCTTCCCCTGATGATGGAGGCAGAGACCCGACAATTGATCAACACCCTCCCAGAGAACAGCATCGACTCATGGGAGGACATGCGAGATGCCTCCATCAGGCACTTCGAGGGCTCCTATACCCGCGCCACCACCATCGAGAACCTGGATCGCTACATCTTGGGACCGCGCGAGTCGATTCCCCACTGGGTCCAAAGGTGGCAAGACCTGTGGATCAACACCTATGGCATCCACCTAGACACGGCGATCCACTTCTTCAAGAACGCGTGCCGGTACGAACCTCTGGTCGCCAAGATCGAGAGGGTCTACCGGACGCTCGACAACATCCCCGACCTTCTCGATATCGCTAAGCACTACGCGAAGGAGGACCCTAACCAAGACTCCAATAACGAGTCGGGTGGAAGATGCCGCTCAGGCGACCACGACAATGGCAGGCAGCACGAGATGCGCTACAGCAACAATCGCCTCACCGGCAAGCGCCACAGTGACGGGCAAGTCGACTCCGTCGCCAACGCTGGCTACGGGCAGCACGACCCCAAGAACTTCCTCATGTGGACATCCCATCTATTGATACACCTGTTGTACCTACAGGTACACAAATTGAAGGACCTATCACTCGAGCTCATGCCAAGCAACTTAACTATCAGGTACTTTCGTTTCTTAGAACTATTTCTCATATACACGAGAATATGATGTTGCCTAAATTAGATGTGTTTGTTACTCTTAGAAATGATTGACCTAGCATGGACGAGAGGGACAAGCTGTAACATCCTAAAATTTTCCTATTTTGAAATGCTAAGATAATAAAGTAAATTGATTGAATTATTGATCTTGTTGAAATTTTTGAATAAAAAGAAACTTTTGAGGATTTGTTTAAAATTTTCCCAAACCAAGTTGAAATGAGCGGATTAACATGTCTATCCAAATATAACTATTGGTTGAGAAACTTTCATACAAATTCAAGAAAGTATTGTCTTGCATTTTATTCATGTTCATTTTTTTTTGGAATACTTGGATATCTTCCAAACACGTAACAAATTTCCACACGTCCATAGAAATAATATTGTTCATTTTTATAAGAGAGGAAATAATGTGTAATTTTCGAATATAAGATAAACATTGGGAGATATTCTAATTGGTGTTGTTTGATTTTTTTTATTCACATTCTAGAAATTTTGTATACAAATTTTAATTCAAAGAAAACCAACCGAGAGAAGATAATATGACTTCTTCATAATATTAGTCTGGAAATGCCGAGAACAATATTTCTTGAGTTATAAAAATATTTTTGGTTATTATATAAAAAAAACATAAAACATTGTTGTGTGGTTTGTGCCGTAAAGTTTATTTCTTAAAAAATTCTAACAATGAAATTAATCCAATAAGAAACGAAGGCGTATACATAAAGCTAGCAAAATTATTTAGTCTAGCTTGCACGAGGCGGGAGCAATTTTGAAAGGTTACATGCCAGCTAGCTGTACAAGTTTTAGTTTTAAAAAAGTAATAACAAAAGAAAGAGTAAGGATATACCTTCACGTGAAAAAGAGCCAGACCACTCCTTTGCATTTATACGCATGCGATTGACCGCACACAGGCCGAACCAATCAGATGAGAGGCGACCTCTCTTCCATCGCTTTTTTTCCTTAGATGGACCCCACCGGTCATCTTCCTCATCCAGATAAGACTTCAGGATGAACACGTTCATCTAGTATCGGAACTGACCGAGGAAACCGTAACAAATTCGTTCGATTCTTTGCCCCCTCGGCCACGTAAAATACCCCATAAATACCCCTTTCCTCCTACCCGTTTCGTTTTTCCGCGAATCGCTCAACTCCAAAGTTCCCTGTGGTCAAAACCGATCTCGCCGGAGAACGCCATTACCGAAGCTCGAAATCGAGGATTCCGTCGGCCAGGCGTGCTCCTGGACCGCCTCTGCTCCTCTATTATTATTCTCTTATTACTTGGCATGTCTGTTCTTATCCCCCTTACAACGCGCAGGAGCCCCAGTTTGATCCGTGTGCACCGCCGGAGCTCGCCGGCGTTTCGCCTCCGTCCCCCAAGCTCCAGCCGGCCATGGCTGCGTGAGACTAGCTGAATAAGACCAGCAACCACGCCCGCATGTTCGCCTCATCTTCATGGTCACTGTCCATGTCTCGGAAAATATTGGAGATCAATGGAGCGTCGCCTACCACACTTCTTGAACTCTCGGTCTATTCTCATCTCTTATTATACCTCACCTCTGTTTCCATGCACAGGAGCCTCAACACGAGTTGTCTTAGTCGCCGGAAGATCACCGGAGTGCTGCAGCTCTAATCGACCATGGTCACCGCTGGAACAACAACGAAGGCAGACCAGAACGCTATAGACTAGAAGGTCTACGCCGCATCTCCCGGACTCCCGGAAAACCTCACAATCCTAGCCAGCTGCACCTTGAAGACGTGCTGCCGCAATCTTGTGCAGCAACGACGAGTTCGTCCTCCTGGTATGTCCGTTGCCTCGTAGATGTTCGATCAGTTTCCTACTATTTAGTTTAGATCAGTTTTAATCTGAAATCTAATCGGTATTAGTCATGGTACTTTTTTTTATAAAGGTGCGGGCCATGTACTGTAAGTCTGTACAGTTTCAGATCGGACGATGCATCGTGTTAGGTCAGGTCTCTAACTTTGAAATTCTACAACTTTTGATCTACAAGTCTGATTTATATAATTCTTTTTGCGTTGGATTCCTAATGAAATCCTTTATAAAGTAGATCTATAGTTTGCAACTTTCAGATATTTTGAATATCTCAATTCAAATTCGAATTTGAACATTAGTTTGGCCATAATCACACACATAGAACAATATGAATATACTATTGTATATTAAATAAATAATGTGGATATTATTCACATGCTGCATGTTTTGGTATTTGTTTACTTACCGCTTTTTTTTGCTCTTTATTCGCGATGGATGCTTATTTGTGTAATGTTTGTATACGTTAGATTTATTCGGAGTGCGAGAGTGTTCACGGACAATTAATCATCGTCAAATATACTAAGGCAAGTTACATATTTTATCTCAGTTTTCAATACTATGCACGTTTTGCTCTTCAAAATAGTAGTATGCATGTGTAGGAGTGTTTTGATAGATTTACTTAGAAATATTTTGCAAGTGCGATAATTTTTCTAGTATCCCATGATAGTTCTATACTTAGGATTTTCCCCTCCTAATAGGTTATCTCTTTTTTTGCTAAGTATTGCTTGCTATGCTATATATATAAAGTACCGTTGGGGGTTTGAAAGACTCAAAATTTTATAAGTATAAAAGCTCTCTCGAGCGAACCTTTTCCTCTCAAAACCCCCTTCAAAATAAAACTAAGTTTTATTCTAGGCGGAATGGTTGTCGGGTCAACGAGTGGAATTTGGTAGAGGGCGGCCGCCCAGGAATCAAAGAAGTCTGCCATGTTTCAGAATTCAGAAGCTTTCAGTGCAACCACAATATATATGGGCTCTGTCTTGGCTTAGTACTTAGTAGGAAACCTCACCGGGTACCAACATTTGGAGGTTCTTGGCACGGTTGGATCCAGCTGGTAGAGGGGCTACTAAGGGAAGGCTTCGCCATGGTCTTGTCTGCAAAAGGACTTGATCGTGGATTGTGGAGAAAGTGCACAACCTCTCGAGAGTATTGCAAACTGATCGATCAGCCGTGTTCACGGAAATAGAACAACGTTGAGCATCTGAAGGATGGAGCCTCTGAAAGATCTTCCTCTCTCTTTTCCAAACTTAAAGTTTTATAAACTCCAAGGCGTGAGTAATATCGCCATTGAGTGGGATTTTGGGGACTTGGTACCCCAAAGCCTACACTTAGCCTTGCATGTAGAGTTAGTCTTATTCTTTCCTTGGTGTAATTTGCCAATACATTCAAAGTATTGACCAACTCGTTTGGCTGCACGTTTCATGTGCAGAAATTTGGAGATCGTTGAAAGGTGCGTTAGGATCGCGGGTCTTCACTCAACCTACCCGTGGCATTGATGGGACTCCAAGTTGTATATGTTTTGCTTCTATTATAATAATGTAAACTCTGGATTATTCGATTCATCTAATAAAGACTTGTGTTTTACATGATATTTCATCGACTGTGAGTGCTAGCTAATGATCCGGATCCTAGGTCATAACACAAGCATTGGAGCATAGTCATGCATGGAGATGGCAGCAAGCATATGAGGATTGAAGAGGACGTCACAAGTGAAGATTTGAGAACTTTGAAGCCACCATAATGAAGATTCAAGGCTTGGACGATATTCAAGAATATGACTTTATAGATTCGTCCATAGCTTAATATGGTGCTGCGTCACCTTTATTTTGGGCCAGGCCCATGTTATTTTCTGTATTTGAGGGGAAAGGCCTTTTAGGGTTGGATTCGGCCACCATACCTATGGCTGGCCGAAACCCCACATTTTCCTCCTTAAATACTCCCCATAGCCGTCACTTTAGACCTGGATTTTGTTTAGACTAAAAGTTAGCCATCATTTCAACTTCGCCAAGGCTTGAGTGTCACAGAGACCTCCTGTACTTTGCACCTCTTCAAGATCCCATGATTACCCTAGACTCTGCTACCGCCTTCCTACCGCGACATAGATCCGATCACTTTTCCTTCTGTGGCACGAGTCTGAGTAGAGTTGTTATTTCCTTGTTAGTTCTTTTTTGTTTCCTTCCATATTGTTTCCGTGCTGTAATCTAATTCCGTGAGTTAAAGTTCCGGCCTCCAGTCAAGGAGAGCAAAAAAAGTCTAGAATCGCCTCCGAATTTTTTTCTGGCTATATTGATTTTCTGCCCTAGGGATCACTTTTCTCCATCGGTCGTTATAGCGACATTTGTTTGGCTCCTACGCACTTTCGGGAGCACGGTAGAATTTTTTTGACAAAGACATTTCGGGGCTATCCTGTTTTAGACCCCATAGATCAGTTTGAGACACTCGCCCTCATAGTGATTTTGGACATCTCGGTTCGCCTTTTAGGGTGATGTACATCATACCATTGCTTGTTGTGCCACATCGTGACATCGTTAGTGCTCTAGGCTCGCATCTCTAGTATGGTCTAGCCTAGGACCAGCATGGTACCGTCGTTGAGCATCTTTTCAACCTTGCATTATTGTTTTGATAATTGCTAACCTCCTTTGCTAAGCCTTTCCAGAGCTCCACAGATTTCTCCACGTGCGTTATGTCGACTCCTGGTAATCGTTCAGTTCAATCTCTGGAACCACTGATCATTGCGGTTGCACATCATCTTTTTCTGTTGTTTGGTAAGAACTTGTAAGAGCTTTGTATATTGCTTGACGGATTACGCGTGTTTCCACCATATTTCCATACTCGTAGGCATATACACTTATGCTTTTAAGGACTAACCATGGCAGATATACCTCTTGAACCGGCGAACATGATGAATGAAGAGATGCATGCTCACTTCACCAAGCTTTTGGTAGGATGTGCGTAAGATGTTGATTCAAGACTAGAAAATGTTGATATCATGCTCTACGAAACCATTGACAAGATAGAAGGACTAGAGAAATCCTTCAATGACTAGCTCTACGCCAAGTTTCCGGAGATCCTCACCAGGTTACCTGCACCTACACCTGCGGCTGCACCACGTCCTCAACGCCGTCTACCTGACCATGTGGGACTTGTGCGGCGAGTGCCACTCATGGGACACCATACTGCAGGTTCTTTTGCTCCTGCTACAGCTGCACCACCTTAGGTTCCAACCCCAGAAGCTGCTGCACCAACTACCGAAGTTTTTGCACCAACAGCTGCTGCTGCTATCACGGCTGACGCTTTTGTGGGATATGAAGAGGATGGTGAGAACGAGTATGAAGATGAGGATGAGTTCGATGAGTATGTCGAACAACCTGCTAGCCGTCCTCGGCATTACTATCGCAACGCTCAACCACCTGTACATAATGATGATCATGTTTCTAAGCTTAAGCTAAATATTTCACGTTTTGAGGGTAGATATAATCCTGATGCATATCTTACATGGGAATTGGAAATAGATCAACGTTTTGCATGTTTAAGATATCCTGAGAATATGTGTGTTAGTGCTGCTACTTGCGAGTTTACAGATTTTGCTTCACTTTGGTGGCCTGAATATTGTTGCGTCAATCATGCTAATATTTCTAATAGTTGGACTGCTTTAAAAACTTCTATGTGAGTTTGATTTGTACCACCAACTTCTCAACATGGTTTGCTAAAAAAACTGACCTGTTTAGAACAAGGCAAAAATTCTGTAAAAGAATATTATCAGGAATTACAAACTGGGATGGTTCGTGCTGGTATTGTTGAAAATACAGAACAAATGATGGCTCGTTTCTTTCTTGTTTAAATAAGGAGATTCAAAATATCTAAGGAATATCTCACCATTACTTATTTGTTTCATCTTGCTTGCAAAGATGAACGTGAAGTGCAGGATCATCAATCACCATGGAGAAGATCTAACAATTCTGCAGGTCGTACATCGTCATGGACGTCATGACAATCAGCGTCTTCTTCACGTGGCACGCCACCAGCATCTACCACGTCCAAAGCCACCACGCCTTCATCAAGAACGCCTCCGGCTGCTCCACCACCATCATCCAATGGCCCTGCTCGTAGTTCTTCTTCTGTGGCCTCCACAAGTGTAGCACCCCGGGTACAACCACTACTAGAAAATCACTTGTTATTTCTGTTTGTGCATTATCATAACCGCATGCTCATGTCCTCATGCCACATTTCATATGAGCATCGTCATGTCATCATGCATCTTTGTGCCTAAAACTATTTTCTAAAAGCTACATTTGTCTTCTAAATACTTCTCTTTATTACAAATCAAAATCCAATCTTTTCCAGATCTTTTATTTATCCAAAAACTATTTATAAAATATTTTAAAAGTTAAATAAAAATAAAATATTTTTAGTGAGGGAGACAACCACCGGTCAGGTCCAAAAGGCCCAATCGACAGCCACCTCTCACCCCACCTCTAAAACCAAATGCTAGCTACCCTGACCCACCTAGCCAAACCCTAACCTAAACAGTCGACAGACCCAGCCCAGCGACCCACCCCGCGTCGATCGCACGTGGTCAACCATACCTGGTCCACCACCACGTCGCTCCTCACCCCTAACCACCTGCTAGGATCACCCATGCGCGCAGCGCACGCGATGCGAGCAAGAAACGCACGTAACGTGCAGCGCCCTAAACCTGCCTCTGTTCCGCACGATCCCCTCGTCTAGCCCCACCCGGCGTTCCCCAACGGAACACCCCACCTCTCGCTTATCTCCTCTCCGCATCCCACGGAAGCCCTCGCCGCCTCTCCCCTCTTGCGGATCCTCTACCGCTTGTAGCATCCCAATTGTCTAACAATTTCAATGCTACTAGCCTAGGCTATATAGATGCTTCTTCCTACATATAAATGTTGCATCATCATTATATCATGCTCATGTCATCATGCCACCTTGCATTTGAGCATCATATAAAACCCTTTTTGTTTTGGTTCTTCTCTCATATGCATTGCCAATTGTATTTGCCTCTTGATATTGTTTCTGGTTCTTGATATATTGTTGAAATGCCCAAGTTGAGTTGGGGGCATATCTTTTATTTAACTCCACCACCTTTTCTTTCACCATCTTATAATTCCACCATCCAACTAAATATGAGCTTGACACTTAGTGGTTTTACCTCTAGCTCATGTGGGTTGGGATGGATCCAATTCTTTCCACATGCTCTCATCTTAGCATCATGTTGTTTTCACATTATTGATATATGAGAGCCACATGGCCACCTTTGCATGCCTTGTGAGTGGAACCCTTTTTCCTAGCTTCCATATGGATTATTATGGATTTATGCTCATGTGGGAATATTTTTGGGACTAGTAATCATCTAGTGGAACATACACACTAGCATGTCTCATTTTATTTCAAACATGGCCATCTCCAACTACTCCACATGGGGCATCCTTTCATTTCTTTTGCTTGGCTTTATTCCACCTTTGGAAATGCAAATGAACAATGCCATGTTTAATATTATTGTTTTCACAAGAATCAACATGGTATTAAATATTTTGCATGGGCCATGCAAGTGCCACCTTTTCTAGTATTTGGTTTTTATTTGAATCTTGAGTGGATCATCATCTCTCTCTCTATCTCTATCCCTTCTTTTGGCTTGATCTATGTTGATCTTGCTTAAACCTCATCACCATCTCTACCCACCCCATCACCACCTTTTCCTCTTCTTCTCTCTTTGGGCTAGCTTTGTTTGAGCTTGGCTTGATCTTGACAAGAGTAACCCTAAGCCCTCATCTCTCCTCTCTCTTTACCACCCTCTCTAACCACACTCCTACCTAATCTAAACTCACTCTCCCATCTTATCTAAACCATACCCCCTAGAACCAAAACCCTAAGCTACCACCACATCTCCCCCTCTCGGCCTCTCTCTTCTCTCCACCTCCCTGGACCCACCTAGCAGCTACCCCCCAACCCTAGTACCAACCCTAAACCGAGGCTTCCCCAAACCCTAAGCCCGAGCCATACCCTCTCCCCTCCTACCCTAGCTCTAACCCGAGGCTACTCCTCCCTCCCTCTTCTCTCCCTGCCTTGTGGCCCCCTAGCCCGAGCCTGCCCCTGCCTCCTGGCCTCGCCCTCTGGTCCCACCTGGAAGCCACCCCCTGCCTGCCCCGCCCCTGCCTCGACCGAGCACGTGATCGGAGAGAGGAGGAAAGGTGACCACCGAGGCCACCTTTATCCAACCACTCCCGTACGGCACCTCCCTCTCCCCCTGCTTTACCACCACCTCCCTCGGCTCTCCTCTGGCCTCTCCAGATCTGGCAGAGGCGCCCTGGCCCTCCTCCCTTCTTCTCCATCGCCGCCGGCCACCACATCACCGGCCTCCGTCGGCCTCCACCGCACCCTGTCGATCCAACAGGCAAGACGACGTGGGAGTGGTTGAGGAGCACCAGAGGACCCCTCGCTTCGCAGACACGCCAGCGAGGAGGAGGAGCACCGGCATCGCCTGGACCACCGCCGACCCGTCGCGAAACCCTAGCCGCCGTCCGCGAGCCACGTCGACGATCGCCAGCGCCCCTGCCCGATCCAACGCCACCGACAGCCTCCCGGTGAGCTGCTGCCCCTCTCTGGCACCCTCCCGCTGTTTCTCTCTTCCTAGTCGAGCGGATCCCAGCGGCGAACGCCCTCTGGCACGCAGGTTAATGCGTCAGGCTCTGCTCCTCGCGTAACCCTCATCTCGCCAGAGCCCCCACCGACACAAGCCCAAGCCACTGCGGCTCCCGCCATCACAAGGTGGCCCGCCGCTGGTTCGAACCTGAACCGAGCCCGCCTGCCGAGCACCATCTCGTCGCCGAGATTCAGAGGAAGCAGATCCACGATTGCATCGCGCCTTTTTGCGAATAACCCCCACACCCTTTTACGCATCAACCCGCGATCACTGGCCCACTAGTCGCCAGCGGAATTCTCCCAGAAAACCCCCTGGCTTTTTGTAACCCTTGACCCGCGCTCCAGCCCAGCCCCACCTGTCAGTTCCTGGCCCGCTCGTCTCTGTCACGTGGTCCCCTGTGGCCTGACCCACGGTCTCTGTGGTGGCCTAGCTCATGTGATGAGAATCTTTTTCTGCGCGCGTGTGTCCCAGTCAGCAGTGGCCCACCGGACATTGGTTGTGGCTAGGTTAGTCTGGGTAACAAAAGTATTTCTGTAATCTGTTTTAATTCAAATCTTTCCAAAATTATTTCAAATTCAAATTTAAATCTGTTTATTATAACTTTTAAAATACAAACCCAAATAATACAAATAATATATATTTTCAAATCAGAAAAATATGAGGAATACAAATCTTTCATTCAAAATATATTTTGAACACTTAAAAATTCAAGTTGCTTTAAATTACAATAAATGCCCTTTTGTCTTAAATAATTAATAACTTTTGTCTTATAAGTCCAAATTTAACAAATAATATGTCTAAAATGATTAGCTCGTGAGACCTTTCTGTTTATGCATTCCATGTTTTGTTTTGAAGCATGCATCATATAAATATAAAGGGTACAGCAACTAAAATGAGGATAAAATGGGGCCAAAACTCAATAAAATGATGTAATCTTGTATTCCACCTCACCCTTGCCATGCTACTATACTGCCATGCAAATTGTGCATCATTCATCATGGCATGATTGTTTGCTTGTCGCATTTATTCATATGCTTGTGCACTTTATTTATGTTGGCCCTTGTTTGTTTGGTTCTTCTTGAATAGGCTGAGCGGGGATATATCAAGAGAACCGAGAGCACTACCAGATCCATCCCTTGCTTCAACTGAGCTGCCAGCAAGCACTACCACATGCTTGCATACATATAGTACCTATTGCCTCTATCTTATTCTTGCATCATTGAGTCGCGATTGCATTAAATTGAATCCCAAGTATTGCATAGCCTTTACTTTTAAACCCACCAAGCTTGTTCCTCCATCCCATGAGCCCTTACTACAGAGTTGTTTGAGCCATGCGAGTCGTAGAACGACATGTGTAGGGTATGTGAGTGTCGATGGATAACAAGGTACCTAAACAACTTAACTTTGAGTAGTAATGGGATAACTAATGAAAGTGGCACGGTGAGCCATATCATTATTTGGTTTTCAGGCTCACTTGTGTCCGTGGGACCCAGTACTTGATTCTGTTCCTTGAATATTCACGCTATCCACATCCGGAGGCTTATGAACCCACAGGCGAGCTTGATTCATTCTTATTTCTTGAGGGCCACAAACTAGTTTGAGGTTTTATTTACTATCTGTACTTATGTCATGCTTTCTTGCTTTATTTAAATTGTGCGAGTCTTTGCTTTGTCTTGTTAGGAAAGCTGAGTGTTTTCGCGAGTGTCGACAAGCCCAGTCACATTTTGGGTTCCCGATCGTTCACAGCCATTGGCGCAAACCTTGAGGCCGTCTGGTCATTAACCGTTGCGGGTAGCTCAATGGGGTGGCCCTTGAAATATTTCTGAATCTGTGATCGCTTTGTCGTGGCGCCTCGTTGGGTTTTGATTTGGTTTTCGAGGCATATCAGTGTGTGTTGCTATTTGTGCACCCTATGATAAAACTTTCTGAAAGCTGTGTCCGCGGTTATGGACGACTTGGAGCACAGTTTCTCGATCATTACAAGCATAACTAAAGTACCGTTTTTAACTTGACTAGACTAGGTACCTGACTAGTAAATAGTGCAACACTCACGGAATGGATAATAAAACTGCCAACGGATGGGGGGGTTGTTCGTCCGCTTCCTTGTCGATGGCGAGGAGGAGGATGGATCTGTGGATATTACCGTTTTAACTGTTATAACTGTTGTTATTAATTCACGGACATCCGCTATCTATGGTTAGGCGGATGGTTAGCAGTATCTATAGAATTGTTAGGGTTTATCTTTTGCTGCAATTGCGTCACCCTGGTTGTGTCCTTTAGCGGCATAAAGACTTCTTTGAGTACCCTAGGGTCTCACACGATAAATTATTGGTTCGAGATGAGCAGTACACTCAAGATGGATCTTGGGTGGAAGAGGCAGACGATGTGGGCAACGATCATTCGGTGTAGAGATTCCGAGCACGGGATCCGTGAGATCTGTGGGCGGGATGCTTATTTATGGGGCATCTTATGCCGATTTGCTTCTTATCCGTACTTCGGATTTTGTCTTCGCTTCACTTTGATACTCGATGTTTGATGTATGAGGAGATATCCTAAACTATTATATCTATCTAGGATATTTGGATCTTCTTGGTATGGCGTTGCTATATTCCTTTCTTTTTAGATGGAATGGCTCGATGTCTTGTTGTATGATGGCTTGCATACATACTCATTTGTGTATGTAGTTGATCCCTTCGCTTTGCCGATTCGCTGCCCGTTCTTGTCCCGATGTGTGGAAATGGCTGGGGACGGCGAAAGGTCTACTGTGAGTGGCATTTGGGCCCCAGCACTATTTCAACCATTTCGCTCATCCAGCTTGTAACTAGGGCGTAATTCACCGAGGTAGTTACAATTGGTATCGAGCCATCCCGACCTTCGTGGTCTCAGCCAAATGGTCGTTGTCTGTCTAGCAAATATTTTGGTAGTTATGTATACTAGGGAAAAACAAAACGCGAGAGTAGGACTGCTTCCACTTTTCTTCTTACCCACCCACCACCCTTTTCTGGTAAGGAAGTGTAACGTTTTCAATCCTCTTCTTAAAATTCAAATTAGGATTCACGTGTTCTGGGTTTCCGTAGTACCATAGAAAGTGTGTGTGTGTGTAATTCCTTGTCTATCTGTTGCATCCTTTTGTTATCACAATCTGCCTTTGGTTATCAACTGTTGGTACATTCCATACTGACAGGCTTTTGAAAACCGGTGCAATCTATTTGACTCCTTGTTAACCGGTGCCATCTTTTTAAGGGTGTCCTTCCTTCTAGCAACTCCTCTTTCTGTGTAAGCATCAGTTGCTAATCTCTACCTGATAAGTGATTTTGCGCATCTATTGGTATTTTAATGCCGAAAAATGCGGAAAAAATTTCTTTGATACATCTGTGTTTCCACACTCCTTTTCATTTGTGTGTGAAACATTATCTATCTCCCTTTTATCAGCATGTCCATGCTAACTCATTCTTTTGTCACCGGCGCTTAATCCTGGAGTTTCTTTTCATCTCCAATTCTCTTGGGCTAATTACATAACAGGTGTCGATCCGATGCTGGTGATTGTAATTTGGCTCTCGGCATAGCTATATTCCGCTCATGATAAGTGTAATGCTGGTGATTGTAGGGGATTGGAATATGGAAAATGCTATCAACCGTCACCATCTGGAGGATAAGGTTATCTCCTGTGATTTTGAGTATACCGTGATCATATCTATGCATATTCAAGCATCTTTGGCAATCCGGAGTTTCTCAAAGCACTACGGCGATCTATCATCTGTTCATCATGCTGCATATCTTTTCGAACCCCATATCTGCAAAATTCTCTTTGATACGAGGGAAATGCATCTTTTCGTCTCTGATAGCTTTTCTTAAGGTATGAGTTATCATCGTTCCTTTATCCTATATCTCTTTATCTTTGTAACCGGTGATCCAATCGACAATGTGAACCAGGTGACACCTCTTTTTCTTCCGAAGGACCAGATAATCTATTCTTCCAGTGCATCTTCTTCATCACGAACCCGTGCTCTTAACGTTGATCTTTCAAAGAGCGTTGAGCTCAGAAAGTGTTTCGAGCATTTGTTCGTTTCTCCCGCCTCTTGAACTTGATATTCTGGGAATATCTTGTTAATCCTTGGTGGTATATGTTGATAATATGCTTACCTATTCCATATCAAGGGAAGGACAGGGAAGATCATCTGTGTCTCTTTCTCTCAAGCTTCGTGAGCACTGCCTGTGTGCAAAGTCTCAAAGCGAGAATTTTGACTTTTTGAAGTCACCTATCTCGACCACGTCCTTCTGCTATATACATTGCCTCAATTCTGGAATTAGCAAGTCCATTGTTAATTCCATCCTCCATCTTCAACCAATCTGGAGTTATTCCTTGTTGGCAAGTTATCATCGTCGTTCCGCTAAAGTTTTTCCTCAAGACTGCTAAATCTCTCTCAATCATTCAAGGAGAACATGGAGTTCTTTCACCTCTATCTCGTTAACTAATCTCTTGAAACCCTCTCGCTCTATCGTCTATGCTCAATCCACCGGAGGCCATGAAGACCTTTCAGATCTTTCGTAATCCTTCTGTGCAAGTGGTGCTATCTTTTTCTTTATCTGTGGAATCTTGCAGTTGTCTCCGTGATCTTCCTTCATATCTTTCCGGTGGCTGGTTACTTATGATATGACGACAACACCATCATCTTTATCTATCTATGAATCCGGTGAATCGTTTGCATCTATCCTTGTTTTCTAACGAAGTTCCATGAGTTTTTGCCAGTACCTACAGTCTGTTTCGGTAGTGGGTTGCATGGTTTTTGGATTCATGTGCGGAGTAATGCTTTGAGTGCGGGATGGAGTAGCTACCATACCACTACTCTTATCATTCGCTCTTGTACATTGAATTGGAGAATTAATGTGATCTCACTCATTCCGCGGAAGTTAGAAGTGGCCTTTATCCCTCGATACTTTTACTTCCGTCCTTGTTTTTCCGGAGGGCTCTCTCGAAGAAAGTAATCAATAATCTCTTGTTGGTGATCACACCCTTTCTACACGGAGCAAAATCTTCAAGTATCTGGTGGAAACAAACGCAAAATCTTTTCTGTCCTCGTCATTCTACCAGTGCTCGACATTCCCAAACAAGATGGGAGGAATCTATCTCTCTTTGTTTCATCAATTCTTTCTCTGTGGTAAAGCCAATTATGGTCGATGCCATCAGCCGCAAATCTATTGCGTTAGCCTCAAGGCTAAAGAAAGCAATAAGTATCTCTTCAATAAACTCTAGATCCTCCATATTCTTTGCTTCTCGGGTTTCCATCATGATCTGGCTTCACATCCGTCTCTGGAAGTCATATCCGCGCACCTCAATTGCGTGATCCTTTGGTTCTTACCGGCGCAACAAGAATCTAATCCGACGATGTCTAGATAAATCTGTCTGTTGATATCAAGGGACTCTATTGTTTGAAGGCAATATTGTTTCCGTACTTCTTTTCTCAAATCCGAGAGAGGATACGATGCTATTGTCATAGTGGTTCAAACCTCTCCAATCTAGCTCTTTTCTTCCGGCGACACAAAGATCCATCCTCTCTAGTATCGGTAAATCTGTAATCTTAACGGTGTGCCTTTCGATATCCATGATACATCATCTTGTCCCTTCTTTCACAAGTGGTTCTATTCTTTATCATGTTCCTTGAGAAAACCGGAGCTATGTCCATCCTGTCCTTCTTGTCTCACGACAATTCTTCAACTCTTCTGACCGTTGTTCTCAAGCAAAACGCAAGACTCGCAACAAGTCTAGAAAGTTTTGCAAGGTGTAGTGGTCGCACTATTCCGTTCTTCATCATCTTGGGAACGTGAAGATGATCTCCGTGCCAAGTATCCTACCCTCTTTGTGTCTTCTTCTTCTTCCTAGAATCTCGGGGCGAGATTCTTGTTTAGTGGGGGAGAGTTGTAGCATCCCAATTGTCTAACAATTGCAATGCTACTAGCCTAGGCTATATAGATGCTTCTTCCTACATATAAATGTTGCATCATCATTATATCATGCTCATGTCATCATGCCACCTTGCATTTGAGCATCATATAAAACCCTTTTTGTTTTGGTTCTTCTCTCATATGCATTGCCAATTGTATTTGCCTCTTGATATTGTTTCTGGTTCTTGATATATTGTTGAAATGCCCAAGTTGAGTTGGGGGCATATCTTTTATTTAACTCCACCACCTTTTCTTTCACCATCTTATAATTCCACCATCCAACTAAATATGAGCTTGGCACTTAGTGGTTTTACCTCTAGCTCATGTGGGTTGGGATGGATCCAATTCTTTCCACATGCTCTCATCTTAGCATCATGTTGTTTTCACATTATTGATATATGAGAGCCACATGGCCACCTTTGCATGCCTTGTGAGTGGAACCCTTTTTCCTAGCTTCCATATGGATTATTATGGATTTATGCTCATGTGGGAATATTTTTGGGACTAGTAATCATCTAGTGGAACATACACACTAGCATGTCTCATTTTATTTCAAACATGGCCATCTCCAACTACTCCACATGGGGCATCCTTTCATTTATTTTGCTTGGCTTTATTCCACCTTTGGAAATGCAAATGAACAATGCCATGTTTAATATTATTGTTTTCACAAGAATCAACATGGTATTAAATATTTTGCATGGGCCATGCAAGTGCCACCTTTTCTAGTATTTGGTTTTTATTTGAATCTTGAGTGGATCATCATCTCTCTCTCTATCTCTATTCCTTCTTTTGGCTTGATCTATGTTGATCTTGCTTAAACCTCATCACCATCTCTATCCACCCCATCACCACCTTTTCCTCTTCTCTCTTTGGGCTAGCTTTGTTTGAGCTTGGCTTGATCTTGACAAGAGTAACCCTAAGCCCTCATCTCTCCTCTCTCTTTACCACCCTCTCTAACCACACTCCTACCTAATCTAAACTCACTCTCCCATCTTATCTAAACCATACCCCCTAGAACCAAAACCCTAAGCTACCACCACATCTCCCCCTCTTGGCCTCTCTCTTCTCTCCACCTCCCTGGACCCACCTAGCAGCTACCCCCCAACCCTAGTACCAACCCTAAACCGAGGCTTCCCCAAACCCTAAGCCCGAGCCATACCCTCTCCCCTCCTACCCTAGCTCTAACCCGAGGCTACTCCTCCCTCCCTCTTCTCTCCCTGCCTTGTGGCCCCCTAGCCCGAGCCTGCCCCTGCCTCCTGGCCTCGCCCTCTGGTCCCACCTGGAAGCCCCCCCCAGCCTGCCCCGCCCCAGCCACGACCCAGCCCGTGATAGGAGAGAGGAGGAAAGGTGACCCCCCAGGCCACCATTATCCAACCCCTCCCGCACGACCGCTCCCTCTCCCCCTGCTTTACCACCACCTCCCTCGGCTCTCCTCTGGCCTCTCCAGATCTGGCCGAGGCGCCCTGGCCCTCCTCCCTTCTTCTCCATCGCCGCCGGCCACCACATCACCGGCCTCCGTCGGCCTCCACCGCACCCCGTCGATCCAGTCGTGCAGCACGACGTGGGAGTGGTTGAGGAGCACCAGGAGGACCCCCTGCTTTGCCCGGTACACGCCAGCGAGGAGGAGGAGCACCGGCATCGCCTGGACCACCGCCGACCCGTCGCGAAACCCTAGCCGCCGTCCGCGAGCCACGTCGACGATCGCCAGCGCCCCTGCCCGATCCAACGCCACCGACAGCCTCCCGGTGAGCTGCTGCCCCTCTCTGGCACCCTCCCGCTGTTTCTCTCTTCCTAATCGAGCGGATCCGGCGAACGCCCTCGTGCAGCAGGTTCGTGCGTCGTGCTCTCTGTTCCTCGCGTAACCCTCATCTCGCCGCGTAGCCCTCACCTGACACAAGCCCAAGCCTACCGCAGTGGCTCCGCCCACCGCGCGCGTGGCCCGCGTCGCGGGTTCGAACCCTGAACCGAGCCTGCCCTGTCGAGCACCATCTCGTCGTCAGAGATTCAGAGGAAGCAGATCCACAGTGCATCGCGACACCTTTTTGCAGATAACCCCCCACACCCTTTTCTGCATCAACCCGCGGTCACTTTGGCCCACTAGTCGGCCGCCATGAATTCTCCTAAAACCCCTGCCTTTTGTAACCCTTGACCCGCTCCAGCCCAGCCCCCCCTGTCAGTTCCTGGCCCGCTCGTCTCGGTCACGTGGTCCCCTGGGGCCCTGACCCCCCCCGTCGGTCTCTGTGGCTGGCCTAGCTCATGATGATGAATCTTTTTCTGCAGCAGGTGTCCCCAGTCGGGCTGCCCACTGGACATTGTCTGTGGCTAGGTTAGTCTGGGTAACAAAAGTATTTTCTGTAATCTGTTTTAATTCAAATCTTTTCCAAATTATTTTAAATTCAAATTTAAATCTGTTTTATTATAAATTTTAAAATACAAACCCAAATAATACAAATAATATATGTTTTCAAATCAGAAAAATATGAGGAATACAAATCTTTCATTCAAAATATATTTTGAACACTTAAAAATTCAAGTTGCTTTAAATTACAATAAATGCCCTTTTGTCTTAAATAATTAATAACTTTTGTCTTATAAGTCCAAATTTAACAAATAATATGTCTAAAATGATTAGCTCGACGAGACCTTTCTGTTTATGCATTCCATGTTTTGTTTTGAAGCATGCATCATATAAATATAAAGGGTACAGCAACTAAAATGAGGATAAAATGGGGCCAAAACTCAATAAAATGATGTAATCTTGTATTCCACACCTCACCCTTGCCATGCTACTATAATGCCATGCAAATTGTGCATCATTCATCATGGCATGATTGTTTGCTTGTCGCATTTATTCATATACTTGTGCACTTTATTTATGTTGGCCCTTGTTTGTTTGGTTCTTCTTCGAATAGACGCTGGGCAGGGGATATATCAAGAGAACCAGGAGCACTACTCAGATCCATCCCTTGCTTCAACTGAGCTGCCAGGCAAGCACTACCACATGCTTGCATACATATAGTACCTATTGCCTCTATCTTATTCTTGCATCATTGAGTCGCGATTGCATTAAATTGAATCCCAAGTATTGCATAGCCTTTACTTTTAAACCCCACCGAAGCTTGTTCCTCCATCCCATGAGCCCTTACTACAGGAGTTGTTTGAGCCATGCGAGTCGTAGAACAGCATGTGTAGGGTATGTGAGTGTCTGATGGATAACGAGGTACCTAAACAACTTAACCTGAGTAGTAATGGGATAACTAATGAAAGTGGCTCCGGTGAGCCATATCATTATTTGGTTTTCAGGCTCACTTGTGTCCGTGGGACCCCGAGTACTTGATTCCTGTTCCTTGAATATTCGCTATCCACATCCGGGAGGCTTATGAACCCCCGAGCCGAGCTTGATTCATTCTTATTTCTTGAGGGCCACAAACTAGTTTGAGGTTTTATTTACTATCTGTACTTATGCCATGCTTTCTTGCTTTATTTAAATTGTGCAGTCTGCTGCTGTCTTTGTTAGGAAAGCGGAGTGTTTTTGTGTCGACAAGCCCAGTCACATTTTCGGGTTCCCGATCGTTCCACAGCCATTGACGCAAACCTTGAGGCCGTCTGGTCGCTAACCGTTGCGGGTAGCTCAATGGGGTGGCCCCTGAAATATTTCTAAATCCTGTGATCGCTTTGTCGTGATCGCCTCGTTGGGTTTTGATTTGGTTTTTCCGAGGCATATCGAGTGTGTGTTGCTATTTGTGCACCCTGCAGGTAAAACTTCTGAAAGCCGTGTCATGTTATGGACGACTTGGAGCACAGTTTCTCGATCATAGACAAGCATAACTAAAGTACCATTTTTAACTTGACTAGACTAGGTACCTGACTAGTAAATAGTGCAACACTCACGGAATGGATAATAAAACTGCCAACGGATGGCGGGTTGTTAAATCGCTTCCTCGTCGGTAAGCGAGGAGGAGGATGGATCTGTGGATATTACCGTTTTAACTGTTATAACTGTTGTTATTAATTCACGGACATCCGTCTATCTATGGTTAGGCGGATGGTTAGCGAGTATCTATAGAATTGTTAGGGTTTATCTTTTGCTGCAATTGCGTCACCCCAGGTTGTGTCCCCTTTAGCGGCATAAAGACTTCTTGAGTACCCTAGGGTCTCACACGATAAATTATTGGTTCAGATGAGCAGTACACTCACAAGATGGATCTTTGGGTGGAAGAGACGGACGATGTGGGCAACGATCATTCGTGTAGAGATTAGGGAGCAGGGATCTGTGAGATCTGTGGGCGGGATCTGCTTATTTATGGGGCATCTTATGCCGATTTGCTTCTTATCCGTACTCGGATTTTGTCTTCCACTTCCGCCTGATACTCTGATGTTTGATGTATGAGGAGATATCCTAAACTATTATATCTATCTAGGATATTTGGATCTTGCCGTATGGCGTTGCTATATTTCCTTTCTTTTTAGATGGAATGGCTCTGATGTACTGTTGTATGGTGGCTTGCATACATACTCATTTGTGTATGTAGTTGATCCCTTCGCCTGCCGATTACGCCGCCCGTTCTTGTCTCGATGTGTGGAAATGGTTGGGACGGCCGAAAGGTCTACCTGTGAGTGGCATTTGGGACCCACCGTACTATTTCAACCATTTCTGCTCATCCAGGCTTGTAACTAGGAGCGTAATTCACCAAGGTAGTTACACCGCTCGCCTCCCTCTCTCCCTGGCGCAGCGCCACTGTCGTCGGCCGCTCGTTCACGCGCCTCCTTGTCTCGGAGCCCGACCCCATTGCCGCGAGTCCGCCTCGAGTTCCCCGAGCAGAGCGTCGCCGCTGCCCTGAGCCTCCTCTGAACCTTCGCCGCCCAAGCTCGTCCACCACCGCCTTCCCTGGTGCTCCTCTTCCCGGCCACCGCGTGAGCACCTGCTCGTCGACCTCCAAGGGCGCGTCCCTCCTCCGCCGGTCCCGAGCACGCCATGGCCGTCTCCAAGCGCTCCCCGAGCAACTCCCCTTCCCGTAGTGGGCGCCACCATGTGCTGCTGCAGTCCACTAGAAGCTCCCGTCGCTGTGCTCCTCGCCGATCTACACCGTCGCACGGCCCGGTGGCCCTCTGCTCCACCTCCACGTGGCCCGTGCTACCTCCGCCGTCGCCTGTCGCCATCCCCAAGTTTCCCTGGCTCCCAACACGAACCACGCGTACTTGGCGTCGCCCCAACGCGCGAGCCCCGACTTGCAGTCCCATGTGCCGCCTTCACGTCGCCCCGGTCGCACCGCTACGCCCGTCGCGGCACCCAAGTCCTTCCCAGCGAGCCCGTCATCGTCTGCCAGCCAGCCGACCAGCCTTTGCCGCGAGCAGCGCCATCCCGCGAGGTCCCTGTCGCTGTGCCCTGCATCCCTGCCGCCGAGCCTGCAGGGTGTTCAACCAAATAACCGCCTGGACTTTCCCTCCTGGCACATACCAAATGCGGGGCCAACGTGTCCAACCCTACCAGTACCAAAAAGTCTGAAACCTTCCGAGCTGCAAGGCCGACATGATTTTCCTCGGTGGGCACGAGAAATCGGACAAGGATCAAGAATAACCGTCGCCAAGGTCTTCCTCCCGGATTACCGAGCACTTCTACATGGAAACCTGAACCGGCGATGTTTCGTTCGAAGACCGTTGTCTTGGAACCTCAAGTTGTACTACCTAGACCCGAAGATCGCTTGCAAGGAACACCAAGACCGCCTTCCCGGATCCCAAGACCTCCGTCCCCGGAATCCGAAGACCGATCCCGTAGTCCAAATCCGAACCTGTCGAACCCCGAACCCCTCCGAGACCCCAAGATTTTCTATTCGAGATGTGTGACCCTGATTCGAGCCCCTATTTTATAAATTACCATCCATATAATTGTTTCATATTAAATTATTCATGATTGCATATATACTTGTCATTTGGAGAATATCATTTTGCGGCCCGAAAGTTGGGACGCCCAGGCAACACGGTACCCAAGTTGCCTGTAATCAGCCACGATGACTACAATTGGCATGCCAAATACTCAGAGGGTTTTTTTCGACATGAATTCAACTTTACATTTCAATACAAAATATCAGTCCAACGGCCGTCAAGTTGGGTCCCCCTATCAGTTCCCACCGTTATGTCGCTCCAGTCGCTTAGGTGTGGTGGCTGTCACGTAGGCTTGCAGCGCTGGCACAGTGGATAGGACAACACGACCGGTCCAGTGTATTGACATGACAAAACAAGGCACATATATCGTCGTTATAATTATTTTTTGTTTACTCAGAAGCTGGAACGGCCACCGCCACGTGTCTCTCCTTTAGACTTCTGTCCCCGTCGTTAACCACTACCTTAAAAACGCATTGACGATTCCACCGTTCCCCTGTCTCGTAGAAATCTCTCTTCTTCTTCCTGTCATCTGTCTTCTTCCCGTCTTCTCCTTGCCACCATGGAAGGCTGTCGCACTCTAGAGACAAGCTTCACTACCCATGACAATAAGAAGATAGACGTCGTCTACACCAACGAGGAGGATAAAGTGGTGCGAGTCCTGAGGATGTACGAGGGTTGGCTTGAGAAAGACGAGGACAAATTTGTGGGATTGGACCTCGAGTACACCCTGGAGGATCCATATGAAGGGAGTGAAGTCGCCGTCGTTCAACTGGCCATGAGGAAACACGTCCTCGTCTACCACTTCTCCCGGTTTGTAAATCTGTTCTCTGTAGTTAACCGCTTTTAGGGTTTTGTCCTCTTGTTCTTTATCAATTTGCTCATCTTGCAACCACTGGATTTTATTTAGGACCAAATAAATTATGACAAGACAATGTTGAGAGTCTTGATCTTGCATTTACTAAACTTTTTAAAATTATATTCAAATGATGATCTTGCATTGACAAAGATTTTGTAGTTACAAAATCTTGGTGATGACAAACTACATACTTTCAGGACTGACAGGAATTGTCTTGGGCTGCGCTAGTTCCTTGTAGAAAAATGAATTGTTTTCTGCACTGTCGGCAATACAACTGATTTTTTGAAATTTCATCAAGAGGGAATTACAATTCCTGCGCACAACTGGATCGATATTCAGAGTCTTGTCAAGATCCTATGGGGCTCGAGGAAGGATGGAATGGCATCACTTGCAACTAGAATCCTCGATGAGTCGTACGAAAGAATGAAGGCAGATTTCCCTACGAATAGGCATGATTTCTGAGAGGAGTGGCTGTTGTCTGATATAAACCTGAAGTATGCAACCATAGATGCTTACGTAACCTACCAGCTGTACAAGAAGATCCATTTCTTTCTACGTTACCTTGTGTTTTACCCTGTTTGCAAGAGGGGAGACGAGCTTAGGGGAGCCCTTTGTAGAAAATGCAGAATAGCTGAGTTTGAAGCTGCATATGTAAAGAAAATGGCTGCATCTGAAGCACCTAACAGAGAGGCTGCAGAAGCAGCTGACAAGGAGCTTGCGGTGAAGTCAAGCAGGTGATAGAGGTTGCGGTGAGCGACAAGCAGAGGCATCTTCTAGCGGCAACAATCAGGCATGTGATGCACTGCTAATTGTGTCGCGGGATGCTGAAGATAGGGAAGCCAAGTCAGATCCCAGGTAAGACGAAATTGCATTTCGTGAGCTGTGGAGTGCCAATAATGTAAGATCCACCTAGAATGATCTCAGTTGGTCACCTAGGAACGATGGCAAGCGCCTCAAGTGGTCTGATGAGAAGTGAATTAAATTTTACTCCTTTGTGTTATGTTTTTATTTTATGGAACTCAGTTAGCTTGTCAAAATGGCTAGCGCCTCAAGTGAGAGTAGTAAAATAAATTTTACTTCTTTGTGTTATATTTCTGTATATGTCTTGTAGCTTGTCAAGATGGTAGCTCGTTAACTGGCAGTTTGAAAGAGTACATTTTTCCTCTCTCGCTAAACATATATGTTTCATTTTGCCTAAATTGGTAGCAAATCTAGAGAAGATTCTCTCTTCGATAATTCGTTCCCTTTTGGGACCTGGTAGCAATTCTAGAGCAGCAAATCACACCAGGAAGAATACGTTCAAAAAACAAAACAAATGTAGATATAGCTATGCGCAGCTAAATAGGATATAGCGATAGAAAGTAGGTTGCTTAACGAGGTTCGATGCATTCAACCCCTTCCTTGCATGCAGAAATAGGATGCAAGCAAAATGTAGAAAATCAAAAGAAGCTGCTTAGCAGTAGTAGTAGCAGACACGTTCAACCCCTCCTTGCATGCGCCTAGGCCTCCGCCTCCTCCCTCTAGCGCTTCCTCCACTTCTTGTTGCCCAGTCCCTTGATCTTGGGGGCCTTGGGCTTGATTAGAGGCATGCGACCCTCTTCGATGGCCACCCGCTGGAGGTTTCAGAGGTGAATGCCGAGAGCCTGGTGTTCAGCGATGTAGGCGTTGACGTTCATGGTCTGGCCGACATTGGGGGTGCTGGAGCTCGGGCCCTCTGCATGCATCACGACGCAGTTGAAGTCGGTGCCGGCAAGACTGGGCCCTGCAGAAGAATCAGAGACGCCGCCAATGAAGAAGGCGTCAGATTTGGCCAGCTCAGCAGCCTCTCGAGACTTAGTCTTGGTATGCATGGACTCGTCATTGCTGCAGAGGTCGCTGACGTAAACCTATTGGAAGAAAAGGAAATGGGGGAGTAGATGATGTAAGAAGATCGAGCAATCAAAATGCAAACAAGCGAATCCTAATAAACCAAGATCTAGCATCCAACGATGGGAACAAGAGAAGAACTAGGGAAGGGGAGCAAACCCTAGTTACCTCCGACCATGGGTCGTCGATACCGGTGTCGTAGGGGTTCACTAGAGAGATGTACTCATCTGGATCGTAGGGGTCACTGAAGAGCTGGATCTGCTCGTGACTGGCGGGATCCTCCTCGCCGGTGGGGGGCTCCTCGCCGGTGGCTACGTTGGTAGCAGGGACGGGGACCTGGACGGGAACGGCGGCTGCCATCGATGCCTTGACGGGGGCCTAGACAGGGACAGCGGCTACTTTCAACGCGTAGAGGGGGACCGGCGAGGAGACGGGGGCTCCTTGTTGGGTTCGTAGCATAGAAAACAAAAAAAATTCCTATGATGGGAACTATACGCCAAGATCTATCTACTAGATACAAGCAACGGGTGGATATACATCCATGGAGAACTTACCCTCGAAGACAACAAAGCTTTGTTAATGAGATGGAACTCGTGGATGATGTAGTCGTACACTTCCCGATCTCAAGATCGTGATGAAGTCCAGCAAGTCCAGCTCCAGCACGTCCATCAGATCCAGCTCCAGCAAGTCCAGCACCACCAAGTCCAGCACCGTAAAGCAGCGGTGCATCCGTGATCGCACACACGTCTGGTCCCGACAACCTCCGTCCCTTGCTCCAGCAAAGCAGCGGAAGCAGCAACTTCTTTCCAGATAAAGCCACCGGGAACATGTATCTCGCTAATCCGAGACCATAGGGAATAACTAGAGGGGGAGAGATCCTTCACGAGGAGGTGTGTGTTGTGAGGAGGAGAGGGGGCCTTTTATAGGGAAGAGGGGGCAGCCAAGGGCCATGGCGTGGCAGCCATGGTGGTGCCCCCACCTCTTCCATCATTCATGTGGTGGATGCTCCACTCACATAAATATGCCTCCACTCACACTTCCACTCACATGCATTAAATTTTCACCAAATTTAATGCAAGCTCTCATTAAATAAAACTATTTTATTTATTTTATTCAGAATTTTGTTAATTACTTTAATTAACAAACATTCACATAAAACCCCCTGCAACATTTCAATATCACATGCAGAACCAGTTTCTGCAATTTCACTAGAAACAATTCCGGTTTCCATCGAAATGATTCCAGTGCTTTCTTAAATCTTTATCTGAAACATATTTGCTCCAAACGGTGTCGGTATGCCTTAAGTGTGTCACCCTATGGTTTGCAAATAATGCAGACATGATCGAGACCCCTCTCCGATCAATAATCAGCAGCGGGACCTGGAGATCCGTACTGACTCCCACATATTCAACGATGACTCTTGTGATCGTGTGAACCTTTAATGCCGTAACCAAATCCCTTTGTCTCGCGATATATTACATGTTCGATATTCGATCATCGGTATCCCAATACCTAGTTTGATCTTGTTACTAACATGCACTCTTTTCTCGTTCCTGTGATATAACATTCTAGTGATCATATCACTTGCTTGCAAGCTATCTTAATGTGATATCACCGAGAGGGCCTAGAGTATATCTATCCATCATCGGTATTGACAAATTCCACTCTTGATCCATGAGCCTCAACATAACACATTCAGAGTATCTGAACCCACCTTTATAGTCACCCTTTTACAGTGTGACGTTTGTGTTATCAAGTCACTCTTCCGATGTTAGCAATTAACATGATCTCATGGTCTAAGGGCTAAGATTACTTTGTATGATGTTATAGCAATATAAACATAATGACTTTAATCGTAATGCTATACTTCGGATGAATGTTCATCACATCATTCCACCAATGATGTGACCTCGTTATTATCAACATCCAATGTCCATGATCAGGAAACCTTGATCATCTTGTTAATCAACGAGCTAGTTTATATGAGAGGCATTACTAGGAACTTTGTATTTTGTTTATTAAACACACATGTATTAACGTTTCCAATTAATACAATTATAGCATGCAAAATAAACATTTATCATAAACATGGAATAAGATAATAATCACTTTATTATTGCCTCTCGGGCATATTCCCTCCAGTCTCCCACTTGCACTAGAGTCAATGATCTAGTTTGAAAAACATTGCGTATTGAACACCTATGGCTTTCTAGTGTTGCATATACGCGATTGCTAGTGGTTAACGCAATCTCTGGATCTGACAGTTTCAGGTCCGTGTGTATTTGCATGTCTTTGCGTCTCTACGCATCACTCATTCTCAAATGAGATTGCATTGTATAAATTTGGTCCTTTGGTGAGACCTTTAGTTCATTCGGGTTAAAATTTATTGATATTATTTTCATACAATATATCTTTATAGTATTAGCCCACTTTGAACCACACCTAGTTTTATAACAAACTACTTAACACAAATGCCCTCCTTTGCTGCTACTATAGCAGTCATATACTTAGCCTTTTGTTGTAGTATCCGTCACAATGTCTCAACTTTGGGACTCATCCAAATCCATCATGGAACATCTTTTCCATTACATTGTGCCACCCATAGTCTAAATTGAGATAAATTTAATTTGTATCTTCTGACAATACTAGTATCAATGTAACACTTCACAATGAACTAACTTTAACTATTTGTCACTTATACATGATATATTCTTAGTTCTTCCAAAGCTCATAAGAATATCTTTACTATCGTCCAATGATCATCTTATGAATCATTCTGGTATGTGCTCATAACATTTAGAGTATAGGACATATCTGGATATATACATATCATGGTATAATCGATCAAAATCTTCATGTGATTTTACTCACCAAGTGTTGAAACACTTGAATCTTGATACAATCATTTCCATGCAGCAAGAACCTTTCTTGTTGTTTCCATATTGAACCCTTTCAATATCTCATATATGTACATCTGGCATAACCATATTAGCGTCTCAATCTATCCATATAGACATTAAAGCCAAATATTCTGGTTTTGCCCAAGTCTTTCATCGAAATCCTATTTTAATGAAATTCTTAACTTGTGTTAATAAAAGAAACATCATTTCCAATCAACAATATGTACTCTGCATAATGTATTGGAAATTTGTCTCAGCGCTCCCACTTAATTTCTTGCAAATGCAAGCATCTTCATCATCTCCGATGAAATTAAACTCCTTTAACATTTTCATCAGGGTAAAGATTCCAACTCTGCTATGCTCACTTCAACTATTGAAGTTTGCATGCCCTTTTAGCACCCTTTGAATTAACGAAACCCTTCGGACCGTGTCATGTACACGTCCTAGGTAACCATTCTATTAGAAGAACCTTGTTTTGTTTATTCAACTACCATATACCAAATTATCTGTATTGGTTGCTACATTAATCCGTCAAGACTAAATATCGCTATGAAAGATCAAATCTTGTCATAGTCAACTCCTTGAACATTGCCGTAAACTTCTTTCCGACATGTCGACTATTTCATAGATGTAGAACATCCATGTCTATTTCTTTATAGATCCAAACATGACCGATAGGCTTCACGCCTTTCCGGAGGGTCTTTCAAGTTCAGAAACTTGATTTCTCGTGTATGGATACTATCACGGATTCTATGACTTCTAGTCATTTTATGGAGTCAGGGCCCATCATCGCTTCTTTGCATGTAGTCGGTTTATCATTGTCAAAACAATAACGACTTCTGTTTCAAATCTTACTATTTGATTCTTACCGACCCACATGGTTCAATAGGAACTCTAATCTCCAAGATCACACCCTTTGTAATCACGGGAGCCATGAGCATTATGGCCGCTACAGGGACACTTTCCGGTGCTCTGCTACTTAGCACATATAGCTAAGGTTCAACAACCTTATCAAAGTTCTATTGTCCTCCCACTTAACTTTTCACGAAAAATTCCTTCTCAAGAAACTTGACGTTCCAAGCGACAAACTCTTTTGTCCTCGGTGTTATGGAGGAATTCCCAACAAATTCTTTGTGATAACCTACAAAGATGTGCTTATCCGACTTTGGTTGTAAACATTTTATTTATGCCTAGCATACCAAAATTTAAGAAAAGACAATTCAGGTTTTATTCCAAACCATAACTCATATGGTGTCATTTCAACGGATCACGATGGTGTTCTTTTCAGTGTAAAAGCGGTAGTCTCTAAATCTTTAATCCTTAAAACATAATGGCAGTTTTATAAATGACACCTTTAATCTTACCATGTCAAACAAGGTTTGATTTGATCTCTCGAACATACCATACTCCTGTGGTTTATTGGGAAATACAAATTCATGGAACAATTCCTAAAATCTTATGTGTTTTGCTAAACCTGTAACTCAAATATCTTCCTTTATGATCAAATCATAAACTCTTTTATTTTCTTGTTACAATGATTTTTCACTTCATCTTGAAAGTCTTTGAACAATTTTCAAATCTTTCATACTTCCTCCTTATTAAGTAAATATATAGATATATTCACTCAAATTCTAGAGAAAGAATATGAAGCAAAAAGATCCATCGCATATGGGTACACATAATGGACTATATACATCAACATGCATAATATCCAATAAGTTAGTCATTCGTTCCTCTTTGGCCTATGAACGGAGTTTCAATTATCTCGAGGAAAGTTTCACAAGCGCCAATTGATCAAAATCAAAAGACTCCAAAAATCCATCAACATGGAGTTTCTTCATGTTTACTTTCCAATATAATTCAAACAGCGATGACACTTCATAAGTGATCTTCCAATCATTTGTCTCACGACATTTTAGCAATAATGTTTATGGATGTGATTTCTCCAACTAGACTTGTAAAAGTTCATCCATCCTTTATGGAATACGGTAATTATTTGAACAACCATTGTTCTCGTAATACAGGAACAAAATAACAATTATTAAAACAAATCTTGAAGGCTTGGTTTGACGACAACGAAAAACACAATAACACTTTATTTGTTTTCGATGAACATCATCACATATTCTTTTGCTAGTTACTTTGGCCATTGTAGTTCATGAATTGTGTTGTTCTGTATGACACTTCACACCAACCAATTCGGTATCCAATACCTAAGAACCATATTGTTTAACAAGCAAGGAATACAGCCATAACATGTATATCTTCTATATACCTAAGTTGGACATCTCCAACCTTTTCTTTTCTGCCAAATATTTTATAGATTCTCTTTCAGCAATTCCTTTTCTTTTAAAAGAATCTATCAACATCAATAGTGGTGTCATTCACATGACACATAGTACAAAGTATATATAGTCAAATACTAATACCTTTGGACTTGCACTTTGAAGTGGATCACCATCATCAAATGTTTGGTGTTCTTTCAAAAATCCATTCTTTATTAATCTATTAGTGTAGTAAACATTTTACTTACATCTTCTATTCATCCTTATCATGACAATTTTCATGATCAAGCTACTATAGCCTATAAGGAAGAATCACGAGTATAATGTTAGTTCCCAAAACCTTTTTGGGAGATCCGGATGCCTAGCATCTCCATCCTTCACAAATTATCATACAATATGAGAATATGTATTTTGCTAAATTATACTCTATCATAATGCAACCAAAAACAATGTTTCAGATATCGCAATATCTTCCACACATGATGGTTTCTGAAACAATTTTTCAGCTCCTAGATAATCGTGATATTAAAACAACTTTTGAATATCAATAATCATGGAGGCAAATATGATACTTTAGATACTAACATTGGAATTCTTACTCTTGATTTAATACTACTTATTAAACTTCATGGAGTAAATAGAGTTTGCTGAAAGTTTGCAATAGGACTTCTAAACTTTAAATTGACATTCAAAACAATACGATACCAGTTTGTAAAGTAAATATCCAGAATTCTATAGTTCTATTATCTCAATTAAAACTAAGCATAAGGTAGTGAACAGATGCCAATGACTACAACAAATTATGCAATTTCACTTCGATTTAGTTTATGATAAATTGAGTTCGACTAATCCAAATTAGAAATGAACTCCCACTCAAAAACGACATCTCTCGTGCCTTTTTGGTGATTACATGAACCAAATCTACTACACGAAGTCCGATCATCATGTGAGTCGGTGTATCTTCAAAGGCGAGCATCAATATGGGCATCACATCAACTATATGACTCATGCTTAACCTTTCGGTCCGTGTTCCGAGGCCATGTTTGTACATGCTAGGCTCGCCAAGTAAGAACCTTAGTACTCGCGTGTGTAAAAATGTCTTACACCCGTTGTATGAAAGCGTAGAGTCGAGTACACCCAATCATCACGTGATGTCTCGAAACACGATCCATAGAACGGTGCATACTTAAGGAAGAACACATTTTATCTTGATATTTAAATGAGGGATCATCTTGTAATGCTACTAAAACGCCAAACTAGCAATATAAGATGCAAACATCATATGTGTAAAGTGGAATGATATGGTCCATGCATTTGATCACCATCATGTGCATCGTGGTATGATCTCTATCATTCCTTTGTGTGTAAGGCCAAGGTCTATGGAACTTACACGTTAGGTGTGTTGTAAGGGTATCTACCATACATCAACTTACAACCTTACCATATCATGACACTATCCCAGCAACAATCTAAACTAGACGCCTCTAATTTATCCATTGCAAGTTTTACGTGGCTCAGGGCTTTCGGAGATAGAACCGGTCTTACCTACGAACATGGAACCACAATGATGATAACTAAGTTATTAGCAACTCGTTGTAAATCAGATATTGACTACAGTAGGAGAGACAGACAGCAGCTAGCCACTTATGCAAAACTAGTTGCATGTCAGTCGTGGAACCGGTCTCATGTGCGAGGACATGTAAAGTTAGTCCGGGCCACTTCATCCCACTAAGCCACCAATAGCCAAAATACATAGAAGATGCAATAACATGATCATCATCGCCCACATATAAACATATGTGTACTACCCGTGCAAAGAAACTACGCGTAGATCAGGCTCTGATACCACTGTTGGGTTTGCAACATATAAAACAAAAAATTTCCTATGATGGGAACTATACGCCAAGATCTATCTACTAGATACAAGCAACAGGTGGATATAAATCCATAGAGAACTTACCCTCGAAGACAACAAAAATTTGTTAACAAGATGGAACTCGTGGATGATGTAGTCATACACTTGCCGATCTCAAGATCATGATGAAGTCCAGCAAGTCCAGCAGGTCCAGCTCCAACACGTCCATCAGATCCAGCTCCAGCAAGTCCAGCAACAAGTCCAGCACCACAAAGCAGCGGTGCATCCGTGATCGCACACACGTCCGGTACCCCGACAACCCCCATCCCCCGCTCTAGCCAAGCAGCAGAAGCAGCAACTCCTTTCCAGATAAAGCCACCGGGAACATGTATCTCGCTAATCCGAGACCATGGGGAATAACTAGAGGGGGAGAGAGATCATTCACGAGAAGGTGTGTGTTGTGAGGAGGAGAGGGGGGCCTTTTCTAGGGAAGAGGGGGCAGCCAAGGGCCATGGCGTGGCAGCCATGGTGGTGCCCCCACCTCTTCCATCATTCAAGTGGTGGATGCTCCACTCACATAAATATGCCTCCACTCACACTTCCACTCACATGCATTAAATTTCCACCAAATTTAATGCAAGCTCTCATTAAATAAAACTATTTTATTTATTTTATTCAGAATTTTGTTAATTACTTTAATTAAAAAAAATTCACATAAAACCCCCTGCAACATTTCAATATCACATGCAGAACCAGTTTTTGCAATTTCACCCGAAACAATTCCGGTTTCCATCAAAATGATTCCAGCGCTTTCTGAAATCTTTATCTAAAACATATTTGCTCCAAATGGTGTCGGTATCCCTTAAGTGTGTCACCCTACGATTCGCAAATAATGCAGACATGATCGAGACCCCTCTTCGATCAATAATCAGCAGCGGGACCTGAAGATCCATACTGACTCCCACATATTCAACGATGACTCTTGTGATCGTGTGAGCCTTTAACATCGTAACCAAATCCCTTTGTCTCGCGATATATTACATGTATGAGATTCGATCATTAGTATCCCAATATATAGTTTGATCTCGTTACCGACATGCACTCTTTTCTCGTTCCCGTGATATAACATTCTAGTGATCACATCACTTGCTTGCAAGCTATCTTAATGTGATACCAGCGAGAGGGCCCAGAGTATATCTATCCTTCATCGGGATTGACAAATTCCACTCTTGATCCAGAAGCCTCAACATAACACATTCGGAGTATCTGAACCCACCTTTATAGTCACCCTTTTACGATGTGACGTTTGATGTTATCAAGTTACTCTTCCAATGTTAGCAGTTAACATGATCTCATGGTCTAAGGACTAAGATTACTTTGTATGATGTTATAGCAATATAAACATAATGACTTTGATCGTAATGCTATACTTCGGATGAATGTTCATCACATCATTACACCAATGCTGTGACCTCGTTATTAACAACATCCAATGTCTATGATCAGGAAACCTTGATCATCTTGTTAATCAACGAGCTAGTTTATATGAGAGTCATTACTAGGAACGTTGTATTTTGTTTATTAAACACACATGTATTAACGTTTCCAATTAATACAATTATGGCATGCAAAATAAACATTTATCATAAACATGGAATAAGATAATAACCACTTTATTATTGCCTCTCGTGCATATTCCCTTCACTCCTCGCCGGCGGCCTCGGAGGCGACGATGGCCACCGTATCCTCCTCCGCCATCGTTGGTGCAAACGGGGTTTTCTCGGGAGTTTGCAGATGCTGGTGGGACAGTGGAGAGGGTTGCGTGAGGAGAGTGAGTAAGAGTGAGAGTGGGTGTGCGGAGATGGGCTCTATAGTTAAGGTGAATGGAAGCAAGGCATGTTTCGTCGCACCACCGTGCAACGCTCCGCGCAGGCTACTGCACCATGCACCATGACACACGTACGGTACGTTACATTTTTTCCCGGGCCATGCATGGCAATTCTATGTACGAAGTTTGACATGGCCATAAAATTGGCGATAATTAAAAGGGGAAATATAGAGGGGAAGGTAGGTGGCTGCACGGCGACATTTGTGGGGTTGTGCTAGATCGGGTAGAGGGATGTGTTGATGACTGCGAGTGACTCGATGAAGGCGGAGACGTTAGCTCTCATCGAGCTCAGCTCTTCGGCCTCTGGCTAGCGCGTGGAAGTTTCTTACGGTGGGACCCAGTTGGAAGTGAGATTGAGAGCCGTTGCGTAAAAAATGGGATATGTCTTATTAAAATCAAGTGGCAATAAATTGTAGCTGCCCGTCGACGACCGTGCACTCGATGACACATGTATAGTAGTAGCAGTAATAGGCTTTTCAGACTTGATTAAACATGACATGACCAGTCGACGACTTTTTCCATGGACGGCTTCGTGTTCCTTCTTGTAGAAGTCTCGCTAAGGGAGACGTCTGTGCTGTCTCATGCTGTACTGTGAAGGGCATGACGTGTACAACGATCCTCGCTGGATCAAACAGAATCAACGGTTGGTGTGCACGATCCACGTGACAACTGTGACAACCAATTAGGGCATAGCAGACAGAGTGAGCACAGGTTTGGGCTCCTACGAAGGGAAGAGAGAGAGGGGTGCAAAACTGAGTAGTATGAAAAAACAAGGGCAAAACTGAGTAGTATAAAAATGGAAAGTGAGTGTCTTGTACAATAAAATACATCGTGGCATACATCAAATTATGCCAAGATAGATCCACTAGAGTTCATTGGATGTGTGTTCTTCTCATAAACCACATGGATCCACTAGAGTTTATTGCATATGTGTTATTGTCATAAACCACATGGATCCACCAGTATCATTGCATGTGTGTTCTTTTCATAAACCACATGTTGATCCACTAGTGTTATTGCATGACCTACAAGCACCTACTATTGGCCTACCTCGTGTGGCTCTACGGAAGGCCCACTCGACGACATGCCAAGGTCCATGACGCCCATGATGGCTCGAGTGGTACGAATCCCATATGGATACAGACTCCAAGCATACAAGACAAGGAAACCTCAAGACTAGAGTTCTAATCTAATAACCTACTCGTATTGGTACCTGAGACCTAGCCTCCCCATATATAAAGGCTAGGAGGGTCCAACGAGAAGGGCGACTCCTACGACATAACTTCTCCACCTCTCCCACAACAGATCTAGACACCGCAGAACCTAGCACATATGGCAGATCTAATCTGCATATACACCGCCATCGGTGACATTGTAATCCAGACAAGAAGAAGCAGGGTCCTCTATAAGGCCTGAACCTGGGTAAATCTTCGAGTCTTCCTGTGTTCTTGTTTGCTAGCCGATCGAGATCTCTAGTGCTCCCTAATTCCTCGAACCTAAGTCCATAACAATGGGCATTGATGAGTTAAACCTTCGTCAGTTGGCGTCGTTCGTAGGAACAGGAAGCGCTGATGTTGCGATCTCGACGGCTCCATGACTCGCGATCTACGATTTGCCGGTTTCTGGGGAACAGATCTACTCTGGCTCCCGCACGCCATCATCCTGATAGGATCCCTCATCCATCACCATCGTCGACCAGATTGCGGCTAGTCGGTTCAGCTGTTTCGGAGCGCTCAACGTCTTCATCAACAACGTCAGCAAGTTTCTTCGCTGCATTGCCTCTAGGCAACTCGGATGCTTAGGATTATTCGACAATGCGATCTTCCAGATGATTCGTCATCACACGCGTCCCGGAGCCAACAGAATCAACATCGTCATCATCTACAGCAGATTTCTATGGACAATGCGGAAAAATCAAGCTTGGTGCTCAGGGGCCGCGAGTTGCGTGATCTGCCGATACCTCATTGCCGGTGGCGAACCTACGAGACTGTGTGGTCGAGGCGTGCTGACTACAACTACTACATGCTAGGAAAGAAAATAACCTAATTGATCGTGGAGTCTAAACTGTTTTGGCTCTGACATGGGTTCTAGCTACTGTACTTATCGGGTAATAGAAAAACTACCGGCCGATCAGATCGTGGAGAAAAAACTGATTTGCACTCTTCGTACGCATTGGCTAGTAAAAAAACATTGCAAAAGGATCTCACATATTCGTGTGAAGCAACTCGAAAAAGAAAAGGAAACAGGTGCACGACGTACATCTCCTGGCATCCGGATCTAAGAAGAAAATCTACAGGGTCATGTTGTCATGGAAAATACTACTCCACGGGTTTCTATTTCCTAAGTTTGGGAAATTGTAGAATACAGAAAGGAGTCTGTACGGCAGATAGATTCGGTTGATTCAACGACCATGGAAAAATTGTATCGGATAAAAACAGCGACCATATGACCTTCTCTCGTGCGGCCGAAAAGTCCAAAACAATGACCGTGCAGCCACGACTTGCTGCCACATAATCGATCCTGTCAGCCGCGCCACTCGCCGTCACCTCGACTGCTCCAAACAAAAACCCGGTGACCCCGCCGTGACAACTCCAGTATACTGCATGACTCTGTCGACCTCAACTATACGTCCGCCACGACCGCGTTGGCTCTACGCCCGGGGATGCACCGACTCCACCATGCGACTCGCTATGATCTTTAGTTCTAGCGACCCGCTGCGGTCTTCGCCGACGACCCGGGGGCTCATCGGCTCCAACGGCCCGCTGCGGCCTTCGGCTCTAGTGACTCGGGGGCTCCCTCGGCTGCGGCAACCCACTGTGGCGACCCGCTGCTATCTTCGACTCCGCCGATATGCTGAGTCTTCGACTCCATCACGTGACCCATTGTGGTCCTCAGCTGCGACGACCCGCTGCGGTCTTCGGGTGCAGTGACCCGAGGCAGCATTCAACTGTTGTGGCCCATTACAGTCTTCGGATGTGGCAACTCGTCATCACCACGCGACTCTGGTCCGCCGTGTAACCCGCTGCCACGTCAACTATGTTTACCACGTGACTCGCTGCTGCGTCGACTCCGTCCGCTGTGCGACTCCATGTCCACCGTTTCAGGAGTTGGCCTTGACCACTCCCGTGATCCACTGATCGCATCGGCTCACGCGACCCATTCACCTGGTCGACAACCAATAAAGCTAAGTTCTCTATTTAAAGTTGATTTCTTTCTTAATTTAATCGCACTCAAAATACTCGGGGGCTGTGCCCTATTCGAGTAACCTAATGTGTCATCGACTCCACGCACTCGAGCACCTCTTACGCGATAGCCCGAGTAGCTGATTCAACCTGATCGTCGAATCCATGAACTCTGAGCATCTCGACAAGATACTGAGACTAAGGGTAATCAGGCTAACGAAAAGACCTAGCAAACAGTACAACATTGTTGAATCGATTGGCACCAAAAAATATTATTGACAAGCCGACATGCAAATATTCTTTACAAGATATATATACTTCACAATTCTTTGCATTTTCTATAGCTTACAAAGATGTCGACTGCATCGAGCTATTTTATCGGGTCTCCAACAGGAGTCCAAAAAATAACTGGCTACACCATAAACTCAAGACCCGAGTTGAGTCCCTCCTCAGATGCATCACTTGATGCTACAAAATACGCGACGTTGGCCATGCATCCGACAGAAGCGACTGCGTCGACTACCATCCGCATCTTCGACTCACCCGGCTAAACGCCGCATAACTCCGCTACGTCGCTTCCGACTTCAATATCAATTCGAGCTCCTTATGCGTGAGACGCTGACCCGATGCACTTCTGGGTCAGTGGTTTCTCCTCTCATGATTTTCGATTACCACTGCAAGATACAAGATTCGAGTCTCTACCTGAGTCTACGACTCCGCCAAACACTCGGGGGCTACTCCAAATTGGAGCGCTGGACGCGCACATACAAGATCTTCGAGTGGCACGCTCCGAATCCTCACTCGAATCTATAATTTGACTAAGGACTTGGGGGCTACTCCCATAGGTAGCGCTGGTCGCGCATTTGAAAAGCGCAGGCATTGATGACACCAGCAAGATCATCCGGAGTACTTCTGGATCGTTCTATCTAACACAATCGATGACTACAAGTCTCTGATCGATTCTACGACTCGAATAGACACTCGGGGGCTACTCCCATAGGGAGCACTGGTCGCGCACCCTATAGAAAACAAAAGATTTATAATAGAGCCCATTGTGTCGACTATGTCCATAATGTCGACTCGCTTACAGCAATCGCACTCATTAGCGACTCTTCCCTACTACATTCCAACGTCAAGTTAAGAGATAACGTCTCCTTGACCACCCGGAAAACCCCCGCGTTGATAAACATTCGGATGCTGCGTCCACGACGTAAAGATAAGACCTACAGATACAATCTGATGGTCTGGCAATCACATCCACTATGCTCTACCAGTTAAATACCGTGTCTACGACATGAAGAAAATCCCGACAGACGCGTTGGGTACATACTTATCACCTGGAGTTTGGCTCAATAAGGCCTCCGCAGCATGAGTCGAACTACGCCAGCAATTTCTGGATTCGAGTCCGGGGACACGAGTTTGAATAGGTAGCGTTGTTTTTTCCCTAGAGCAATTAATTGGTCCCGATCCGTCGAGCGCACCAGGCATGTTTACTATCATCCCTATGAATAACTACAAATTCGACTGACCTAATGAACTTCCGGGTGAAGTGCTTCGCACTCGACATAACTGTCGACTTCGAGATCCTAATGCAAAACTCAAGACTACTAAGTCTCCACCCGAATCTACGATTCAGCTAGACACTCGGGGGCTACAAACATAGGTATGCCCTACAGGCACCTACTATTGTCCTACCTGGTGCGGCTCGACGACTTGCCAAGGTCCATGACGCCCATGATGGATCGAGTGGTATGAAGCCCATATGGATACAGACTCCAAGCGTACAAGACAAGGAAACCTCAATGACTAGAGTTCTAATCTAACTTGTAACCTACTTGTATTGGTACCTGAGACCTAGCCTCCCCATATATAAAGGCTAGGAGGGTCCAATGAGAAGGGCGACTCCTACGACATAACTTCTCCACCTCTCCCACAATAGATCTAGACACCGCAAAACCTAGCACATACGCCAGATCTAATCTACGCATAGACCGCCATTGGCGACATTGTAATCCTTCGGATCATCATCAATCAAGAGCAAACAAGCAGGAGTAGGATCCTCTACGAGGCCTGAACCTAGGTAATCTTCGAGTCTCCCTATGTGCTTGTTTGCTAGCCGGTCGAGATCTCCAGTGCTCCCCAATTCCTCGAACCTAAGTCCATAACAATGGGCATTGATGAGTTAAACCCTCGTTAACAATACTTTGAAATCAGGTAGTAAGCCGATGGGGTTCCCACAAACCCACACATGGTTAGCGCGCTCAATCTCGGAACATGTGTCAAGAAGTCGGGTCCTAGGCGGACACAAGTGGGTGGTTAAAAACCAAATATTGACTATTACCCACCGATGCCTCTGCATTATATCTATTTCCGGCATTTTTATTGACAAGTTATAATGAAAGCCATGATCATCTCCACCATTAAGCATGTGCCAACCTCCCAACAATGGTGGAACATTAACAACGCAAAGCAGCACCTGAGCAAGCATCTACAACTCGCAAGGCTGATTGTCTATCAAACAACAGGCAATAGGATGTGTCCAAGGCAATATATAGGCTGCGTGGAATATAAATGGTATGGAAAACTAAAGCATCATTACACGGATATCAATAGATCAATAGGATGAAGTAAAGACTATAAATGCAAAATAGGTAGAAAGGGGAGAATGCTCGCCTAAAAACACTGCCGGAGATACACCGGAGAACTTGTCGATACTCGTATCCACTCAACAGCCTAATCCGTGAAGAAGCAAAACACTAAAAGAAACATCGGATGCACTATTTAATACTGTTGCAGAAGATCGGGCATGATGCATGTATGATGTATGAAAAGGCAACGATGCGATGCAACTAGGCAATATTAAGCGGAACCGGGGTCTCGACAATTAAATATAAGGTTCAACTTGTTTAGATACCCCAAATTTAAAGATTGGCTTAACAAGGCAAAACATGGCATCAGTTCACTACACAAGTTTAAATGGAGTCAATATAAGACTAGAATAGCCCACATATAGTCTCCATATTTAATTATTAGGTGAGTCGATAAAATACCCCCAAAACCACAAAATATGTATGCGACATGAATGATATAATACAACAAGATATATAAATGGCAATTTATAAAATAGGGCGGGTTAGGTAGGGGTTACACATCAGGACTCGGCGATCTCGGGGGCTCGGAGGGGTTCGGGATCGGGGTCTTAGGAGTCTCGGCCATCGAATCTGGGAGGAAGGACTTGGCGTTCTGAGCGGTTCAGGTTCCATGAATTAGTCCTTGTCGATCTTCTCAGAATCCCTCGGGTTCATCTTCTAGCATCAATGTTCTTGGCATTGGTCGATCTTGATGGCTTGGTTATATATCTTGTTGCATTCCGGTCATCTTTGAGTAAAAATGATGCAAAGAGGTGTTGTCTCATTTGAACAGTAGCACGAACACCTTGCCGTCAGGGTCCAACAGGGGCGACAAGCTCGTTCATGTGGTCTCTAGGCGTGTAGCTTGTATGCTGAACAAAAGAAAAAGGCACGTGAGGTCCAAATCAAAGCAGAGGGACTCGTGGGCGAGCTGAGTGCCCACAACGACGGAGATAAAGGTTGGGTCAAGCGCGGGCTTGCACGGGAGTTCACTCGGGCCTGAGTAGAGAGGCCAAGCCGAGAAGTGACGAGGCAGGGCTCAGCTCTGAGGAAAAGAATGGCGACTGCCGGCGGAAGACGGGGATCAGAGGCGGCGGCTGGGCACAGGGAGACAGGCTCGTGGGATCGGTCAGAAGCAGCAGGTGACGGTGTTCGAGTTCATCGAGGCAAGGAGGAGGCCCTGGCAGCGGACAGACATGCGTGGGGAGGGGCGGCGAGGAGGCAGGGTGCTGCGAGGTGGTTGGCATGCAGAGGCGGTGCGTGGTAGGTAGCCGGGACGGGCCGGAAGGCGCATCGAGCAAGGAGGCCGTGAGGAGGATGCGTGTCGGGGAGGCAGCGACCAGGGGTGGGTGAACGAGCTTGGCGGCGCGAGGTTAAGGCTCGGCGAGGAGGGCGCCGGCAGCAGGGTCACACAGAGGTTGACGGCGACGGCTGGCTCGCGGACGGCGAGAGATGCTTGGGGAGGCGCTCGAGCGAAGGGCTGCCAAGCTGGCAAGATATGGATGGGCGAAGTAGAGGGCGGCGGAGAAGACGAGGCCCCTGCGGCGGCAGAGCTCACGTGGAGGTGTGCGGGGAAGGAGAGGGTGGGCTCTCCATCGGGTCAGAGAAGGGGAACGAACGGGGTAGGTGGCGCGAGGCTGGTGGTGTTGATCGAGAGAGAGGGTAGGGCCAACGACGGAGGGTAGAGCGTGCGTTCAGTCGACGCGGTTGGATGAGGACGTGGTGGGGTCGGGTCTGCAGGGTAGGGCTAGGGAGAGAGCGACGCGGACACTACGCGTTGTGTGCTTGCACGGGAAGCGCGAGGGTTGAGAGATAGGGTGGGGAGCTGGCGGCGGCGGCAGGTGGGGGAATGTAATACCTCGGACCCAACGCTCTAAGGTCAAGCCTGAATGAACCAAAAGTGGACTGGACGTACAACCATGGGGCCGCGCAGCCACACACTATAGGCCCACCTCGTGGAGTAGGGCACGATACCAGCCAACCATCCCACCCACTTTTCAGAACATCGAGACAAGAGCGAGCGGCGTAGTCGACAGGTAAAGCGATCAAATACTACACAAATGAGTATGTACGTCAGCGACATACAATAGACATCAGAGCCACACCATCTAAAACAATAGAAATAGAAATATTCGACGTCATACGGCAAAATCCAAATATCCTAGATAGATATAATAGTTTAGGATACATCCTCATACATCAAGCAACAGAGTATCAAGCGGAAGCGAAAAACATGATCCGAGTACACATAAGAAGCAAATTGGCATAAGATGCCCTGAAAATAAGCATTTCCCGCTCACATATCTCATGGATCTCCATCCCCGAAATCTCTACACCTGATAGTCGTTGCCACCATCATCAGTCTCTTCGACCTAGTAGCCTTCTTGAGAGTATACATGTCCATCTGAACCAAATATTTATCGTGTAAGACCCTAGGGGTACTCAGCAAGTCTTAATGCATTTAAAGGAAACAACCTAGGGGATGCAGCTGCAGCAAAAGATAATAGCTACAAAGTTCTATAGACACGCTACACATTCGTCCAACTAGAGATGGACGGACGCTCGTTAATTAATAGCAACTGTTATATAAGCAACATAAATAAATATCGCTCGCCCTCCTTCTCGCTTACTGACGAGAAGGCAGAAGAACATCCCATCCGTTGGCAATATTATTAACCATTCCATGAGTGTTGCACTATTTACTAGTCATGTCTTAGTCAAAGTAAAAGAGTTACTTTAGTTATGCTTGTCTATGATCGAGAAATTGTGCTCCAAGTCATCCATAACTGTGGACACGGCAAGATTTACCCTGCAGGGGGTGCACAAATATCAACACACACATGATCAACCTCAGGAAGAACCAAATAAAATGCAACGAGGCCTCACGATAATGCATTCAAAGTATTCATAAATTATTTTAGGGGCCACCACACTAAGCTACCCACAACAAAGTTGGTCGGCTCCGAGATGGACCCAGGGTTTGCGTCAATGGCTTTAAACGACTGGGAACCTGAAAGTGTGACTGGACTTGTCGATACCACGAAGACACTCTGCATTCCTAAATCGTACAGGCGCTCCACGCGCAATCGTAAATAAAGCAGTAAAACATGGCATAAGTATAGGATAGTAATAAATCCCCAAACTAGTTTGTGGCCCTAAGAAATAAAATGCGAATCAAGCTCAGGCGAAGGGGGATCTATAGAGTCTCCCGGATGTGGATAGTGCGAATAGTCAAGGAATAGAAATCAAATACTCGGGGTCCTACGGGACACAAGTGAGCGTGGAAGAACCAAATAACAGCTATTGTCCACCGATGCCTCTTTCTTTAGTTATCCCATTACTAAACAATTTAAGTTGTTTAGGTACCTCATTATCCAAAGGCTCGCACAAACCCTACACATGTATTTCTACAACTCGCATGGCTCAAACAATCTTGTAGTAATGGCTCATAGGATTGAGAGTACAAGTTTTGGTGGGGTTTAAAAGTAAAGGCTATGCAATACTTGGGATTCAATTTAATGCAATCACGACTCCATGATGCAAGAACAAGATAGAGGCATAGGTACTATATGTATTCAAGCATGGGCTATTGCTTTCCTGGCGGTTCAGTTGCAGAATAGGAAGAATCCGGTAATACTCCTGAGGCTCCTGATAATTCCCTTACTCGGCGTCTGTCCGGTTAGAAACCAAACACACAAGGGCCATAATAAATAAAGTGCACAATCATATTAATATATGCAACGAGCAAACAAGGTATGCGTTGATGGAATGATGCACAATTGCATGGTATAACATAGCATGACATGGGTGAGGTGTGGAACAAGAAATAAACATTTTTATTATTTATTTAGCCAAGTTTTACTTTCATACTTACTGTTTTCTTAATATTTATATGATGCATGCTTCAGTTCATATCATGGAATGCATGATTAGTACGGGCTTGTCACGCTAATTGATTTAGACATATTATTTGTCGAATTCCGATTTACCATGCAAAAGATATGAATTATTTATCTTGTAATTGAAAAATCCAAAATGTTTAATAGTTTGAATATTTAGAATTATGCAAACTGAGAAAAAAAATTATATCCAAATTATGTAAACAAATTCACTAATAATTCGTTTGAAACTTTTTGAATTCGAGTTACAGATATATTTATCTGAATGCCTATGGGTTTTGCACAAAAGTTTCAGTGAGATGTTCTGGTTAGTTGCTCAACTGAATTCTGAACTTCGGCTGATAGTATTAAGAGTTGCAAAAAGTTCAAAGAAAAGGAAACCAATAGCAGAAGTGGGGATTTGAGCTTGGAGCGAAGTCGTTACATGAACGAGAGGCTAACCATTAGGCTAAGTGCTCGGTTTATTATAGAGTAGCTCGCGGGTTTAATATGTAATCTGCGTGCAAACTGCAGGGACAAAAATAGAAGGGGAAAAGGAATGGGTTTTCGTTACCGAAGAATCTGAAGGTGACAGAGGACGAGGTGTGTTTTCAGCTAGCTGGGTCAATCTTCCGTGGAAGGTTACAAGAGTGTTCGAGTTCAGATTTGTGAACGTCTTGTTGCTCTGCGAAGAGGGTACAATGGAGATGAACAAAGCTTGAAGGGATTCTCTGGAAACCTACGGGAACAGACGGGATCTAGTCGGGAACATAGACAAAACAAACTGTCAAAACTGAAGAACTGATGACCGTAAACAACTGTTTTTCCTATGAGAAACGCCCATGTTTGGAGGATGATTGCGAGAGAAAGAGTGATGCATTTTGGGAGTGGTCAATTGCGTCTGAAAGATGGTATTGAAAGAGTACAATATTGGCGTAATATGTTGGATATATTATTGAGCCTCATGGGCAAGTATATATAGGCATACAAAAGATTATCTTGGAGTACGAGTCAAGTTAGGACTGTACGTAAACAGATCCTAACTTTATTTAAACTACCATAACAACCATATATACCTAATACTCTAACATCCCCCGCCGTCGTAGCGGTAGCGTCGTGAACAGCTAGAACGTCGCGGACGGTCAGACTGGAGATAAAGCGAAGTTGCATCAAGTAGGCTGACATCCCCCCGTAGTCGTAGCGGGAACATCATGGACAGTGTCGCTTCGCAGTTGCTTGGACTGTAAAGGAAGCTGGTGATGCTCAAGTGAGGTGGTAGCCCTTGTGCCGATGTCGAGGGAGCCGAGAGTGTTGGGCGGTACCGTGGTCGAAGTAGCCGTGCGAGGGGTCGCTGTGGTCGATGTCGTGGTCGGGGATGCCGGTGTCGAGGAAGCCGCACGTGAAGCCGCATGCGCATAGTGCGCGAGAAAGATGACGGAGACGCGTTGAGGCAGTCACCGAGGGTGTCGATGCCGAAGTCGATGCAGTCCGAGCCGTCGAGGACGAGGTGTGGCCATAGTTTTGCCAGAACTAGGCCCACGTCAGGGACAAACACACACTCCAGTTTTGCCAGAACCGAGTATGCAAAGAAGAACTCATCGGTGACGTGGTCGAGGCAGTCGTAGAGGGGTCGATGTCGAAGAAGACGTTGTCGAAGCCGATGAAGACGAGGCGCCGATCCGAGCTTGCCAGACTCGGGAACGCATCGGGGACGAAGGCACTCCCGGTGTTGCCAGTACCAGGCGTGCGGGGGCAGGGACCATCATGAACTTGTCGCCATGTCAGAAAGACTAGCAAAGGAAGCTTCTAGAGCGGTTTCGACGCGCAGAGCGGTAAATGGAGAGATGATGGTGCTGTCCACGGTTATCGGAGTAGAGTAGCAGGTGGTGTAGTCGGGGATGAGGCGATGACACTGGCGGCGAAGTTGTAGTGGACGAAGACGTAGAAGGCGGCGAAACCAGCAGCGGCCTGGGTTAGTCATGCTGGATGCCTAGAGTGGCGATGGGGTAGTCGGCGGGACCTGCGACGACGAGAGGGTGCCCTGCAGGTTACCTTGTGAAGCGCGGCGGCGGTGCTCAAAGTAGGCGAGGAAGACCCGGCAACATGACGAAAACCATGTGCAGACGGCGGCGATCCATGCTGTAGGAGATGGCGCGGTGAAAGCCGAGGTCGTCGATACATGAGGACGGCGAAGTAGACAACGTGCAGCCACGCTATAACCCGAGGGGGCGGCATAGCTGCAGGGCGCAAGTCGGTGCAGCGGCTGGGAGACCACCAGCGACATACACGCCAAGGAAGGCGCGTTGGAAGCCGGTAGCGTGGACCAAAAGCGCGGCCTTCTGACCGACGGGTGACATGTGGCGTCCGTAGCTCGATCGGGTGAGGCGCGCATGCTCGGGGACGTTCTTGGCGTAGACAGGCGCGGGATCGGTTGATCAGACCGATGGTGCACCGTATGCGCCATAGCATGGACGACGCGTAGATCAGATTCGATGGTGGTGTTGTCGGTGAAGTCCCGAACATTGACGACAAAGAGGATCCGAGGGGGGCGACCGCGGTAGCCTTTCGAGGAAGGCGTAGCAGCCGTCCGTGGTGCACGGCAGCCTGCCGTGAGGCCGCGACAGTCTGCCGAGGTAGGCATAGCAACGGAGGGGGTAGGCGCACGGATGCGATGTAGATCCTCAATGCCGATGGTCAGAGTAGAGGCGCGACGGTGACGACGGCGGTGGGCGACTCAATCCGATCTAAGATCGGTAAACCAAAAAAGAAAACTGATCAAGAGATCGGAAAAATATACTTATAGGGTAGCCGATCACAGATTGGCGGACGAACCCTGCGTACGGACCGCGCGGCCCCCATCGGAGATCATGGAGATCGATCCCCCGGGGATGGCGTGGCGAAAGCGTGCGGCTAGGGTTTGGACCGATTAGTCTGATACCATGAAAGAGTATGAGATTGGCGTAATATGTTGGATATATTATTGAGCCTCATGGGCAAGTATATATAGACGTACAGAGGATTATCTTGGAGTACAAGTCAAGTTAGGACTGTACGTAAATAGATTCTAATTCTATCTAAACTATCATAACAACCGTATATACCTAACTCTAATAGGTATCACCAAGATTAATGCTGGCAAATAAGACACGCGGGAGGTCGACTGTAAAGGACGGAGACTAGGTGGAAAAAGAGGCACAACCGCTAGAGGTAATTGAAAATTCTAAACCAAAAAACGACTATGAGATCGGCTTGATTTCCGAGGACGATTCTGAGCCCATTGAATCCGTTTGGAGCGTGGTTTGCGGCGTTGGGTAGAGGGTTATGCATAGATCGATTAGATGTGAATATACATGTGGAAGGTGCTATAGAGCGGGTTGGAGACTGAAGGGAACAGGGGATAAAAGTAGAGGTCACTGTGCTATAGACCTGTAGCTCGTGGACACGCGCGACTAGCGATGCAGTTGTCGTTGATGGCGGCGACTCCAGTGAGGGAAGAAGACATGGGAAAGGCTAAGAAGGTGTAGTGTCTCACCTCGGGTCTGGTGAGGAGGCGGTCGTGGTCCCGGTGGTTGAAGACATCGGCATGATGGAGAGGATGGTGGTGGCCGGCGTTGACGTTGCTACAGTTCATGGCAATGAGGAACACCAAGAGCTCTGCGGTAGGTACAAGCGCTAGGGCTTTCTCCTCATGTTCTGGGGCTCGAGCAGTGTCGGGGAGCTCCAACAACTCGACATGGTCCTCCTCCTTGCTTGCGTATCTCCGACGATGGCGGTGTTCCGCGGCGAGGCTCGGTGGACGGCGACGCCATGGTGCAGCTGTCCTCCGCCTAGGATTTTTGGGGGCAGAGGAAGGCAGCGAAGTAGATCGAGATGGGGATGGAGTGGTTGGGGAGGAAAAAACATTGGATGATTTCCTTGCTGCTGCCTCTACTTTATGCAAAGAAGAGGGGAGAGAGGACAGCACGTGCTCGGCGTGGGCTGGTCGGTTCGGGCACGTGAACCCAGCTAGGAAGAGAAACAGGGACGGTCGATGTCTACTATTGATCGAGCCAGACCACGAGGGAGGGAGTCGAACCAGGGGCAAATCAGGAGGGAAGGGGGTCAGTTGCGGCTAGGGCTGGGTCTGATCGATGGTGCAACTGGATTGGAAGATGGTGTAGCTAGCTAGCTTGGTCTCATCTGATTACCAGGAACCAGAGAGAGGGTTAGGCCGAGTTGCACTAGCTAGAACGAATGTTTCTTGGGGTTTGGTGTATGCGTGTCAGTGTGTGCACTTCATGCATACATACGGGTTATGATAGATAGCACTAGATTTAGCTAGCTAAGAAAATAGCTAGAAGATTATATTGGTGAAGAAAAGGCTAGCTAGGTAGATAGTGTGTGTATGCGAGGGTACACGTATGATTTGAAATTAATCTAGCTAGCTAGATAGATATAGATAGGGTTTAGGCAAGATTTTAATGGAAAAGGGACAATAAAAAGAAATGGGAGATGTAGATGACATGATATAAAGGTGTATTATTTCAGGTGAGATATATGGCAGGATGTTATATGGCAGGAACACAAGAGCTTGTTCCCATGTAGATTGGAGATGGCTAGAGGTGCATGACGTATATAAGAGGGACACAGAGAGGAGTTAGATTAGCTTGATGGATTTTTAAACAACATTTCAAATAAGAACAAAAAACCCAAAAGATATTTGATAAGAATAATGGCACATAGGAGTGCTATTATTTCATGTGAGTGGCCAAGAGGTTTATTATTGCAGGTGACTAGAATAGGAGGGTTTTATATTGCATGTGCATACAATAATAGGCATGCAAGAAAGAGGGGCTAGATTAGATATATTATATGATATGATTTAAGAACCATTCAAAAAGAGCCAATAGGACAAAGAATTTGAACACAAGAATTGCCACATAAAATGATATGTTATTTCATGTGACTAGATACAATGGCCATGATGCATGTGGCTATCCAAAATAAAGAAAAGGGGAGGCACATGCATATTAAAATAGAGAGAGTGCAAAGCACTAGAATTTGGGTATGACATGATTTATGAGTAGATAATCCTCACATGATGTATATAGGCATGATTTAAATACCAACAAACAAAGGAAGCCCACATATATATATGCAAGGTAAAATCTATGGAAGATTAAAAAGAACAAGGTAGAGAGTGGTATGTTAGTAGGTGGAATAGAATTTTAAAAGATATGTCCTCAAGTCAATTTGTGCATCAAACATTATATCAAGAAACAAATACATTATATGAAGCAAATATAATTACTAGGAAAATGCATGTGAGAGAAGAACCAAGTGAAAAGGGGGTTTTATATGATGCTCAAATGCAAGGTGGCATGGTGACATGAGCATGATATAATGATGATGCATTTAATGACATGTAGGAGTAGCAATATATAGACTAGGAAAGTATCATTGCAATTGTTAGACAATTGGGATGCTACAACTCTCCCCCACTAAACAAGAATCTCGCCCCGACATTCCTAGGAAAAAAAGACACAAGGAGACTCGGGTGTTCAGAACAAAGGTGGTCCTCGCGTTCCCAAGATGATGAACAATGGAATGGTGCAATCATTACACCTTGTGAAACATGCTAGACTTGTTGCTAGTCTTGCGTTTTGCTTCTTAGAAACGAAGGGCTTGAAAAACTTGAAGGATTGTTGTGAGATGAGAAATATAGGATGAACGTAGGTCTGGTGCTCTCGAGAAACACGATAAATTAATAGAAACACTTCTTGAAATAATTAGAAAGATGGTGTATCGAGGAGAAAGAAAAAACACATTGTTAGGATTCAAGATCAAAAGCTGCAAGTGAGGATGATTCTTGCTCTCGCCGGAAGAAAGAGCGACGTTGGAGAAATTATCAACCACTATGAAAATAGCATTGTTTGTTCCCTTAGATTTAAGAATGAAGTTTGGAGAAACAATATTGCCTTCAAACAATAGACTTCTTGATATCAACAGAAAAGATTAGAATTGAGGACTTCTCGATTAGCTTCTTCGTGTGCTGGTAAGAACCAAAGGATCACTCAATTGAGGTGCGGGGATTTATCTCCACAAGAAAGAGTGGCACAAGTTTATGTTGGAATCCTGAGAAAGAAGTTGAATGTTGGATATCTGGAGTTATTGTAGAGGTGCCCATTGCTTTTCTTAACCATGAGGTTATTGCGTTAGATTTTGCGATTGATGGCATAGACCATAATTGGCTTTACCAAGAGAAAAAGAATTTGATAATTGAAGTCAGATATATCTTCCATCCATCTTGGTTGACAATGTCGAGCACCGGTAGAATGAAGAGGACGGAGAAGATTTTGCATTTGCTTCCACCAGATCATTGAAGATTTTGCTCCGTGTTGAAATAGACGAGACCATCAACAAGATATTATTGATTACGTTCTTGAGAGAACACTCCGGAAAAGCAAGGACAGAAGTAAAAGTATCAAGAGATAGAGGCCACTTCTAACTTCCATGGAATGAGTAAAAATTCCATTGATTCACCAATTCCATGTACAAAAGCGAATGATAAGAGTAGTGGTATGGTAGCTACTCCATCCCGCACCCAAAGAATTACTCCGTACACGAATAGTAAAATCATGCAACCCAACTCTCAGAATTTTTAGACTGAAGATCTTGACAAGAAGAATTCATGAAGCTTTGTAAGAAAACAAGGATATGATACAAACACTTCGTCAGATCCAAAGTAGATAAAGACGATGTTGTTGTCGTCGTGTTGGAAGTCCCAAGCCATCAGAAAAGATATGAACGAATATTACAGAGACAGATAAAAGATTTAATAGATAGATTAAGGATAGCACCCAAAACTTGAATAGAAGGATTGTGAAAGATCTGGAAAATCTTCGTTTCATCAGGCGGATAGAGGATAGAAGATAAAGTGAGAGTGTTTCAAAAGATTTCTTAACAAGCAGAAGACCAACAGGATTTTTTATCCTTCTTGAGAATATCTGAGAGATTTAGCAGTCTTGAGGAAAACTTCAACGGAACAATGATGATAATTTTTTAAACAAGGAAAACCCCGATTTGGTTGAAGGTGGAGGATGGAATTAACAATTGACTTGACAATTCCAGAATTGTAGCAATGTCTTTAGTAGAAAGATGTGGCCGAGATAGGTGACTTCAAAAAGGCAGGGTTGACACTTTGAGAACTTTGCACAGATGCGATGCTCTCGAAGCTTGAGAGAAAACGAAGGTGTTCTTCATGTTCTTCCACTGATATAGAATAGACAAACATATCATTACGATATACCACCAAGAATTGTCGAGATGTTCCAAGAATACCAAGTTCATGAGGCGGTAGGAACAAACAATTGACCGAAACACTTCCTGAGCTCAACACCCTTTGAAAGATCAACATTAAGAGCAGTGATTTGTGTTAGAAGAGATGCATTAAAGAATAGATTATCTAGCACTTCGGATGAGAAAAGAGATGTTGACTTGTTCACCTTGTTGATCGGATCACCGGTTGAAAAGAGGAGATATTTTGGATAAGAATCGATGATAACTCATACATTAAGAAAAGCTACCATAGATGAAAGGATGATATTCTCTCGTATCAAAGAGAACCTTCCAAATATGGATTTCAAAAGGAAGTGAAGCATGATGACGGATGATAACTCACCATGGTGCCTTAAAGAACCTCTGGATTGCCAAAGATACTTGAATATGATGAAGATATGATCACGGTATAACTCAAAATCACAAGAGATAACCGCCATCATTTGGAGGATTAGATTGATAGCATTGACCATATTCCACTCATGATATGCATCATATGGCAATACCGAGAACCCAATTACAATCACAAGCATCGAATGGACACAAGTTATGTATTTAGTCCCAAAAGAATTTCAAGATGAAGTAAAACTCCAGGATTATGCGCCGGTAGCCAAAGATCGAGTCAGCATAGAGCATGTCGACAAAAAGAAGGTGAAACATGTATCACACACGACTGAAAAGAAGTGTGGAAACATAGAGGTATCAATGAAAAAATTCCGCATTTTTTGGCATTAAAATACCAACTAGATGCGCAAAACCACTTAGCGGATAAAGATTGGCAACTTCACATTATGTGAAAGCATGCAGGAAGGAACAACACCCTTAACAAGATCGCGTCGGTAACAAGGAGTAAGACAGATCGCATCGGTTTACAGAGTCGGACAGATCACGTCGGTTTACAATAAGCCTGTCAGTATGAAATGTACTAACGGTTGATAACCAAAGGCAGATTGCGACAACAAGGTTGAATGCAACAGATAGACAAAGAATTACACACACATCCTATGGTACTACGGAAACTCCAAACACGTGAATCCTAGTTTGAATTTTTTATAAGAGAATAGATAAACGTTACACTTCCTTACCAGAAAAGAGTGGGTGAGTAATAAGAAAAATAGAAGCAGTCCTACTCTCACGTTTAGTTTTCCCCTAGTATACATAGCTACCAAAATATTTTCTAAACTGACAACGACCATCTTGGCTAAGACCCTAAAGGGTGGAATGGCTCTGATACCAATTGTAATACCTCGTACCCTATGCTCTAAGCTCAAGTCTGGATGAACCAAAAGTGGACATGACGTACTACCGTGGTAGGATGCGACCATAGGCAGTGAGGCCCACCTCATGGAAGCGAGAACGCAGTACCAACCATCCCACACGCGTTTTAGAACATCAGGACAAGAGCGAGCAGCGTAGTCGACAGGTAAAGCGATCAAAACATACACAAATGAGTATGTATGTTAGCAACATACAATAGACATCAAAGCCACACCATCTAAAATAGTAGAAACAGAAATATTCAACGCCATACAACAAGATCCAAATATCCTAGATAGATATAATAGTTTAGGATACATCCCCATACATCACGCAACAAAGTATCAAGCAGAAGCAGAGAACATGATCCGAGTACGGATAAGAAGCAAATTGGCATAGGATGCCCTGAAAATAAGCACATCCCGCCCACAGATCTCATGGATCTCCATCCCCAGAATCTCTACACCTAACAGTCGTTGCCACCATCATCAGTCTCTTCGACCCATTCGCCTTCCTGGGAGTATGCATGTCCATCTAAACCAAATATTTATCATGTGAGACCCTAGGGGTACTCAGCAAGTCTTAATGCATCTAAAGAGAACAACCTGGGGATGACGCGGCTGCAGCGAAACATAATAGCTACAAAGTTCTATAGGGACACGCTACACATCCGCCCAACCAAACAGTTATATAAGCAACATAAATAAACATCGCTCGCCCTCCTTCTCGCTTACCGACGAGAAGGCGGGAGAACATCCCATTTGTTGGTAATTTTATTAACCATTCCATGAGTGTTGCACTATTTACTAGTCATGTCCTAGTCAAAGTAAAGGTGTTACTTTAGTTATGCTTGTGTATAATCAAGAAACTATGCTCCAAGTCGTCCATAACCGCGGACACGGCTTTCAGAAATATTTACCCTTCAAGGATGCACAAATAGCAAAACACACACGATCAACCTCGGGAAGAACCAAATAAAACACAACGAGGCCTCACGATAATACATTCATAGGATTCATAAATTATTTCAGGGGGCCACCCCACTAAGCTACCCGCAATAAAGTTGGACAACTCCGAGATAGACCCAGTGTTTGCATCAATGGATGTAAATGACTAGGAATCGGAAAGTGTGACTAGGCTTGTCAATACCGCGAAAATACTCCGCATTCCTAAACAGTACATGCACTCCACGCGTAATCGTAAATAAAGCAGTAAAACATGACATAAGTACAGGATAGTAATAAAGTCCCAAACTAGTTTGTGGCCTCAAGAAATAAATTGTGAATCAAGCTCAGGCGAAGGGGGATCCATAGAGTCACCCGGATGTGGATAGTGTGAATAGTCAAGCAACAGGAATCAAGTACTCTGGGTCCTACGGGATACAAGTGAGAGTAGAAGAACCAAATAACAGCTATTGTCCACCGGTGCCTCTTTCTGTAGTTATCTTATTACCAAATAGTTTAAGTTGTTTAGGTATCTCATTATTCAAAGACTCGCACAAACCCTACACATGCAGTTTTACGACTCACATGGCTCAAACAACTCTTATAGTAATGGCTCATAGATTGAGGGTACAAGTTTCGGTGGGGTTTAAAAGTAAAGGCTATGCAATACTTGGGTTTCAATATAATGCAATCGCGGCTCCATGATGCAAGAATAAGATAGAGTCATAGGTACTATATGTATGCAAGGGAAATTTCTTGCCTGGTAGTTCAGTTGCAGAATAGGAAGGATTCGGGTAATACTCCTGAGGCTCCTAATAATTCCCTTGCTCGACGTCTGTCCGGATAAAAACCAAACACACAAAAGGCCATAATAAATAAAGTGTGCAATCATATGAATATATGCAACAAGAAAACAAGGTATGCTATGATGGAATGATGCACAATTGCATGGTATAACATAGCATGGCATGGGTCAGGTGTGGAACAAGAAATAAACATTTTTATTATTTATTTAGCCAATTTTTAGTTGCATATTTCTTACTGTTTTCTTAATATTTATATGATGCATGCTTGAATTCATATCATGGAATGCATGATTACTACGGGCTCGTCGCGCTAATCGATTTAGATATATTATTTGTCGAATTCCGATTTACCATGCAAAAGATATGAATTATTTCTATTTTAATTGAAAATCCAAAATGTTTAATAGTTTGAATATTTAGGATTATCCAAACCGAGAAAAACAATTATATACAAATTATTTAAACAAATTCACTAACAATTCATTTGAAACTTTTTGAATTCGAGTTACAGATATATTTATCTGAATGCCTATGGGTTTTGCACAATAGTTTATGTGAAGTGTTCTTGTTAGTTGCTTCACTGAATTCTGAACTTCAGCTGATAGTATTCACAGTTGCAAAAAGTTCATTGAAAAGGAAACCAATAGCAGCCGTGGGGATTTGAACTTGGGGCCAAGTGGTTACATGAACGAGAGGCTAACTATTAGGCTAAGTGCTCGATTTATTACAGAGTAGCTCACGCAAACTGCAGGGACAAAAATTAGAAGGGGAAAAAATGGGTTTTCTTTACTGAAGAATCTGAAGGTGATAGAGGACAAGGTGTGTTTTCAGCTAGCTGGGTCAATCTTCCGTTGAAGATTACAAGAGTGTCCGAGTTCAGATTTGTGAACTGTCTTGTTGCTCTATGAAGAGGGTACAATGGAGATGAACAAAGCTTGAAGGGATTCTCTGGAAACCTACGAGAACGGACAGGATCTAGTCGGGAACATAGACAAAACAAACTGCAAAAACTGAAGAACTGATGACTGTAAACGACTGTTTTTCCTGTGAGAAATGCCCATGTTTGGAGGATGATTGCAAGAGAAAGAGTGATGTATTTTGGGAGTGGTCAATTGCATCTGAAATATGGTATCACCAAGATTAACACTAGCGAATAAGACACGCGGGAGGTCGACTGTAAAGGACAGAGACTAGGCGGAAACGGAGGCACAGCCGCCGGAGGTAACTGAATTTTCTGAACCGAAAAATGACTGTGAGATCGGCTTGATTTCCGAGGACGATTCCGAACCCATTGAATGGCCGTTTGGAGCGTGGTTTGTGGCGTTGGGTAGAGGGTTATGCCGAAATCGATTAGATATGAAGATACACGTGGAAGATGATCTGGAGCGGGTTGGAGACTGAAGGGAACAGGGGACAAAAGTAGAGGTCGCTGCGCTATAGACCTGTAGCTCGCGCACACGCGCCGCTAGCGGTGCGGTTGTTGTCGATGGCGGCGGCTCCGGTGAGGGAAGAAGATGTAGGAAACACTAAGAAGGTGCAATGTCTCACCTCGGGTCTGGTGACGAGGCGGTCGTGGTCCAGGTGGTCGAAGATGTCAGCATGATGGAGAGGATGGCGGTGGCCTGCATTGACGTTGCTGCAGTTCATGGCAGCGGGGAAGAAGACCAAGAGCTCTGCGGCAGGTATAGGCGCTGGGCTTTATCCTCGTGTTCTGGGGCTCGAGCGGCGTCGGGGAGCTCCAGCAACTCGACATGGTCCTCCTCCTTGCTTGTGTATCTCCGACGACGGTGGTGTTCTGCGGCGAGGCTCGGTGGACGGCGACGCGATGGTTCAGCTGTCCTCCGCCTAGGATTTTCGGGAGCAGAGGAAGGCAGCGAAGTAGATCGAGATGGGGATGAAGGAGTGGTTGGGGGAGGAAAACCTTGGATGATTTCCTTGCTGCTGCCTCTACTTTATGCAAAGAAGAGGGGAGAGAGGATAGCACGCGCTCGGCGTGGGCTGGTAGGTTCGGGCACGTGAACCCGGCTATGAAGAGAAACACGGACGGTCGGTGTATTATATACTATATTTTAAGCCTGAGCAAAAGCTTTCTGGCTGTCTAATCTTCACTTCAAGTCATCTTAACTATGTAATTTCAGGTAATGACCGAAGTATTACGACCGGTTCCCTCTCATCCCCGTACCTACCCACACCCCATATCGATCTCGTCCCCCTCCACCTGAGCTCCCGAGTCCTGATCTCCGACCCATCCCAACCCCTCATCCATCTCCCCTAGCAACATGTGATACCCCTTCGCTCCCGAGCTCTTCCTCTCACATCCGCTCCCTCCACCCCCTCCAGTCACGAGGCTACCGCCTCCCTTCCATCTCTCACATCCAGCATCGGCCGCCTCTGCTTCCCCGCCTTAAACCTACCCAATATCAATTCAACATCGCCCCCAACTTCGCACACCCGTCCGCCGCCATGCTTTCTCGGTGGTGAGGAAGATAAGTAGGAGGTGAGCGCGTGGGATGGTGGGGGTGAGAGAGAGGGGGGCGACGGGTAGATACTCTCTTATGCGGGACTATGCAAAGATATTGCATCATCCTCAGCGCTTTGACTGGAAAATCAGGGACGGATGGCGAGAAAAAATTGAAAAGAAGAAGGCCCCTCCGCTGCTGAGCTCTTCCTCTCACCTCCGCTACATCTAACCCCTCCACTCACGAGACCACTGACTCCCTTCTAGCTCCCGCATCTAGCGTCGACTGCCTCTGCTTCCTCGCCTCGAACCTGCCCAGTACTGATTCAACATCGCCCCCGACCTCGTACTGTTGATCGAGCCAGACCGCGAGGGGGGAAACTAGGACGGAAGGGGGTCGGTTGCAGCTAGTGCTGGGTCTAATCGATAGTGCAGCTATATTGGTAGATGGTGTAGCTAGCTGGCTTGGTCTCATCTGATTACCAGGAACCAGAGAGAGGGTAAGGCCGAGTTGCACCAGCTAGAACGAATGGTTCTTTGGATTTGGTGTATGTGTGTGACCATACATACACACGGGTTATGATAGATATCACTAGATTTAGCTAGCTAGGAAAATAGCTAGAAGATTATAGCGTTGAAGAAACTGCTAGCTAGGTAGATAGTGTGTGTATGTGAGGGTACACACGATTTGAAATTAATCTAGCTAGCTAGATAAATAGAGAGAGGGTTTAGGCAAGATTTTAATGGAAAAGAGACAATGGGAGATGTAGATGACACGATGTAAAGGTGTATTATTTCAGGTGAGGTATGTGGCAGGATGTTATATGGCAGGAACACAAGAGCTTGTTCCCATGTAGATTGGAGATGACTAGAGGTGCATGACGTATATAACTATAGCTTAAGCCTGAGAAAAAGCGAGTCATCTGAGGCTATCTATCTGCGCGCGCATTTTTGGCCGTCTAATCTTCACTCCAAGTCATCTTAACCGTGTAATTTCAGGTACTGACCGAAGTATTACGACCGGTTCCCTCTCATCCCCGCACCTACCCACACCCCATCTCGATCTCGTCCCCCTCCACCTGAGCTCCCGAGTCCCGATCTCCGGCCCATCCCAACCCTCCTCCATCTCCCATAGAAATATGTGATACCCCTTTGCTCCCGAGATCTTCCTCTCACATCCGCTCCCTCCGCCCCTCCACTCACGAGGCTACCGCCTCCCTTCCATCTCTCACATCCAGCGTCGGCCGCCTCTGCTTCCCTGCCTCAAACCTACCTAGTATCAATTCAACATCGCCCCAACTTCGCACACCCGTCCACTGCCATGCTTTCTCGGTGGTGAGGAAGATAAGTAGGAGGTGAGCGCATGGGATGGTGGGGGTGAGAGAGAGGGGGCGACGGGTAGACACTCTCTTATGCGGGACTATGCAAAGATATTGCATCATCCTCAGCACTTTGACTGGAAAATCAGGGACGGATGGCGAGAAAAAATTGAAAAGAAGAAGGCCCCTCCGCTGCTGAGCTCTTCCTTTCACCTCTGCTACATCTAACCCCTCCACTCACAAGACCACTGCCTCCCTTCTAGCTCCCGCATCTAGCGTCGGCTGCCTCTGCTTCCTCGCCTCGAACCTGCCCAGTATTGATTCAACATCGCCCCCGACATCGTACTGTTGATCGAGCCAGACCGCGAGGGGGGAAACTAGGACGGAAGGGGTCAGTTGCAGCTAGTGCTAGGTCTAATCGATAGTGCAGCTATATTGGTAGATGGTGTAGCTAGCTGGCTTGGTCTCATCTGATTACCAGGAACCAAAGAGAGGGTTAGGCCAAGTTGCACCAGCTAGAACGGATGGTTCTTTGGATTTGGTGTATGTGTGTGACTTCATACATACACACGGGTTATGATAGATATCACTAGATTTAGCTAGCTAGAAAAATAGCTAGAAGATTATATCGGTGAAGAAAATGCTAGCTAGGTAAATAGTGTGTGTATGTGAGGGTACACACACGATTTGAAATTAATCTAGCTAGCTAGATAAATAGAGATAGGGTTTAGGCAAGATTTTAATGGAAAATAGACAATGGGAGATGTAGATGACACGATGTAAAGGTGTATTATTTTAGGTGAGGTATGTGGCAGGATGTTATATGGCAGGAACGCAAGAGCTTGTACCCATGTAGATTGGAGATGACTAGAGGTGCATGACGTATATAACTATAGCTTAAGCTTGAGCAAAATCGAGCCATCTGAGGCTATCTGTCTGCGCGCGGATTTCTGGCTGTCTAATCTTCACTCCAAGTCATCTTAACCGTGTAATTTCAGGTACTGGCCGAAGTATTACGATCGGTTGCCTCTCATCCCCGCACCTACCCACACCCCATCTCAATCCCGTCCCCCTCCACCTAAGCTCCTGAGTCCCGATCTCCGGCCCATCCCAACCCCTCCTCCATCTCCCCTAGCAACATGTGATACCCCTTCGCTCCCGAGCTCTTCCTCTCAAATCCTCTCCCTCCGCCCCTCCACTCACGAGGCTACCGCCTCCCTTCCATCTCTCACATCCAGCGTCGACCGCCTCTGCTTCCCTGCCTCAAACCTACCCAGTATCAATTCAACATCGCCCCAACTTCGCACACCTGTCCGCTGCCATGCTTTCTCGGTGGTGAGGAAGATAAGTAGGAGGTGAGCACGTGGGATGGTGGGGGTTAGAGAGAGGGGGGCGATGGGTAGATACTCTCTTATGCGGGACTACGCAAAGATATTGCATCATCCTCAGTGCTTGGACTGGAACATCAGGGACGGATGGCGAGAAAAAATTGAAAAGGAGAAGGCCCCTCCGCTGCCGAGCTCTTCCTCTCACCTCCGCTACATCTAACTCCTCCACTCATGAGGCCACTGCCTCCCTTCTAGATCCCGCATCTAGCATCGGCTGCCTCTACTTCCTCACCTCGAACCTGCCCAGTACTGATTCAACATCGCCCCCGACCTCGTACTGTTGATCGAGCCAGACCGCGAGGGGGGAAACTAGGACGGAAAGGGTCGGTTGCAGCTAGTGTTGGGTCTAATCGATAGTGCTGCTATATTGGCAGATGGTGTAGCTAGCTGGCTTGGCCTCATCTGATTACCAGGAACCAGAGAGAGGGTTAGGCCGAGTTGCACCACCTAGAACGGATGGTTCTTTGGATTTGGTGTATGTGTGTGACTTCATACATACACACGGGTTATGATAGATATCACTAGATTTAGCTAGCTAGGAAAATAGCTAGAAGATTATATCAGTGAAGAAAATGCTAGCTAGGTAGATAGTGTGTGTATGTGAGGGTACACACACGATTTGAAATTAATCTAGCTAGCTAGATAAATAGAGATAGGGTTTAGGAAAGATTTTAATGGAAAAGAGACAATGGGAGATGTAGATGACACGATGTAAAGGTGTATTATTTCAGGTGAGGTATGTGGCAGGATGTTATATGGCAGGAACACAAGAGCTTGCTCCCATGTAGATTGGAGATGACTAGAGGTGCATGATGTATATAACTATAGCTTAAGCCTGAGCAAAAGCGAGCCATCTGAGGCTATCTGTCTGCGCGCGCATTTCTGGCCGTCTAATCTTCACTCCAAGTCATCTTAACCGTGTAATTTCAGGTACTGACTGAAGTATTACGACCGGTTCCCTCTCATCCCCGCACTTACCCACACCCCATCTCGATCCTGTCCCCCTCCACCTGAGCTCCTGAGTCCCGATCTCCGGCCCATCCCAACCCCTCCTCCATCTCCCTTAGCAACATGTGATACCCCTTCGCTCCCGAGCTCTTCCTCTCACATCCGCTCCCTCCACTCACGAGGCTACCGCCTCCCTTCCATCTCTCACATCCAGCGTCGGTCGCCTCTGCTTCCCTGCCTCAAACCTACCCAGTATCAATTCAACATCGCCCCAACTTCGCACACCCGTCCGCTGCCATGCTTTCTCGGTGGTGAGGTAGATAAGTAGGAGGTGAGCACGTGGGATGGTGGGGGTGAGAGAGAGAGGGGGCGACGGGTAGATACTCTCTTATGCGGGACTACGCAAAGATATTGCATCATCCTCAACGCTTGGACTGGAAAATCAAGGACGGATGGCGAGAAAAAATTGAAAAGGAGAAGGCCCCTCCACTGCCGAGCTCTTCCTCTCACCTCCGCTACATCTAACTCCTCCACTCACGAGGCCACTGCCTCCCTTCTAGCTCCCGCATCTAGCGTCGGCTGCCTCTACTTCCTCGCCTCGAACCTGCCCAGTACTGATTCAACATCGCCCCCGACCTCGTACTGTTGATCGAGCCAGACCGTGAGGGGGGAAACTAGGATGGAAAGGGTCGGTTGCAGCTAGTGTTGGGTCTAATCGATAGTGCAGCTATATTGGCAGATGGTGTAGCTAGCTGGCTTGGTCTCATCTGATTACCAGGAACCAGAGAGAGGGTTAGGCCGAGTTGCACCAGCTAGAACGGATGGTTCTTTGGATTTGGTGTATGTGTGTGACTTCATACATACACACGGGTTATGATAGATATCACTTGATTTAGCTAGCTAGGAAAATAGCTAGAAGATTATATGAGTGAAGAAAATGCTAGCTAGGTAGATAGTGTGTGTATGTGAGGGTACACACACGATTTGAAATTAATCTAGCTAGCTAGATAAATAGAGATAGAGTTTAGGCAAGATTTTAATGGAAAAAAGACAATGGGAGATGTAGATGACACGATGTTAAGGTGTATTATTTCAGGTGAGGTATGTGGCAGGATGTTATATGGCAGGAACACAAGAGCTTGTTCCCATGTAGATTGGAGATGACTAGAGGTGCATGACGTATATAACTATAGCTTAAGCCTGAGAAAAACCGAGCCATCTGAGGCTATCTGTCTGCGCGCGCATTTCTGGCCGTCTAATCTTCACTCCAAGTTATCTTAACCGTGTAATTTCAGATACTGACCGAAGTATTACGACCGGTTCCCTCTCATCCCCGCACCTACCCACACCCCATCTCGATCCCGTCCCCCTCCACCTGAGCTCCTGAGTCCCGATCTCCGGCCCATCCCAACCCCTCCTCCATCTCCCCTAGCAACATGTGATACCCCTTCGCTCCCGAGCTCTTCCTCTCACATCTGCTCCCTCCGCCCCTCCACTCACGAGGCTACCGCCTCGCTTCCATCTCTCACATCCAACGTCAGCCACCTCTGCTTCCCTGCCTCAAACTACCCAGTATCAATTCAACATCGCCCCAACTTCGCACACCCGTCCGCTGCCATGCTTTCTCGGTGGTGAGGAAGATAAGTAGGAGGTGAGCACGTGGGATGGTGGGGGTGAGAGAGAGGGGGGCGATGGGTACATACTCTCTTATGCGGGACTACGCAAAAATATTGCATCATCCTCAGCGCTTGGACTGGAAAATCAGGGACGGATGGCGAGAAAAAATTGAAAAGGAGAAGGCCCCTCCGCTGCCGAGCTCTTCCTCTCACCTCTACTACATCTAACCCCTCCACTCACGAGGCCACTGCCTCCCTTCTAGCTCCCGCATCTAGCGTCGGCTGCCTCTGCTTCCTCGGCTCGAACCTGCCCAGTACTGATTCAACATCGCCCCCGACCTTGTACTGTTGATCGAGCTGCATCATGAGGAAACTAGGGACGAAGGGGTGATTCTGGCTAGTGCTGGGTCTAATCGGTAGTGCAGCTATATTGGCAGATGGTGTAGCTAGCTGGCTTGGTCTCATCTGATTACCAGGAACCAGAGAGAGGGTTAGGCCGACTTGCACCAGCTAGAACGAATGGTTCTTTGGATTTGGTGGATGTGTGTGACTTCATGCATACACACGGGTTATGATAGATATCACTAGATTTAGCTAGCTAGGAAAATAGCTAGAAGATTATATCGGTGAAGAAAATGCTAGCTAGGTAGATAGTGTGTGTATGTGAGGGTACACACAAGATTTGAAATTAATCTAGCTAGCTAGATAAATAGAGATAGGGTTTAGGCAATATTTTAATGGAAAAGAGACAATGGGAGATGTAGATGACACGATGTAAAGGTGTATTATTTCAGGTGAGGTATGTGGCAGGATGTTATATGGCAGGAACACAAGAGCTTGTTTTCATGTAGATTGGAGATGACTAGAGGTGCATGACGTATATAACTATAGCTTAAGCCTGAGCAAAAGTGAGCCATCTGAGGCTATATGTCTGCGCGCGCATTTCTGGCCGTCTAATCTTCACTCCAAGTCATCTTAACCGTGTAATTTCAGGTACTGGCTGAAGTATTACGACCGGTTCCCTCTCATACCCGCACCTACCCACACCCCATCTCGATCCCGTCCCCCTCCACCTGAGCTCCTAAGTCCCGATCTCCAGCCCATCCCAACCCCTCCTCCATCTCCCCTAGCAACATGTGATACCCCTTCGCTCCCGAGCTCTTCCTCTCACATCCGCTCCCTCCGCCCCTCCACTCACGAGGCTACCACCTCCCTTCCATCTCTCACATCCAGCGTCGGCTGCCTCTGCTTCCCTGCCTCAAACCTACCCAGTATCAATTCAACATCGCCCCCAACTTCGCACACCCGTTCGCTGCCATGCTTTCTCGGTGGTGAGGAAGATAAGTAGGAGGTGAGCGTGTGGGATGGTGGGGGTGAGAGAGAGGGGGCGACGGGTAGACACTCTCTTATGCGGGAGTATGCAAAAATATTGCATCATCCTCAGCGCTTGGACTAGAAAATCAGGGACGGATGGCGAGAAAAAAATGAAAAGGAGAAGGCCCCTCCGCTGCCGAGCTCTTCCTCTCACCTCCGCTACATCTAACCCCTCCACTCACGAGGCCACTGCCTTCCTTCTAGCTCCCGCATCTAGCGTCGGCTGCCTCTGCTTCCTTGCCTTGAACCTGCCTAGTACTGATTCAACATCGCCCCCGACCTTGTACTGTTGATCGAGCCAGACCACGAGGGGGGAAACTAGGACGGAAGGGGGTCGGTTGCAGATAGTGCTAGGTCTAATCAATAGTGTAGCTATATTGGTAGATGGTGTAGCTAGCTGGCTTGGTCTCATATGATTACCAGGAACTAGAGAGAGGGTTAGGCCGAGTTGCACCAGCTAGAACGGATGGTTCTTTGGATTTGGTGTATGTGTGTGACTTCATACATACACACGGGTTATGATAGATATCACTAGATTTAGCTAGCTAGGAAGATAGCTAGAAGATTATAGCGTTGAAGAAAATGCTAGCTAGGTAGATAGTGTGTGTATGTGAGGGTACACACACGATTTGAAATTAATCTAGCTAGCTAGATAAATAGAGATAGGGTTTAGGCAAGATTTTAATGGAAAAGAGACAATGGGAGATGTAGATGACACGATGTAAAGGTGTATTATTTCAGGTGAGGTATGTGGCAGGATGTTATATGGCAGGAACACAAGAGCTTGTTCCCATGTAGATTGGAGATGACTAGAGGTGCATGACGTATATAACTATAGCTTAAGCCTGAGCAAAAGCGAGCGATTTGAGGCTATCTATCTGCGCGCGCATTTCTGGCCGTCTAATCTTCACTCCAAGTCATCTTAACCGTGTAATTTCAGGTACTGACCGAAGTATTACGACCGGTTCCCTCTCATCCCCACACCTACCCACACCCCATCTCGATCCCGTCCCCCTCCACCTGAGCTCCCGAGTCCCGATCTCCGGCCCATCCTAACCCCTCCTCCATCTCCCCTAGCAACATGTGATACCCCTTCGCTCCCGAGCTCTTCCTCTCACATCCGCTCCCTCCGCCCCCTCCACTCACGAGGCTACCACCTCCCTTCCATCTCTCACATCCAGCATTGGCCGCCTCTGCTTCCCCGCCTCAAACCTACCCAGTATCAATTCAACATCGCCCTCAACTTCGCACACCCGTCCGCCGCCATGCTTTCTCGGTGGTGAGGAAGATAGGTAGGAGGTGAGCGCGTGGGATGGTGGGGGTGAGAGAGAGGGGGTGACGGGTAGATACTCTCTTATGCGGGACTATGCAAAGATATTGCATCATCCTCAGCGCTTTGACTAGAAAATCAGGGACATATGGCGAGAAAAATTGAAAAGGAGAAGGCCCCTCCGCTACCGAGCTCTTCCTCTCACGTCCGCTACATCTAACCCCTCCACTCACGAGGCCATTGCCTTCCTTCTAGCTCCCGCATCTAGCGTCGGCTGCCTCTGCTTCCTCGCCTCGAACCTGCCTTGTACTAGATTCAACATCGCCCCCGTCCTCGTACTGTTGATCGAGCCAGACCGCGAGGGGGAGGGAACTAGGACGGAAGGGGGTCGGTTGCAGCTAGTGCTAGGTCTAATTGACAGTGCAACTATATTGGCAGATGGTGTAGCTAGCTGGCTTGGTCTCATCTGATTACCAGGAACCAGAGAGAGGGTTAGGCCGAGTTGCACCAGCTAGAATGGATGGTTCTTTGGATTTGGTGTATGTGTGTGACTTCATGCATACACACGGGTTATGATAGATATCACTAGATTTAGCTAGCTAGGAAAATAGCTAGAAGATTATAGCGGTGAAGAAAATGCTAGCTAGGTAGATAGTGTGTGTATGTGAGGGTACACACACGATTTGAAATTAATCTAGCTTGCTAGATAAATAGAGATAGGGTTTAGGCAAGATTTTAATGGAAAAGAGACAATGGGAGATGTAGATGTCACGATGTAAAGGTGTATTATTTCAGGTGAGGTATGTGGCAGGATGTTATATGGCAGGAACACAAGAGCTTGTTCCCATGTAGATTGGAGATGACTAGAGGTGCATGACGTATATAAGAGGGATAGAGAGAGGAGTTATATTAGCTTGATGGATTTTTAAACAACATTTCAAATAAGAACAACCCCCCCAAAAGATATTTGATAAGAATAATGGCACATAGGAGTGCTATTGATTCATGTGAGTGGCCAAGAGGTTTATTATTGCAGGTGACTAGAATAGGAGGGTTTTATATTGCATGTGCATACAATAATAGCCATGCAAGAAAGAGGGGCTATATTAGATATATTAGATGATAGGATTTAAGAACCATTCAAAAAGAGCCAACAAGACAAATAATTTGAACACAAGAATTGCCACATAAAATGATGTGTCATTTCATGTGACTAGATACAATGGCCATAATGCATGTGGCTATCCAAAATAAATAAAAGGGGAGGCACATGCATATTAAAATTGAGAGAGTGTAAAGCACTAGAATTTGGATATGACATGCTTTATGAGTAGATAATCCTCACATGATGTATATAGGCATGATTTAAATACCAACAAACAAAGGAAGCCCACATATATATGCAAGGTAAAATCTATGGAAGATTAAAAAGAACAAGGTAGAGTGTGGCATGTTAGTAGGTGGAATAGAATTTTAAAACATATGCCCTCAACTCAATTTGGGCATATAACATTATATCAAGAATAAAATACATTATATGAAGAAGCAAATATAATTACTAGGCAAATGCATATGAGAGAAGAACCAAGTATAAAAGGGGTTTTATATGATGATCAAATACAAGGTGGCATGGTGACATGTGCATGATATGAGGATGATGCATTTAATGACATGTAGGAATAGCAATATATAGACTAGGCAAGTAGCATTGCAATTGTTAGACAATTGGGATGCTACAGGAAAGTGGTGTGGCGGTAGGTAGGGCTAGGGTTTGGATTAGTTGGGTTTAGGTTGGGCTTTGGAGGTGGCCGGCTAGGCTTTTGGGTCTAGCTAGCCGCCTCCCTAAATAAAATAGTTAATTGTTTTATTATTGTTATGTTTTATTTTAAAGGGCTTTTGTAAATAATTTTTAGACAAAACAAAATATCCGTATGACCGGGATTTGTACTTTGAAATAAAAGGGAGGGATTAATGTAGAAAACAAAATAGGGATTTTAGTAAAATATTTTTAGACAAATATATGCATGATGATGATGATGCACAAAGGTAAAACACAATGATTTTCTAGTAGTGATTTTACCGGGGTGCTACAATTCGACACCACTAACAATGGATCTCGCCCTCGAGATCCGCATCATGGTACAGGAAAGAAGGCTGACGATCTGAATCTTCTTGCTTTGGGTAGATCCTCGCGACACCACTAACAAAGATTCTTGCTCCATCTTGAAATTAGCAACACCACCAACAAGGGGTCGTTGCTCACATTCATCGAGAGAGCACTCCAGAGAAACAAAGACGAAGATAGAGGTCTCAAAAGGTAAGGCACCTCTATCTTCTGTGGAAGGAGTAAAATCGCATTGATCCACCATTCAATGTACAAAATCGAATGGTAAGAGTAGTGGTATGGTAGCTACTCCATCCCGCACTCAAGGAATTACTCTATACATGAACAAAAGAATCGTGCAACCAACTCTCGAAATTCAGACTGAAGATCTTTACAAGCGATGTTTGGAAACAAAGGATTGATGTAGGATCTTCTGATGTAGATGATGTCATCACTTTGGAAACCACCGGGATATACAAAAGAAATCGAATGAAAAGACACAATGATTAGGTTCCGCGATGGTTCCATTGGCATGAACAACACATGCTCAATGTATACTCCAACTTCACCAATGCTTATCCTTCTCATATGTTTTTCAGCAATTCGGATATTCGTCAAGGTGCACATGCAGATAAAGAGTTCAAGTACAAAAAGGTTGGACGAAGGGTACAACAAACAAGATGAAAATTTGATGATTGTAGCACCACCGTTATAAAAAGGAGGAAGCGAAACCCTGGAGTTACAACGAAAACCCAACCACGAGAAATCCTGGACTCAAAGAAAAGATAAGAGTAGATTCAAAACACGTAGAGGTAAGGGGAGAATAGCATATGTGTAAGGAGTAAAAACAGACCTAATCAGATCTATCCAACCGATGTTGCAAAAATAGTTTTGACACTCTACATCGGCCATTAGCTAGGTTATTCTACACGCTGGACCAGTGGGGTATCACAACTGCTGAGCTCTGATACCACTTTGTAACACCCTCGAATCGGCCCTATGCAAGTTTTAGTGATTCCCGCCAAACCCGCATAGAAACGATTCAAAGATACCCACTAGTCACTTGCGTGCGGGTGGAAAACAAAGTAATATCATTACACAATAGTCCACGATGGAACCCACAGAACATATATATACAACAACGACTCAACGAGTCAAGAGTATAGATATACAATACAAAGATCCAAAACACCTTGAAAACGATACACAACCGAGTACGGATAAGATGCAAATGGGGATAAGAGCCTTGAAGAATAACCAATGGCGTCCATAACCCTACCCAGGCCAAGCCGGAAGGGTAACCCTGCTAACGACGTCAAGCTTAAACCTATCAAAACAGAAGCGGTGCCGACAAAGGGCACAAGAAAAAGGGAGCGGTCTGTACTGAGGCCAGTACACGGCGAGTCTAAAATTCAGCGGCTCTCGCCTGCATATGTATGGTGGACTGAAGCGGCAGCGAAGCATGCACTAAACAACCTATAGAGATTCGATACAACTATCGGCTATCAGAGAGAGATAAGAAAGAACTATGCGGAACCAACCTGATACTAACACCAAACATACCCATCCTAGTATTTCCTCCTCGAGACCAAACGAGGAAGTCCTTCCGAGGAAACTCACACAATTGGCAGTTTTATTCATTCTTTCCATGGGGGTTATCCAACTTACTAGTCATATCAGATACAAGTCAAACTATAACATTAAACTTTAGTTATAGTTGTCTATGATCGAGAAACTGTGCTCCAAGTCGTCCATAACCGCGGACACGACTTTTCGAAAAGATTTAACCCTGCAGGGGTGCACCAAAGTATCCACACGCACTTCAACCCTTGTTGTCAGATCCGATATGAGCAAGATCTTGAACATACACCAAATAGTATGTGACAAGGCTTCGGACACGATGTTTCCCAGCAAGTACATGGGGACCACCCCACTTTGCTACCCGCAATGAAGTCGGCTGTCTCCGATATGGACCCAGGGTGTGTGACGATGGCTATAAACGACTGGGAACCCGAAAGTGTGAATGGGCTTGCCGATACAGCGGAAACATGGCATGGGGTTCCTAAACTGTACAGGAGCTCCACGCGTAATCATAAATAAAGTAGTAAAGCATGGCATAAGTACGGGATAGTAATAAAGCCCCAAACTAGTTTGTGGCCCCTAGTATAGTACTTTAAAATCAAGTAGTAAGCTGATGGGGTGCCCACACACCCACCTGTGGTTAGCGTGCTCGATCTCCGAATAGGTGTCAAGAACTCGGGTCCTAGGTGGACACAAGTGGGCGGTTAAAAACCAAATATTGACTATTACCCACCAATGCCTCTGCATTATATCTATATCTAGCATTTTTATTGACAAGTTATAATGAAAGCCATGATCATCTCCATCATTAAGCATGTGCCAACCTCCCAACAATGGTGGAACATCGACGATGCGAAGAAGCACCTAAGCAAGCATCTACGACTCGCAAGGCCGACTATCTATCAAACAATAGGCAATATGATGTGTCCAAGGCAATATATAGGCTGCACAGAATATAAATGGTACGGAAAACTAAAGCATCGCGACACAGATAGCAATAGATCAACAGGAGGAAGTAAAGACTATAAATGCAAAATAGGTAGAAAGGGGGAGAATGCTCGCCTGAAAACACTGCTAGAGATACACCGGAGAACTTGTCGATACTCGCATCCACTCAATAGCCTAATCCATGAAGAAGGAAAACACTAAAAGAAACATCGGATGCACTATTTAATACTACGACAGAAGATCGGGCATGATGCATGTATGATGTATGACATGGCAACGATGCGATGCAACTAGGAAATATTAAGAGAAAGGGTCCCGACAATTAAATATAAGGTTCAAGTTATTTAGATACCCCCAGTTTAAAGGTTAGCTTAACAAGCCAAAACATGGCATCGGTTCGCTACACAAATTTAAATGGAGTCAATATAAGACTAGAATAGCCCGCATATAGTCTTCATATTTAATTATTAGGTGAGTAGACAAAATACCCCCCAAACCACAAAATATGTATGCGACATGAATGATTTAATACAAGAAGATTTATAAATGGCAATTTATAAAATAGGGCCAGGTTAGGTAGGGCTCACACATCGGGACTCGGCGATCTTGGGGGCTCAGAGGGGTTCGGGATCGTGTTCAGTCTTCAGATTCTTGGGATCAGGGTCTTCGAGGTCTCGGCCATCGGATCTGGGAAGAAGGACTTGGCATTCCGAGTGGTTCAGGTTCCAAGAAGTAGTCATTACCGGTCTTCCCGGAATTCCTCGGGTTCATCTTCTAGAATCGATGTTCTTGGCATTGGTCAATCTTGATGGCATGGTTATATATCTTGTTGTCCTCCGATCATCTTCGAGTGAAAATGTTGCAAACAGGTCTTGTCTCATTTGAACAGTAGCACGAACACCTTGCCGTCAGGGTCCAACAGGCGGGTGACGAGCTCGTTCATGTGGTCTCTAGGTGTGGAGCTTGTATGCTGAACAAAAGAAAAAGGCACGTGAGGTTTGAGTCGATGCAGAGAGACTCGTGGGTGAGCTGAGTGCCCACAGCGACGGAGATGAAGATTGGGTCGAGCGCAGGCTTGTAGGGGAGTTCACTCGGGCCCGAGTCAGAGGAGGGGACAAACGGGGTAGGTGGCACGGGGCTCGTGGTGTTTATCGAGAGAGAGGGTGGGGCTAGCGACAGAGGATGGAACATGCGTTGAGTCGACGCGGTTGGACGAGGACATGGTGGGGTCGGGTCTGTGGGCTGGGGCCAGGGTGAGAGCAACGTGGACGCTGGGCGTTGCATGCTTGTGTGGGAAGCGCGAGGATTGAGAGCCAGAGTGGGGCGCTGGCGGCAGCGGCAGGTGGGGGAAGTGGTGTGGCGGTAGGTAGGGCTAGGGTTTGGATTAGGTGGGTTTAGGTTGGGCTTTGGAGGTGGCTGGCTAGGCTTTTGGGTCTAGCTGGCTGCCTCCCTAAATAAAATAGTTAATTATTTTATTATTATTCTATTTTATTTAAAGGCCTTTTGTAAATAATGTTTAGACAAAACAAAGTATTCGGATGACCGGGATTTGTACTTTGAAATACAAGGGAGGGATTAATGTAGAAAAAATAGGGCTTTCATTAATTTTTTTTGGGAAAATATATGCATGATGATGATGATAATGCACAAAGGTAAAACATAATGATTTTCTAGTAGTGATTTTACCGGGGTGCTCCACATTCTCGGGCCGCACCTAGCCCGTGGGGAGCCTTATCATTGTTGATGTCATGGCGTAGTGGGTTGTACGCCCACCAACGCCCCATATCCCATTGTGGCCCTATTCTCAGGCCTTCTTCTCTACATGTTAAACACGTACACAAGTCATAGTGGCCTTACTCAAGGGTCTCCACATGCGAGAGGGGGCAGGAACGTCCATGGGAAACGTTCCACTCCCTCTTCACTATGTAAGGTTGGAGATGCTTTAGGTACTGTGACATAGTTCAGAGAAGGTGACTCCCATGTATTCTTCTTATAGAGAAGAGCTTGCTGGGGGTTAGTCCCTTCCCACGCATTTGAGGCACAATGTTATGGGGTAACCCCATGGGTGGTCCGATCTTCACGGATCTCGTGGTCAAATCGATGGGAAAGTGAGGGGAAAGGGAGAAGGTAGCGGAAGCGGATGCACACCTCGCGAAGAACACGATGAACACACACAAAACTCACATGATACAAGGCTGATTGCTCGCGCCGGTGGCCACCGGTCTAATAGAATCTTCGCAAGGAAAGATCGGTCAACGTGCTCCTGTCAATCCCAAGTGGAGAGGGAAGAACACCTTGGAGAGGGTCTTGACAACTATGCTCATGCACTAGCAAACTTAGGCCTTGTACAACGAGGGAGGCGCGATGCAAAATCCAACGAGGTGGTGATGATAGTCGATCCCCTTTGGTAGAAGGGGATGAGGCAAAACTAGAGATTCCACAAAGGGGGTTGTCTTTAGTCTATCATCTATGCCTAAGGGATACAATGAGGGGTGGGGGCTCTATATATAGGCCAGCCACAAGTTCAGGGGTAGTTTGGGCATAAAACTAGGGTTTGGTGTAGAATAGAGGGGTACATGGGCCAAGGGCCCAGATGTTGGCTGATGACCCACAAGTATAGGGGGTGTATCGCAGTATTTTCGAGGGAAGTGAAACCCAATTTATTGATTCGACACAAGGGGAGCCAAAGAATATTTATAAGCCTTAACAACTGAGTTGTCAATTCAGCTGCACCTGGAAACAATCTTGCTCACAGCAGTTTATCAGTAACAACAGTTTTGTAGTAGGAATAGTAAAGCAGCAGCAATAGTAAAGCAAAGACAGTAGTAACAAAAGCAGTAAACAGTGGGATTCGAGTGCGGTAGGCATAGGGATGGATGGACGGGCGTTGCATGGACAAGACAATTCACATAGCAATCAGAACATAGGGCAATTGCAGATAAATAGGATTAAGCATCCAAGTACTAGACAATCCTAGGCATGTGTTCCATATATAGTCATACGTGCTCGCAATGAGAACTTGCACAACATCTTTTGTCCTGCCAGCCCGTTTGCAGCGGGGCCTCTAGGGAACTACTGGCAATTAAGGTGCTCCTTTTAATAAAGCACCGGAGCAAAGCATTAACACTCCGTAAACACATGTGATCCTCACATCAAAGCCTTTCCCTTCCGGCTACCCCGATTTCTGTCACTTCGGGACCATAGGTTCCGGACAACGACGTGTGTATACAACTTGTAGATAAGACCAGAAACAATACTATCATAATGAATCAATAACATGTTCAGATCTGAAATCATGGCACTCGGGCCCTAGTGATAAGCATTAAGCACAACAAGTCGCAACAAAGTCATAAAGCACTAATAAAAGATACTAGGCACCATGCCCTAAAAATCTGATGCCATTACATGAACGATCTCATCCAATCCCAACCATCCCCATAGCCTACAACGGGGGATTACTCACTCATAGATGGAGGAAACATGGATGGTTGATGAAGATGATGGTGGAGATCGATGGAGATGGCTCCGGGGGCACTTCCTCGTCCCGGCAGGGTGCTGGAACACAGACTTTCTGTCCCCCGAATCTCCCCTTCGGTGGCGGCGGCGCAGTGGAACTTTTCATGGAAAAACGTCGAACCCCCCAAAGTTTTTAGGTCAGAAGGCTTCTTATAGGCGAAGAGGGAGACCGAGGGGGTGCCTGGGGCCACCACACCATGCCCTGGCGCGGCCAGGCCCAGCCCGCGCCTGGGGGTGGTGTGGCCAGCCCCTGGCCCTCCTCCGTCTCGTATTCTGGCTCCTGGAGTCTTCTGGAAAAATAGGCACTTTGGCTTTTGTCCTGTCCAATTCCGAGAATATTCATTTTCTGACTTTCCTAGAACCAAAAACAGCAGAAAACAGGCAGCTGGCACTGTGGATCTTGTTAATAGGTTAGTCCAAGAAATCATATGAAAAGTACTCCAAAGTGTGGACAAAACACAAGAAAGTGGATAAAACCAAGCATGGAGCATCAAAAATTATAGATACATTTGCAATGTATCAACATCCCCAAGCTTAACTCCTGCTCGTCCTCGAGTAGGTAAGTGATAAAAAGAAAGAATAATTTTTGAGGTGACATGCACCATCAAAGACTTGATCAAAATATTTGTAAAACATTCAAAGCTGGGATCATAGTACTTCAATCATAACATGAAAGAAAAAGTTCTAGCAATAAGACAAAGAGACTATGATGCAACATGAAAAGGCACAAACAAAAGATTCATGAATAACAATGCCTTGCAAGACTTTTGTTTGTTTCACATAAAGAAAACATAGCATAGTGGCATTCAGCTTGTCCCTCATAGAGTAGTAAACATAAATGCATAGGACACCTTCAAAGTTTACAAGAGTGACTAGATACAAATAGTTTAAAGCAAGCAATATCAAGGTATGCATCAATCAACAAGTCTTGGGACAATGCACATAGAACTAAGAATGGCCACTATGCTCTCAAGAAAGTGCTCATAGAATGTGTGGAGACTCAACAAGGAAATGAAAAGGTTTTGAAAAGTTTGAAAGGCTTCCAAATGCTAAAAGTACGGTACTCATTAGCTTTGAGCTCTCATTGCCCCTATCATAAGCATCTTTAATGTGGTTAAGGTGAAAGTGTGGTCCAATCTGAGTTATATGCTTGACATACTATAAACTGAAAATCCTAAGTCCCTTGAGTACGAGGGCCGCTCCTCATGCTACTCAACTTTAGTTACCGGTAAGTTCTTGTCATCGTAAGTATGTGCGTATCATAGAGAACCGCCAACGGGGTAACCCTTGCCGATGATACGGAAGAATCCCCATATCAAAATGGCAAGGCAAGCAGACAATGAGTATCTCAGCAATCTTCTTATTTACCATGGGAAAATGGTGCTTTTTTTCTCTCTTTCCTCTTTTCATAAATCTCTCTTTTTTTTCTTTTTCTCAATAGCTATCTCTCTCTCTTTTTTGTATAAGAAGAATGCTTCATAGATATCATTATGGTTACGCTGTAGGTTTCCACCATGTCAGCATGGATTAGACCAGCGGCCCAGGCGTTTCTCTAACACACATACATAACTCCATGGACTTACAAGCTCCCCTTTTATTTCACACCGACGACATCCGCAAACAAAAGAGCAAGGTATCAACTGGGTATATATTTACAAGTGTTGAAAGCGTTCCTCGTGACAGCACGGTTCTGCTAATCCCCAGCCTATAATTAGCAAGCATATAACTTTCATGGAGAGTTCACAATGGTTTAGGTTTATTAAGTGCAGGAAATAAAGTGTGCCATCAAGTTCGTGAGAGCTTTACTAACTAACTTTGTCATAACAAGCAAACATTTTATTCGGAAGAAAACAAGGCATAGTGAATATGCACAGAAGTAGCAAATGATGCTAATAGGTAGGTATGGTGGACACTTTGGCAATATTTGGTTTAAGGGAGTTGGAAACATGAGTAAAACACTCAGTGTAAGTGAAGGCTAGCAATAGTAAGGGAGCGACAAACGAGAGAGCAATAATGGCCATAATCATGCAGAGCGACAAAACATCATTGATCAAAGCATAAAGTGATACTACAAGTTGAAAACTAAAGGATCATAAAGGCTTATGGTGACATGAGATAGTCATAACATGGTGTGAGCATGTGCCAAGTCAACCCAAATAAAACATCAAAGGAGAATATCACTATACTATGCTTTAATATGCTAAAACAACGCATGATTCATCCAAGGCACATTAAGCAATCTCAATTGTTTATAACAAGTCATGCTACAACAAAGAATACTAAGCATAAAGCTAAAACAATATCAAGCATGGCATGACAAAGCATAGGCCACAGTCAAAAACAAGCTCTCTTTACTACTTAAGCATGAGCTCTCCTACTCTTTTCCAAACCAAACCAAACCAAACTATTTGAACACCAATGCATGAAAGAGGAGGTCCAACCAATTTATTCAGCAAACTAAGCAAACCACGCAAACTAAAACCAAAACGAAAACGAAAAATAAGACGCTCCAAGAAAAACACAACTGTGCATGAAACAATAAAAATGAAGTGTTTGGAAGAAACCTGAGATTTTTATTGACGAAGAAGGGGATGCCTTGGGCATCCCCAAGCTTTGACGCTTGTACTTCTTGGATATTTCTTGGGGTGACACGCGTGGCATCCCCAAGCTTGTGCTTTAGTCCATCCTTCATCTCATTACCCATTTCTTCCATACACCTGAAAATTTTCCTTCATACAAAACTTCACACAATCTCATTAGCAACATTAGTGCACTTAAGATAAATAAGTCTCAAGGTTCAGTTCTAACACCAAATAAACTTCCATTAGAACACTATCTACTGTAGAACTTCCCTCAAAAATCTCAATTCCCTAAAAGAACTCAAGAAGGAACCAACAAGAAGCCAATGCAGAAGATGGCAGAAATCTGTCAAAACAGACCAACAGGTAAAGACGAATTTTTCCGAAGACCTTCTGTTTCTCAAATCTAAAAGTGTTGAACTAACGAAAGTTAGATAACAACCTGGGGCAGAAGCACGAAAAATTACAGCTCAATACAACATACGGAGCTCTCTCAGGAATGTTTACGGTGAAGCACAGAAATCTGTTTCGGGACAGCAACTTTCCCAATCATTACTTCACTCTCATTAGAGGTTACTCTTGGCACAAAAAGCAAATAAAAAGGATAAGGAGAGGTTATTACAGAGGTAATAACTTCCAAGACTCATATAAAACTCTTGGGTTATCTCCCAACAAGTACTTTTCTTTAACGCCTTTAAGTTAGGCATAAGCAAAAACTGAAATAGATAGAATAGAAGTAAACAGACATAACCATAGTGAAAACATTGTTTTGTTCAATGAAATCCTTTTGTTAACAAGTTTGATCAGGTCTTTTTACCAAAACAATTCCATATGAGACAAAACTTTGTATCCCACTAATGATTATGTTACCTTAACCTTGATAGCAATGGTCCCAATCATAATAGTTTCAAATTTTTCTCTTCGTATGGGACAATATATTTCTCCAACTTGAATGCCCTCAACATGTTCAATTGAATTCAACTTTCAATCGTCTTGAGGAAATAGACAATGTGTTCATTGAAGGTCACCTTCCCTTGATTACAATTAATAACAGCTCCTGCAGTATTTAAGAAAAGGTCTCCCAAGAATAATAGACATAATATCATCTTCAGGCATAAAAGATTAAGAGGATGCTCTCATAAGAAATATGAGTTGAAATAAAAGAGAGCATAAAGAAGCAAATTCAAAACACATTTAATTCTAACCCACTTCCTATGCATAGGAATCGTGTATGCAAATAAATTCGCAAAGAACAAAGTGACAGGCATAGGGAGATGAAACAAGAGTGACTTCAAAACTTTTAGCACATAGAGAGGTGTTTCAATACCATGAAAACTTCTACCACCATATTTTCCTCTCTCATAATAATTTTCAGTAGCCTCATGAATAAACTCAACAATATAACTATCACATAAAGCATGCTTTTCATGATCTATAAGCACTAGAGATTTATCATAAACATCTTCAAAAGAATCCTCAGGAACATAACATTCATCCTTCTTTAGTAAGCATGGGGGACAATCAAATAATGTAAGGGATAAAGAGTTACTCTCATTAGAAGGTAAGCATGGGTAGATAATCCATTCTTCCTCCTTTTGTTCATCACTCTCCTTCTCTTTTTCATCTAATGAGATTTCAGGTTCATCAATTTCTTCTTCCATAGGATCCTGCGAGGCATTAGTCTCTTCCATTTGTGGAAAGCATCTATTAAAATATTCAATAATATAGCCATTTTCATCCTTGTAATTATCAAAGAAAAATTTAAGTATACCATAAACCTCATACTTATAAGGTGAATCATCAATATTTTCAAGCAAACTAGCAAGTTCAAATGCACCCTTCCAAGCAATAAATTCCTCAATTTGTTCCACATCATAAAGGTCATAATTTCCCTTAACATAGGAAGATATGGTAACATTATCATTATACTTACATTGAAAAGGGAGGTGTTTGTACCTCCTACAGCAACAAGATTTATCAAGGCAATAAGTAACATTATAAGTAGAGCACACATTTCTAGCAATGGTATACAATCTATCAATTTGTCCCCATAAGTGTTTCCCTTTTTGTGACAAGCGGTGTTCCTTATAATAATATTTTTCATCTTCCGTGAACCCACCTTGCCAATAAGATTCAGTTTCAAAGAAACCAAATATTGACAACAAGCATGATAAAGCAAGACAATAACAGACCAACCAAAATAACAACTAGAGTAGGAACCAATTTTTTTGTATTTTTGATAAAGAAACAAGCAAACAAGGAGAAAGATAAACTTAGCTTGAACAATAGTGATTCCAAGTGAACTTGATAAATAAAGCTATGCTCCCCGACAACAGCGCCAGAAAATAATCTTGATGACCCACAAGTATAGGGGGTGTAACGCAGTATTTTCGAGGGAAGTGAAACCCAATTTATTGATTCGACACAAGGGGAGCCAAAGAATATTTATAAGCCTTAACAACTGAGTTGTCAATTCAGCTGCACTTGGAAACAATCTTGCTCACAGCAGTTTATCAGTAGCAACAGTTTTGTAGTAGGAATAAAGCAGCAGTAGTAGTAAAGCAAAGACAGTAGTAACAAAAGCAGTAAACAGTGGGATTTGAGTGCGGTAGGCATAGGGATGGATGGACGGGCGTTGCATGGACAAGACAATTCACATAGCAATCAGAACATAGGGCAATTGCAGATAAATAAGATAAAGCATCCAAGTACTAGACAATCCTAGGCATGTGTTCCATATATAGTCATACGTGCTCGCAATGAGAACTTGCACAACATCTTTTGTCTGGCCAGCCCGTTTGCATCGAGGCCTCTAGGGAACTACTGGCAATTAAGGTGCTCCTTTTAATAAAGCACCGGAGCAAAGCATTAACACTCTGTAAACACATGTGATCCTCACATCAAAGCCTTTCCCTTCCGGCTACCCTGATTTCTATCACTTCGGGACCATAGGTTCTGGACAACGATGTGTGTATACAACTTGTAGATAAGACCAGAAACAATACTATCATAATGAATCAATAACATGTTCAGATCTGAAATCATGGCACTCGGGTCCTAGTGACAAGCATTAAGCACAACAAGTCGCAACAAAGTCATAAATCACTAATAAGAGATACTAGGCACCATGCCCTAACAATCTGATGCCATTACATGAACGATCTCATCTAATCCCTACCATCCCCATAGCCTATAGCAGGGGATTACTCACTCATAGATGGAGGAAACATGGATGGTCGATGAAGATGATGGTGGAGATCGATGGAGATGGCTCCGGGGGCACTTCCCCGTCCCGGCAGGGTGCCAGAACAGAGACTTTCTGTCCCCTGAATCTCCCCTTCGGTGGCGGCGGTGCAGCGGAACTTTTTGTGGAAAAACGTCGAACCCCCCGAAGTTTTTAGGTCAGAAGGCCTCTTATAGGCGAAGAGGGAGACCGAGGGGGTGCCTGGGGCCACCACACCATGCCCTGGTGTGGCCAGGCCTAGCCCGCGCCTGGGGGTGGTGTGGCCAACCCCTGGCCCTCCTCCGTCTCGTATTCTGGCTCCTGGAGTCTTCTGAAAAATAGGCACTTTGGCTTTTGTCCCGTCTAATTCTGAGAATATTCATTTTCTTACTTTCCTGGAACCAAAAACAGCAGAAAATAGGCAGCTGACACTGTGGCTCTTGTTAATAGGTTAGTCCAAGAAATCATATGAAAAGTACTCCAAAGTGTGGACAAAACACAAGAAAGTGGATAAAACCAAGCATGGAGCATCAAAAATTATAGATACATTTGCAATGTATCATATGCTCGCAGGCCCATCACTTAGGCTGGACAGTCCGGGTCAAGTGGACCAGACAGTCCAGGGTGGCTGGACACTCCGGGTATTGTCTGGGTAGAGTCCGATGTAGCATACTGATTGTCCGCGCCATGATGGGTCTAGGGGAAGCCGGACACTCCGACATGGTCGGGCCGGATGATACGTCCATTTTGCATCACTGTTCTATATCATAATTCACTGCTATTCATTGATATATTTCATATTAAGAGATGATACTTATGTTATTTCATCTATTTTTGCATGGTTGATTACTTTTGGAGCATGGACCGCTGTAGTCAGGATTCTGATGGAAAAGGTGCTGTTTGGAGGCAAAATTCGCGAAGATCAGAAAATCCGGGAAAATATACGGAAAATCCTATTTTTCCAGAAGACGAAGGAAGCTAGAAGGAGGAGTGGAGATGGGCCACTAGGGGCCCACACCACCCCCTGGCGTGGGCCACGCTAGGCCGCGCCACCAGGTGGTGTGGCCGCCCTGGCCCACCTCTAGCTCTCCCCTCTAGCGTATATATTCCTCCCGAAACACTAAGACTCGGGGAGCGACCATAGAAAGATGACGCCACCTCTACGAGGCGGAAAACACCGACAGAGAAAGATCTCTTTGGCAGACAGATTTTTGCCGGAGGAATTCCTTCCCGGAGAGGGGAGATCATCGCCATCAACACCACCATCAAGTTGGACTTCATCAGGATCATCATCATCATCACCACCATCAGCACCCTCATCACCATCTCCATATTGCTGTAACAATTGGGTTGAATCTTGCATAGTTCTTAGGGGAAACTTTCCCGGTGTTGATTACTCTTTGTAGTTGATGCTATTGAGTGATCCATTGAATTATTGTTTCTGTTCAGATTGTTATACATCATTATTCCATATGTGATCATGATCCATATGATGTCTTGTGAGTAGTTCTTTTTGTTCTTGAGGACATGGGAGAAGTCATATTGTTAGTAGTGGAGTTGTGTTGAGAAAGATTCAATAGTTTGATATTTAAGTTGTGGTGTACACATTCTAGTGGTGTCATGTGAATGTCGACTACATGACACTTCACCTATATGGGCCTAGGGGAATGCATTGTGTATTTGGATACTAATCGTAGGGGTTGCCGGAGTGACAGAAACCTGAACCTCCATTAGGAAACCATTGCACAAGGGACGTAAGGGTCTTAGAGTTTAAAGCTGTGGTTAGGTTTCTACCTTAATTACTTTCTTGTACTTACGGATGTTTGCAAGGGGTATAATCACAAGTATGTATTAGTCCTAGGAAGGTCGGTACATTAGCACAGGTTCACCCACACAACACTTAGCAAGCTAAAGAAGATTAATCAACTATATGAAGCGAAAGCACTTGACAGAATTCACATGTGTCCTCGAGAACGTTTGGTCATCTTAAGTAATACAACCGGCTTGTCCTTTGCTGAATAAAGGATTGGGCCACTTGCTGCATTTATTCCTACTGTCTTTTATTTACTCATACTTTATTTACTTGCTTTATCAAAAACCCCTAAAAATCCGTTTGCTAATTATTTGAAGAGAATTCCTGATCCATACCACTAGCCAGCACCTTCTGCTCCTCATTGGGTTCGACACTCTTACTTATCGAAAATACTGCGATACACCCCCTATACTTGTGGGTCATCAAGACTATTTTATGGCGCCGTTGCCGGGGAGTGAAGCGCTATTGGAGAGTGGAACTAGTAAAGGAAACTTCTACTGTGAGTATTGTTTACTTCTGTTAGTTGCTTTATTTTTGTTATGGATAATTCACTGAGTTTCTTATTTGGTAATGCTACTACCACTACTAAGGTAGTAGATGAACCACCACCTGCTGAGAATGATGCTTTTAAAATACCTACAAGAATTATTGATCATGTTATGGATAACTACTATGCTGGGGATGGAACAGTCCATCCCGGTGATCATTTACTCTTTATACACGAATTATGCGGGTTGTTCAAGTGTGCAGGTATCACTACAGATCAAGTTAAGAAGAAGTTATTCTCATTATCACTAAAAGGAAGAGCTGAGGAATGGTATAAGCTGCTGAAGAATGGTCAAGCTCTAGAATGGGAGGAAATAGTACCTCTCTTTTATTCAAAGTTTTATCCTCCTAGTGAGATTCATAAAGATCGGAATCAAATATACAACTTTTGGCCTCTTGATGGAGAGAGTACAACTCAATCTTGGGGGAGATTGAAGTTACTAATGCTCAAATGTCCCATTCATGAGCTCCCCAACAATATTATTATCAATAACTTTTATGCAAGGCTTTCTCTTCATGATAAGGATTTATTGGATGCTTCTTGTGCTGGATCATTCACTCGCATGGAAGAAGAAGCTAAATGGGATCTTCTAAACCGTATTCAAGGCAATGCTGAAGCTTGGGATAATGACAAAGGTAGAAAGTCAGGTATAAATTATGATTATGAATGCATTGAATCTTTTGTGGGAACGGATGACTTTCAAAATATTAAAAATGCTTATGGTCTAGACTCTCAAGTCATTGCTTCTTATTTTAAGGCTTTTGCTTCCTATATTGAAGTGCCTAAAAGGAAGTGGAATAACTATCATGAACCTTATAAAGATGTTTCTAAAAGTGTTCCTGCAAGAAATACTGAAGTTTATACTGCTAATCATGTTTTACATGAACCTTATATTGAGAAAATGCCTTTCCCAGTTAAGATAAAGGAACATTCTATGATAGCTAGTATGTTTAATGAAAGTACACATAAAGCTGTTGAACCTGATAAACAAATGGTTGATGAACCCATAATAGCAAATGTGAAATACTTTGTTACTAAATATGAAGAAGAGGGACACCCTATCCTTTGTAAGGATACCTCTAATATTGTTTCACAAAGTAGTGTTATGAGAGCTAGTATTCCTGTGTTTTCTGATAGAATAGGTGATCATTGTTACGATGGTCCTTGTGATAGTTATATTGTTAAGTTTATGCATAATACTGAAAGCTACTATGAGAGAGGGAAAAGTGTTCTTATGCATCTCAATAATATCAAGTTTCCTCATTTTATGCTGAAAGTTTTTATGTTGCACTTCTTTTGCTTTCCTATGCTAGTAGTTTCTGGTTTCAACAACTTGTTTTCTTACAAAATTCCCTTGCATAGGAAGTGGGTTAGACTTAAATGTGTGTATTTTTGCTTCTTAATGCTCTCGTTCACTTCAATTCATATTCCTATGTGAGCATCTTCAAAATTATCATGTCCATCTTAATGGCTATAAAGAAAGAGCTTTTTGGGAGACAACCCAGTTTATTTTTGCTTTCAGTTTGTTTTTGTTTCTTTGAGTCTTGGAAGTTATTACTTCGGTAATAACCGCTCCTTATCCGTTTTGTTCGGTTTTTGTGTCAAGATCAACCTCTAATGAGAGAGAAGTAATATTTGGGGAAGTTGCTATCCCAAAACAGATTTTTGTGCTTAACCGTAAAAATTCGTGAGAGATGTCTGTATGTCGGATTGAGATGTAATGTTTTGTGCTTATGCCCTATGTTGTATTTAACTTTCATTAGTTTTGCACTTTTTGATTTGAGCAACAGAAGATTTTCTAAAAAAATTGATCTTTACCTGCTGGTCTGTTTTGACAGATTTTGCCACTCTTGCATTTGCTTCTTTCTTCGATTTCTTTTTTGAATTCTTTTTGAGTTTTCGGCAGGACTTGCTACAGTAGCTTATGTTTTGATGGTTTTTAGTTGAAGTTGGGTTCGAAAGGTTTTATCATTTCACTTATACTAATGTTGCTAATGAGAACTGTGTGAAGTTTTGTGTGAAAGAAATTTCCAGGTAATGGAGATAATGGTGTAATAAGGAAGTGAAAGGTTTTACGACTCAAGTAATAAGTGTATGAAGATCAAGATATTGATGTTATACAAGTGGTAACTCTGGAAGAATATACTAGATACCAAATTCAGAGACCTGCAGAGTTCGTTTTCAAATAGGTAACAGTTCTGGTAAGAAAAGTTCCGTGAAAATACTATCCAACTATATTTTTGCAGTTTTTAGACAATAAGGAAAGCTACGAAGCGAAAGAGGGACGGAAACGGAGCCAGGGTGGCTCCCACCACCCTGTGGTGCGGGCCCACCCCTGGCCACGCCACCTGGTGGGGTGGCCACTCCGGACTCCGTCTCCGACCCGTTTTCTCCCAATAACTTCCTTTTGTTGTGAAACTTCGTAATATATAATCCCTCGGATCTCCCGAGGTTCGTATATCGTGTTTTCGTTGTGTTTTCGTTTCGATCTGTTTCTGCCAGGAACTATCTTTGAAAGCTTTGAAGCACAATGGTGTCTGCCAAGGATAAAGGAAAGGAGCCTACGGAGGAAGATCTCCAGGACCCCGGGCAGGAGAAGGAGATTAAGAGTGAAGATGAAGAGGAGGCAAAGCACACCGGCACTACCATTGCGAGCATTGGAGTGGTGGCAAACCCTGCCAGGACTATGTCAATTGGAGGGAAGCCTCCTCATCACCGTTCAGATCCCTGGTCACTTCCTCCATGCACCAAGAATCCTTTCCATACCCGTATCCCTAAGCATCAACACCAGAATATGCCCAAGGAGAAATTACCCTCCAATTGGGATTTTCCTTGTTCTAGCCATGCAGGAAAAGAAGACTTCAAGGAGGAAGAGTGGGAAAAGAATCGCACGAGCTGGGATCCACAATCTGATATGATCATGCACCGTATCGAGCACTACTCGTAGTTGATTCGTACTCTCACCTTCGGGATTGAGGACTTGGGGAAATTGATCAAAGAGATCATCAAGAGAATACCACCACCACTAAAGGAGTAATTCGTCATCAGGTTTGGCATCCCCTTGGTTTGTTCCAAGCTTGGGGGAGTGTCGCGGTATCACATCACTATCTTCTATCTTTTTACCTTTTTAGTAGAGTCATATCATGAATAGAGAAGTTATCATGTAGGATGGTTTGCATTATGGAAGTGTCCCCTCTCTCGTTAGATATGTATCCCTTGGTGTGAGTTGTCGTTATGGAATATTAATGAGAAGTTATATCATTTACTCTTTTGCATAGCTTATATTAGTTTTCAATTCATGGTTATATAATTGATCTTGTTGTTAGTATTGGTATCACTTTGGGATCATTGAGTTAATTTAGTTGGTTTTGGCAAACCTGGCTCGGTCAGTAGCAACACTATTTTTGAGAGTTGAATGAAAAAGGTAAAAGTGCTCTAAAGAAAAATAATTTCATCATCTTTCTTTCTTGATTTGCTCGTAAGTCTAGTATTCTCTAGTTAAGATCTTTTGCACTTCCAAGGAAGATTACATGTTTGCCTTTATCACTTGTATGTTTGTTTGTTTCCTTCAACTCTTATACTTGCTACCCAACCTTGCTATCCAAAAACCTGTACTGAGAGGGAATTCTTCTCGTGCATCCAATCCTTAAACAAAAACCTCTGCCATTTGTGTCCACCATACCTACCTATTACCATTATTGCTATTCCAAGTAAATTCTTGTTTTTATATACCTTCCAAATTAAACTTGTTATGTGAAAATTAGTGATTAAAGCTCTCACGAACTTGATGGCGCACTTTATTTTCTTGCACTTAATAAACTTGAACCATTGGGTCCTTGTTTGTTGCGTATATGCTTGCGCTTTATGAGTTGAAGTTAGCAGAACCATGTATCATGGGGAACGCTTTCAACACTGCCATGGTACTTTGTACCTAGTTGATATCATGATTCTTTTGCCTATGGATCCCGGCGGTGTGAAATAAAAGGGGAACTTGTAAGATCATGGAGTTTATATGTGTGTTAGAGAAACGCCTGGGCCGCTAGCCTAAGCCATGCCTAATCATGGTGGAAACTTGTAGCATAACTATAGTGAGCATTCTATGAAGCATCCTCAATAAAAACCCATGCAAATAGCAAATAAAAAGATCCCTGAGATGCTCATTGTCTCCAAGCCTTGTCATTTTGATTATGGGATAGCTCCTGTATCATGTGCAAGGGGTACCCCGTTGGCGGTTCTCAATGATACACATGTATTTATAATGACAAGAGCTTACTTGTGACTGAAGTTGAGTAGCATGAGGTTCGGTACTCGTAAGTAAGGGGCATGAGATTTCAACTTATAACTTGTGAAGCATATCCTCTTAGTTGTGTCACTTTAACCTTAATCACCTAAAGATGCCTATGATAGGGGCAATGAGAGCTGAAAGCTAATAAGTACCATAATTTTTGGGAGCTCTTTTTGAAACTTGAAATCCCTGCTTCCCTCTACGAAGGGCCTTTCTTTTACTTTTTAGTTGAGTCAGTAAACCTATTCCCTTCTATCTCAGCAAGTATTTTGAGTTGTTGTGTTTCATTCATTCATATGATGATTTATTCAATCATGTTTCTTATGTTCCTTGTTTTGCACATTGCTCTTATCTTGGTGATTACTACTTTGAAAGCTATCATTGAAAATCCGTTATTTGTGAACTCCAGCAAATTATCAACTATTCTTTGACCAAGAGCTAAGTTTTCCACTACCAATTACAATTTACTTTATGTATCTTTATTGTGTTTCCTTTACTATTTACAAGTTGAGTTATATAATAGTGAGTTGTCTTCTATTATGATCTATGTATTTATGAATGTGATGCTTCTTGTCCGTATTCTTTTATCGACTCTTCACACCATAAACCCGAGGTCATGTTTATTGAGCTCAGTTTCGCTTGGGGACAAGCAAAGTCTAAGCTTGGGGGAGTTGATACGTCCATTTTGCATCACTGTTCTATATCATAATTCATTGTTATTCATTGATATATTTCATATTAAGAGATGTTACTTATGTTATTTCATCTGTTTTTGCATGGTTGATGACTTTTGGAGCATGGACCGCTACAGTCAGGATTCTGATGGAAAAGGTGCTGTTTGGAGGCAAAATTCGCGAAAATCAGAAAATCCGGGAAAATATATAGAAAATCCTATTTTTCCAAAAGACGAAGGAAGCCATAAGGAGGAGTGGAGATGGGCCACAGGGGGCCCACACCATCCCCTGGCGCGGGCCACCCTAGGCCGCGCCACCAGGTGGTGTGGCCGCCCTAGCCCACCTCTAGCTCTCCCCTCTGGCGTATATATTCCTCCCAAAACCCTAAGACTCGGGGAGCGACCACAGAAATATTCCGCCACCTCTGTGGGGCGGAAAACACCGAGAGAGAAAGATCTCTCCAGCAGACAGATTTCTACTGGGGGAATTCCTTCCCGGAGAGGGGAGATCGTCGCCATCAACACCACTATCAAGCTGGACTTCATCGGGATCATCATCATCATCACCACCATCATCACCATCAACACCCTCATCACCATCTCCATATTGCTGTAACAATTGGGTTGAATCTTGCATAGTTCTTAGGGGAAACTTTCCCGGTGTTGATTACTCTTTGTAGTTGATGCTATTGAGTGAACCATTGAATTATTGTTTATGTTCAGATTGTTATACATCATTATTCCCATCTGTGATCATGATCCATATGATGTCTTGTGAGTAGTTCGTTTTGTTCTTGAGGACATGGGAGAAGTCATGTTGTTAGTAGTGGAGTTGTGTTGAGAAAGATTCAATAGTTTGATATTTAAGTTGTGGTGTACTTCTTCTAGTGGTGTCATGTGAACGTCGACTACACGACACTTCACCTATATGGGCCTAGGGGAATGCATTGTGTATTTGGCTACTAATCGTAGGGGTTGCCGGAGTGACAGAAACCTGAACCCCCGTTAGGAAACCATTGCACAAGGGATGTAAGGGTCTTAGAGTTTAAAGCTATGGTTAGGTTTCTACCTTAATTACTTTCTTGTACTTACGGATGTTTGTAAGGGGTATAATCACAAGTATGTATTAGTCCTAGGAAGGTCGGTACATTAGCACAGGTTCACCCACACAACACTTAGCAAGCTAAAGAAGATTAATCAACTATATGAAGCGAAAGCACTTGACAGAATTCCCATGTGTCCTCGAGAATGTTTGGTCATCTTAAGTAATACAACCGGCTTGTCCTTTGCTGAATAAAGGATTGGGCCACTTGGTACATTTATTCCTACTGTCTTTTATTTACTCATACTTTATTTACTTGCTTTATCAAAAACCCCTAAAAATCCGTTTGCTAAGTATTTGCAGAGAATTCCTGATCCATACCACTAGCCAACAACTTCTGCTCCTCGTTGGGTTCGACACTCTTACTTATCGAAAATACTGCGATACACCCCCTATACTTGTGGGTCATCACCGGACACTCCGGTTGCACCGGACATTCTGGCTGGCATTAGGCGGACTCTCCGGGGCGATGACGGCGGAGTCTCCGGGCGATGATGGCAGAGACTCCGGTTCTGGAGCTGGCTGCTCCTGGTCCATCTTCATGGTTGACTTAGGACGATCTTAGGGACTTGGCATTGTAGATGTAGTAGCGTCCGCAGGACGGGCTACATCAGCCCCCTTCAAAAAGTATCGTCGTCGACTCTTCATGCTCATCACTAAGAAGATGATGTCGAGAGATCTTCTTGATCCTGGGGTTCACCATATAGTCGTCCTTGAGAAGCTTGATGTGGCAATTCTTCAATGTTCCTTCACCTTCGATGAAGCCTACAAAGCTCACAACAAAAGCGAAGCAACACTCAGAGAGTAGCCAATTCATGAAGATTATAGTATGAGTCCTCAAGTAGAAGGAAGTCACCTTATAATGTAGAGATACCTCATTGAAGGGTAGCCCTAGGTAACTCTCTTCGATTCGTCTTGTCAACTCTTTGTCCATAGAGGTTGACACGTATGCAATTGTACCTTCACACAACAAATACCAAGCAAAATATGTTTGTGTGTGATAGAGGAGCATGTCATTTGTGGCATGTCCATTCTTATTCATAACACTATTAGCACAACTCAAGTATAGAAAACCGGATGCATATGCAAGGTCAAAGTGCATGGAAATCGTTTGAACATCATCCAAATGTGGGAACTCAAAAACTCCATATAATATCTTAGTGTGGCACTCAAAGCAATGGACTAAAATATTGATCAACATCTTTGATGCAAGAATAGGAGAATTAGGAAAAACACATGAGGAAGAATATCCAAAACAACATCATTATGTGTGCAAACCAACCATTGGTAAGAACAATTGTTCAATATGTTGGATGCCATACACATATCATCAAAACCCAAAATCATGGGGTATGAGTATCGCAAGCGGAAGTAAAAGCAACAAGTTTGCAAACAAACCAAATGAAAGAGCAAGTGGTCCTTATGTTTGTTGCAACAACTATACGAGAGACTTGGAAGCTCTCATGACAATACATGCTCATAATGGCAATATGGTTGCAAACAAAACATCGGAAAGAGAAATTGTTCAACATTTTTGTTGCAACACATAAAGCATCAATATCCAATAGCAACGGGACATGATTGTCACAAGGTGAAAGAATACCATTAACATGCATGCAATCAAACAATAGGAAAGAGCAATTTTTCAACATGAAAGATGCAACACATGCAAAAGGTATCAGAGCTGGGTTCGATCTTGAACTCACTTGGGGGATGTTCTCTAGAGCTCTTTTTGTCAACTCGTGCTCAACCGAGGTTGACATTCTTTTGCGTGTACCTACACTCATCAAACACAAAAGGAAGAACGTGTGTGCATGGTAGAGAAAAACATCATCCATCATGACGTATCTCTTCTTGTGCACATCACCAACAGTGTAAAGCAAGTGTAACATAAGTGCATGGTGAGTATGAAAGTGGGGAACATGCTTATCATGGCAATCATCAAAATCTCCAAAATTTGAGAAAGTTACGGGGCCATCTCAATATAAACCATATGAGAATTATTGTTGCAAGCAAAACAAGTGAAAGAACAATTATTCAACTTATTGCAAGCAACGGGAGAGATTGTAAAACATTCATGACAAAGCATGGTTCGAGGGTACCATTGGTAACATCATTGCAAGCAAAACATTGGAAAGAGCAATTGTTCAACAAAGTGCAAGCAATGATATCATCAACGTAATGTTTAGAGCATATCATGTCTATGGCAATATCATGGCAATACAGGGAATCCACATGGTCATCATGATGCATAACAAGATTAACACATGTGAATAAGAGTGGAACATATGTCATGTCACAAGTATCATCCATAGCATGCAAGTCATCACAAATCATCATGTCCACTAGTGGGGTCATGGAATCATCAACACCCATATTGTTACCTTGTTCATACCTCTCATATGAAGTGGGTGTTGTGGTAGCATTGGCCTCCATGTGGGCGACTTCTTCTTCTTGTATGGGTATAACCTTTGCTTCATCCACCATATTCATCTTCTCGGTCGGAGGCATCATCATCTCCAAGCTTGGTGCTTCTTTATCCATGGAACCTAGCAAATCATGAGAAAACACACTAGAGGTAGAGGGTAAGTTGTTAGAAATCAAAATGGTCTCACATGACCTATCGAGTACCACTCTGAACTCACTCGGTGTATCACTCATGCCCCCCAAATGGACGCACTCAATCTCATGTATGGTGGAGTCGCTCATCTCACTCTTGCTTTCACTCAAGTGGGCTAAGTGGCTCTCATACTCAGATGGGATTGGTACCACATCATCACTCAAGCATATGGGGGTAGGCTCGGTTCTCTCAACTCCATGCGCCTCCTTTGGTGAAGGGAAAGTCCCATGCTCACCATTCTCGACCTTTTCATCGCCATCGTGCACCTTGGCTTGTGTAGTCCTCTTGACGTACTTGTCCAACTTGGCGAAGTAGAGGTCTTCGTATTCCTCATCCATGAAGTTGCATGCGTCATCTAGGACGTCAAGTTTGGGCGTTGAAGCTTGATGGCGTGGAGGAGAGCTTTCTCTTGGTGCCATTTTGGTGGTGGCACGAGTAGTTGAAGTTGCCTTATGATGGTGTCGACGGAGGTCATTGGCGTGCCTTGCCAAAGGTTGATGTAGATGGCGCACTTGGTCATCCACATGACGCTTGCGATGATGCTCCTTGTCCTTGGAACTCTTCTTGGTGAGGCATTGTAATGAGCGCAAAGCATCATTAGTCTTGGCCACCATGCTCATGGTTTTGGTGAAGTTGTTGTCCAGTCGCTCTTGAAGTTGTTGAGTGAGATTTCGAACTTGTCCATTTGATGGTGGACCTTGGTGCTCTCGAGGTGGAGGCTCCCTCTTGGTCGATGCGACTTGAGGAGCTTGTCATTGTTGTTCGTGAAGTCGTCCATGCTTGGGGAGTTATTGTTGTTGTAGAACTCCATATCACCCAAGCATGTGGAACCATTGTCGGTGTAGTGCTCCATCATGTCATCCATGCTTGTGGAGGCATATGCATGGTGGCTCATCGTGGATTCTTCATAAATATCATCCTCGGTTCTAGAGTCCCTAGACATGATTCACAAGACCAAGTGGTGTATATGTAAGTGGTAGGGGGTTAGGGATACAATGTCGAACCTTACTTTACCTTGGAAGATAGTATCGTGCAAGTGGCAACACTTGAGAGCAATCAAAACCAAGCAAAGTGAAGTTCTCGCGGAACACCAAAACCAACTAACCACTAAAAAAACACACACACACAAAGCTTATGGTGGATGGGTATGGAAGGTCGCATGTCAAGAACCAATCCGAAATCAAGATGTTGTAATGGAATTAAAGAACCATGATGATCACAAAGCAAAACAAGTCAATCCACAAGATAGGAATTATATACAAGGAAACACACACAGTGGGATAAATGGGACTTGTGCGACGGAGAAAGTGAGATAATAACCAAATGATGACCTAGCGAAGACTTTAAGCTCGTGTCGCACAACGCTAGTTCGATTGCAATAAATTGGTGGGCTACAAGATATGCACAATAAGTACCACCTATTTGATGTTCATCGAGCTTGCGCTTTGTGGCATCCCGCTAAAACCACTACTAGAAAATCGCCGTGTTTTTGTGCATTGCATCATCATGACTGCATGCTCATGTCATCATGCCACATTGCATTTGAGCATCGTCATGTCATCATGCATATGTTTTGTCTAAAACTATTATCTAAAAGCCTATATTTTGTTTTCTAAATATCCCCTGTCTTTATTTCAAATTAAAACCCCGGTCTCTACCGGATATTTTTATTTGTCTAAAAACAGATTACAAAAGTCTTTTAAATAAATAAATAAAATTTATATTATTTTTAGGGGGCAGCCGAACCAGGCCAAACCAGCCCAGCCAGCCACCCCCAGTAAAGAGCAAACCCTAGTCTAAATTCCCACCCAACCCTGTCCAACCCCTCCCCTCACCAGCTCCCTCCTGCCGCCGCCACCCTGGCCAACCCGTGCGCGCGTCGCACACCACCTGCCGCACTCCCACGCGTGTGGCCCCACCTCCCCACCGTTTCTCGCCTCTCTCCCGCACACCGCACATGCACGCGCAGTGCACCGCGCCAACACGCCACCCCACTCCCGTGACCGGCCCGCGCACCCCGGCCCCACTCCCTCGCTGTCGTGCACCGCTCTACCCGTGTGAGATCCCCACCAACCCCCGCGTCACGCCACCATCCCACCTACCGCTCCGCTCGGCCCCACCCACGACGTGACCCGCGTCGCTCGCCAGCTCCACCTGCTCCCCCTATCGATTCCTCCTCCCCACAGCACCTCGCCGTCGCCAGCGACGCCATCTACGAAGCCCTCTGCTACCCCATAGCACCGACCCCGCCTCTCCGTCTTGCCGGGCTCGGCCACATCCTGCCACCTCGCTTCCAGGGCCACCGTCTAGGTGCCCCGCTGCCCTGTCTCTTCCACCTCGCTAGGCCTGGCGGCCGCCGCCCTCGGCCCCCTTGCTCGCAGCGACCTCCTCTGCTCGCTCGCCGCAGCCGCCGTCGTGGGCCACCTCGGCTTCAACCGGATCACCATCGTCGACCGTGCGGATCTCGCCGCCATCATCTGCTATGCCACGTTGCCCGCTTCTGGCCGACCACGCCCTCCCCTTCTTCGTGGTCGCGCGCAGCAGAGCCTCCGCCGCTCAGCCTCCTTTTCCTCTGCACGACTCCGCCCTGAGCCGCCCACCGTCGCGGCCGTACGTGAGCCGCCCGAGCTCCTCCCCGGCCGCTCTGCCTCGCCTAGCACGCCGCCGCCTCGACCCTGTCATCCCGCTGTGCTGCCTCCTGTCAGCGCCGTGATGACCTCCTCTTCGAGCCCTGCCGGCCCCGCCTCAATGTCGCCATGGGCGCCTCTTCCCTCGCCCGACCCCAAGCTGCGACCGACTGCCGAACGCGTCGTCCCCACATTGGCCATCCTCGCGGCCTCACGGTGGAGCCACCCAGCATCGTCCGCCGTCACCCTCGGGACCCTCTACAGCACCGTGGCTGTCATCGTCGAACACATGTGTTGTGCACTGGCGTGTGTCTGTGTTGTTGTTGGTTGATGAACATGGTGTGTGTTTCTCTAGTGCAAACGAAGACCGCGTACTCCCCAAGTTCCTCTCAAGACCATCGTGGCACTGCTCAGAGACCGCCCTCGTGTTAAATCAAGTTCACAACCGACCGGACCCGAGAAATCGCGGTGCGGACGACAAGTTCTCTATCATGGATCCCGGAGACCCGTTCCTAGAGTCCGAAGACCGATCCCGCCAAGACCGAACCCCGGCATGCCAAGCTCTCCTCACGGGAACCGGTCAAGATGGAACATCAAGTCCTTCCCGGATGCAAGATCGATCCCCGTCGAACCCTGGACCCTGAGTCCGAACCCCGAACCCCTCGGAACCCAAGATCTCCCGGACCCAGATGTGTGACCCCTTTCCGAGCCTCTATTTTATAAATGCTATGGTCTGGGGGCATTATGCCGATTCACCGCATGATTAAATATGGATTCTATATGCGGGCTATTCTAGTCTTATATGAACCCCATTTAAATTTGTGTAGCGAACCAATGCCTTGTTTTGCCTGATAAGTCAACATTTAAATTGCGGGGTTTCTAAATAACTCGAACCTATTAATCAATTGTCGGGACCCCGGTTCCGCTTAATACTACCTAATTGCGTCGCATCTTGCCATGTCATGCATCATATCAGGATCATGCCAGTTCTTCCGCATTAGTTGTAACTGTTGCATCATTTGTTTCTTTTAGTGTTTTGCTTCTTCCCGGATAGAACGTTGAGATGTTGTGAGTTTCGACAAGTTCTTTGGATATATCTTCAGCAATGTTCTCTAGGCGAGCATTCTCCCCATTTCTACCTATTTTGCATTTATAGTCTTTACTTCCTCCTGTTGATCTATTGCTATCCGTGTCGTGATGCTTTAGTTTGCGTACACCAGTTATATCCCGTGCAGCCTCTAAATTGCCTCGGACACATCCTATTGCCTGTTGTATGATAGATAGTCAGCCTTGCGAGTCGTAGTTGCTTGCTTATGTGTTGCTTCGCGTTGTTGTCGTTCCACCGTTGACGGCAAGTTGGCACATGATAAATGGTGGAGATGCTTAATGGTGGAGATGATCATGCTTTTAAATACAACTATTAAATTGCTGGGATAACTAATGAAAGAGGCACCGGTGGGCTGTATATGCTATTTGGTTTTTCATGTCCATGTGTGTCCTGTAGGCCCCGAGTACCTGATACCTGTTCCTTGATTATTCGCACTATCCACATACGGGAGACTCTATGAATCCCCCTTAGCCAGAGCTTGATTCATTTTTATTTCTTGGGGCCACAAAGTAGTTTGGGGCTTTATTACCATCCTATACTTATGCCATGCTTTACTGCTTTATTTACGATTGTGCGTGGAGCACTTGTACTATTTTGGAACGTGGAATGTTTTCGCAGTATCGACAAGCCCAGTCACACTTTCGGGTTCCCAGTCGTTTACATCCATTGTCACAAACCTGGGTCCATTCCGGAGCCGTCCAACTTCGTTGCGAGTAGCTTAGTGGGGTGGCCCCCTGAAATATTTTATGAATCCTGTGATTGCTTTGTCATGAAAGCCTCGTTGGGTTTTGATTTGGTTTTTCCGAGGTTGATCGTGTGTGTGTTGCTATTTGTGCACCCCTGCAGGGTAAATCTTTCTGAAAGCCGTGTTCGCAGTTATGGACGACTTGGAGCACAGTATCTCGATCATAGACAAGCATAACTGAAGTGCTATAAATTTGACTTAATATGTGACTAGTAATCAGCTTCACTATAATGGAATGGATAATAAAAGTGCCAACAACTGGTGGAACTGGGGTGTATCGTGTCATGTTATACCTGCCTAGTAAGTATTGCAACTCCGATGGAATGAACTAAAAGTGCCAACAACTGATGGGTTTTGGGATTCCTCAGGACAATTATATCTAACTAGTAAATGTTCCAACTACCACGTAATGGTTAAGTAGAACTGCCCACTACTTATGCTTCAGGATGACTCATGCTATCTATATCTGATTAGTAAGTGCTGCAACTATAACAGAATGAGTAAAATTGCCAACTGTGTGAGTTCCTTGGTCCGACTTCCTCGTTTGGTCTCGAGGGGGAAATACCAGGATGGGTATGTTTGGTGTTAGTATCAGGTTGGAACCGAATAGGTCTTTCTTATCTCTCTCTAATAGTAGCCAGTTTTACGGAGTCTCTATAGGTTGTTTAGTGCTGCTGCTTCAGTCCACCATACCTATGTAGGCGAGAGCCGCCGAATTCTAGCCTCGTCGTGTACCGGCCTCAGTACTGACGCTCCTCTTTTTTTTGCCCTTTGTCGGCACCCCCTTTTGTTTTTAGCAGGTTTGCAATCGACGTCATTAGCAGGGTTACCCTTCCGGCTTGGCCTGGGCAGGGTTATGGAAGCCATTGGTTATTCTTCAGGGCTCTTAGCCCCATTTGCATCTTGTCCGTAGTCAGACGCTCTATTGTTTTCAAGGTGATTTGGATCTTTGTATAGTATATCTGTATTCTTGACTCATGGAGTCGTATTTGTATATATCTGTTCTACGGGTCCCATCGAGGACTGTTGTGTAATGGTATTACTTCATTTTCCACCCGCACGAAAGTGCCTGGTGGGCGTCCTTGAATCGTTTCTATGCGAGTTTGGCAGAAAGGGCTAAAACTTGCATAGGGCCGATTCGAGGGTGTTACAGAGTGGTATCAGAGCTCAGCAGTTACGATACCCCATTTGTCCAGCCTATAGGATAACCTAGCTAACGGCCGAAGTAGAGTGTTAAAACTATTTTGCAAAGATCGGTTGGATAGATCTGAATAGGTCTATTTTACTCCTTACCCCTCTGCTGTTCTCCTCTTACCTCTACGTGTTTTGATTCTACTCTCTTATCTTTTCTTCGAGTCCAGGATTTCCCGTGGTTGGGTTTCTATTGTACCTTCAGGGTTTTCGCTTCCTTCCTTTATAACGGTGGTTCTACAATCATCAATCTGCTTCTCGGCTGTTGTACCTTCATCCAATCTTTTGTCCTTGAACTCTTTATCCGTATGTGCCCCTTGACAGATATTTGTATCGTTGAAAAGCATATGAGAAGGATGAGCATTGGTGAAGTTGGAGTATACCTTGAGCATGTGTTGTTCATGCCAATGGAACCATCGCAAAACCTGATCATTGTGTCTTTTCGTACGATGTTTATTTGTATCTTCCGATGGTCCCCAATGCGATGACATCATCTACGCCAGATCCGATGAAGATCCTGCATCACCCCTCTTGTTCCGAACACCGCTTGTGAAGATCTTTAGTCTAAATCCCGAGAGTTGGTTGCACGATTCTGCGATTCATTTACAGAAGGATGCTTTGAGTACGGGATGGACTGATCACCCTACCCTCCTCTCACTGTGCACTTTTGTACATCGAATCAGGCAATCAAGCAATTTTACTCCGTCCACGGAAGGTAGAGGTGGCTTTATTTGTTGATACTTCTACCTTCGCCCTTTGTTCCCGGAGTGTTCTCTCGACGATCACGAACAACGACCTCTTGTTAGTGGTGTCGCGAGGATCTACACGAAGTGAGAAGATTCAGATCGTCGACCTTCTCCCCGGTACCATGAGGCGGATCTCGAGGGCGAGATCCATTGTTAGTGGTGTCGAATTGTGGCATCCCGCTAAAACCACTACTAGAAAATCGCCGTGTTTTGTGCATTGCATCATCATGACCGCATGCTCATGTCATCATTCCACATTGCATTTGAGCATCGTCATGTCATCATGCATATGTTTTGTCTAAAACTATTTTCTAAAAGCCTATATTTTGTTTTCTAAATATCCCCTGTCTTTATTTCAAACTAAAACCCCGGTCTCTACCGGATATTTTTATTTGTCTAAAAACAGATTACAAAAGTCTTTCAAATAAATAAATAAAAATTATATTATTTTTAGGGGGCAGCCGAACCAGGTCAAACCGGCCCAGCCGGCCACCCCCAGTAAAGAGCAAACCCTAGTCTAAATTCCCAGCCAACCTTGTCCAACCCCTCCCATCACCAGCTCCCTCCTGCCGCCGCCAACCTGGCCAACCCGTGCGCGCGTCGCACACCACCTGCCGCACTCCCACACGCGTGGCCCCACCTCCCCACCATTTCCCGCCTCTCTCCCGCACACCGCACATGCACGCGCAGTGCACCGCGCCAACACGCCACCCCACTCCCGTGACCGACCCGCGCACCCCGGCCCCACTCCCTCGCTGTCGTGCACCGCTCTACCCGTGTGCGATCCCCACCAACCCCCGCGTCACGCCACCATCCCACCTACCGCTCCGCTCGGCCCCACCCACGACGCGACCCGCGTCGCTCACCAGCTCCACCTGCCCCCCATCGATTCCTCCTCCCCACAGCACCTCGCCGTCGCCAGCGATGCCATCTACGATGCCCTCTGCTACCCCGCAGCGCCGACCCCGCCTCTCCGTCCAGCCGGGCTCGGCCGCATCCCGCCACCTCGCTTCCAGGGCCGCCGTCCAGGTGCCCCGCCGCCCCATCTCTTCCACCCGCCAGGCCTGGCCGCCGCCGCCCTCGGCCCCCTCGCTCTCAGCGACCTCCTCTGCTCGCGCATCGCAGCCGCCGTCGTGGGCCACCTCGGCTTCGACCGGAGCACCTTCGTCGACCGTGCAGATCTCGCCGCCATCATCTACTGCGCCACGTCGCCTGCTTTCGGCCGACCACGCCCTCCCCTTCCTCATGGTCGCGCTCGCAGCAGAGCCTCTGACGCTCAGCCTCCTTTTCCTCTACGCGACTCCGCCCTGAGCCGCCCACCCTCGTGGCCGCGTGTGAGCCGCCTGAGCTCCTCCCCGGCCGCTCTACCTCGCCTAGCGCGCCGCCGCCTCGACCCCATCGCTCGGCTCTGCTGCCTCCCATCACAGCCGGGCATTCTGCCGAGCCGGCCCTGCCTCGGTGTCGCCATGGCCTCCTCTTCCTCGTCGCAGCGCAGCAGACCGCCGACCCCCCGACCCCTAAGCCAGTCGACGCCGTCGTCCCCATTGGCGTCTTCCACGGCCTCTGTGTGAGCCACCCAGCGTCGTCTGCCATCACCCTCGGGACCCTCTGCAGCACCGTGGCTGTCATCGTCGAACACATGTGTTGTGCACTGGCGTGTGTCTGTGTTGTTGTTGGTTGATGAACATGGTGTGTGTTTCTCTAGTGCAACCAAAGACCGCGTACTCCCCAAGTTCCTCTCAAGACCATCGTGGCACCGCTTGGAGACCGCCCTCGTGTTAAATCAAGTTCACAACCGACTGGACCCGAGAAATCGCGGTGCGAATGACAAGTTCTCCATCATGGATCCTGGAGCCCCGTTTCCAGAGTCCGAAGACCGATCCCGCCAAGACCGAACCCCGGCACGCCAAGCTCTCCTGACGGGAACCGGTCAAGATGGAACATCAAGTCCTTCTTCCCGGATGCGAGATCGGTCCCCGTCGAACCCTGGACCCTGAGTCTGAACCCCGAACCCCCCGGAACCCAAGATCTCCCGGACCCAGATGTGTGACCCCTTTCCGAGCCTCTATTTTATAAATGCTATATATATAAACTATCGCATCTTAAATTGTTCATGCATATCTGTCTGTGGTTTGGGGGCATTATGCCGATTCACTGCATGATTAAATATGGAGTCTATATGCGGGCTATTCTAGTCTTATATGAACCCCATTTAAATTTGTGTAGCAAACCAATGCCTTGTTTTGCCTGATAAGTCAACATTTAAATTGCGGGATTTCTAAATAACTCGAACCTATTAATTAATTGTCGGGACCCCGGTTCCGCTTAATACTACCTAATTGCATCGCATCTTGCCATGTCATGCATCATATCAGGATCATGCCGGTTCTTCCGCATTAGTTGTAACTGTTGCATTGTTTCTTTCTTTTAGTGTTTTGCTTCTTCCCGAATAGGACATTGAGATGTTGTGAGTTTCAACATGTTCTTCGGATATATCTTCGGCAATGTTTTCTAGGCGAGCATTCTCCCCCTTTCTACCTATTTTGCATTTATAGTCTTTACTTCCTCCTGTTGATCTATTGCTATCCGTGTCGCGATGCTTTAGTTTCCGTACACCAGTTATATCCCGTGCAGCCTCTATATTGCCTTGGACACATCCTATTGCATGTTGTTTGATAGATAGTCAGCCTTATGAGTCGTAATTTCTTGCTTATGTATTGCTTCGCGTTGTTGTCGTTCCACCATTGACAGCAAGTTGGCACATGATAAATGGTGGAGATGCTTAATGGTGGAGATGATCATGATTTTAAATACAACTATTAAATTGCTGGGATAACTAATGAAAGAGGCACCGGTGGGCAGTATATGCTATTTGGTTTTTCATGTCCACTTGTGTCCCGTAGGCCCCGAGTACCTAATACCTGTTCCTTGATTATTCGCACTATCCATATACGGGAGACTCTATGAATCCCCCTTAGTCAGAGCTTGATTCATTTTTATTTCTTGGGGCCACAAATTAGTTTGGGGCTTTATTACTATCCTGTACTTATGCCATGCTTTACTGCTTTATTTACGATTGTGCGTGGAGCACCTGTACTGTTTTGGAACATGGAATGTTTTCACGGTATCGACAAGCTCAGTCACACTTTCGGGTTCCCAGTCGTTTACAACCATTATCACAAACACTGGGTCTGTTCCAGAGCTGGCCAACTTCGTTGCAGGTAACTTAGTGGGGAGGCCCCCTGAAATATTTTATGAATCCTATGATTGCTTTGTCATGAAAGCCTCGTTGGGTTTTGATTTGGTTTTTCCGAGGTTGATCATGTGTGTGTTGCTATTTGTGCACCCCTGCATGGTAAATCTTTCTGAAAGCCGTGTCCGCGGTTATGGACGACTTGGAGCATAGTATCTCGATCATAGACAAGCATAACTAAAGTAGTGCTATAAATTTGATTTAATATGTGACTAGTAATCAGCTTCACTACAATGGAATGGATAATAAAAGTGCCAACAACTGGTGGAACTGGGGTGTATCGTGTCATGTTATACCTGCCTAGTAAGTATCACAACTCCAATGGAATGAACTAAAAGTGCCAACAACTGCTGGGTTTTGGGATTCCCCAGGACAATTATATCTGACTAGTAAATGTTCCAACTACCACGGAATGGTTAACTAAAACTGCCCACTACTTATGCTTCAGGATGACTCATGCTATCTATATTTGATTAGTAAGTGCTGCAACTATAACGGATTGAGTAAAATTGCCAACTGTGTGAGTTCCTTGGTCCGACTTCCTCGTTTGGTCTCGAGGGGGAAATACCAGAATGGGTATGTTTGGTGTTAGTATCAGGTTGGAACCGAATAGGTCTTTCTTATCTCTCTCTAATAGTAGCCAGTTTTACTGAGTTTTGATAGGTTGTTTAGTGCTGTTGCGCTGCCGCTTCAGTCCACCATACCTATGTAGGCGAGAGCCGCCGAATTCTATCCTCGCCATGTACTGGCCTCAGTACTGACGCTCCTCTTTTTTCTTTGCCCTTTGTCGGCACCCCCTTTTGTTTTTAGCAGGTTTGCGATCAAGGTCGTTAGCAGGGTTACCCTTCCAGCTTGGCCTGGGCAGGGTTATGGATGCCATTGGTTATTCTTTAGGGCTCTTAGCCCCATTTGCATCTTGTCCGTAGTCGGACGCTCTATTGTTTTCAAGGTGATTTGGATCTTTGTATAGTATATCTGTATTCTTGACTCATGGAGACGTATTTGTATATATCTGTTCTGTGGGTCCCATCAAGGACTGTTGTGTAATGGTATTACTTCGTTTTCCACCCGCACGAAAGTGCCTGGTGGGCGTCCTTGAATCGTTTCTATGCGGGTTTGGCGGAAAGGGCTAAAACTTGCATAGGGCCGATTCGAGGGTGTTACACGCTTCCTATTCTATGAGGCACTTGTTTCTTTCTTTCTTTTTCTTCCTTTTCTCCTTTTCTATTTTTTCTCTTTTTCTTTTATTTTTCACTTGTCTCTTCCTTGTGCCAACAACTATACAAGATAACTATATGAGATAGCGCGCTCACAACTTTTGCTCGGTATTCTACAAGTATCAAATGTGCATAGCCCAAGCAATCATAGGAGGAACTAGTCTCAAAAGGTGTTTGTTGAACGCAAAAATAGTGTAACTCACAAAGGGATGCAAGTGGGTAGAAGTCGCGGAATTTTTATACCTTTCGTCGCCGATCTTCACCCTTTATTGGTAGGTCCCGCCTTACTCACGGAATTTGGAAGGAGTATATAGCATGAACCATAGATATGATTATGTAGAGCTCTTTCTCCTCTTCAAAACAAGCTAAAGAACACCAAAATCCGAGTTCGTATGCAAAAGTTATGCTTAAAACCGTGAAGCGGATTTTTCTGTCAGCAGGGGGCGGACATTTCAGGGCGCGCAGGCCGGACAGTCCGGCCGGGGCGGAGATTCCGGTCCGTTTATGCCGGATACTCTGGTGGGGCGGATATTCCGGTCCATTTAGACCGGACAGTCCGGTCCGTTCGAACCAGAACTTTCAGAACACGAACGGGAAGAGTTTTGGCGGAAAAACTCGACCCAAAACCTCAAATTGATGGGGGAAATCAAGGAATTAGGCTATGGAAACGCAGAGGAAGGTAGATCAACAAGTTTAGCAAGTAATCCATGGATCAAAACCTACCAAAACACACTCAAATCACTGATCGATCCAAAACACGAATTGGGGCTATTTTTGGTGGAATTTTCGAATTTATGGGGAAAAAGACCAACTCGAGGAGAAATTCATGGCAACCAAAAGCTACTGATACCAGATGTTATAGGGTAACCCCGTGGGTGGCCCGATCTTTATGGATCTCGTGGTCAAATCGATGGGAAAGCAAGGGGAAATGGAGAAGGTAGCGGAAGCGGACGCAGACCTCGCGAAGAACACGATGAATACATGAAAAACTCACACGATACAAGGCCGATTTCTCTCACCGGTGGCCACCGGTCCGATAGAATCCTTGCAAGGAAAGATCGGTCAACGTGCTCCCGTCAATCCCAAGCGGAAATAGAATAACACCTTGGAGAGGGTCTTGACAACTACGCTCACGCACTCGTAAACGTATGCCTTGTACAACGAGGGAGGCGCGATGCAAACTCCAATGAGGTGGTGATGATAGTCGATCCCCTTTGGTAGAAGGGGATGAGGCAAAACTAGAGATTTCACAATGTCTTTAGTCTATCATCTATGCCTAAGGGATACAATGAGGGGTGGGGGCTCTATATATAGGACAATCACAAGTTCATTGGTAGTTTGGGCATAAAACTAGGGTTTGGTATAGAATAGAGGGGTACATGGGCCAAGGGCCCAGATGTTGGCTCGCAGGCCCATCACTTAGGCCGGACAGTCTGGGGTAATGTCCGGGTAGAGTTCGATGTAGCATACTGATTGTCCGCGCCAGGATGGGTCTGGGGAAGGCCGGACACTCCGGCGTGGTCGGGTCGGACACTTTGGTTGCACCAGACATTTCGGCTGGCATCGGGCGGACTCTCCGGGGCGATGACGGCGGAGTCTCTGGGCGATGATGGCGGAGACTCCGGTTCTGGAGCTGGCTGCTCCTGGTCCATCTTCTTGGTTGACTTGGGACGATCTTGGGGACTTGGAGTTGTAGATGTAGTAGCGTCCACAGGACGGGATGCATCATGCAATGTGAGGGCCCCCTGTTTCCATTACGCCAACAACAACTTACGGTGAAGGGATAATTGCCTTTCCAGAAAGGCGTAAAACCACCATACTTGATATTGTTCAGCTTGTTCTTAGAAAGAAGATTATCTTCTCCACAAAGTCATCTTCTCTCACGACCTCTCTCGGGTAACGGAGAGGGCTATTGGTATCAAGATAGGTAGCCATAAAAAGAGAGGTGGGTTGTAGAGGTTAGATTCTCTCTTTGATCCAGGGAGCCACTAAGATCATAAATCAGAGACGATGCTTGAGGATAATTAATCTATCAGCTAAATCTCGCACCACCGCTCATGCAAAATCTGCAGGACTAGAGTTAAGATTGTCAACTATCTCAAAGGAGGCCAGGGTACTTGGCGGAAGAGCATCCTCACCTACAGGAGAATTAGTCGGCACTAGAAATACATTTTTTGATAGTCCCTCACTTTGTAGATAAAGTGGGGACTAGGGTAGATCTTTTTTGCCAGCTTCTTGCCATAGTGGTGTAGTTGGAATGAGACAGTCGCGCAAGGTAGGAATCCGTCGTCGAATATCTGCTGCATGCAATAGATAGCTCTAACCAAAGTGCTAGAGATGGCAGAGTTCCGAGATAGCACTCGTAGCAGAACTTGTATGCGGATAGCTGGAGTATTTTTTGGCGGTGAGATTGTAGTGCCAGAGAAGCTACTGGAAGAACCTGTCACCCGACAGGGTGAAGCCACGGTCGACATGCAAGATAAACACTAAAACCAGAGCTCCAGTGCGCACAAAGACGATACGTACGCAGGTACATATTCGGCGACGGACGGCGGCGGCATTGTGACGGGATGCGCATTGGAAGCAACAGCAGGCTGGGATGCTCGCGCGCGGCACCGGGTCGCGCGTCGGGACTTTTTAGGAGAGGGAAGGGCGGCGGTTTGGGGTCTAATTTTCTGGTCGGTGCGCCTCCGGAATAGGCCAGCGAGGTGAAGCGCTAGCCCGCCCTCTACTGTGCCTGGTGCGACTTGGGGAAGAGATGGTCATGGGAGAAGCTGACGAGTCGGGTTGGAAGAGAGAAGAAAGGAAACGAACCGTTCATTTCTGGCTTTGTTAGGTGCGGGCATGGGAACGCGCTTGCCTAGTGGTGCCGCCTTCTAGTGGATCACGTCTTTCTTCAGAAGGGTGCCCTAGTCTTCCAGGGCCTGTAGCGCTTCCTCGGTGTCTGTGGTGCCTGTAGTACAGTCGAATCGGCCCTATGTAGATTTTTCTGATTCTTGTCAAACCCGCAAAAAAACAATTCGATGATACCCACCAAGCACTTGTGTGCGGTGAAAAATAAAATAATACCATTATAGAATAGTTCACGATAGAACCCACAAGAATATATATATATATATAGGAAAAATCCTTCTTACTCCTAGTTGTAGTTACACCCACGCCTCATATACTTCATACGAAAGTATATATGATACTTTATGAGTTAGAATATGTTCATATACTATATCTAAGATACTTTCAATTAAGTTACGTGAAAAAATTACAGGTTGACCCATAGTTGAACTATATATTCAAAATACCTTCTTATTTGTACATAAAAAGGAAGTATGTGCAAAAATCATACATACTACCAAAAAAGTAGTACGTATACTATGTAAGTATTATATACTTCATACTACGCGTACATACCCTTCGGTATGGTAGATACTGTCTAGATAGTGTGAAAAATCCTATATATATATAGAAAAATCTATTCTAAAACCAGTTGTAGAATATTAATCTACAACCGGCCGCCCTATATAGGAGCGAGCACCTAGGAATAACAAGAGAACGAGCGCACCAGGTTTTTTTCCTCCCATGCATGTACTTCTCCCGACCCCCGGTTCCTACTGTCTCCTACAAACCCCACGCTCCACCGCCTCTGATTCCACCGGCCACCGCCAATGCCCCTAATCCCACCGTCCGCCGTCGCCTCAGATGTTCCCGCCGCCGTCCCTAGGTCCCCCTCGTGGTGCCGCTGCCCTGATGCTCTGCATGCCACCACCTCGGATGCTCCCGTCGTCGTCCCCCTAGGTGCCCCTCCCGGTGTCGCCGCACCGATGCTCTGCATGCCGCCGCCTCAGATGCTCCTGCCGCCGTCCCCCATGTGCCCCTCGCAGTGCTACCGCTTCGGATGCTCCCGCCACCGTCCCCCAGGTTCCCCTTGCGGTGACGCTGCCCCCAATGCTCTGCATGCCGCCGCCTCAGATGCTCCCGACGCCATCGCCCAGGTGCCCCTCGCGGTGCCGCGTGACCTCCAGCTACCTGCTGCATGGCTTTGCTCCGGCCACACGCCATCCATCTTGTTCATGCCAGAACCGGCGAGCTACTGCATCGTGCCGACGAAGAAACCCCGATTTAGACTAAACCAACACACTTGTTTTAGATCTTTAATTCCCCTAATGCTACAATCCTTTTATCTTCACTTGATTTGCTCCAATCAGTGTGTGTAGAAGCAAATAATCAGGTTTGGAATTGTTATTCATATTCTATAGATGCTAACCAAAGTCTCTGATTTCGGGATTTGATTTATTTTGATAGTTAGAAAAAGTACACTTGCACATGAACACAAAGTGTAACCCATAGTTCTGTTGTGCAAAAAAATATTTGAATTCTTTTGTAAATTACTGCCTAGAACTGCATGCGCAGAACATGTTAACATGATGATGTAGATTTGTAAGATGGTTAAAAAATCCTGAATCAGAGACTTGCTTAGTGGAACCATTCTAAAAATCCTTTTTAACATGCACTCAGCTGCGATATCATGGGAAGTTTAGGTAGTCCGCGATAATTTTAGGCACGCTTCTACAGAAAGTTCAAGAAATTGCGTGAGCAATTCAGCTGCACTCGCAGAAAAGTTCAGACGCGATATCGCGGGAAATTCGGGTAGTCCGCGATAAGTTCAGGCGCGTTTCTGCGAAAAGTTCAAAAAATTGCGTGAGCATTTCAACTGCACTCGTGGAAAAGTTCAGGCGCGATATCGTGGAAAGTTCATGTAATGCATGGATATCTCAGCTGTGCTCGCAAGGAAAGCGATATCACGGGTAGTTCAGGTAGTCCACGATAAGTTCAGTCGTGCTTCCGCAGACAGTTCAGATCATGCACGGACATCTCAGCTGTGCTCGCAGGAAAAAAAGTTTAGGCACGATATCGCGGACAGTTCAGTTAGTCCATGATAAGTTCAAGCGTGCTTCTGCAAAATGTTCAGGTAATACACGGACATCTCAGCTGCGCTTGTAGGGAAAAAGTTCAGACGCGATATCGCGGACAGTTCATCTAGTCTGGAATAAGTTCAGGCGTGCTTCTACAGAAAGTTCAGGTAATGCATGGACATCTCAACTGCGCTCGCCGGAAAAAAATTCAGGCGCAATATCGCAAACAGTTCATGTAGTCTGGAATAAGTTTAGGCGTGATTTTGCGAAAAGTTTAGGACATCATAGCCATTTTTACTACATTTGTGAGGAACGAATAGTAATTTCAAAATTACACATAAACTATAAAGAATTACCAAAAATTATCTGAATAAATAACATGCGACTACTCAATATCTTTCCAATGACATATTATTTGAATCATTCTGATCTATGGTTAAAAAATCAACAAAATGGCATCCGTCCATGTTTTGAATACTTTAGAAATTCAGTATTTTCCAAATTATTCAAAAATCATGAGGAATTTGGAAAAACTTAAAACACGGAAAAGTTACGAAATTTCAATATCTATTCAACGCCATATTTTTTGCATCGTTCTGACAAACGGTTGAAAAATAGCATCACAAATTCGCTTACAACGCTTTTGATCATGGTTCAGCATTTTCAAAATTAAATTTAAACGGTAATGAATTTGAAAAAAGTTATAATATGAAAAAGTTATAGAATTTCTGTAGCTTTCCAACGGTATATTGTTTATACAATTCCGTAAAACGATTAATAAGAAGTTCAGACGCAATACAATGAGAAGTTCAGGCGCTATATACTAGTAAGTTCATGACTAGTTGTAGATTAATAATCTACAATAAGCGCTATATATATAACAATGAATCCTCGAGTCAAGAATACAAATATACATGTCAAAGATCCAAATCACATTGAAAATGGTACAACATCCGAGTACGGATAAGATGCAAAATGGACTAAGAGTCCTGAAGAATAACCAATGACGTCCATAACCCTGCCTATGCCAAGACGGAATAGTAACCTTACTAACGCCGTCGAACTCATGTCTGTCGAAGAAAAAAGAGTGTTGACAAAGGGAAATGGAAATAGGGAGCGGTCAATACTAAGGCTAGTACATGACGAGTCTTAGAATTCACCAGCTCTCGCCTACATGGGTATGGTGGACTGAAGCGGTAGAAAATCATGTAATAAACAACCTATAAAGACTCGATAAAATCATCTGCTATCAGAGAGGGATAAGAGAGACCTATTCGAAACCAACCTCATACTAACACCAAACTTAACCCATCTTGGAGTTTCTCCCTCGAGACAAAACGAGAAAGTTCTTCCAAGGAACTCACATAGTTGGAAATTTTATTAATCATTCATTTATAGTGGAAATACTTACTAGTCAGATATAGATAGCATAGAACATATCAATACCACCAGATGATGGGACTTTTAATTAACCATTCCATTGTAGTGGAGTTGATTATTAGTCATGTCATATTCAAATTTATAACACTACTTTAGTTTGAGTTATCTATTGTCGAGACACTATGCTCCAAGTAATCCATATCAATGGACACGGCTTTTCAAAAATATTTACCCTATAGGGGTGCACAGATCGCAACACACGCACAATCAGCCTCAGGAAAAACCAAACTAAAGCAAAAAGGCATCACGATAATGCATTCACAAGATTCAGAAATGATTTTAGGGGAGCACCCTACTAAACTACATACAATGAAGTCGACCGGGCTCCGAGACAGACCTAGAGTTTGCGTCAATGGTTGTAAACTATCAGGAACCAAAAAGTATGACTGGACTTGTCGATACTACGAAAATATTCCGCTTTCCAAAATTACAGTAGTAAACCGCTCCTTAAGAAATAGTAGTAAATAAAGCAGTAAAATATGGCATAAGTAAAGATACTAGTAAATCCCCAAACGTTTTATGGCCCCAAGAAATAAGATGTGAATCAAGCTCATGCGAAGGGGGTCCCATAAAGTCTCCCACATGTGCATAGTGCGATAGTCAAGAAACAATCATCAAGTACTCAAATCCTAGGTGGACACAAGTGCGAGGGATAAAAGCAAAATCTCAACTATTGCTCACCGGTGTCGCTTTATTATTTATATCTATTCCCAATATTTCTATTATCAAGTTGTAAGTAAAACCATGATCATCTCCACCATTAAGCATGTGACAACCTCCCAACAAACTATGGAACTCGATGACTCGAACCAACACCTGAGCAAGCAACTACGACTTGCAATGCCAACTATATACCAAAACAACGGGCAATAGAAAGTGACCAAGAAAATATATGATGCAAGAAGTATAAATGGTACGGAAACTAAAGCATCGCAACATGGATAGCAATATATAGAAGTAAAGCCACAAAATGAAAATAGGTAGCAGAGGGAGAATGCTCGCCTTGGAACCATTGCCGAAGATCCATATCCAAAGGACTTATAAACTCACAACATCTCATCACCGTCCTATCCAGGAAGAAGCAAAGCACTAAAAGGAAAAAAGCGATGCAACAATTATAACTAATGCAGAAGAATCGACAGGATCATGATATGATGCATGACATGGAAATTTAATGATGCAAACCATGTTGAAAAGATATCATTTGCATAGCACATTTATGATACAACATTAGTGAGGCATTATTAACAAGAAATGATTATTTTCCAATTTTATTTGTGCACTTTATTAATAAATTTCCTTGTAGTAACATATTATAAATGCATGAAACAAGAGAAAATGCATGTATGGAATGCATAGATGAAAAGGGCTCACCACGTTGATCGATTTATACATATTATTTGTCGAATTCCGATTTAAGAAATTAAATATATGAATTTATTAAGAACATGCCTTTTAACAGTATTTAAACAATTTCAAAAAATTAATTATTACAGAATTATTTTGGAAGGCATATTATTAATCCTTGCATTTTTACGATCAGAAAATATATATTACCTGCATTATTTGGATTTAGCAATAAAAAATTATTATTAAATGCATTCTAAATAGAAAAGGGCAATATTGTCAATAGTTGGAATAGCTAGGGGAATTTATGTAATTTTATGAAAATAGATTTCAATTCACATTTAAAAAACATTTACCTTTTGTTTTGAAAGTTTTTGCAAAATCCAAACAGATAAAAAGTTATGAATTAATTTGTATTTGAGAAGGTTTTGAAAAAATGTTTGAATTATATCTGGATAAAGAAAAGGAAATGAATTGGCTAGGCCGAAATGGATTATCTGCTGCACGGGGTAGATAATAGGTGATGGGCTGGTCCCCCGTACTGGCTCGGGAGGACGCCTGGTGAAGAAAATAATACTGGCCAGGGGCTTTTGGCAAAACCATACAGAACACGCCATGTTAACTCAAGCAGAAAATTGATTCGATCGACGCAAATTTGGGTAGCTGTACCGATATTTGTGCGATGATAACGAGCAAAACTTTGCAGATTTGGAGATGTCGTGTTGTAATAATATGAAAAGGGTTGTTAGATCTACAACTTTATTTTTAGGAAGTTTTCAAAAAAACGCATCGGAACATGCAGATCTGGGGGTGTTCTATGGGTGCAATCTCACTTAGGAAAGTCAAAATATGAAAAACAAAATTGACGCCAGGTACTGCACGGTCAGGCTAACTTCGGGAGATGATTCCGGGAGATTGAGAGATCCGATTTGAGTGATTCTTTGGAACCAAAAGAGGGGACATCGGAGAAATTATGGAGTGTCGATTGTCGTCGATGAAGTACGATGGTAACCGAAAACGAGGAGGAACAAGGGCCCGTGATCTCCTATTGTTGCTATCGGTGCACCCGGCCAGAGCGCGGTGCGCGTGCGTGGTGAGCACGTGCGTGCATGCTGAGCAGGGTGAAGGCGAGGCAAGGGCGAGGGGATGCAGGGAAAGGTTATCTCACCTAGGGTGTCGTCGGTGGCGTGGATGAGTTCGAGGACGAGGATGGAGTCGGCGTACTACAGCGGTGCTCACAGGATCCTCATGGGGAATATGCTGCTGGCTATTCTGGCTCCTCCTAATGTCTTAGTTTGACGCATGCGAGCACGATAGTGATTCTCCGCCACCCAACTCTTCCCGACGAAGGATAGCACGGCGGCACGAAGCTCCCCGAGCTCATGGTCGTGGCAGAAGGTGGAGACAACAGGGGAGGGAGAGAGGGGCGAGCTAGGGTTCGTGGACACCGCGCTCGAAGGGGATTAAGTAGGTGGCGCCCCCGCGTGCGGTGTTAGGGGCCTGGCGAGGATGACGGCTGGCGGACGCCCACCTGCTCCTCTCCATCAGGTTGCTGAGAGAGGAAATGAACGGGAGGAAGAGGATAAATAGTGACAGTGTTGAAGGTATACGGGCCATGTGGGCTGTGGCGAGCGGAGGAATGATGGCCCTAGGATGGGCCAATGTGGCACTAATAGGTGGGCTACTAGCTATTGTTTGGGCCAGGACAGGTCGGGCCGTAGGCCAGGCTCTTTTTACTTATTTTCTTGTTTTATTTATTTTGTTTGTATGATGTTTGTTTTATAGGGAGGTAAGAACAAAAGAGAGGCAAGAAGGACAAAAGTACTTGGGAAAGGGGTGCCCACATAAGCTCGTTTTGGGTATTTATACAAGGTAGTGATTTTAGGGTTTTCAAACAAGAAAAAACCATTTATAAATTAGTGAACCCTAGCAAAGGATTCTCAAACTTGTAGAAAACAAAATAGAGGATATGAAGAGGGAGAGACTATTTGAGGTAACAACAATACAAGCAAGACAAAACAAATGCAATAGTTGATATGATGCTCAAATGCAATGTGTCATGATGACTTGACCATGATATTATGATGTCATGATGCTCTTCTAGGAAGCGAGACCCGCTGCGTGCCAGGGTGCAAGATTCCCTACTATGGACGGGTGTCACGCGTGTCGTCCTACCCCGCATCGCAAGAAGATGAACCGTGCGTGCGAACTAGTCTCCCTACCAGCGTAAGAGTGCAGGACCGCGCTTGGTGAGAGGCATTCCCGAGTCGGCATGCCTTTGCACCCGCCAGGTTGCAGGACCCACGGAGATCCGACGTGGCGCTATGAGCCCATGTCAGCTAGGTTTCTCGTGGTCGTTGGATCCACCCAGAGCTGATATGGCAACGTAGACCTTAGATGACTGCGGTTTCTCATGGACACGGGGCTCATCTAGAGCCGACATGGCACCATAGAGTATAGCCAACCATGGTTCCTTGCAGCACAGGGACCCACGAACATCTGACGTGGCATCTTAGGCCGTACACATCCGTGTTTCCTCGCGGTAGGGGGAACGCGGACATCCGACATGGCATCATAGGCCCTGTAAGGACATGGTTCCTCATGACGGAGGGTCGAGCTAGTAGCATAGACTCTAGGTGTCGATGGTTTCTCGCGGTGATGTCTTGTGGTGGGTCGCGTTCGCGGATAGGCGTCTCAGGAGAGAGCTTGCATTGCAAGCCTTGCGGTTTCTTGGCAACATGTTGAGTATAAAAACCCTAGAGTCATTTTTCAGACTAACCATTCTTTAGCTCTCTCTTTTCTTCCTCTTCCTTTTCCTTGCTGCCAGGATGTTTCGGTTATCTCTAGTGGTTTGTCACAAGCGTCGTTCCGATTATCATACCTAGAACGGGTGTTGGGGCAACCCACCAGCATTAGCCATAATGTGTCTATGGTCAGATTCTCTTAAAACTCACCGCCGTAGCCCCGTCTCTATGCTCTTTTCCATCCTCTCTTCTTCTCCTGGTAGTGTCGTGCTTGCCTCGCAGGTACACCTCCACACATCGCTTCTTTCTCTCTTCATGTCTCAACTTTTCTCTCTGGGGCTTCTCTTGCGACACGGGAGGGAGACGAAGGCGTTAACTATCGGTAAGTACCACCTTCCGTCTTCTTCCTTTTCCGATTTATATTTTTTCCGACCTTTTTCTTTATCTTTTCATCATTTTTTCTTTCTTTTCCTATTTTCTTTCTTGCACGGTGTCTCTATATTTTTTGAAAACTCAAAAATTCAAATGCGAATCAGTCAAATGTGAACGTTCAATGCGATTACGTTGACGGTGAAACGTTGAATGCTACCATTCCAAATTAGAATGTTCGAACTCAACGAGATAAAAATGTAAAATGAAAGTTGTACATCTAGCGATGAAAGCGGATTAAGGAATGAAAGATGTTAACGTTGCTCAGAAAAGAAATGTTGAATAGCGAAAACGTTTATCAAGAATGTGTGGAATGCATGAACGTTGAACGGGAGTACAATGGCTACAAAACATTTCTTGCGAACGTGCAAAATCATATTGTACAAAATCACCAAGATGAAAAAGATTAAATGAAAGGTGGACGAATAATGCAGAAAATGGAACAAAGAGTGAGATGCGTCACCATTGCTCGGAAAATAAAAGTTATAAACCGAACATGTTGGATGCGAGTAAATCGTATTTGAATACGTTGAATGCAAGCATGTTGAATGCAAAAATAGCGAATCGTGTTGTTCAAACTCGATGAGATGAAAGAGTAAAATGAAAAACGGGCTAATAACCATGTAAACACTGGTTATTGCTGCTATGAGAAAAAGGAGACGATAACTGCAAGCGAGTAAGTTGAATGCTAAAACATTTAATGCAAGCACGTTGACTGTAGTTGCATTGAAAATCGAGATAGCTAGCAGATGAGTAGGTAGAAATTTAAAATGGGCAAAAATCTGAATACAACTATGTTTACTGCGGCTGGGTTGAAACTCGAGATACCCAGGCGAAGGAAAAATAGCAAATCGTGATTTTTGAGATCGACAAGATGAAAAAAGTAAAATGAGATCTAGATGAATAACAATGACGACTGAACAAAGAAGTTGACAGATAGCAAAGAAACACAAGCTTAAGGTAAATACAAAAAAATAGACACGAGTATATAAAATATAGGTAATTCTTGTCAATCTATGTCTTCTCTTAATTTAGTCTACTATCATCTTGTAAGGACTTGTCTAGGTTTCTCTTCTACCGACACTGTGTGCCTAAACGCATGTCCTAGATCAATCTCGCAAAATCATGGTTTGTTTGGTATCTATTGAAATATGTGTTGAATTATCGAAAGAAAACTCCAGAACAGACACACATTTGATTATTTATACCTGTTAGATTTTCCCAAATGTATGGTCTAAAGCATGCTGGTACACGCGCGGATCGATCAAAATGGTGAAGTGAGAAGCTATCAGATTATATAGAACATGTTCTGAATAATAGACAGATGGGCTCGAACATTTCGCTCACCACGTTTTGCCTAACAGGCTGATGGCCACTACGTGTTTCCTAATAGGCCGATGCTCTACAATATTTCATTCTATATAGTCATAAAATGGTGGGTTGATAGAATGGGACATTCTGTTTGTTGTGAAATTACATATTTTCCTAACATGCCGATGCTCAGCGATATTTCATTCCACGTGGTAAAAAACGGTGGGCTGGTAGACCTGAACATTTTGTTCGTTGTGGAATTACAAGGAATGGTTTTGGATGTTTTAGTCCCACCTCGCCAGTTTATGGGGAGTCCTACCAGTTTATATACCCAGTTGAGATGGCTTTCATCAGCGTCTATACATCTTCTTTTGGTAGAAGGTTGTTAACGTGACAGAGATTTCGACCACAAGAAGAAGTACATCCATCTTTTGCCAGTCTTATTGTCAATTTTACGTTAAAAATTTCACAACTATATTTTTTGCTTAACGGAGTGCCCTTCGACCGTGTCAGCATCTTCCCTATTTTCCATGATCTAAAAGTTTTTTTCTCGGTGTTCTTTGTCTAGGTTCTCTTCTATCGTGTCACCTTTGTCACGAACTTCAGTATCAGCACTCCGGAAGTATGTAAAGCTTCCGCGAGGTATGCACGAGTTTACGGTATTTTAATGCTTATAGACGATTCAATGTTCGTGTTAACATGTTGTAAATATATAGTCAAACGTTTTGTCTAACGTATGCGTCCTGGGGGCGCAAAGAGAAGTCTAATAATAAATAATTCTATTGATTAAATGATTATCATCAAGAAACGATTAAATCAAATTCACGACAGCAGCAACAAGTACATGCACAAACAGAGCTAGAACAAGTCTAATTATAGTTGTTTATTCAACAAGTCTACATACAATTTAAGAACAGATACACATCTCCAAAACAAGGTGGCTATATCAACTACTCCCTCCATCTCAAAAGTAAGTGATTTGCATTTGTCTAGGTTTATATGTATCTATACACTAATCACGTCTAGATGCATCTGAATTTAGACAAATCCAAGTCACTTATTTTAGGATAGAGGGAGTACAACTTTAGTCGACATCTCCAGGTTTCTTATCTTCTGTCACAAAAGGCTTCTCCTTATCTTCTATCATAGCACCAGCATCTAATGGAATTAGATCATGATATACATAAACTGTAGAGGAAATGTAGTGGAAGGAAATATCTTGTCAATAAAAATGAAAAGTTACCTAGAAGAGGGAACATATATAATCTACTTCAGCGGTAGTTGCATCGAGAAAGAAAACTTTTTGGTAGAATGGTGAGCAATGCCAAGAAATTACTTAAATTCTCAGGCTGGTGGCAACACTGCCACCCCTCCTCCGTCCCATCGCGTTGAATGCGCTAGAGCTCGAGCACATCTGATAGCGCGGTGCTCTTGGTACTCTCGTAGTAGAGGAAGAAGGGGATGGGAGGAGCAAAGGAAGAACGAAGAATGGGGAGGGACTCAGCTCTGGCTCTCTCCTCCTATTTAAATACTCGGGTTAAGAAGTAAATCAGTCGAATATGGCTGATTATGAAACTAAATCATACAAATAAAGTGGGTTTACTGTTAATATCAGTAACGGATCTCAGAAATCGATGGGACAATCACACTTATCCTGCCGTGCCATTAGCCACGTCACCGAATAGTGCGGGGAAGAAATCGAGGAGACGCATAGGAAAAGATGCAATGATGATTTTGTGCATCGATCCCTGCGCGCGTTAGTCGACGGCCTTGAAGCGCCCCATTAGTTAAGTCTCTATCAGAGACAAGCACAAGAATCCAAAATTGAAAGGATGCCTTGATGAACAATGACATCATCAGTTCTGAGTCGGCATAAAGAAAAAACATTCCACGGAAGAACATAGTTGGCGCAACAAAGAGTCGGCAGAAAGCAGAACATTTTCTTAACTGGCGTAGACTTGCATTGTCTTTGTTTTGTTTCAGGAGCTCATCATGTTCCAAAGTAAACCCACATTTGCAGTCAAATTAATGTAAAGACAAGAAGAGATAGAAGTCGGTTGATGGTACTCGAGGAGATCGGGGGCTAATTTCGGAGATATGTCAAGCTAGGTATGCTCAGTAGGCCAAATAAAGCATAGACATGGACGGCCCATGGATGCTTCCGATGGGCTTACACAGAAGAACAAGTTCTAAGCTGGATAAGGTACAAAACCTTAGTTCGTTCATAATATCCACAGACTGTGAGGATACTAAGGACTTGGAGTACAGAGCAAGGAAGGTTTAGTCGGTATCTGCTTGGACTAGGAGGTAGAACAATAGATAATAGTCAATCTTGGAAGGATAGCATTATAAAACCCATCAACAAACACACAGATCTAAGTTAGAGGAACTTTGTAACTTGATACAAATATCAGTATAGAAAAGTAGGAGTAGGCCTTTACCTCCAAGAGTGAGGGGACGAACTTGGGTAACTCGTTTGTAACAATCTCGACCCTGATCCTCCTAATGTCGTCATTCCCTACTTCATTGGTCCCTCTCGCGATGATATCTGCCATGGTAATCCGAAGGCAACGATGACCGCCTCCTCTCTGTACAAGTATGTTGGATAATAAATTTGATAGTTGTGATTGCTGGCTACATATCTTTTATTTTCAAACCGGCCTGTTGAAAATTTCATACATTAATATATATACATGCATAAGGATTCGAACTGACTTCAATACATGTGAACTGGGTGTGTTGTCAGTACACCAGAAACAATATCGGCTAGTATAATGTTAAGAAAAGTTACTAAGTATGCACGGTATACATCTTTGTCTTCTTAGATAGATTACCTTCGTGAACATTTATCTCGTTTTAAAATGAAAAGGAAGTGGAGTATGTTGTGACTATGCTAGGAAAAATACAGGTCAACTGAGCACATCGCCACTATGCCAGAAACCTTATATGCTAATATAATGTTAAGAAAAGTGACACTAAGTATTGTATACATATTTATGTATGTAAATGTTTATCTCACTAAAAATGAAAAGAATGTGCTCTGGATGAATTGTCCATAAAAAATTTACATGGTGTATATAAACAAATTTTGTAGGTGAAGCTTGGCCTAGGTTTTATTGGAATCGTACGGAAAATGCTAAATTAAGAAGATTTTTGGCAATCTAAAAAAGGTTTGGGCAAATATTATAAACCTATGGAATATTTATCATGGGCTCCTTAGCGGAACTTCAATGTGTTGCATGGCCAAAAAACGTTTTGGAGGTTTTGGGCCAGACTGGGGGGAAGTGCGGGCTAATTGTTCATGAGGTCCGTAGTAAAAATTCAATGTACTCAATAAGTTGGGGGTCAGCGATCCACCTGACCCTAGAAGCCCAAATTACCAAGATTTTGGGTCAAGGTGGGGGTGAATGGACTATTTTTCATGAGTTCCTTAGTGAAAATTTAATGTACTAGGTACCATAAAAAAATACTCCAAGTTCGGTCAACGGCTCTGCTCACCTAAGGCTAATTAATGAAAAAAATTGCCGAACTGAGGGTAAAATAGTTGGTTTTGTAGGCTCCATAGGAAAAATACAATGTAGCATTATTAATGTTTTTACCTAGGAAATAACTTGGGTATCCCAGGATTTAAAACAGAAAATAATGCTAGAAAGAGTTTGACTAATTGACATAAAATTATGTCATACCAAGTCTTACATCTCGCAATTATCTTTTGAGCAAATGTTGTATTTCAAGATGGTTTGGGTGGATTCGAATCTGCATAGTCGATTCGTTGAACTTGAAACCATGTAATCAATATAAAATTTAGATGATAGGTACATGGTGGCCTGGACTTTCCTAGCTTTAGACGCCTCTGGTACGCACCAGCTTATACAAATCATTCGAAGTTGTATGCTTTGGTATAATCCAATTAATGCACGCTGCAATTAGCACCAACATGTGTGGCTCGGTGCAATGAAAAAACAAACAAATGTTGTTACAATGCAAAAGGCACAACTACTTTAGACTCCACATGTTCAGTTCACAGTTTCGCACAGAATATAACTAGTCGTACAATAGCACATCTGAGCACTTCTTCATTTCACATATAGTGGAGTGGATTGAGTGCAAATCCATTAATTAGTACTTGAAATTATGTAGAACTAGACCCTGCCTGGCCCATTGAGCCACAAATAGGAGCAGGCCCTGTGCCATTGACTCTTCCGAACTACATAGGGAAGATGTTAGAGAAATATCTCCCTTTGTGATTCTTGAAGTGGAGCAAACATTGAACATGCACAAGAACACGATGCTTGAAAATAGAGTAGTGGCCTCTCAAATTGTGACTACAGCGCACCATCGACCATTAGCGATTCATGCACCCGCAAATCAACAGAGAGGACCTTCAGAACGTGTGAAGGTTCCTTCAACCATGCAACCACCGATAGACACCAGCAGTCTCTCGAAGGAAATATCTTCATAAGCTCATCGTTGAAACCATTTAGCACCTCCTTCGCCATCACGGCAAGTCGTCCAAGGTCAGCTTCGTCAAAAAAGGTAACTCAGAGGAATCTGAGGCACCCCAACCTAGGTGCCACCATGAAAAGTTAACCTGCCCTCCCAAGCAAATAATAGGGATTCCTTGAACACAAGACTGCATTCAGCCTCCCTCTAGAGTGTAACCATAAAATCCACCGGGGGCACACAAACTTCAATGAGAAAATCACGTGATTGGATGTCGTGGATAGACTCCATAACATTACAAGGTCTTCCAGCAACGTCGCGGGATGATGCCATTCCAATGTAGCCATGAGGGGTTTCTAGTGATACTCGTAGTCCCATGCCGACATGTTGGCGTTCATCGACAGAGAGCATTGCCTAAGAGAAGGATGTAGCTCGGGGTCATCGTATCAGAGTGGTTTCCAGTAGTCGTAGGGGAACGACATGGATGTGATGGCAACGCTTGGTATTGGGCAATGTTGGTGCGAGGGAGGAACAGGGGATTTGGGATTTTGGGGTGCGTGGTGGGTGGGGGCGGACTATGGAGGAATGAGGATACATATAGTACAAGAAGTAATTTCACGGTAGCGCCAAAATGTTTTAGCCAAAGCAAAAACAAATCAGGCCGTACCAAAAGTATGCCATGTATCTATGACATGTGGGGTCTGCATGAACATAAGCAGTTATCATCCTGAGCCCTCGATCAATTAGGGCCCAATTAAGGCATGCTTTGTCACCTCCATGAAGAACATATAAGACTACAAGGACATACTTTCCTTTCTTCTAAGATAAAACAAGGAATTTTCCTATGAAACACAAAGCTATATGAAGTGTGCATATATATATGATGTATATAAAATCCAGTAACAGTTCTAATAATTATAGTACAGAAATGATGCTAAAAAATAAGCACTACTACATGGATTATAACGTGGAAGGCATGAAGTACGAAAGCATGCCAGGGCAAAAATTGATGAGAAGATGAAGAAAAATAACAAGCCTCAAGGAAAAGAAAAGAAAGCTAGTGGAGCTACCCCAGCATGTAAAGAGGAAGTGGAAATAATCCTATTCCCCAATGATTACAATAATAAGTATTTTAGTTTTTGTCCTAGTGAATGTGATACTGTGGTTTTGGAACTTATGTAATTTCTTGCACTTGCTCTTTTGTGTTGGACACATGTTAGTGGTTTGTTTTGTGACTACTATTAATAAGTTATTGTTGTAGGAAGTTACTATCCTATTGCTGTTGGTTGACGAGTGTTTTTTTGTGGATAAATGAGGTATTTTACATATTATTGGTATTGGCACTGAACTATTTCAGTCAGCCATTCAAAACAGGCATATCCTATTTGAGTCTTTATGGATCACAATAGATTAATAATGAACTGGAACATTAGGGTTATAAATTCTAAAAAAAGTGGATTGCTCTTTCAAACAAAATTAATGGAAGTGGTTGTGATATCATCTGCTTACAAGAAACAAAAATATAAAAGTTTGATCTAGAATATATCAAAAATGTTTGCCTAAGGAAATATAATAAATTTGAATACCTGCCATCTCTTGGGGCCTCTGGGGAAATAATAATTATCTGGAATGGTAGCATTTTCATAGGTGAAATATCTTTCCCAAATGAATTTCCTATTTTTGTGAAATTCACAAGTAATCATTCAAATGAGGAATGGATCCTTACCAACATATATGGCCCCTATCAAATTGAGAGGCAAGCTCATTTTCTTGATAGGTTCTCAAATATAGAAATGCATGTTGACCTAGATTGGATAGTAGTGGGTTCTTCATATGATGTATCCCAACACATGGCAATCACCATTGGTCCACATCATGAAACGGCCACCATTCCTACAAAGGTGAATTCCTTCCGTCTTTTACCTTCCTTTGGTTATCATGTGAATGGGGCCCTACTTGATACAATTGCCTATTGTATGACTAGGACCATGTCCCTGTTGCCAAGAAGAGGAGATACAGATTCCCAGGAGCCCAGACACCCCAAGTAAGAGGCCTGAAAGAGAAGGAGAAAGAGGAGATACAGATTCCCAGGAGCCAAGATACCCCAAGTAAGAGGCCTGAAAGAGAAGGAGAAAGAAGTAGCTGAAGCTACACCGGAGTCTCTGGCCTTCAACACTGTTGTCACTGGCCGGCGCAGCCCAAAGTTTATACAACCACTCTATGGCTCAAGTCTCCGGCCCAACTTCTGGAAGCTACATCGAGTTACCCGGAGTCTACTCCAGAGATGACACCAGAGTCTCCGGTCCCTGCACACCAGAGTCTTTGGCCTGAGTGACACAGGCTTGCGAGCCTCAAGATGGACCTAGCCCATGTAACGCCACAAACTCCCATTTAATGCCTAAACTACCCTTAGATCGTGGCTGGCATATATATATGCCACCAACCCTTCCTAGAAAGCATAGAGATGATTATGAACTGATGCATGTGCCTACCCCTGGATGGGAACCTCCTCTCTATAGTAAATCTATGAGTTGTACAAGTCCTACATCTTGCGAGTGCGTGAGTGTAGACGTCAAGACCCTCCCCAAGTGTTTGGTGTCTCCTTGTCAAGGATTCTAGTAGTGCTTGGTCTCTCCCTCTGGACGGGCGGGGAAGACAAAAGTGGCATAGATCTGAAATATTGTCCAAATATTTTCAGATATTTACCGCTAAGTACTAGCCTCGGACGTTTGCAAGTGTAAAATGTCTCTAAGAACATCCATTCTCCGAATATTTCACATTTTTGCCGCCAAGTACTAGGCGACTGGTAATTTGAAAAGAGCTAATATTCGAACTCCAGATATATTCGGAACTCTAGCATTTGATTATCCTAAAATTTGAGTATTATTATTAATTTAAAGGAAAAGAAAGGTGTGTATACATGCTTGCTAGAGTGAAATCGAGTCCCCTAAGACTAAATGAGGTTCATAAATTGAATAAAATAATTGGCGTAGTACAAACCTTGGATCTTTACCCTAAAAGGCATGATGACTAGTGTTGATGCGCTTAGCTGCAAAGAAATAAGGTGCAAGTATTTGAATTTGACTAATTCAAATGTTTAATCACAAGTGGGATCATTTGGTTACTTAATTATGAAATTTTCACCAATATAACATTTTTTCATGTATTCTTTGAAGGAAATATCGTTGAGTGAATATTGACATCCAGATATGTTTAGAACTCCGGATTTTGTTAATCCTAAAATTTGAGAATAATTCATAATTTAAAGGCAAAGTAATGTGTTTACACATGCTTGCTAGAGTGAAATTGAGTCCTAAGAGCAAATGAGTTTCATACATCGAAGAAAATATATGGCATAGTACATGTGTACATCAAAGACTGAAATTGAGTCCTAAGAGTAAATGAGGTTCATACATGCTGCACATGCCGATATGAGATCATTTAGTTACTTCAATATGAATTTTCCACCAATTTAAAATCTTGTTGATGTATTCCTTGACCGAGCACTAGAAATATTTGGTAGTGTGCATGAGCATGATTAGTAATATAATTGAACACTGGAAATTTGAAGGAACTCCATATAAAGGAGTAGATTAATATATATATATATAGACGAGGTTCTTATAATTAATAGTTCAACAACCACTAGAGACACTATGGATATTGTCTTACATACAACCAGGTAATAATTAACTTAAACAAAATATAAGCATGGGAAGCAGCAGGAGGGATATAGAGATGCCTAGTAGGGGTAGCAGCAGGAGCATGGATCATCCTTCTCAGGGGAAACAGGCCAGTCCTAACATATTCCCGGAGGAATTTGCCATAGGCTGCGTGCCGCGCCAAGGTCTTCCGCTGGTGCTTTCGGCCTTTGATTTTGCCAACGTCCACTGTGTGCTAGATCATGCTATCGATGTCTGTGTTGATGACTCTTCCAAAGACACTACAAGAAAAGTTTCCTTCCGCAATGACTTGGCCTGATGGTCGTTGTAGGAGGGGCGTCTTCCACGACGAATTTCTTGGCTCGACCGTGGTTGATGGAAAACTTTTTTTCCGATTTCGCGGCCCTCTACTACGACGGAACCGCTAAAAACCTGGAGGAAGCTCGGCCAGCGCATGGCAGAAGCAAGATTTTCGTTTCCTCGCGCGATGTTGACTCGCCGAAGTCCTATGAGGTGTGTGGGTCTTGGACATCAGTGTCTCTAGCAGACCATACTTTTCTATCACGCCTCTCTGATTTGAACTCGATAACGATGCTCGATGTGTTTGTCGTTTAGTCAGTCTGCTGGGTCCTACATGCTAGCCTCTCATTAGAAGAATCATGTGTACGATGGAATTTTTCCTACGCCCGCGCTACCCTGTTCTGAACTTGATAGCGTTGCTCGATGCATCTGTCGTTTAATCACACTGCTGGGTCCCACATGTCATCCTCTCATTAGAAGAGACTTCTGCATGATGGAATTTTTTTCCTTGGCTATTGCCTCCCTGATTTCAACTCGATAACATTGCTCGATCTCTCTACCGTGTAGTCACACTACTGGGTCCCCCATGTCAGCCTCACATTACAAGAATCATATGTATGATGGAATTTGTTTCTTCGCTCGTGCTATCCTGTTTTGAACTTGATAGCACTGCTCGATGCATCTACCGTTTAATCAAACTCCTAGACCCCACATGTCATCATCTCATTAGAAGAAACGTGTGTATGATAGAATTTTTTCCCTCGGCCGCCCCTCCATGTTCCGAACTTGATAGCGTTGGTCGCTGCATGTACCGTTTAATCATGCTGCTGGGTGATAGCTGTGAGATTCAACACATTTTTGATGGCTTTTATTGATGGCTTTCTCCCGGATTTGATCGTTTTCTGGCTTTACCTAACACTAATACTTTGGTAACAAAGAAAACTTGGTTTGTAATGTGTTTTTTAGGTTCTAAACATCAACAGAAGGATTTAACTAGAGAAATACAATATTCTGGAGACAAACAAGCAAGTCTCAATTTCGAAGCACGCGACGGGAGCTCACATAAGCTTTAACGAGCAAATATACGGCGGGAATATTTTTCCGGTCGTATAGTTGTCGCCGCCTCTGTCTTGTCAAAAGGGACAACTTCCGTGAAGGGAAGGGGAGCAAAAACACAACACAACAACCGCCATACCATCAAGAAGGGAGAAAGAAGAGATCCGGAGAAGAAGGATAAGATGTTCTTCATCTTGCTCCACGATCTTCGACCTCCTAGCCAATACACCCCCATAGCCACTACTTGTACTTGAGAGAGAGAGAGGGATCTCCACCTTGGAAAACTAGGGTTTGAGATTATTTCTTCCCATCTTGAATTGTGTTGGATATTTTTCTATTCTTATTGTGGATCTCCATGGTAGTACAAAGACGAATTCCCTTTATTTGATTATATTGATGATCCGTTCTTCTCTCATGTGTGAGTAATCCCCTTGGGCGTGGGAGATGTAGGGGATTGGTGAGATGTGATGTGCCTTCATATATTTTCCGTTAGTTTGTGATTGATTCTAATTACTATATTATGTGTGCTTGACTATCTCTGGGATGCCTTTTTGGGGGGATACCCCTGGGTACGGTCACGCCAGGGTATAAAGGCCGAGTTAGCCGAGGTACAACATGGTCAAAGCAAGTGCTGGCCGGGTCTCCTCAAGGCAAGCCGACTTACGGGGTAACCCAGCCTGGCGGGTATTCACCTAGCACTAACCCGACTGACATAAAATGTATGTCAGCTATACTTAATTTACCATGTGTGTAGGTACCCTCGTAGCCGGGTTAGCCAAGCGCTAGCCGGGCTACCACTTGGCTTCAAAGAGAAGGAAGGAATCTCCCGCTGGTCAAAAGGTGGCCTCTATCCACTATAGCATGAGCGAAGCAAGCAGAGGGAAGGACCAGCGGGGCATGCCCGACAAAGGTGGCGTAGCGAGTGTCGGCTAACGTTACCAATGTCGGGTGACACCAAAAGCAAAGCAGCTCACAGAGGATTACGTCCATAGTCCGGACTAGCCGTTTAAAGTGAATAAAGAGGCATCTAGCTTTAACCAAAGGGCATATTTTGGGAATATGCCTCCACGTATGCCCTAACATTATAACCTGGGTTCCCCTATATAAGGAGCACCAGGGCCTCCATAGAAGGGGATCGATCATTCTATCTTGGAAGAACTCTAGAGCATTGTAGTGGGGGGGGGGGTAAGAGAACTAGTCTCCTTCTCACGAACAACTCAAGGAGCCCTTGTAATCCACCATTGATAGAGTGAAAATACAAACATCTGTGTGTGGAATCACCACACTATCCCTCCCTGGATTCCTCTAGTGCTCATTGGCCCCATCTTTAGCCTATCCATGGCATCTGCCGTGCCACCACCACGACATGCCTAATGCTTGTTGTCCAATTAAGGGACCAGACAACACGATACTTTATTCTACATAGATAAGATCTTGTTCTCTAGTGGACCGGCGACCCCCGGGTGACATGGGGATATCAATGGAAAGCTAGTTGACTCGAGGTTAACTAGTCTCCTTCTCACGAACAGCTCAAGGAGCCCTTGTAATCCCCCATTGATAGAGTGAAAATACAAACACATGTGTGTGGAATCACCACACTATCCCTCCCTGGATTCCTCTAGTGCTCATTGGCCCCATCTTTAGCCTATCCATGTCATCTGCCGTGCCACCACCACGACAGTTGGCACCCACCATGGGGCAAGCAGCGCTAGCAGGGGTAAAAATCCGGACGGGAAACATCTTCAGCACCGGCGAGCGCGTCGTCTCTGGGCTCGTTCAACACTTTGGAGCGCTGGACTACAATAGCAACAATGAGGGGAGCTTCGGCAAGAACCCTCCTCCATGCAACGACCTCTTCATCAAGCTTGGCGCACACAAGATCTACGTCGGCATCGACGAGTCCCGCTTACATCCACGGCACGTCGTCGAGGTCGGTGAGCCACCTCTCAGCGCGGTTCGCAGCATGCGTATCACTCACCCCGCAAGCTGCGTTGAGGTCATGATGACAACACCAGACACAGGAGCGAGCAAGGACCGAGCACTAGAGCCGGAAATGATGCCAAAATAGGCAGAGATCTAGATTCCCTCCACTAGAGAGGCCAGAGAATGTATTGCAGCAGGCAATAGACAGCTTAGCAACACCCATAGCGCCAGTAGTAGATCCAGCTCAGGCATAGGCCGAGTTAGAGGAAACTAGGAAGAAGATGCTAGCTGGTGTGAAGAAAGTAGCTGAGATGCAGCAGTCACTTAACATCACTCTGCGGGAGTATGCAAAGGCAAACCTTATAGATGGACTGAAAATCTGAGGTAGAAACTTGATTACTGAGATTGACAGGGAATATGTACCTAGGCTGGTTCTGACAGATATGATAGTAACTTCCGGACTGGAGAGTTGCAGTACCCTGGCTAAGACCCTCAGGGATGCCAATGTAGCTGGCTCCGAGTTAGAAGGTTTAACTGGAGAAGCACGAGAAAGGCAACAGGAAAGAGTTAACCACTTGTTGAAGGTAGCATGTCAACATAACGAGGAAATAAACAAGGCAAACCCGGCACAGCCCGGAGCATCTCACGTAGTTCACTCAGCAAGGAATAACCCAACCAAATCAGCAGGAGAAGCATCGTCCCCGGGTCACGGTCATAGAAGAGAGGAAGTGGTAACCCCGGGGAGACGAGATAAACAGACGGTCCCGTATGACCCGATAAGGGCAGGGAAAGGAAAATAGTGCAAGTTGATGAGGATCGCCATAGTGGTAGCCGAGGTGAAGCTGGCCGAGGTAACTGCAACCAAGGCAATGCCGGTTAGAGGAATGTTGTAAATGGCAATGCCGGACAGTGTAATCCAGCGGAAACATGGAAAAATGTGCCTTGGCAACATCAGAAGCAGTACACACCTCGGTAGGAGAGAAGTGCTGGCCAAGCAATGTAACTGCAAAATGCTCATCCGGATCAGGACAGATATAATGATGGTTATTCGACAATGGTAGAAGCCGGATACCCAAGACCAGAGCACCATGTGATTGGATCAAGATTGGGAAGCAGGAACCTACAGCCGGATGACGCAAGGCTGAAGCTAGATCGGATTTATAGGTCGGAGATGATCGAGGTGCTAGGTCCTCCGGGTCCGGCATACTTTGGACCTCGGATCATGAGGGAACCACCTATGCCAAACTTTTAGCTGGCCAGAGGAACAAAGACTTACGATGATAGCACAAAGCCGTAGGATTGGCTCATTGACTATGCAACTGCGGTTAAAATTGCAACATGAAATTTGAGATGGGCTGTGAGATATGCACCATAGATGTTGGAAGGACCGGCAAGGGTTTGGCTAAACAACTTGCCGCCAGGAAGTATCAACTGTTGGCTAGATTTTGAGGAGTTGTTCGTCAGCAACTTCTCAAGCACCTACAAGAGGCCTAATAGACCACAGACTTTTGAATTATGCAAGTAGAGACCAAATGAGCCAGACCGAGAATTTTTGACTCGGTGGTGTAATGTGCACAATTCGTGCGAGGGGGTAATTGAATCACAAGCTATAGCGTGGTTCGCCCAAGGTTGCAGCTATGGGAGTATTTTGTGGCAGAGGTTGCAGCGAGATATGCCAACCACACTGGTTGAGACGATCCGGATCGCGGATTCGTATGCCTTGGGAGACCCAACACAACCCCGGTTAATGTCAAGCGAGTCAAATAAAGAATACTATAATAGAGATGGTTCCAGATCATCCAGGAGGAATGATTTATGAGGTAAAAGAAGGGATGATCGTCCGGATTATCGGTACAGCTCACAGCAAGTGGCTGCTATGAACCGGGATCAGCCCAATGCCAGCGCTCGAAAATTGGAGGGCAACAGTGGTAATAAAAGAGTGAGGGTAAGAAGCCTTGGACCCCAGAATAGAAGAAACAGTGGCAGGAAAGAAAGGACCATCTGAGGTACACATTCAAGTCTATGCTAGATCAGCCATGCAAGTTCCATACGCCAAGTCCAAATAGTCTGGCAAACCACATGACCTGGCAATGTGAGTAGATGAGGAAGTTAGAGCAAGGTAGTTCGAGGAATGTTTGGGCACCTCGGCATGATGCACCTCGGCATGATGGACCTCGGAATGAAGCACCTCGGTAGCAATTGCTCACTGGGGGAAATGGACAGCAACTGATGTTGCCTCCACCTCCACCTCCACCGAGGTATGAGAATCATGAAAGGAGGGATGTTGTGCACCAAGTGAATAACGAACAGCAACCAGACCAAGGATATCACAGCAATGAGGGAAGAAACGAGTACAGAGAGCATCACTAGAGTTACTGTGTGTTTACCATAGAAGAAACTTACGAAAGAGCTTCTAGTGCTGACATATGGAGGTAAACGCAGTAATGCCAACTGTGGTAAGGTATATGCCTTGGTCGGATCAGGAGATTACTTGGAGTATCAAGGATCACCCAAAGCTTATGCCAAGTCCGAGAACTTACACATTGGTACAAGATCCGACGTTCATTGGGCCAAATATCAATGTGAGGTTCTCCAAGGTGCTGATAGACAACAGAAGTAGCATTAACATAATGTACAAGGATACCATGCACAAGTTGGGGATATCAGATAATATGCTCCAGGCAACAAGGACCACATTTCACGACATTGTGCTAGGTATCTCCTGTGAGCCAATTGGAAAAGTCCGGGTTGATGTGTTGTTCGGTACAAGGGACAATTGCCGGACTGAGAACTTGGAGTTTGAGATGGTAAACTTGGAGAGCGCATACCACGCATTACTTGGTAGGCCTGCTCTGAACAAGTTTATGGCAAGTACTCACATTAGTTACCTGAAAATAAAATTACCCGAACCAAGGGGGTGATCACCATAGCTGGGGACTTCAGGCGCTCTATTGAATGTGCTTCTCTCGGATCTAACCTGGACGAGTCACTTGTGATCGCTCAGGAGAAGAAGAAAATCCTGGAAGTAGCTGCACTAGCTCAGTCCGCACAGCAGCATATGCTGGCTCTGAGTAACCCGCATGGGAGTGTTTCATTTCAAGCGGCAAAAGATACGAAGAAAGTGCCTATTGATGATCAGTTTCCGGAGCGCATCGTAACCATTGGTGTCGGGTTAAGTGACAAATAGGAAAGCGAGCTCGTCAACTTCCTCCGTGAGAATCGGGACATCTTTGCTTGGTCTACACAGCACCTGCGCCGGTGAAGCAACCTCCCCGCCGCTTTGCCAAGGACGGGAGAAAAGCCATTAGAGAGGACTTAGCTTGGCTCCTTGCAGCCGAATTTATCATGGAGGTAATTTACCTGGATTGGCTCTCTAATCCGGTGCTCGTGGAGAAAAAGAAGGATGATCTGAATGTGGCAGTGGTATGGCGCATGTGTATCGATTACATGGACCTGAATATGGCATGTCCTAAAGATCCATTTCCGCTGCCAAGGATAGATCAGGTCATAGATTCAACTGCTGGGTGTGAGTTGTTGTCGTTCATAGATGCATACTCTGGTTTCCACCAGATACCCCTGAATCTGGATGATCAAAGAAATACTGCATTTATCACCCCGTATGGGGCTTATTGCTATCACACTATGCCGTCCGGATTACGTAATGCAGGAGCAACGTACCAACGATGCATGCAAAAAAGTTTACATGACCAAATAGGTCGGAATGTGCAAGTTTATGTGGATGATGTGGTGATAAAAACCAAGGAAAGCAAAACGCTCCTTGAGGATATCCAGCAAACATTCACAAACCTAAGGAGGTTCCGGATGAAACTTAACCCGGAAAAATGTACCTTTGGTGTGCCGGCAGGAAAATTACTCGGTTTCCTTGTATCCAGCCGAGGTATTGAAACCAATCCGACTAAAATCCAAGCTATAGAGAAAATGGAACTGCTAAAGTGTCTTAACGATGTGCAGAAGTTCACTAGTTTCCTGGCATCGTTAAGCTGGTTTGTAAGTCGGATGGGAGAGAAGGCATTGCCCCTCTACCAGTTAATGAAAAAGGTAGATAAATTTACATGGACACCGCAAGCTGATAGCACGTTCCAGGAGTTAAAAAAGATGCTATCCTCTGCACCAATATTAGCTGCTCCACTACCCAAGGAGCCAATGTTACTCTATATAGCCGCAAACAACCGAGTCATAAGTGCCATAATAGTAGTGGAACACGATGAGGAAGTAAAGTCGGTGCAAAGGCTGGTGTATTACTTGAGCAAGGTATTGTCGGCTTCAAAACAGAATTACCTGCACTATCAGAAGATGGTGTATGATGTGTATATGTCGGCTAAGAAAATCAAACACAACTTTGAGAAGCACCCCATAAAGGTGGTGTGTGAAGCACCAATATCCGAAATTATGGGTAATAAAGACTCTAGTGGCCGAATTGCAAAATGGGCAATTGAGTTAGCCCCGTATGCGCCGTAGTTTGATAGAAGAGATGCGATCAAGTCACAAGCAGTGGTGGATTTCTTTGTGTATTGGGCTGAGATGCGGTATGAACCACCTCTGCTGGATTCAAATTATTGGCGAATGCACTTGATGGATCAAAGCTAAAGGAAGGATTGGGGGTCGGGGTAGTTCTTACGTCGCCCAAGAAGGACCAGTTGAAATACGTCCTCCAGATCCATTTTAGCGCATGAAACAACATGTCTTAATAGAAAGCACTTGTGCATAGAGTCAAAGTAGCAAAGGAGGTAGGCATACGTCGGATACTATGTTTTGGTGATTTGGATTTGGTGGTACAGCAAGTATCTGGCAACTGGGATGCTCTAGATGCAAACATGGCACTTTATAGATTTTATGTCCAGAAGATAAGTGGTTTCTTCGAGGGGTGTGAATTCCATCACGCACCTTGAATTTAAAATGAGGCAGCTGATGTATTATCCAAGTTGGGGTCATCCCGGCAGGTAATCCCGCCAGGCATTGCATTGGAACACTTGAGGAAACCATATATTACTCCATCACTAGAATCCAAACCAATTTATATCCCATCCATCTCTGGATCAGAAGCCACTCCTTGGAAATAGACTGGGGAGGCACGTCAGCAAACCCGGGGACTGCTTCAGCAGACCCGAGGACTGCCTCGCATAACCCGGGGACTGTTCAGCTTAGTCCGGCTGGAGTTATGTCGGTGGATGCAATGGAAGTTGATGAGGAGCTTTTTTCCCATTCGAGCTATACCTGCATGGGCAAAGACGATATTTGAATTCCTAAAGGAGGAAACTTTGCTGGATGATGAGGTACTCTGAAGGCAAATCCAGAGGAGAGCAAAGGCATACACTATCATCAACGCCGAGCTATACAAAAGAAGTGTAACCACTATGCTGCAGCGATGCATAGACCTAGAAGAATGGCTTGACATACTCCGAGATATCCATCAAGGGGAATGTGGTCATCATGCATCCTCCAGAGCATTAGTGGAAAAAGCTTTACGACATGGATTTTATTGGCCAAGTGCCCTGGAACAAGAATAGGATCTGGTGAGGAAATGCAATGGCTGTCAGAGATACGCCACAAGAACCCATATGCCAATGTTAGAACTCAAAACCATCCACATTACCTGGCCATTTGCTGTGTGGTGCCTGGATATGGTAGGACCATTTAAGCTGGCAAGGGGAGGAATGAACCACATCTTGGTTATGGTGGATAAGTTTACCAAATGAATTGAGGTTAAGCCAATTACGAAATGTGATGGGGCAACAACAGTAACATTCCTCAAAGATATAATCTTGAGATATGGCTATCCCCACAGTATCATAACTGATAATGGCACAAATTTTGCTGAAGGAGCATTTGCGAGGTTCTGTCGAGAAAAGAAGATCCGGCTATATGTTGCCTCTGTAGCCCACCCCGCATCGAATGGACAAGTGGAAAGATCAATGGACTAGTGTCGTCCGAGATAAAACCCCGGCTCATTGAGCCACTGCAAAGATCAGCGGGTGCTGGATAGAAGAACTACCAGCAGTACTATGGAGTTTAAGAACAACTTGAATCAATCAACGGGCTATACGCCATTTTTTCTGATATATGGGGCAGAAGTTGTACTACCAGCCGACATAGAGCATGATTCACCAAGAGTCACCCAATATACAGAAGCCGAAGTGCGTGAAGCCCAGCAAAATGACATTGATCTGCTGGAAGAAGCGAGAGAACTGGCCTTGTCCCAATCCGCCATATATCAACGAAAGCTCCGACGCTACCATAGCCAGAGAGTAAACCCCCGAGTCTTCCGGGAAGGTGATGTCGTACTTCGGCTAGTGCAGCGCACTGCTGTCATGCATAAGTTATCCCCTCCATGGGAAGGACCTTTGATTGTAAGCAAAGCTTTGCACAATGATTCCTACTATCTTATTGATGCACATCCATAGGAGAAGAACAAGGCGGACAGGCCCAGAGAGGAATCTAAGCGTTCATGGAATGTAGCACTACTTCGTCCATTTTACACCTGATAAAGAGGTGAATGTATCCGAGTTACTCATATGTAGGTATGTATGTTGGCAATAAGCTTATCAATGAAACTTTGGCACCCTAGCAGAAACTCGGGGATTGCCTTAATAATTGTGTTTCCTGTCTTTATTTTTATACATGTCGTCTGGCTTAAATTGCTTATACCTTAGCCGGATTAGTAGTGTGTGAGCACCAAAAACCTAACTCTTCAACTTTTCTGTTGTCCAACAAGAATTGGCTTTATGGCAAGCAAGAAACAAGTTTGGAATAGCAAAGCACATGAAAAACGACTAAGGAAAGGAATATAATCGAGCCAACATTTGTTATTCGGACTAACCCTGTATTTACTTTATCTATATTACGTCATATTATTTTGAGCTAATCTCAAAGTTTCAAGTATTCTTAAGTCAATTTTTTGAACCTCGAACTCGTAAGTCAAAAACTGAATCAAGGTAGACGCGAGCTGAGTCATAAAATTGGAGGAGAAAAAAAAGGAAACTTGGGGACTTCGCCCACATTAATCTAGCATTAAAAACTTAGTAGCAAAACGAAACTAATTGTAGAAGAACAAACCATTGTGCATAGATACAACTACACCCGGCATACCGGGGATCTGATGAATATTGTTAAGTGTTTAATAGCTCAAGGAGAAGCAGCTGGAGCCGAATCATCGGTTGAGGGAGGAGGTACTTCGACATTAGTAGGCGGGGCACTAGCCTCGACCTCATCTTCGGGGTTAGCCTTATCATCCTCCGGGTCTTCAGCGTCATCGCCAAGCTCGGAGTCTTCCTCCTCATCCTCTTCACCCTTAGCACCCTCCGAAACATAACCATCATCAACTGCGTCGAGGTAGCTCGGACCCTCATTCCAGCTATGGCAAAAGGCATATTGGATAAGCTTATTAGCACAGGCCTTGCGTTGAGCAATGCACTCCGGATCATTGGACCACTTAGATCCGGTGCGCAGGCGATCAAGCAAGCCCATGTCTAGCTCTTCATACCAAGAGAGAACGAAGTTTAGTGCCGTATCAGCTCCGGCTCCCGCTGCAGATTCCCGCCATAGGTGCACCTAGGTCTCAAACTCCATCAGTTTTGCTATAAAACAGTGCTTCCTTTAGGGGTGGGCTCAGTGGGCCATAGAGCATTGAACATCCGAATTGCTGTCGGCGTAATGTCTGCGCCATATTTCTTCATGACTTTGATGCGGGTAGCGAGGCTCACCAACAAATCCTCCATGTCATAAGGAATAGACCCGATAGCAGGACTAGTTGGAATACCCAGCTGCAGGAGAGACATAGCCACAACAGTAGAAGCAAGAGATTCACTCTCTAGGAACTTGCTTGTGAGCAAAACGGAAAGTATCAATGAGTAAAAGCACATGACTAGGAGAAACAAACATTGTAAAAAGGAAAAGAACTCATGGGAGATGTGGCTGAGAATCCGAGTCAGCTCGTTATGCTCATCTGTATTTCTGGCCCGGAGCTTCTCGTATTCGGAGGTCACATACTTAAGTTTATGTCGGTTTCCTGTATCAAGTCATTGTCCTTGGAGATCTGGGTCTTCAGCCGCTCTTTCTCCTTAGAGAACTCATGATCAGCCTTGTCTAGCTCGGATTTATGTAGATCCTTGAATTTTTGGATTTTGGCATTCAATCGAGTTATCTTAGTGTCCTTAAGGCGCAGCTGGGTGATTTCATCATCATTTTTCTTCAGCTCGGCCTGGTGCTTCCCTATTTGTACGAGAAAGTGAAGCATCATGTCAGGGATGGCACGCTATCTTGAAGTGTAACTGCAATAGTGGGTTGACCCAGCAGAGCCGAGGTATAAATATCCGCCGAGTCAAGGAATGAGCACATAGTGGCTAAGTGAACAAGAGATTACCTTGGATCTCAGCCAAATTCTTGCACATGATTAAAGTTTCATCCTTGGCCTCAGCTGCATAATTCGGACAATAAGTTAATAAGGAGAGCAAATGAATCAAGGGAACAAAAATGGAAAGGTCGAAAGCAAAGAAATTTACCCTTCTTATGGTGATCAACCAACAACTTGCCGTATCTGGCACAAAGATCTTTGTATGAGTCTAGTAGGTGCTAGAACTCAGCAGTTCGGTGGTTGGTGGTGATCTGAAACAAGCCAATGTTAGTGCAGAAATAGCAAGAAAGATATCTGAAGTCTACAAGATCCGAGCCAAGTGGAACTTAACCCGGCTCTAGGTGTGTGGATATTCAAAGTCTACAAGATCCGGGCCAAGTGGAACTTAACCCGGCTCTAGGTGTGTGGATATTCGAAGTCTACAAGATCTAGGCCAAGTGGAACTTAACCCGGCTCTAGGTGTGTGGATATTCGAAGTCTGCAAGATCTGGGCCAAGTGGAACTTAACCCGGCTCTAGGTGTGTGGATATTCAAAGTCTGCAAGATCCGGGCCAAGTGGAACTTAGCCCGGCTCTAGGTGTGTGGATATTCAAAGCCTACAAGATCTGATCCAAGTGGAACTTAACCCGGCTCTAGGTCCGTGGATATTCGAAGTCTACAAGATCCGGGTCAAGTGGAACTTAACCCGGCTCTAGGTGTGTGGATATTCGAAGTATTTAAGATCCGGGCCAAGTGGGACTTAACCCGGCTCTAGGTGTGTGGATATTTGAAAATACTAAGGACTTACGCTAATTCTCTAAGAGCATTCGACCGAGTAATGAATTACTCCCTCAGAGGCTCGGATACTAATGGGTATATCTATAAGTGTTTGCATATATAAAAGGCATAACAGAAAAGAGATTACCTCCATCATCCAGTTAGCAAGGGAGATAGCCTTGGTAGCGGAGTTCATCTGAGCGTTGAACTCCGCCAAACCAAACTACTCCGGTAGATCATCCTACGGGTTAATAAACTCGGCGTTATTCCAATTATTGACGTACTCAATAAGTGTCAGGTTATAACTCTCCCCGCTGGGCGACTGGCTCATCACCAAGCCCTTGGCATGGGCCTCCCGCCTCGCGGACTAAGCAGTAGCTGGACTGGTATGCAAGGTCAGTTGCTTGCTGCTCTCAGATCCGGCAGTAGAACGGCTGGAGGTTGAATCCTTGGCTAGGTCGGTGGCCTTCTTTCTTTTTCTGGATGATTTTGGCTGCTACAGAGGAGCTTAGGCTGCCGCTCCAGATTTGGCTTGAGAGGCTGGCTGAAATATGTCTTTCATAGACACGGTTGATCTGGAGGCAACAGCTGGAGACTTCTTCTTGGAAGTGGGCTTTGACATGGCTATTGTTGTTCCTGATACTAGTGCTGCTGGTGCTGGTGCTGGTACTGGTGTTGTTGGTGCTGCTGGTGCTAGTACTGCTGATGCTGGTACTGAAGATACGGGAGAAACTGGAACAGAAGAAGAAATTATCTGGGGCGGTGCCGATGAAGCTGGCACCTCAAAGGTTGACGATTGTGGTGGAACAGAAAAGCTAGGGAGATCTGGCATCGCTGTATCCTCGGCGGCTCCACTGCCCCCCCGCATCGATGTTGCCCTCCTCATGGCGAGGTGGGCTCTGATCCGGCGCTGCCGCAGAATCCTCTTGAATAGGACTTAGCAGACGAACGTTGTCATCGCGGGGGGAGATGGGCCGCTCCGGATTGGAGAGGAGATGCTGGGGCCACTCTGGGGAATCACCCAGGGGCGCTGCAGAATTAGAGAACAACAAATAAGAGGGAGAAAGAAAGGCAGGTAAAAGGCAAAAGAAAAAGGAGCAAGACCCGGAAATGAATAGGGAAAGAAAAGTGACTTACTCATCCGAGGTTTGGGCGCTCTCCGGATGGTGCTCTTGGCCACAGGATTGGCCAGACCTTTGACCCTGGATTTCTTCTGCCTCTTCCTGGGCGGGGGCACCTCCGAAGCTATGGCGGAGGATGCCGGACGCTTCTGGGAAGGGGAAGGAGCCGGATCATCCATAGCAAGAGGAGGAACATCGTGGACCTGACCGGCCGGGTTAGCTGAAGATTCGGAGGTAACCGGAAACACGTAAGAGATGGGCACCGGATCAAGTACCTCCATAACCTCAACATCGGGGTCATCGTCATCCGGCCAATACCTTAGAGAAGAGTCCTTACCAGAGGTTCACTTGGTGCTATCTGGAGTGGGCAAGAACCTCTCTGAGTTAGGCTCCTCCATGTCCGGCTCTGCACGGTCCGCCACCCATTTGAGGGCTAGCTCCTTGCCGTCCTCAACTGTCTGCTGGAGAAACAACTGAGAGCAAAAGTACTAAATGGTTAAGTTAGGAAGCTATTTGACATACCGCAAGACTCGAAAAGAAAGCCAGGAGAGAGTGTACCTTAGGAGGAAAGTTGGCCAAGGTAAAGGGTGCAAGCCCCCACTTCCACACCTCGGAAAACTCCTTCTCTACCCTAAAAATGGCCTTAACCCGGTGGAACACCTCGGAGTTGTTAAGCTTGAAGGAGGAGGTCCGGTTGGGGTCAAGGGGGCCGCTTAAATGGCATATCTTGTGGGAGCGCTTCTGAAGGGGGAGACCTGGATATGGACAAAGATGTAATGTCCTCGCTACGCAGCTGCAACCCGACAAGCTCCTTGATCCGGCGATCTACCTGGTTCGCCGGTGTAGTAGGTCGCTTCTAGATCTTCTCCCACAAGAAGGTGTCTGGGACACCCATCTTGAAGGGGAGCAACCGGATTAGATCTGCATCCGAGCTATTCCTGACATAGAAGAAGGTCCGGGCCCAACCTTTGCAAGATTCAAGGTCGGTAACCCGGGGAAAGGTGGAGTTCTTGCGAGGAGAGATTGAGGCTCCACCGCACTGGGTCAGATGCTTGTCTGCAGGGGCGAGATGAGTATTAGGGACAATGTTTTTCTTAAGACCAAAGAACTTCATCCAAAGTTCTTTGGTAGGCCAGAGGCCGACATACCCCTCTATGTCGGGGGCAAAAAAGGAAAGCGAAGTGATAGCGTTAGCTGGAAGGTGGTGCGGCTGAAGTTGATAGGTGGTAATGAAATCATGGAAAAAATCACTCACAGGCAAACCGAAGCCATGCTAGAAGTGGGAAAGAAAGACAAGGAACTTGCTGGGATTTGGAGAGGGAGCTATCTCTTGGGCGGCGAGGCGGCAGGTGACGCCCGCAGGGATGCGGTGGGTTGCACACAACCATTCAATGTCGTCCTGGTAGACGAACGTGCCCGCCTAGGTGCCACGCTTGTGAGCCTCAGCTTCCTCCTCCTCCTGAGCAACAATGGTGGCCTCCTCCTCTATCATGGCTAGATCAAGCTCTTCGAGAAAGTAATCGGAGAAGGAATAGCCGGCGGTGGGGAACTTGGAGTTGTAGGGCCCCGTGAAAGAAAGCCTGTGTAGAAGCGGTGGCACGGTCACGGAGGAGCGGCAAGGCGCGGCAAAGGGCGGCAAAGCGTTAAAGGTAAGCGCTGTGGTGGAGAAGAAAGGAGCAAAGGGCAGGGGCACGTGCAAAGTGGGGGAACTTCCCCAAGAGCCACCCCTGCCCCCTATTTAACCGCACCTCAGAGGCGCGTAGTGGGATCGAACGTTGTGGCACAACCGCACAGTGTGGCCATGTATTTTCCAAACCGACCAATCAGCATCGTGCCACAGCAAAGGCCACAAGGAGCAGGGGATCCCACGACGTGACATTATGATACAGTTAACGAGGGGCTGCCACGACGTGACGCGCGCAGCAGTTATTGCTGACAATCAATACAGTAACCGGCACAGTAAACTGGCGCGACCCTTAAAATGAGGCGAGGTGATGATTACCTTCCACGTAGGACGTGGGGAAGAGTATGAGAGAAGGAAGGGTAACCCGGTTACATGGACAATGACCCGGCCAACAAGGAGTAACTCGGATTGGGTAAAGGGAACGTCAAACTAAAGAGACCGAGTTACAGAATAACTTGGAAAAGAAAGTGTTGATCTTGATAATTGGAACCTGTTGTGGCCTTATCAGCTGAAGTTGCTAAGACCGCACCAGCTTCAGGGACTAATGTTGGGGAGATAGCCCCGGGTAGGTTCACGCCGGGGTATAAAGGCCGAGTTAGCCGAGGTACGGCACGGTCAAAGCAAGTGTTGGTCGGGTCTCCTCAAGGCAGGCCGACTTATGGGGTACCCCGGCCTGGCGGGTATTCACCTAGCACTAACCCGACCGACATAAAATGTATGTCGGCTATACTTAATTTACCATGTGTGCAGGTACCCTCATAGCTGGGTTAGCCAAGCGCTAGCCGGGCTACCACTTAGCTTCCAAGAGAAGGAAGGAATCTCCCGCTGGTCAAAAGGTGGCCTCTGTCCACTGTAGCGTGAGCGAAGCAAGCAGAGGGAAGGACCAGCGGGGCGTGGCCGACAAAGGTGACGTAGCTAGTGCCGGCTGACGTTACCAATGTCGGGTGACACCAAAATAAAAGCAGCTCACGGAGGATTACGTCCATAGTCTGGACTAGCCATTTAAAGTGAATAAAGAGGCATCTAGATTTAACCTCGAATATGCCTCCACGTATGCCCTAACATTGTAACCTGGGTTCCCCTATATAAGGAGCACCAGGACCTCCATAGAAGGGGATCGATCATTCTGTCTTGGAAGAACTCTAGAGCATTGTAGTGAGGGGGGGGGGGGGGTAAGAGAACTAGTCTCCTTCTCACGAACAACTCAAGGAGCCCTTGTAATCCACCATTGATAGAGTGAAAATACAAACATCTGTGTGTGGAACCACCACACTATCCCTCCCTGGATTCCTCTAGTGCTCATTGCCCCCATCTTTAGCCTATCCATGGCATCTGCCGTGCCACCACCACGACATGCCTAATGCTTGTTGTCCAATTAAGGGACCAGACAACACAATACTTTATTCTACATAGAGAAGATCTTGTTCTCTAGTGGACCGGCGACCCCCGGGTGACTTGGGGATATCAATGGAAAGCTAGTTGACTCGAGGATAACGAGTAACCACTGTGCTTATTGCATTAGTCCGATCCAAGGAGCTTAATCGCTAAGCGACCTAAAGGGTCTTAATCGTATAGTATCTGACCATGGTTTTGGTAGCAGGCTAGTAGGATTATTGAAGTTGGGACGAAATCTACCAAGAGGAGTTCCGGCTAATTATGGGTTGCTCGCCTACACATATATCTATAAGACTATAATTGTTACATTTACCACTCGTCCACCTGCCACAATCACTATCATCATGAACTGAATCTCCCCGCGCCATCTTTCGCCATCTGCAGGAAACAACAAACAAGCAAAGTTGTTCTTTACTTTTATGCTTTATATTTTTGAAGTTTACATTTTAGTTCTGTTTAAATCTATCGCATTTAATCAAAACCCCATTCTTATTTCAACACTTGTAGTCAATTCACTCGAAGACCTATGACGACTTTGGGTGTGACAGAGACTTCATCAATAAACACTTACCTTTGGGCTCCCTATGGGATCGATATCTGAACTTTGAAACTAGCTACAAACGATCTATGCTCTTGCAGACATCACTAGGCCCCACATGTCATCCACTCATTAGAAGAAACATGTGTACGATAGAATTTTTCCCTTGCTTGCACCTCCGTGTTTCGAACTTGATAGCGTTGCTCGATGCATCAGCCATTTTTCTAGGCTGTTGGGTCCCCCATGTGAGCCTCTCATTAGAAGAAACATGTGCATGCTGGACTTTTTTCTCGCTCGTGCATCCCTATTTTGAACTTGGCAATGTCGCTCGAGGCAAAAACTGTATAAGGCCGTGCTACTGGGTCCCACATGTTGGTCTCTCTGTAAATTAAACCTGCGTATGATGGACTTTTTTTCGGCTGCGTCCGCTGTTTTGACCTTGGCAACGTTGCTCGATGTGGCAGCCGTGTATGGTCTTGCTGCTGAGGCCCCCATGTCAGCCTCTCTGGTATGTTCTGGCTTGTGGGTCCTAGATGTAGCCTTGTATTTTCTGGCGGGTGGGTCCCTGATGCCAGCCTCTCTGTACAAGTATTTAACTTTTTTTTCAAACCCGACCATTAAACTCGAGGGATGCTGCAGGCTGGTGGGTCCACAATTTTAGCCTCTCCATAAAGCAATATTGCTAGAAGAAAAAAATGTAAACCCAAGATAATTTTATGTCAAGCATAGAAAATCAAACTCAATACTTCAAAACACATATAAACCATGTGCGTTGCCACTACGACAAAGAAATAAGGTGAAAATTATCATTAAAAGCTTTATAGTACCTATAACTTATATATTGGCCTTATTAAAAAGATTTTATGTGTCCATGTTATTTCTCTTATTAAAATAAAAGGGAAGCGATCCTGGCATCTCAATTTATTAAATGCCAGATAATGGAGTAGTTTCTTAAAAACATGGGTAGGTGGTTTTCTTTGTTTTAAAGGGCTATTCCAAAAACGCCGAATTAAAGATTTTGGGTTATTCTACATCTACTATACTCAATGGGCTATACTCCATGCGCTATTATCCATGGGCTCCCTAATAAAATTTTTAATGGGTTGTTGTCAGCAAGTCCCCTGACCCCTACAAGGCCGAATTAAATTGTTCTCGGCTAAAGAGGGTCTGAATGGGCTAGATTTTACCTCCTCTTTAGTAAAATTTGCATTGTGCTGTGGCTCGACCGGATTTGGAACACAAACCTCACTACCGAAGGAAAAAAGCGATAATCCTTTTGACAAATATTCGTGTAAAAATATCTAAAGAACAAGGGACACATACCGCGTGCGCCAAAACTGGACTGGTATACAAGGACTTCACTTGGTACCCTCTCATTTCTGTCCAAAACACATCCAACGGTTCCGATGACACACAGGCGAAAGCTCCAGTGCAAGAAGCCTAGCAGTAGCAATAGAACTTTTCTACAAATTCAGTAGCATTTGAAAGATCCAGTAGTACAGAATAAGACAGACAAAATATCGACAGATTCCTAGTTCATATTCAGCAGCACTTGACTGATTCTTCAGCATTGCAAAGTGACTGTTTCAGCTATACAGACACTGAAACTCAATAGCAGTACATAGAGAACCCGTTCATGTTTCATCTCTAAAAACCTTGTTGCACGATCAGTTTGCCCTTTTCCCCAGACACACTTGATCATTGGAGGAAGCAAAACTGACGATCAAGTATGCTTTTGTTTGCATACCTCCTCTTCACATCAATACCAGTGCGAACCCCATATATGCATCCCAAAATGCCCAAGCCTCATCTAGATAGTGACAAGGCCAAGTTTAAAAGTAATAGTAATGACATAACACTTGATAGGTTGAGTAGCATTTGAAAATTGAGCAGTATAGGATAAGACAGAAAAAATATCTACAGATTCCTAGTTCATATTTAGCACCACTTGACAGATTCAGCAACATTTCAAAGTGACTGATTCAGCAGTACAGACAATGGCCAAAAGAAATGACAGATTAAGGAATGCAGACATTGAAACTCAATAGTTCTAGCAAGGCCATGACTCAAAAGGAAAGAGAGTCCATATTCAGCACTCAATCGGTCGATCTGAACAAGTACCAGTACATATGTATTACTACAAAATAGATTAGCAGTAGCAAGTTAAGACCTCCATACAAAATACTCAGCATAACACAACAACGTGTCAAGTGCTGGCCTGATAGCGCTTTATTTCTTGCCTGTTATGCTTTCCTTGTCACACCATCGCCTGTGGGCCCACTATGTCAGCAGCGTACATTGGAAATAGGTATACATTGCTGCATACTTGTTCCACCTCTCCCCATAATAATTGAATTTGTCACCAACATAAAGTAGTAATTAATTACTATGGCGTTTAATATCTTAACATTGGGATCATCACAAAGAAGATTTAGATGTTTTATCTCACTTTTGAAACTTGTTGATGCAATACTCCTAATCCACAGGGAATTCTAACGAACGGTTCAGAAGCTTCCAGGTAACACCGCGGCTATGATAGGTACAACCTGAGCCCTTCTAGGGCGACTTCGGTCGATGATGGCCTGCTCGTTAGCTCATATGTCGCCACCATTTCGACCGCATGGAGCTCATGCCACAGAGACAGTGACCAAAGCTTCACCTTGTATCGCGGCGATTCGCACGCCCCTGAACTGATGAACCTGGGGGATATGACGATGTTCGTGGTGAGACCATCAATTTGGGAGATGAACATGGTGCCCTATTTCCCGATGCCGATGATATCTTCTCTCTGTGAGCCTCTTGTGGGCACCGACTTAGACAACTCCTCGTGTTTGTGGCTATAGGGCATTATGGTGCAGTCCTCGAGTGGGAAACTCTGAGGTGGCGGACGAGCTCTACCATAGGTGTTAGCTCTACCGAGGAGGTGATGAACTTGCATCCAGGCTCCGTGCAGACTTGCTGGCCGCGAAAGCACCAGATTATGTGGTTGTAGACGTGTTTGTAGGGGACGAATGTCCCGCAGTGGTCGTTGGGGGCATCTGCTACCTTTTCTGCCTGCGACTTGGCGGTACAGCTCCTTGGAGCATGCGGCCAGCCAGGCGGCGCTGGTAGTGTCTAGACGCATAGCGATTTCGTTGAAAATGTCGTGGCCAACCTTGCTCTAGACGCCGTGCAATGGGTTGTGCGTCGATTGTGACATCGGGATGGATTGGAGGAAGAGGTCGAGGCAGAGTATGACTGTCGAGGGACTTTTGGAGAGGTGTGGTGCGGCCTGCAAGAACTGATACAACCGGTGAGATGGCGAGGAAAATGTGTGAAGCACGCACTAGAGATGATCCCAAATGCGGGGCCAAGCGGCAATGGCGAGTGGGGATAAAAACAGCCGAGACGGGGAAGATGGGATGGCTCTTTGAACGAGGTTTTTTTGCAAGGCCTCTCGAGCTGCATCTAGGACGCTCATTATCTTGGCTACCATGATGCAGTGCACTAAATTAACCATCTAAAATCCTGGCACATTTTATAGCTAGGATGGTGATGGCTCTGAAATATAGCCATCTACGTCCACATTTAAACTAGATATTAATCATATTTTTGATGAAACATCTCTCTAAACCCTGCCACCAATGCTAATATTCAGAAGGGTATGCAATCCTTTGTTCTTGTATTTTTTCTGCGCAGATAATGTCGTTTAAAGGAGGGAATCACTATATTAAAGTCAAAGATACGATATTTTCCTTCGACCAGAAGAAACCAGGAGCCGTCCAACAAAGACAGACGTCGTAACGACCAACTATACGACCGGAGCAAAAATTCCGACCGTATAGCTCCGGTCATATAGTTGGTGCCACCTTCGTTAGGTCAAACAGAACAACTTTCATGAAGGGACCCCTATATAAAGAAGCCTCAGGCGACGAGAAAACAGAGAGACACCACGCCCCAGAAGCCATACCTCGCCAGAAAGCCGCCTCCAGATCTCCAAACCCTTCTCCATCTCCATAGCCAGCTTCCACCACTTGTAATAGTAGATATCTTCTCCGATTAGCGACATTGTAAGACTATTACTATCGATCTTATGATTTTCATTACAATGTTTGTGATTTTTGATCTCATCTCTATGTGTGAGTAATTCTCCTTGGGCTAAGGGCTTCGGCCTAGCCATGTAGCAATTGTGCATGTGATTTATCATAGATGAGATCGTGTATTAGTTTGTATGACATGATGATTATAATATCCTCTCTTGCCTCAATCTAAGGACTTGTCAGGTACCCAAGACCCCGAGCGTTGAGCCAGGTATAGGGAGTATGAGTGATGACTGATCTACAGGTTGGGAACCCAGTGACAGAAGGGGTAGTACGGCTGTATGTGAGGGATTTGCTTGGGATTAACGGTGACATCACTATGCATATTATTAGTTCTCTTTCTTCTATGGATGAGACTAGTAGGTTATTGCTATAAGCGATTGTGGAGGCAATAGCAATTATGAATGCACTTCCCATATATAATTTATCTTGCTCTAACAAATACACGCATACTTTATTTCTATCTTTTATTTCCATCAGATGTTTTTGCACAGCTACAGGTGAAACCGAACGCTCTAGGACCTCTCTCTCCATCATCATCAACAACAAAAAGACGCAAGCTACTGGTCCGGTGAAAACACAAAAGGAATTCTAAAACTCCCGAAGGTCCGTTAAAGTAACTTCACTATGCATTCGCTTCCCGAGGATTTGATAACCTAGGTCTACTAGGGAAAAAGAGTTATACTGCATCCGTAATCCGGATCGAAGGTATTAGTTGGCATGTTGTCATGCGCTAAATTAACCATGTCACAACCTGGGCCATTACATCTAGGCTGGCACGCTGCCGTGTACACCGACTAGAGTTACTACTGCTGTCATGTTTAACCAGATGATGTTTATTTACAGCTTCTATTTTCCTAAAAAATAGTACTCCTACCTAGTAGTAATACACTTGTACTAGTACAATACGTACTACTACTAGCAGTTGAGTACAAGGAACAATCATCTCATTAGTTCCGCTGCATACAGGAGTTGTACTACACCTACCCACTTGATTGTTAGGTACACCAACACGGCACAACTCTTGTATGCGGCCAAACTAACAAGATGATTGTTTAGTTTGCTAAAAAGGATTATAATGTGGAATAGAGGTAGTACAATACTAGAAGTAGTACACTAGATGTTTGTTTTGCAGTTTTGCTGCAAACATAGTATAGTAAATACCTCCACATTGGAGCCTAGCGCAATCAAGTACCATAGTGTTCCAACACGATGCATGATAACGGAAGGTGTTCAAGCACCTCTTTACAAAATAGTTATAATTAGAAACGAATAGTCACTACATTAATACACCTACGATATAGTAAATTGTCCATCAAATGATGGGTGATAACCTGTACATCTGATCACCTTCTCGTAGTTATCATGATCAAATACTATCACCTTAAAGGAAGTGGTGGCAAGCTTCTTGAATACCAGAAAGTATCCTACCTTCAAGTTATGTGCTTTGACAAAATCTAGCCATCCTTCGTCAAGGATTACCTTGCCATCTTGCTTCTTCAGGTCGACGTCCCAGCTGCAGGCTTTGCATATCTTCAGCTTGATGGCCTCTTGATACTCACTGCCAAACGTTGGCAAAAAGGAGCTGGGTATGCTTTGCACGTCTAACCCTCCTGGTATTAATATCATCTTGCAGAACTTGTCACAGGTGTTCTCCACGTGGGTGTTCCTGGCTCGCCCCTCCATCCTGACTGCAAAGGGATCTCTTATCTTCTTCGATGATGAGTTTCTCCAAGCTTGAGGTTCTTTCCCAAACACTGCAAAAAATATCCTGTGGACAGATAATGTCTCTACCAGTGTTAATAATTGTGAAATAGTATAGTATTAGCTGATAGAGTACAATACAAGATCAGCTAAGAAAGTAAAGTGGAGCAATTTTCTTATTGAAGTACACAAATTAAAGTCTTAACTCTAGCTAGCATGAACACCGATTATATTAGTACTACTTCCATGGTCTAGGCATCACATTAGTGCAGTTCTTTATCGAGTAGTATAGATACCGAACACCCAGGAACAGACAAACAGACGAACATGATGAGCTCTATCTGCTGCCGATGCTAGAGATGCATACATATACTTGAAATTTTGACGAAAATCAGGGTAGGGAAGAAGCTACCCTAACTTTCCCAAGTTAAAGGGACCTCCGCCCCTGAGACCAATCAAGCAAAACATGTCGAGTGGCCTCCCAAATCATCATCAGCCCTGGATCAATCAACACAAAATTTGAACGTATTATTACAGTTCACCGTAGATCTAGCCCCGGAACTAGCTTGCATGTGTAAAACTGAAATGTAGTATACAAACGGGTTAAGTGCACTAGATGAGAACTATACTCAACACCAACCCAATGTTAACCAAGTGCTAATAAAATCTTGACCGCATCTTATCATCAAGATCAAGGGTTTTGGGGATTATGTACATACCGCACTACCACCACGATGTCTGAGGGATGCGACGACTCTATAGATGAGGTTGCAGGGTCCGCTGCCTGTAGCCAACCCGCCTAAGACGAGTAAGTTGAGGCGGTGGTGGTCATCAATGGAGGGAAGCGCAATGGCGATTAAGGAGTGTTGTGTGTGAGAGAGAGAGCTGGGGCTGGGGCTGGTGAGGGAATAAATGCAGCCAGGTCAGACGAATGTTGTGGACAAAGCAATCCTTGCCACCAATACAGTACTACTAATTGTCATGCCAAAAATAATAGCCTAGAAAATTGGGCATGATAGCTTGAGTGCTTAAATAGGGAAACATCAAACACATACTATGAAACTATATTATTACGTACATGGTGCCTAGTACAAGCAATAGTGGAAATGATGTTGCAAGTACTGATACTACAATACAGTATGAAAGTACTACATACATAGTATTGTACATTACATGGTGACAAGTACTAGCTACATAAATGATGTTGTGAGTGCTCATAATCAGCTTTTCTGTATTTTGGTCAAACTTCACATAGTTCTAACGAGGCATGATTGGCACGAACCACATTGGCGCCTCGAATATTTGCTCCCTATGTTCCACTCCAGTGTAGTTAAGTGATGAACCTATGACATCCCCCCATTGATGTGCATACGGATCCAATCTGGAACTGGCTGTGGGTGATGTTCACAACGCACGTGTGTAGCAAACACACAGTCTCCTCTGAACACTGGCAGAGCTTCGTCAACATCGGAAGCACCAGGTTCGGGGTTTGTAGGGAGCTCGAGGATGAATGGATGGTTGATTCCCACAAACACTGACCTCCCTTCAAGATTATCCCTTCTGATCCAGTCTGGTGCTACAGGGTCATCCAAATTAAGGGCCCTCTAGAAAACATGGCAGCGGAGCAAGGGATAAGAGAGCCGTTCTCTACCCATGTATGATACTGGACCACCATGGCTGCTGGTTCTTGCACCCCTGGTGTGAATCCATAGGATATCCCAGCCAAGCTCTGCCATGTACCATATGTGTAATGCAATATCTTCAGCCTCAACATCGTCACCATCTTGGACGTTTGCTGACTCTTCAATTACTGGAGCCTGTATGACACGTGGGCCTGCAAGTATACCTGTATGTGCATTTCAGTTAGCAAAAGTATCAAGAACAATGTAGTTGTAAGTAATTTATAATTTTTACTTTTAAATAACAGGACTCACTCCACTTGTTTGGTTCCCAAACAAAAACATCTCCTTGCGGTTCTGTCACCGTGTATATGCAATCAATAGAACCACTAATTATACACGTGGCAATGGCATCGATGTGCGTTGCTTGTGCAAGATAGTCATTTCAAAGGATAATCCAGTCCCTATCACAAGGAAAATCTATGGTAGCAATGAATTTGTCAAACACCGCCATCGCGCTGTAGTGCCATTGGTTGTAAAATATGTACAATTTCTTTGCTATTTGTATCTTCAGTAGCTCGATATTCGGGTGCTTGTAGCGGTAAGTGCATGGGGGCTGGAGAAACACTAGTTACCCGATGGATAAATATCAACAAGCTGCACAAGTGGCAGCTCGATACGTGCTACACTGTAGACGTTTTGGAGGTACCAGTGCACCGGTTGCTTTGCAATCACAATCCATTCTTCGTTGGCACCAACCCAGCGACCCTTGTTTTCAAATCCTTCATCATCCCATGTTCCCGGTATGTCATCATCAACTGCTACAAATGCTTCTACTGTTGGATTGTCTAGTGGCATCAGCAACACGTCAATGCCCTACAATAGATTTTATTCATATCTAGGGGCATGCAAGGTGCTTGACAAAGGGGGGAGTGCTAGCTAGCTTTACGAAAAACTACTATCTGAAAGATGGAGAAACATGATGAACAAATCATGAATGCATGCAGACAAACACACCAAGGAATAAGGTCTTGTTTGCATTAAAGAAAAAGTGTAGGAATAGTTAAGTTTCTTACGCTAGCACTGTTTAAAGGAATAGACCAAAGGAAAAAACACAGGAAATTTTCCTATGATTGAACATGATGAATAAATCATGAATGCATGCAGACAAACACACCAAGGAATAAGGTCTTGTTTGCATTAAATAAAAAGTGTAGGAATAGTTAAGTTTCTTACGCTGGCACTGTTTAAAGGAATGGACCAGAGGAAAAAACGCAGCAAATTTTCCTATGATTGATTAACAAGATTAGGGGACTCTTTCGATAAATGGTTTTAAAAAAACATAGGAATAGGAAAAATACAAGATTTCCATGGTAGGTACAATAAATTCATATTAGCAATTAAAAACACAGGAATTTTGTAACATGTGTCTTTGGATGGTGAATAGGAAACAAACATAGGAGTTTTGCAGGAATATAGTGTGAGCGTATTGGACTTCTCAAAGGAGAAATAGAATGAGGTTGGAGATCATGTTAGATTCTTATGGAATGGAGGGCATAGGAACTAAGAAGGGACTCCATAGGAATTTGATATCTTCCAAATCCTATGGGTTAGAATCCTCCAAAATTCATATACAATTCTTCATATCCAACTTGGTCCTCATTTTTTAATTCCTATGCGCACAAAGAACAAGAATGAGGTCCCAAGAGTCATGAAAACATCATAAATATACTCTCCCATGAGGTTTGACTTTGATTTTACCATATTTTAAAGTAATCCTATGTTTTTGTATTCATGTAAACCAAACAACCAACTTTTTACAGAAATATTGTGTTTGTAAAGCACATGCTTAAAATATAACGCCAGCCTTGATTGGGCAACACACCTTTCATCACAGGTATCAACAATCCTAGTCATTCTTGTGTTTTCAAATTAGTATGTTTGGAGGAGAGGGGGCACTGAAGCAAAAGTCTTGGGCCTCTTTCGATCGCAGGATTGAGAACACGGGAATTTTACAGGTTTGCCGGTGAAAAACAGGCGATTATAAAATGTAGGAAAACTACCTACGTGAATGGCATGTTTCTATCCTACGCACGTGATGAGAGTTGAGCCTCAAGTAGATGTTCCAATTCCTACGGGATTTAAGCATGGGTGGGGGGTTGCAGTTCAAAAGAATTTGTGTACCATGATTCCTTTGATAGAAATGCAATCCATAAGAAGATCTAAGGATTCGAATCCTACAAAAATCATGCAAAACTGATTTTTACCTGCTCGTCACTGTCTAGTGGCCATGTCTGTGGGTCAGAGTGAAGTAGGCAGGGCAAATCAAAAGGAGACCAGGATATTCCGCAATCCCTCAACGCATGCCAACCATGCCGCAAGCCAGGCGAGTGGTGCTCAAAAGATCGGCGCGACAGGTGATGTTGCTCAGCGCTCCGTAGTGGAGGTTGCAAAATCCGATTACATGGCTGTAGAACTCAGATATCTTACGCTTCATCGCTCCAGATGTCGTTCCGGTGAAGAGTACTTCAGAAGATTAGTCAGGATGGGTTGGTGGTTTCTACCTTTTTGCAAGGGTGAGAGGGACTATGATGGTGCACAAGTGGCCAGAGCGGCAGAGGAAGACAATGAGGTGCGCGCAATTTCTCAGCCAAAAAAAGATGGGGGGTGGGCGGTTCGCCTCCAGTTGTCAGATCGACTACTCCGACCCGATATATTAGGGAAAAAATAACGCAGGATGTTAACATATATGCTTATGCAAAAAGGAATAATAACAAAAAATTAGATATATTTCTTAAATGCTCCAGCCCGTAACGCTGGCCCCTAGTTTGAGGCGCTACAGTTTTTTTTCCTGTAGGTAGCTAGGGATAGCAAATCACACCGTGCCAAAAAAAAGTTCGAAATGTCCTCAATTTTTTTGTGTGTGTGGGGCTAGTGATGCCGCACTGAAGGAGAGAGAAAACACAATTTGTTTTGAATGTATATGTACTACTCCCTCCAATCCATATAATGTGCTCAGATTTATCTAGATTAGATTGTATATAGTCATGTTTTAGTGCTAGATTTATTTAATGGTTGGAAACTCTGAGTGGCAACATTGTTACCATGCCAAATATGGGAACATCAAGGACGGTGGGAGTATAATTACTCTTCATACTACTTTCTCTTTGTTTGTTTTCAAAATATATAGTCAAATTTGATGGCATGAAAATTCATCGACATGGGATCATCATCAGCATAAAGTATGATGTAGATATGGCCATGACCTTGGGCGTTCGGCTTGAAATCCAAGAATGTTCATACTCATAGACAACTAATAAACTTAAATACGTTTAAATTTTACCACTTTATTTTAGGTTTGAATTTTACATGTATGGACGGTGGGAGCACATTTTAAATCAAGGACCTAAAAAGGTAAAATTTTATCGAGGCCCATACATTTAACACGAAGCACCCTAAAATTAAGAAGGAAAACAGCCATGTTTTGCTCCTTCTCGAGAGAAAAGCTGATCGAGCCATACTCTTCATACTGCTTCCTCTTTGTTTGTTTTCAAAATATGGCCAAAGTATGATGTAGATATGGCCATGACCTTGGTCGTTCGTCTTGAAATCCAAGAATGTTCATAGTCATCGATAACTAAGAACCTTAAATACGTTTAAATTTACCACTTGCTTTTAGGTTCGAATTTTACACGTACGGACGGTGAGAGTACATTTTACATCAAGGACCATAAAAAGGTAAAATTACATCGAGGTCCACACATTTAGCACGAAGCACCCTAAAATTAAGCAGGGAAAACAGTCATGTTTTGCTCCTTCTCGTGAGACAAGATGATCGACCCATACTCTTCATACTACTTCCTCTTCTTTTGTTTTCAAAATATGGCCAAATTTGGTGGCATGCAAATTCTTGGATATGGTATCATCAATCATTGGCATAAAGTATGATGTAGATATGGCCATGACCTTGGTCGTTCGTCTTGAAATGCAAGAATGTTCATACTCATCGACAAATAATAATCTTAAATATGTTTAAATTTTACAACTTGCTTTTAGGTTTGAATTTTACATGGACAGTCGAAGTACATTTTACATCAACGACCTAAAAAGGTAAAATTACATCGAGGTCCATACATTTAGCATGAAGCACCCTAAAATTAAGCAGGGAAAATAGTCATGTTTTGCTCCTTCTTGAGAGAGAAGCTGATCGAGCCATACTCTTCATACTACTTCCTCTTTGTTTGTTTTCAAAATATGGCCAAATTTGGCGGCATGCAAATTCTTCAATATGGTATCATGAATAATCTGCATAAAGTATGAGGTAGATATGTATGACCCTAGTCGTTTGGCTTGAAATGCAAGAATTTTCATATTCATTAACAACTAATAAGCTTAAATATGTTTATATTTTACCACTTGCTTTTACGTTCGAATTTTACACAGATGGTGGGAGTACATTTTACAGCAAGGACCTAAAAAAGGTAAAATTACATCGAGGTCTATATATTTAGCACAAATCACCCTAAAATTAAGAAGGGAAAATAGTCGGGTTCGGTTCCTTCTCAAAAGAGCAGCTGGTCGAGTGATGTCTACGCACTTCCATTCTTGTAGACAGTTGTTGGGCTTCCAAGTGCAGAGGTTTGTAGAACAGCAGCAAGTTTCCCCTTAAGTGGATCACCCAATGTTTATCGAACCCAGGGAGGAAGTGGTCAAAGGTATCCCCTCTCAAGCAACCCTGCAATCAAGATACAAGAAGTCTCTTGTGTCCCCAACACACCCAATACACTTGTCAAGTGTATAGGTGCACTAGTTCGGCGAAGAGATAGTGAAATACAAGTGGTATAGATAATTATAAGTGGTAACGGTGATAGAAAATAGCTTGATGGCGTGGAAGAGACTAAAGGCAAACTAAAATAAAGATGGCAGCAAGCAAACATGTAACAGATCTAGTTGCAAAAGGTGTTTTAGTGCTAAGAAACAAGGCCTAGGGATCATACTTTCACTAGTGAACACTCTCATATAAATATATTCTCTTTATGATACTACTCTCCGGTTGAACACTCTAATCGATGGCAGGGCTATAACAGCACACATCAAAGTTCGCTTTCCCCATCTAGATAACCCTACACTATCACCTTGAGTACTAGATGGTTCCAACAAACACCATAATTTCATAAAGACATCCAACTCCAAATATAACTCACAACAAGTATTTGTAATCTCTAGCCTAAGTGCCACCATGGTGTGCACACTGTCAACTTCACACACATGGGGAGATCAGAGATCTATTAAAGCACTTGAGTAGCAAGGTAGATCTATAGATTACAAGCTCATGATCACAATATGATCATGCATAGAGAGAGAGATGAACACATAGCTACCGGTAGAACCCTTAGCCTCGAGAGAGAACTACTCCCTCCTCATCATGGGAATCAGCAATGGTGATGGAGATGGTGGTGGAGATCGATGGAGATGGCTCCGGGGGCACTTCTGCCTTGGCAGAATGCGAACAGAGACTTCTGTCCCCGAATCTCCCCTTCGGCATGGCAACTGCAGAACTTTTCGTGGATTTCTGATTGATGATCTAGGGTTTTGGTATCGGGAGGCTCTTATAGGCGAAGGAGGCAAGGTCGGTGGCCGGCCAGGGGGCCTACACCATGCCCTGGCCTGGCCTAGGCTGGCCCACGCCAAGGGGGGTGTGGGCACCCTGTGGCTCCTCTCCGACTCTCCTTCTGGCTCAGTGAGTCTTCCGGGAAAATAGTAACTTTGGCTTTTGTCCCGTCCAATTCCGAGAATATTCATTTTCTGACTTCCTGGAACCAAAAACAGCAGAAAATAGGCAACTGGCACTGTGGCATCTTGTTAATAGGTTAGTCCAAGAAATCATATGAAAAGTACTCCAAAGTTGGAACAAAACACAAGAAAGTAGATAAAACCAAGCATGGAACATCAAAAATTATAGATACATTTGCAATGTATCAACATCCCCAAGCTTAACTCCTCCTCGTCCTCGAGTAGGTAAGTGATAAAAAGAAAGAATAATTTTTGAGGTGACATGCACCATCAAAGACTTGATCAAAGTATTTGTAAAACATTCAAAGCTGAGATCATAGTACTTCAACCATAACATGAAAGACAAAGTTCTAGCAATAAGACAAAGAAACTATGATGCAACAAGAAAAGGCACAAACAAAAGATTCATGAATAACAATGCTTTGCAAGACGTTTGTTTGTTTCACATAAAGAAAACATAGCATAATAGTATTCAGCTTGTCCCTCATAGAGTAGCAAATATAATTGCATAGGACACCTTCAAAGTTCATAAGAGTGACTAGATACAAATAGTTTAAAAGAAGCAATATCAAGTTATGCATTAATCAACTAGTCTTGGGACAATGCACATAGAACTAAGAATGGCCACTATGCTCTCAAAGTAGGTGCATAAAGATAGAAGGTGGAGACTCAATATAATGGTGGAAGAAAGGCCTTTTTAGAAGGAAGTAGGGATTCAAGTTTCATAAAGAGCTTCCAAAAATTATGGTACTTATAGCTTTCAGCTCTCATTGCCCCTATCATAAGCATCTTGAAGTGATTAAGGTTAAAGTGAACAAACTATGGTGTACATGCTTGACGAAGTATAAGTCAGAAATCTCATGTCCCTTGTATACGAGGGTCGCTCCTCATGCTACTCAAGTTTAGTCACCGGTAAGTTCTTGTCATTGTAAGTACATGTGTATCATAGAGAACCGCCAACGCGGTACCCCTTGCCCGATGATACAAAAGAATCCCCATATCAAAATGACAAGGCAAGCAGACAACGAGCATCTCAGCAATCTTCTTATTTACCATGGGAATATGGTGCTTTTTTCTCTCTTTCCTCTTTTCATAATCTTTTTTTTTCTTTTTCTCTTTTTTATCAATATAGGACTCTTTTTTATAAGAAGAATGCTTCATAGATAGCCCATTATGGTTACGCTGCAGGTTTCCATCATGTCAGCATGGATTAGACCAGCGACCCAGGCGTTTCTCTAACACATATACATAACTCCATGGACTTACAAGCTCCCCTTTCATTTCACACCGACGACATCCATATACAAAAGAGCATGATATCAACTAGGTACAAGTACCAAGTGCAATGTTGAAAGCGTTCCCCATGAAAGCATGGTTCTGCTAATTCCCAACAAATAAGTGCAAGCATATACAACATAGATGACACAATGGTTCAAGTTTATTAAGGGCAATAAAAGTAAAGTGTGCCATCAAGTTCGTGAGAGCTTTAATCACTAGTTTTCTCATAACAAGTTTAATTTGGAAGGTAAACAAAAGCATGAATATACTTGGAATAGCATAATCTAGTAGGTAGGTATGGTGGACTCTTTGGAATAACTTGGTTTAGGAGTTGCATGAGTGGAACTCATACTTGGTTGTGGAGGCTAGCAAAAGACTGGGAGCGACAAACTAAGAGAGCAATAATGGCCATAATCATGCAGAGCGACAAAACATCATTGATCAAAGCATAAGTGATACTACAAGTTGAAAACTAAAGGATCATAAAGGCTATGGTGACTTGAGATAGTCATAACATGGTATGAGCATGCGCCAAGTCAACCCAAATAAAGCATCAAAGGAGAATACCACAATACTATGCTTTAATATGCTTAAACAACGCATGATTATTCAAAGGCACATTAAGCAATCTCAATTGTTTATAAAAAGTCATGCTACAAAAAAGAATACTAAGCATAAAGCCAAAACAATATCGAGCATGGCATCACAAAGCATAGGCCACAGTCAAAAACAAGCTCTCTTTACCACTTAAGCATGAACTTTCCTACTCTTTTCCAAACCAAACCAAACTATTTGCAAACCAATGTATGAAAGAGGGGGTTCAACCAATTTATTCAGAAAACTAAGCAAATCAAAGCAAACGAAAACCAAAACGAAAACGAAAAAGAAGATGCTCCAAGAACAACACAACTGTGCATGAAACAATAAAAATGAAGCGTTTGGAAGAAACCTGGAATTTTTATTGATGAAGAAGGGAGATGCCTTGGCCATCCCCAAGCTTTGACGCTTGTACTTCTTGGATATTTCTTGGGGTGACAGGTGTGGCATCCCCAAGCTTGAGCTTTAGTCTATCCTTCATCTCATTACTCATTCCTTCCATACACCTGAAAATTTTCCTTCATACAAAACTTCACACAATCTTTATTAGCAACATTAGTGCACTCAAGATAAATAAGTCTTAAGGTTCAGTTCTAACACCAAATAAACTTCCATTATAACACTAGCTACTGTAGCACTTCCCTCAAAAAGCTCAATTCTCCAAAAGAACTCAAAAAGGAACCAACAAGAAGCAAATGCAGAAAATGGCAGAAATCTGTCAAAACAGACCAGCAGGTAAAGACGAATTTTTTCGAAGACCTTCTGTTGCTCAAATCAAAAAGTGTTGAACTAAAGAAAGTTAGATAACAACCTGGGGCAGAAGCACAAAAATTCACGCCTCAAAAGGACTTACAGATATTTTACACGAAGTTTTACGGTGAAGAATAGAAATCTGTTTCGGGACAGCAACTTTCCCAAGCATTACTTGTCTCTCATTAGAGGTTACTCTTGGCACAAAAAGCAAATAAAAAGGATAAGGAGCGGTTATTACAGAGGTAATAACTTCCAAGACTCATCTAAAACTTTTGGGTTATCTCCCAATAAGTACTTTTCTTTAACGCCTTTAACTTAGGCTTGATAGTTTGAGAAGATGCTCACATAAGAAATATGAATTAAAGTAAAAGAGAGCATCAAGAAGCAAATTCAAAACACATTTAAGTCTAACCCACTTCCTATGCATAGGAATCTTGTAAAGAAACAAGTCATGAAAGCACAAAGCAACAAGCATAGGAAGCAAAACAAGTGCAACTTCAAAATTTTCAACATAAAGAGGGGAAACTTAATATTATTGAGATGCATAAAACCATGTTTCCCTCTCTCATAATAACTTTCAGTAGCATCATGAATAAAATTAACAATATAACTATCACATAAAAGATTCTTATCATGAGCCACATGCATAAAAGAATTAATACTCTCCACATAAACATAATCATTCTTATTAATTGTAGTGGGAGCAAATTCAACAAAATAGCTATCATTATTATTCTCATCACCATATTGTAGTCATAATTAATTTATGCCTCATATCAAATATAGGAGGCATATTGTAGTCATAATTAATTTCCTCCTCAATTGTAGGTGGACTGAAAATATAATATTCATCATTGTAATCATCATATATTGGAGGTTTGGTATCATCATAAGCAATAGAATAGCTATCTTCCAAAGCTGGGGAACTAAAAAGATAATTTTCATAAAAACTAGCTTCCCCAAGCTTAGAATTTTCCATAGCATTAGCAATAATGATGTCCAAAGAATTCATACTAACAACATTGCTATTAGCATGCAAATAAAGTTCCATAGGTCTTTTAATTTTCTCTTCAAACACTTCATGTCCTAACTTAAGATAAATACTATAAAGCTCTCTAATTTTGTTGTTGTTTTCCATTAAGCCTAACTAGTGAAAACAAGAAACAAAAAGACAAAATTGCAGAATCTAAAGGAAATAACTTCGAACACTCACACCGGAGGATGTGAGTACCTTTTACCTTACCTCCCGGCAACGGCGCCAGAAAATAGGTGTCTGCCGTGGGAGGTTCTTCTTCTTTAATCCTCCGATGTGAATACCTTTTACCTTACCTCCCCGGCAACAGTGCCACAAAATAGCTTGATGTCTACGCACTTCTATTCTTGTAGACAGTTGTTGGGCCTCCAAGTGTAGAGGTTTATAGAACAACAACAAGTTTTCCCTTAAGTGGATCACCCAAGGTTTATCGAACTCAGGGAGGAAGTGGTCAAAGGTATCCCCTGTCAAGCTACCCTGTAATCAAGATACAAGAAGTCTCATGTGTCCCCAACACACCCAATACACTTGTTAGGTGTATAGGTGCACTAGTTCGGTGAAGCGATAGTGAAATACAAGTGGTATAGATAATTATAAGTGGTAACGGTGATAGAAAATAGCTTGATGGCGTGGAAGAGACTAATGGCAAACTAAGATAAAGATGGCAGCAAGCAAACATGTAACAGATCTAGTTGCAAACGGTGTTTTAGTGCTAAGAAACAAGGCCTAGGGATCATACTTTCACTAGTGAACACTCTCATATAAATATATTCTCTTTATGATAGTACTCTTAACTACTCTCCGGTTGAACACTCTAATCGATGGCAGGGCTATAACAACACACCTCAAAGTTCGCTTTCCCCATCTAGATAACCCCACACTGTCACCTTGAGTACTAGATGGTTCCAACAATAACCACAATTTCATAAAGACATCCAACTCCAAATATAACTCATAACAAGTATTTGTAATCTCTAGCCTAAGTGCCACCATGGTGTGCACACTATCAACTTCACACACATGGGGAGAGCAGAGATCTATTAAAGCACTTGAGTAGCAAGGTAGATCTATATATTACAAGCTCATGATCACAATATGATCATGCATAGAGAGAGATGAACACATAGCTACCGGTAGAACCCTTAGCCTCGAGAGAGAACTACTCCCTCCTCATCATGGGAATCAGCAATGGTGATGGAGATGGTGGTGGAGATCGATGGAGATGGCTCCGGGGGCACTTCCCCGTCTTGGCAGGGTACCGGAACAGAGACTTTCTGTCCCCCGAATCTCCCCTTCGGTGGCGGCGGTGCTGCAGAACTTTTCGTGGATTTCTGATTGACGATCTAGGGTTTTGGTATCGGGAGGCTCTTATAGGCGAAGGAGGCAAGGTCGGTGGCCGGCCAGGGGGCCTACACCATGCCCTGGCGTGGCCTAGGCTGGCCCACGCCAAGGGGGGTGTGGCCACCCTGTGGCTCCTCTCCGACTCTCCTTCTGGCTCAGTGAGTCTTCCGGGAAAATAGTAGCTTTGGCTTTTGTCCCATCCAATTCCGAGAATATTCATTTTCTGACTTCCTGGAACCAAAAACAGCAGAAAACAGGCAACTGGCATTGTGGTATCTTGTTAATAGGTTAGTCCAAGAAATCATTTGAAAATTACTCCAAAGTTGGAACAAAACACAAGAAAGTAGATAAAACCAAGCATGGAACATCAAAAATTATAGATACATTTGCAATGTATCATCGAGCCATACTCTTCATACTACTGCCCTCTTTGTTTGTTTTCAAAATATGGCCCAATTTGGTGGCATGCATGGGATCGTGAATCATGGGTATAAAGTATGATGCAGATATGGCCATGACCTTGGCCGTACGGATTGAAATCCAAGATTGTTCATAGTCATTCACAACTAACCTTAAATTCGTTTAACTTTTACCACTAACTTGTAGGTTTGAAGTTTACATGGACGGTAGGAGTACATTTTACATCAAGCACCTAAAAAGGGGAAATTACATCGAGGTCCATACATTTAGCATGAAGTACCCTAAAATTAAGCAAATAAAACAGTCAGGTTCGGCACCTTCTCAAGAGAGCAACTGATCGAGCCGTACTCTTCATAGTACTTCCTCTTTGTTTGTTTTCATCAAGGACATAAAAGGGGAAAATTACATCGAGGTACATAAATTTAGCACGAAGCATGCCTTAAAATTAAGCAAAGGAAAATAGTCGGGTTTGCCTCCTTCTCGAGAAAGAACCATACCAAGCCATACTCTTCATACTACTTCCTCTTCGTTTGTTTTCAAAATATGGCCAAACTTTTCGTCATGCAAATTCTTCGATATGGGATCATGAATCATCAGCATAAAGTATGATGTACATATTTCCATGACCCTAGTCATTCGGCTTGAAATGCAAGAATGTTCATACTCATTAACAACTAATAAGCTTAAGTACGTTTAAATTTTACCACTTTCTTTTGTGTTCGAATTTTACACGGACAGTGGGAGTATATTTTACAGCAAGGACCTAAAAAGGGTTAAAATTACATCGAGGTCCATACATTTAGTATGAAGAACCCTAAAATTAAGCAGGGAAAAACAGTCGTGTTTGGCTCCTTGAGAGAGAAGTTTATTGAGCCATACTCTTCATACTACTTTCTCTTCGTTTGTTTTCAAAATATATGGCCAGATTTGGCGGCATGCACATTCTTGGACATGAGATCATCATTAGCATAAAGTATGATGTAGATATGACCATGACCTTGGTCGTTCAGCTTGAAATCCAAGAATGTTCATACTCATCGACAACTAATAATCTTAAATACGTTTAAATGTTACCACTTACTTTTAGGTTCGAATTTTACACGGACGGTGCGAGTACATTTTATATTAAGGACCTAAAAAAGGTAAAATTACATCCACGTCCATATATTTATGTCTGAAAACTTGTCTTGTGCTATTCAGATCCATATTCTTTGGAGTTTCTTTACTAAAAGAACAATCTTGTCATCACTCGAAAAATTGAGAATTAAATGTTCTTTCATGATAGTTGGAAACTAACACCGATGACATTGTTTACTACATAAACATGCACCCATCTACCTCTGAAAATACATTTAATTTAATAGCAATCAATTGCCCTTACTTGTGTAGATGCTAAGAATAGAAACGAAGATCCAACAGTTAGCAATGTTTTGATTTGCCAGTCTTGATCCAACGGTTAATATTTGTAGTTATCCGTACACTATACAGTGGTATGGTATTGTAAGAGATAAGACAAGATAAATATAATATAAGAAGTACTGCGAATGGTCAATCTTTTGAGTAACCTTCCCTCCTGATGTTTGGGAAGCAAGTGAAAAATTCGAAAATTAGAAAAGTTTGAATTTTTGCTGCCAAGGACCAAAGTGGTTTCCTTCCTATGTACTCCTTGTCCCTACTCCACACCAACGCGGTTGTTGAACACGCCAGAGAAACAGAACCGCCGTACCATGGCACACGTGTGTAGCACCAAGTTGTGGACAAGGAGAGATCAGTCGGGCCGGTGCACGAGGGGAAAGGGGAGGAGGGAGGGAGGATGGATGGTGAGAGGCAGCGAAGGAGAGAGAAAACACATAATTTGTTTTGCGTGCATAGGTCCTGAAATTTACTACTAGTAGAGTGGTCGCAGGAGTACCTCATGTCAGGAACCCATCATAACTTTCCTCTGACATCGAACCTCCTTCAACTCCTCTTCACTGCTGTCTACGTTTTATTCTCTCAGCATGTACAACGCGTGGATAGAGGTGAGCATATGTCTAAGCAAAGAAATGATTCTAGATACATTCGAATCCTCACAAACCCAAATCAGTTATTTCTGGACGGAGGGAGTATATTAGTTGACCCCCCTCCCCTCCGATGGGTACCTCCAAGAGCTTTTTCATAAAACTTTCAAAGCAACCTACACAATTTACTTGTAGTAGTTCAAATTTTACCTAATTTCAATAAATCTGCATTAAGTCATTCAAGTGAGCAAAGTTAGCTAGAAAATTTGAGAACTCATAAAACATGGGAAATCATAAGTACGGCATATTGCTCCACCATATATGTGTGAAAACTTGGCTTGTGGCATTCAGATCCATATTCTTTGTACTTTCTTTACCTGAAAGAACAATCTCGTCATCACTAGGAAAATTGAGAATGTTCTTTCCTGATAGTTGGAAACTCACACTAACAACATTGTTTACTACAAGAAGATGCACCCATCTACCTCCGAAAAGACATTTAATTCAAGATAAATCAACCGTGCTTACTTGCTTGTAGCTCAAGTTTGACCTAATTTCATTAAATTGTCAAGATGCAAAATCTTAGCAAGAAGTTGAAACTATCATCAAAACTCTCGGTGGTTTCTGATATATTAATTGTGACCCCCTAATGGGTACCCCAAAAGCTTTTGCATAGAACTTCCAAAGCAACCTACAATTTCTTACCACTATATAGTATACGAATAACTTTGAACATTGACCGTTGGATCAAGACTCACGAATCCCAGCATTTCCAGTTGTTGGATCTTCTTTTCCATTCTAGCATCTAGAAGATTATATTGATAGTCTTCATCACAATGAATGTTATGCACAAAACTCAAAACACACTTCTCCATCATTCTAGAATCTTCTCCCTCGTTTCTCTAGACCATGTTACCAAAGTTTTCAAGTTTTAGATATCTAATAATCATTGACTTCTACATGATATACAAAGTACAAGAACCAAATATACACCCATACTTTATAGATGTTGATCAAATTTATATTTTTTCTGATTTACCTATTATAATTTTAAAGCAGTAATGATATGTCAGATGTCTATTATCTATGTCTCACGTGCAGGGCACGTGCAATTTACTAGTACTTGTAGTTTCAAATTTGATCTAATTTTGATAAATCGACATAAAGTCATTCTAATGGGCAGAGTTAGCTAGGAAGTTTGCAAACTCATAAAACATGGGAATCATTGGTACAACTTGTTGGTCCAATATATATGTTTGTAAACTTGGCTTGTGCCATTCAGATCCAATATTCTTTAGACTTTTCTTTAGGAAAAAGAACAACCTCGCTCGTATTCACTCGGAAAATGTAGAATTGAATGTTCTTTCTTGATAGTTGGAAAATCACACCGATGGCACTATTTACTACAAGAAGATGCACTGATCTACCTCTGAAAATACATTTAATTCAAGAGAAATCTATGGCAATTACTTATAGCTAGCTCAAGTTTGACCTAATGTCGTTAAATTGTCAAGATGCAAAGTCTTAGCAAGAAGTTGAACCTATCATCAAAACTCTCATTGGTTTCTGATATATTAATTTGACCCCTCGATGGGTACCTCCAAAAGCTATTTTGTAAAACTATCAAAGCAAAACCTACAATTTACTTGTAGTTTCAAATTTGACCTAATTCCGAGATATCGACATAAAGTCATTCAAATGGGTGGGGTTAGCTGGGAACCTTGAAAACTCATAAAACTTGGGAATCGCAAGTATCACATGTTGTGAATCCACTATATATGTCTGTCAACTTGGCTTGTGGCATCCACATAAAAAATATGGCCAAATTTGGCGGCATGAAAATTCGTGGACATGGGATCGTCAACATAAAGTATTATCGGAACCAAAGAATAATTAATAATGTTTGTATTATACTTTTTACAACGCGTGTTTCCGGATACACGTAACATGATGCCACAAAAAATATTGTACTTCTTATTCTTTATTTGAAATGTTATGAAAACCGTGTCAACTTTGTCGGGATGCGGATGCGTAGTAAGAACATGAATTTTTAGAACTTTCGGTAGGTTTTCGATGTACCGAATTCCTGCTTAGCTTCAAAAGATTTTAGGAAATTTTTAAGAGCAATCTATCGCGCTTACGTTTAGTTAAATTTTGAGAAGTTCGGTGGGAGTACGGTTTGCATCGAAGACCTCAAAAAAATAGAAAATTACATAGAGGTCCATACACTTAGCACAAAGGGCCCTAAAATGAAGCAATGAAAAGAAGTAGGGTGCGGGTCCTTCTCGAGCGAGCAGCCGAGCCATACCCTTCATACTGCTCCTACTATACTTTCGATCCAGCGTGCTGCGGGTGTGCCTGGTGGCTTCCTGTTCGCAAGGTGTGAAATGGAACGTGAATGGAGTACTACGGAGTAGTGGTAAAGCTTGCCAGATCATAATTAAGTGCATCGAATGCTATGGGACATACTGCAGATAGTATAAACAATCCCTTGTGCACCACTATCTTTTGAATAACCTTCCCTCCGGATGATTGGGAAGGAAGTGAAAATTTCGAAATTGCAAAATTTTGAACTCTGACTCTAATAATAGTATGAGTACTATACCTTTTGTCACCAAGCCCCAAAATGGTTCCTTCTATGCAGCACGCCTGATACTGACACGGAGCCGACGACAAGGCAGGTCGCACACGTGTGTAGCGCCATGTTTTGGATGAGAGAGAGAGAGATCAGCTAGTCGGGGTGTGGGGATGGTGATGAGGCTGTGAAGGAGAGAGAAAACACAATTTCTTTTCCATGCATACAGTATAAAGTGAAGGTCCTGAAATTTACTAGTACTAGTTCCGTACTACTAGTACTACTAAGTGATTGTACCATGTACCTCGTGTCAGGAAGCTATCACAGCTTTGCTCTCATATCGCACCACCTTCAACTCCTCTTTGCTACTCTCTCGAGCTGCTTCCTCGGTGCCCATAGTTTCTCTTCTTTATCTTTGTTTCTTTTCTATAGAAAATACATATACTTCCTACTTGCTTTAAAGAAAATACACTCCTGTCACTTGGAAAATTGATTTTTTTTCCTTTCCTAATGGTTGGAAACTCTGAGTGGAAACATTGTTACCATGCCATAATTCATACCCATTTTACTCCCAAATATGGGACCATCATGGACGGTGGGAGTACAATTTATATCAAGGACCTAAAAATGGAAAAAATTACATAGAGGTCCTTACATTTAGCACGAAACACCCTGAAATTGAGCAAGGGAAATAGTCGAGTGTGGCTCCTTCTCGAGAGAGAAGCTGATCGAGCCATACTCTTCATACTACTTTCTCTTCATTGTTTTTGAAATATATGGCAAAATTTGGTGGCATGTGATGACCCACAAGTATAGGGGGTGTATCGCAGTATTTTCGATAAGTAAGAGTGTCGAACCCAACAAGGAGCAGAAGGTGCTGGCTAGTGGTATGGATCAGGAATTCTCTGCAAATACTTAGCAAACAGATTTTTAGGGGTTTTCGATAAAGCAAGTAAACAAAGTACGAGTAAATAAAAGACAGTAGGAATAAATGCAGCAAGTGGCTCAATCCTTTATGCAGCAAAGGACAAGCCGGTTGTATTTCTATAGATGACCAAACGTTCTCGAGGACATATGGGAAGACTATCAAGTGCTGTTTTTGCTTCATATAGTTGATTAATCTTCTTTAGCTTGCTAAGTGTTGTGTGGGTGAACCTGTGCTAATGTACCGCCCCATCCAAGACTAATACATACTTGTGATTATACCCCTTGCAAACATCCGTAAGTACAAGAAAGTAATTAAGGTAGAAACCTAACCACAGCTTTAAACTCTAAGACCCTTACGTCCCTTGTGCAATGGTTTCCTAACGGGGGTTCAGGTTTCTGTCACTCCGGCAACCCCTACGATTAGTAGCCAAATACACAATGCATTCCCCTAGGCCCATATAGGTGAAGTGTCATGTAGTCGACGTTCATAGGACACCACTAGAAGAAGTACACCACAACTTAAATAACAATCTATTGAATCTTTCTCAACGCAACTCCACTACTACCAACAAGACTTCTCCCATGTCCTCAAGAACAAAACGAACTACTCACAAGACATCATATGGATCATGATAAGAGATGGAATAATGATGTATAACAATCTGAACAAAAACAATAATTCAATGGTTCACTCAATAGCATCAACTACAAATAGTAATCAACACCAGGAAAGTTTCCCCTATGAACTATGCAAGATTCAACTCAATTGTTACAGCAATATGGATATGGTGATGAGGGTGCGTGATGATGGTGGTGATGATGATGATGATCCCGATGAAGTCCAGCTTGATGGTGGTGTTGATGGCGATGATCTCCCCTCTCCGGGAAGGAATTCCCCCGGCAGAAATATGTCTGCCGGAGAGATCTTTCTCTCTTGGTGTTTTCCGCCCCGCAGAGGCGGCGGAATCTTTCTGTGGTCGCTCCCCGAGTCTTAGGGTTTTGTGGGGATGATATACGCCAGAGGGGAGAGCCTAGAGTGGGCCAGGGCGGCCACACCACCTCCAGGCGTGGCCTAGGCCTGCCCGCTCCATGGGGTGGTGTGGGCCCCCTGTGGCCCACCTCCACTCCATTTTTTGGCACCGTGAGTCTTCTGGAAAAATAGGATTTTCCGTATATTTTCCCGGATTTTCTGATCTTCGTGAATTTTGCCTCCAAACAGCACCTTTTCCATCAGAATCCTGACTGCAGCGGTCCATGCTCCAAAAGTCATCAACCATGCAAAAAGAGATGAAATAACATAAGTATCACCTCTCAATACGAAATATATCAATGAATAATAGTGAATTAATACATAGAATAGTGATGCAAAATGGACGTATCAACTCCCCCCAAGCTTAGATTTCGCTTGTCCCTGTTTAAACTCGAGCTCAATAAACATGGCCTCAAGTTTATGGAGTGAAGAGTCGATAAAAGAATACGGACAAGAAGCATCACATTCATCAAATACATAGATCATAATAGAAGACAACTCACTATTATACAGCTCAACTTGCAATGAGTAAAGGAAACACAATAAAGATACATAAAGTGAATCATAATTGGTAATGGCAAACTTAGCTCTTGGTCGAAGAATAGTTGATAATTTGCTGGAGTTCACAAATAGCTGGTTTTCAATGAAAGCTTTCAAAGTAGTAAACTTCAAGATAAGAGCAAATGTGCAAAACAAGGAACATAAGAAGCATGATTGAATAAATCATCATATGAATGAATGAAACACAACAACTCAAGATACTTGCTGAGATAGAAGGGAGTAGGTTTAATGACTCAACTACAAAGTAAAAGAAAGGCCCTTCATAGAGGGAAGCAAGGATTGCAAGTCTCATAAAGAGCTCCCAAAAATTATGATACTTACTAGCTTTCAGCTCTCATTGCCCCTATCATAGGCATCTTTAGGTGATTAAGGTTAAAGTGATCAAAAATGAGGATATGCATTAACAAGTTGTAAGTTGAGAATCTCATGTCCCTTGAATACGAGGGCCGCTCCTCATGCTACTCAAGTTTAGTCACCGGTAAGTTCTTGTCATCGTAAGCATATGTGTACCATAGAGAACCGCCAATGGGGTACCCCTTGCCCGATGATATGGAAGAATCCCCATATCAAAATGACAAGGCAAGCAGACAACAAGTATCTCAGCAATCTTCTTATTTACCATGGGAATATGGTGTTTTTTTCTCTCTTTCCTCTTTTCATAACCTCTTTTCTTTTCTCTTTTTCTCAATCTATATCTCTTTTTTTATAAGAAGAATGCTTCATAGATACTCGTTATGGTTACGCTACAGGTTTCCACCATGTCAGCATGGATTAGACCAGCGGCCTAGGCGTTTCTCTAACACACATGCATAACTCCATGGACTTACAAGCTCCCCTTTCATTTCACACCGACGACATCCATAGACAAAAGAACATGATATCAACTTGGTACAAAGTACCAATACAATGTTGAAAGCATTCCCCATGACAGCATGGTTCTGCTAATTCACAACTTACAAAGCGCAAGCATATACGCAACATAGGTGAGCACAATGGTTCAAGTTTATTAAATGCAAGAAAGTAAAGTGTGCCATCAAGTTCGTGAGAGCTTTAATCACTAATTTTCACATAACAAGTTTAATTTGGGTGGTAGACAAAACAAGAATTTACTTGGAATAGCAATAATGCTACTAGGTAGGTATGGTGGACACAAATGGCACAAGTTTTGGTTTAAAGGAGGTGGATGCACGAGAAGAATTCCCTCTCAGTACAGGTTTTTGGCTAACAAGGCTGGGTAGCAAGTACAAGAGTTGAAGGAAACAACCAAACATACAAATGATAAAAACAAACATGCAATCTTCCTTGGAAGCACAAAAGATCTTAACTAGAGAATACTAGACTTATGAGCAAATCAAGAAAGATGATGAAATTATTTTCCTCTATAGTACTTCTATCTTTTTCTTTTCTACTCTCAAAAAGGTGTTGCTACTGACCGAGCCAGGTTTGCCAAAACCAACTAAATTAACTCAATGATCCTAGAGTGCTACCAATACTAACAACAAGATCAATCATATAACCACGAATTGAAAACTAATCATAAGCTATGCAAAAGAGTGAATGATAGAACTTCTCATTAATATTCCATAACGGCAACTCACACCAAGGGATACATATCTAACGAGAGAGGGGACACTTCCATAATGCAAACCATACTAGAAAATAACTCCTCTATTCATGATATGACTCTATTAATAATGTAAAAAGATAGAAGATAGTGATATGATACCGCGGCACTCCCCCAAGCTTGGAACAAACCAAGGGGAAGCCAATCCTGGTGACGAATTACTCCTTAGATGATGGTGGTGTCCTCTTGATGAGCTCCTTGATCAGTTTCCCAAAGTCCTCAATCTCGAAGGTGAGAGTACGAATCAATTCTGAGTTGTGCTCAATGCGGCTCATGATCATTTCAGTTTGTGGATCCCAACTCTCGTGATTCTTTTTCCGTTCTTCCTCCTTGAAGTCTTCTTTTCCTGCATGGTTATGGATGAAGGTATGGAAAGGATTCTTGGTGCGTGGAGGAAGTGACCTTGGAGGCAAACTGTGACGGGGAGCTTTCCCCTAGTCTGCATCTGTGCAGTCCTTATGATCTTGGTAGGTTTCACCACTCCAATTCTTGCAATGGTGGTGCTGGTGTGCGGACGTTGGCCTTGCTCCTCTTCACCTTCACTCTTGATCTCCTTCTCCTCCCCGGGGTCTTGGAGGTCTTCCTCCATAGGCTCCTTTCCTTTATCCTTGGCGGACACCATTGTGCTTCTAAGCTTTCAAAGAGTATGTCCTGACAGAAACATATCGAAACAAAAACACGACGAAAACATGATATACGGACCTCGGGAGATCCGGGGGTTATATATTACGAAGTTTCATATCAAAAGGAAGGTACTGGGAGAAAACGAGTCGGAGGCGGAGTCCGGGGTGGACTCACCACCTGGTGGCGTGGCCAGGGGTGGGCCCGCGCCATGGGGTGGTGTGGGCCACCCTGGCTCCGTTTCCATCCCTTTTTATCTTCGTAGCTTTCCTTATTGACTGAAAACTGCAAAAATATAGTTGGATTGTATTTTCGTGGAACTTTTCTTACCAGAACTGTTACCTAGTTGAACACGGACTCTGCAGGTCTCTGAATTTGGTATTTAGTGGATCCTTCCGGAGTCATCACTTGAATCATCAATATCTTCATCTTCATACACTTATTACTTGAGTCATAAAACCCTTCTCTTCCTTATTACACCATTGTCTCCACTTCCTAGAAATTTCTTTCATACAAAACTTCACACAGTTCTCATTAGCAACATTAGTATAAGTGAAGTGATAAAACCTTTTGAGTCCAACGTCAACTGAATACCATCAAAACATAAGCTACTGTAGCAACTCCTTCCGAAAATCCAAAAATAATTCAAAAAGAAAATCGAATAAAGAAGCAAATGCAAGAGTGGCAAAATCTGTCAAAACAGACCAGTAGGTAAAGATCAATTTTTTCGAAAATCTTTTGTTGCTCAAATCAAAAAGTGCAAAACTAACGAAAGTTAAATAATAACCTGGGGCAGAAGCACAAACAATTACAGCTCAATCTGACAGACAGAGGTCTCTCACGAATTTTTACGGTGAAGCACAAAAACCTGTTTCGGGACAGCAACTTCCCCAAATCTTACTTCTCTCTCATTAGAGGTTGATCTTGACACAAAAACCAAACAAAATGGATAAGGAGCGGTTATTAACGAAGTAATAACTTCCAAGACTCATAGAAAAACCAAACTGAAAGCAAAAACAAATTGGGTTGTCTCCCATAAAGCTCTTTCCTTATAGCCTTTAAGATGGGCATGATATTTTTGAAGAAGCTCTCATAGGGATATGAATTGAAGTGAAAGAGAGCATTAAGAAGCAAAACCACACACACATTTAAGTCTCACCCACTTACTATGCAAGGGAATTTTGTAAACAAACAAGTTATTGAAACCAAAGGCAACTTGCATAAGAAGGCAAAAGAAGTGCAACATAAAAACTTTCAGCATAAAACGAGGAAACTTGATATTATTGAGATGCATAAGAACACTTTTCCCTCTATCATAGTATCTTTTAGTATCATGCATAAAATTAACAATGTAGCTATCACAAGGACCATCATAGCAATGATCACTTATTCTAACAGAAAACACAGGAATACTAGCTCTCATAACACTACTATGTGAAACAATATTAGAGGTATCCTTACAAAGGATAGGGTGTCCCTCTTTTTCATATTTAGTAACAAAGTCTTTCACATTTGCTATTATAGGTTCATCAACCATTTTTTTATCAGGTTCAATAGCTTTATTTGTACTTTCATTAACCATACTAGCTATCATAGAATGTTCCTTTACCTTAACTGGAAAAGGCATTTTCTCAATATAAGGTTTAGGTAAAACATGATTAGCAGTATAAACTTCAGTATATCTTGCAGGAACACTCTTAGCAATATCTTTATAAGGTTCATGATACTTATCCACTTCTTTTTAGGCACTTCAATTTAAGAAGCAAAAGCCTTAAAATAATAAGCAATAGCTTGAAAGTCTAGACCATAAGCATTTTTAATATTTTGAAAGTCATCACTTCCCATAAAATATTCAATGCATTCATAATCATAATTTATACCTAACTTTCTACCTTTGTCATTCTCCCAAGCTTCAGCATTGTCTTGAATACGATCTAGAAGGTCACATTTAGTTTCTTCTTCCATACGAGTGAATGATCCAGCACAAGAAACATCCAGTAAATCTTTATCATATAGAGGGAGCCTTGCATATAAGTTGTTGATAACAATATTGTTGGGGAGCTCATGAATGGGACATTTGAGCATCAGTAACTTCAATCCCCCCCAAGCTTGAGCTGTACTCTCTTCATCAAGAGGCCAAAAGTTGTATATTTGATTCCGATCTTTATGAATCTCACTAGGAGGATAAAACTTTGAATAAAAGAGAGGCACTATTTCCTCCCATTCTAGAGCTTGACCATTCTTCAGCAGCTTATACCATTCCTCAGCTCTTCCTTTCAGCGATAATGAGAATAACTTCTTCTTAACTTGATCTGTAGTAATACCTGCACAAGTAGAAGTTTCCTTTACCAGTTCCACTCTCCAATAGCGCTTCACTCCCCGGAATCGGCGCCAGAAACTAGTCTTGATGACCCACAAGTATAGGGGGTGTATCGCAGTATTTTCGATAAGTAAGAGTGTCGAACCCAACGAGGAGCAGAAGGTGCTAGCTAGTGGTATGGATCAAGAATTCTCTGCAAATACTTAGCAAACGGATTTTTAGGGGTTTTCGATAAAGCAAGTAAACAAAGTACGAGTAAATAAAAGACAGTAGGAATAAATGCAGCAAGTGGCCCAATCCTTTATGCAGCAAAGGACAAGCCGGTTGTATTTCTATAGATGACCAAACGTTCTCGAGGACACATGGGAAGACTGTCAAGTGCTTTTGCTTCATATAGTTGATTAATCTTCTTTAGCTTGCTAAGTGTTGTGTGGGTGAACCTGTGCTAATGTACCGCCCCATCCAAGACTAATACATACTTGTGATTATACCCCTTGCAAACATTTGTAAGTACAAGAAAGTAATTAAGGTAGAAACCTAACCATAGCTTTAAACTCTAAGACCCTTACGTCCCTTGTGCAATGGTTTCCTAACGGGGGTTCAGGTTTCTGTCACTCCGGCAACCCCTACGATAAGTAGCGAAATACACAATGCATTCCCCTAGGACCATAGTCATGTAGTCGACGTTCACATGACACCACTAGAAGAAGTACACCACAACTTAAATAACAATCTATTGAATCTTTCTCAACGCAACTCCACTACTAACAAAAAGACTTCTCCTATGTCCTCAAGAACAAAACGAACTACTAACAAGACATCATATGGATCATGATCAGAGATGGAATAATGATGTATAACAATCTAAACATAAACAATAATTCAATGGTTCACTCAATAGCATCAACTACAAATAGTAATCAACACCAGGAAAGTTTCCCCTATGAACTATGCAAGATTCAACTCAATTGTTACAGCAATATGGAGATGGTGATGAGGGTGCTGATGGTGATGATGGTGGTGATGATGATGATGATCCCGATGAAGTCCAGCTTGATGGTGGTGTTGATGGCGACGATCTCCCTCCGAAGGAATTCCCTGGCGTAAATCTGCTGGAGAGATCTTTCTCTCTCGGTGTTTTCTGCCCCGCAGAGGCGGCAGAATCTTTCTGTGATCGCTTCCCGAGTCTTAGGGTTTCGTGGGGATGATATACGCCAGAGGGGAGAGGCTGGAGTGGGCCAGGGCGTCCACACCACCTCCAGGCGCAGAATAGGCCTGCCCGCGCCATGGGGTGGTGTGAGCCCCCTGTGGCCCACCTCCACTCCATCTTCTGGCATCCTGAGTCTTCTGGAAAAATAGGATTTTCCGTATATTTTTCCGGATTTTCTAATCTTCACGAATTTTGCCTCCAAACAACACCTTTTCCATCAGAATCCTGACTACAGCGGTCCATGCTCCAAAAGTCATCAACCATGCAAAAAGAGATGAAATAACATAAGTATCACCTCTCAATACGAAATATATCAATGAATAATAGTGAATTAAGACATAGAATAGTGATGCAAAATGGACGTATCAGCATGCAAATTCTTCGATATGGGATAATGAATCATCAGCATAAAGTATGATGTAGATATGTCCATGACCCTGGCCATTTGGCTTGAAATGCAAGAATATTCAAATTCATTGACAACTAATAAGGTTAAATACGTTTAAATTTTACCACTTACTTTTATGTTCAAATTTTACACGGGCAGTGGGGGTACATTTTACATCAAGGACCTAAAAAAGGTAAAATTTCATCGAGGTCCATACATTTAGCATGAAGCACCCTAAAATTAAGTAGGGAAAACAGTCGGGTTCGGCTCCTTCTCGAGAGAGTAGCTAGTCGAGCCATACTCTTCATACTACTTCCTCTTTGTTTGTTTTCAAAATATGGCCCAATTTGGCGGCATGCAAATTCTTTGATATGGTATCATGAATCATCGATATAAAGTATGATGTAGATATGGCTATGACCTTGGTCGTTCGGCTTGAAATCCAAGATTTGTTCGTACCCATTCACAACTAAGTTTAATACATTTAAATTTTACCACATGCTTTTATCTTCGAATTTTACACGTACGGACGGTGGGAGTACATTTTACATTAGTGACCTAAAAAAGGTAAAATTACATTGAGGTCCATACATTTATCACAAAGCACCCTAAATTTAAGCAGGGCAAATAGTCATGTTTGGCTCCTTCTCGAGAGAGAAGCTTATTGAGCCATACTCTTCATACTACTTTTCTTTGTTTGTTTTCAAATTATATGGCTAAATTTGGCTGCATGAAAATTCCTTGACATGGGATCATCGTCAGCATAAAGTATGATGTAGATATGGCCATGACCTTGGTTCGGCTTGAAATCCAAGAATGTTCATACTCATCGACAACTAATAATCTTAAAGAAGTTAAAATGTTACCACTTTCTTTTATGTTCGAATTTTACACGTACGGACGGTGGGAGTACATTTTATGTCAAGGACCTAAAAAAAGTAAAATTACATCGAGGTCCATACATTTAGCATGAAGCACCCTAAAATTAAGCAGGGAAAACAGTCATGTTTTGCTTCTTCTCGAGAGAAAAGCTGGTCGAGCCATACTCTTCACACTACTTCCTCTTCGTTTGTTTTCAAAATATGGCCAAACTTGGCGGCATGCAAATTCTTGGATATGGGATCATGAATAATCAACATAAAGTATGATGTATATATGGCCATGACCTTGGTTGTTCATCTTGAAATCCAAGAATGTTCATACTCATCGACAAATAATCTTAAATACGTTTAAATATTACCACTTGCTTTTAGGTTTGAATTTAATATGTACGGATAGTGGGAGTACATTTTACATAAAGGACCTAAAAAAGATAAAATTACATCGAGGTCCATACATTTAGCATAAAGCACCCTAAAATTAAGCAGGAAAAACAGCCATGTTTTGCTCCTTCTCGAGAGAAAAGCTGATCGAGCCATACTCTTCGTACTACTTCCTCTTCGTTTGTTTTCAAAAAAGGGACAAATTTAGCGGCATGCAAATCTTGGATATGGGATCATGAATCATCATCATAAAGTATGATGTAGATATGGCCATGACTTTGGTCATTCATCTTGAAATCTAAGAATGTTCATACTCATCGACAACAAATAATCATAAATACGTTTAAATTTTACCACTTACTTTTAGGTTCGAATTTTACACATACGAACGGTGGGAGTACATTTTACATCAAGGATCTAAAAAAGGTAAAATTACATCGAGGTCTATACATTTAGCAGCATCGTAAAATTAAGTAGGGAAGACAGTCAAGTTCGGCTCCTTCTCAAGAGAGCAGCTGGTCGAGCCATACTCTTCATACTACTTCCTCTTTGTTTGTTTTCATAATATGGCCCAATTTGGTGGCATGCAAATTCTTTGATATGGGATCATGAATCATCGATATAAAGTATGATGTAGATATGGCCATGACCTTGGTCATTCGGCTTGAAATCCCAGATAGTTCCTACTCATTCACAACCTAGCTTAAATACGTTTAAATTTTGCCACTTGATTTTATCTTCAAATTTTAAACGGACGGTGGGAGTACATTTTACAGCAAGGACCTAAAAAGGGTAAAATTACATCGAGGTCTATAAATTTAGCACGAAGCACCCTAAAATTAAGAAGGGAAAATAGTCGGGTTTGTCTCCTTCTCGAGAGAGTAGATGGTAGAGTCATACTCTTTATACTACTTTATCTTCATTTGTTTTCAAAATATATGGCTAAATTTGGCTGCATTAAAATTCGTGGACATGGGATCATCATCAGCATAAAGTATGATGTAGATATGGCCATGACCTTAGTCGTTCGGCTTCAAATTCAAGAATGTTCATACTCATCGACAACTAATAATCTTAAATACGTTTAAATGTTACCACTTGGTTTTAGGTTCAAATTTTACACGTACGGATGGTGGGAGTACATTTTACATCAAGGACCTAAAAAAGGTAAAATTACATCGAGGTCCATACATTTAGCACGAAGCACCGTATTATTAAGCAGGAAAAACAGTCATGTTTTGGTCCTTCTCGAGAGAAAAGCTGATCGAGCCATACTCTTCATACTACTTCTTCTTCGTTTGTTTTCAAAATATGGCCAAATTTGGTGGCATGCAAATTGTTGGATATGGGATCATGAATCATCAGCATAAAGTATGATGTAGATATGACCATGACCTAGGTCATTCGTCTTGAAATCCAAGACTGTTCATACTCATCGACAAATAATAATCTTAAATACGTTTAAATTTTACCACTTTATTTTAGGTTCGAATTTTAGACGTATGGACGGTGGGAGTATATTTTACCTCAAGGACCTAAAAAGGTAAAATTACATCAAGGTCCATACATTTAAAACAAAGCACCCTAAAATTAAGCAAGAAAAACAGTCATGTTTTGCTCCTTATCGAGAGAAAAGCTGATCGAGCCATACTCTTCATACTACTCCCTCTTCGTTTCTTTTCCAAATATAGCCAAATTTGGTGGCATGCAAATTCTTCGATATGGCATCATGAGTCATCAGCATAAATTATGATGTAGATATGTCCATGACCCTGGTCATTCGGCTTGAAATGCAAGAGTGTTCATATTCATTGACAACTAATAAGCTTAAATATGTTTAAAATTTACCACTTGCTTTTATGTTTGAATTTTACATGGACGGTGGGAGTACATTTTACAGCGAAGACCTAAAAAGGTAAAATTACATCGAGGTCCATATATTTAGCACAAAGCACCCTAAAACTAAGAAGGGAAAATAGTCGGGTTCGGCTCCTTGAGAGCGCAGCTGGACGAGCCATACTCTTCATACTACTTCCTCTTCCTTTGTTTTCAAAATATGGCCCAATTTGGCGGCATGCAAATTCTTGGATATGGGATCATGAATCATCGATATAAAGTATAATGTAGATATGGCCATGACCTTGGTCATTCAACTTAAAATCCAAGATTATTCATACTCATTCATAACTAAGCTTAAATACGATTAAATTTTACAACTTACTTTTATCTTCAAATTTTACATGGACGGTGGGAGTACATTTTACAGCAAGGACCTAAAAAGGGGTAAAATTACATCGAGGTCCATACTTTTAGCACGAAGCAACCTAAAATTAAGCAGGGAAAACAGTCGGGTTCGGCTTCTCGAGTGAGAAGCTAATCAAGCCATACTCTTCATATTACTTCCTCTTTGTTTATTTTCAAAATATGGCCAAATTTGGCGGCATGAAAATTCTTAGATATGTGATCATCATCAGCATAAAGTATGATGTAGATATGGCCATGACCTTGGTCGTTCGTCTTGAAATCCAAGAATGTTCATACTCATCGACAACTAATATTCTTAAATACGTTTAAATTTTACCACTTGCTTTTAGGTTCGAATTTTACACAGACAGTGGGAGTACATTTTACATCAAGGACCAAAAAAGGTAAAATTATATCGAGGTCCATACATTTAGCATGAAGCACCCTAAAATTAAGCAGGGAAACAGTCATGTTTTGCTCCTTCTCGTGAGAGAAGTTGATCGATCCATAATCTTCCTACGACTTCCTCTTCGTTTGTTTTCAAAATATGGCCAAATTTGGCGGCATGCAAATTCTTCGATATGGGATCACGAATCATCAACATAAAGTATGATGTAGATATGGCATGACCTTGGTCATTCGGCTTGAAATCCAAGAATGTTCATACTCATTGACAACTAATAATCTTAAATACTTTTAAAATTTTACCACTTGCTTTTAGGTTCAAATTTTACACGGACCGTGGGAGTACAATTTACATGAAGGACCTTAAAATGGGGAAATTACATCGAGATCCTTACATTTAGCATGAAGTATCCCAAAATTAAGCAAAGAAATAAAACAATCGGGTTTGGCTCATTCTCAAGAGAGCACCTGATCGAGCCATACTCTTCATACCGCTACTTCCTGTTTGTTTGTTTTCAAATTATATGGCCAAATTTGGTGGCATGCAAATTCTTGGATATGGGATCATCATCAGCAGCATAAAGTATGATGTTGATATGGCCATGACCTTGGTCGTTCGACTTGAAACTCTAAGAATGTTCATACTCATTAACAACTAATAATCTTAAATACGTTTAAATTTTACCACTTGCTTCTAGGTTTGCATTTTACACGGATAGTGGAAGTACATTTTACATGAAGGACCTAAAGAAGGTAAAATTACATCGATGTCCATACATTTAGCATGAAGCATCCTAAAATTAAGCAAGGAAAAAAGTTGGTTAGGAAGCTTGTGAACTCATAAAACTTGGTAATCAATCGTAAGTGTATCAAGGTCCATGCTTTGTCTGAAAACTAGGGTTGTTGTTGTGGTAGTCTGAGCCATTTTTCTTCGCACTTGCTTACAGAAAAAATCTTGTCACTTCGAAAACTGAAAACTTTTATTGTTCCTATAAGTTTGAAACTATGGTTGCCATCATTTTTCACCTTGCGAAGATGCATACATCTACCAAATATGGGAACATTATAATACAATACGATGTGCATGTGGTTGTTACCTTTGTCGTTCGGCTTGAAACCCAAGAGTGCTCATACACCGTGGGCCATATATTGTGTAACTGTTTTTTTGTAATTTATGATGGCTCACGGTTATTAATTATTTTTCAGTGCAAATAGTAGTACACGCAAGAGGACACCATGAAGAAGGCTTCATTTTCAGGATTTTCATTTTTTACATTCATAGCTAGTGAGGATCAAATTGTCAACATACATATTCGTAGCAAGAATTTTAATCCTACAGAACTCTCGTTAGTTTTTGAAGTATTGACCTCTCGGTAGCATAAAGACTCAAAGGATGTGTGTAACTTTTTAAGAGCATTCTATCATGTTTACTTGTAGTTCAAATTTGAAAATGATTTTTTATTCCTAAATTTTGGAAACTCTCATTACTTGTACCATTATTGTTCACCATGCCAAGATGCACTCATCTACCAAATATGGGAACATTACCATAAAGTATGTTGTACATATATAAGTCCATTTAGCTTGTATTTTAGCCTGAAGCCTAAGGATATGTTGATACATGGCAGGCCATATTTTCAATTAGTTTGTTTTTTTATATGTGAACTCTCTTGATAATAATCATTTTTCACAGCAAGTAGTACAAGTCAGAGGTCATCGTGTAATGTTTTTTATTGTTTTCAAATAAAATTCAAATTTTGTACATGCAAATTCTTAGCAAGAAGTTGAATTCAACAAATTCATTGGTTTTCGATATATTGAGATTCTGGGTGTGGGTACCTTCAAAAGATATTTGTATAACTTTAAGAGGAATCTACTACTTACTCATAGTTCAAATTTTATCTAACATTGATAAATCAGCTTAAATTAGTTTAAGAATGTGAAGTTTGCTAGGAAACCCTGAGAACTCAAAAAAGTTCATAATCGTAAGTGAAACATGTATAAACTTTGTCTAAAAACTAGGCCTATGGCATTCCAAGGCATATTCATCGTGCTTACTCTCAGGAAAATAAATCCTAGGAAAATAATTATCTTCTTAAAGTTTATGATAAATCGGTTTTTTTGTGTGAGGTGTAATAAACAAATATATATCGTTCGTCCGACACTTTAAAAGAAACTCTTCGATGGACATTTGGTTATGTGAATGAAACGTCAAATCTTATGTACAAACAAGTTATGTTCAAAAACAAGTTTATTACGACCAAATAAAGCCTTCTCAAATTCAATGTGCGATGGACTAATGTTGGTACCTTTGTGTAAACATTGACGTTTCATATGAGATAAGTCTCTTACATCCTAGCTACATGCATCCAAAAAGTATTGTGCGTGATAAATATCGTTAGTATCCAGCTTTTAGCATCATTCAATCTTTGTGTGTGAATGGGAGTAATGACATTCTGGGACCACTTGTCAGTATCGCTACCAATGAGGTTAAATCGGTCATTACAGGACTAACTGGCCAAATTTGTGCACATTAGGCCAAAAACTGTTAAAATGTGCAAAAATAACGTCCACCATGTGTTTTGTGCAAAAGTGCGATGAAAATATGGTGGATCGTGCAATTTCCTCTATCTAAAAAATGTGTTATACTACCATGGAGGGTAATACAAAATATTGTACTGTACTTACTACTAGCAAAACAGGTACCAGATGGAAGTTTGAAACCTAAAGGGTACCCACTATTTTAGTCGGTTCAAAAAAATGGACTAGTTCGTCAAAAAGTGATGATATGTGAAATGTAGTTTTTTTTGTAGTACGGTACTACTAAAGCGGATAGAGGGTTACCCACTCCCATTATCTAACTCCTTCCCCACCATTCCCTCTCTCGCTATCACATTCCCACACTCACCTCACAACTCTCAGTCATTAACCCAGTCGTTGCTTTGACGAAACCAATGCCACAACCTTTGTCTGTAGTTTAGCTGGGGTCCTCGTCAAGCTTTGCTTCGGAGCTGCAGGTGGCTTGTTTGATTCTACCAGCCACATCACCCTCTCTGAAGTGTCGTTCGCCCTTCGCGTGTGTGCGGGCCATGCCCATGGTGAGGCGTTCGTCTCCCTTAGGGTTTTGGTTGGTCGCGCCAAAACCCTCATCGTCCGCCAAGCGGTCGTCCAAGCCTTCGGTGCCGTGTGCGTTGGGACCGAATGCTCGTGTGGCAGCGGACACGTCCTTTTCGTCTGCAGGTTGGAGTCTAATTCCCAATGTGCCAAATTTCAGAGTGTACGCGGTGAAACCCCTATAGGTGGCTCCCCCTTCATCAACGATTGTCTGTGCTTCTTCGGTGTATGTGGCTGGTTCTTTATCAGTGGCGCCATGTTCATCTACTCAACCCATAGACCCCTGTGCAAGTTCGCGCCCCCTAACAGCAACGAGATTAGATCTAGAGGATTGGGGCTTTAACCCAAATTCGACATGCATCTAATCAAATTTTTGCAATGTGTACTGCAGGTCCTTTGTTGAACTTCTTAGTTATATGTCATATTCTTGATAATTGTCTTTTGTACTGTTCTTTATGTCATATTCTTGATAATTGTCTTTTGTACTGTTCTTTATATATCATATTCTTGATAATTGTCTTTTGTGCTATTCTGCTTAGTTATGGAATATTCTTGATGGTAATGATGCAGGGTTCTGTTTTGGTACTTAGATGATGCATTGTGTTGTTTAGGATTTTTCTATGACGTGTTGTGTTGTTTTGGTATTTTTTATGATGTATTGTGTCCTGTCTCCTCATTGTGTTGTTTCGTCCATTTTGATCTGCATTCTTCTATTTAGGATTAAATGATATGCCTTCTAGCTGTTTAGATTATTTCAATGACCCATTAGTTTAGGTAATTTTGATTGTGCAGACGTTGTTTATTAAATTTAATTACATGATACCATGTGTTGTTTTGGTATTTTTGATGATGCACTACATATATGCTGTTTTGTCTATCCAGATATTGCATTGTGTTGTTTTATCCATTTGGATTATGCATTGTGCCGTTTAATCAATCTAATTAAATGGTATGCCTTCTAGTAGCTGTTCAGATAATTTTGAGGACCCATCGGGTTAGGTGATTTTGATGACGCATTGTGCTCTATAGGCAATTTAACTTACCTAATACCTTGTGTTGTTTAGGTAATTTTGATGGTGCAATGACGCATTGTGATCTTTAGTCAATTTATACAATGCATTGTGGTGTTTTGGTAATTCCAAAGGACTGACAGAATGGTAATTTTCATGTAGGATGACCTAGTTGTAATGCCGAACTTAGACTACATTCTTGACCGGACTGCCCCAGCTGCAGGTGTCTATGAAGATGCTCTCCCCATCATACCAAGGGAGTTGAAGCTGTCGGGCAGGAGAGTGGAGGCCTTGGCAAGGGCAAGTGCTGCCAGGTCGGTCGCTAGTTTTGCAAAACCGAGATGACGCCCTAGGTCGGTTGGACACCATGCCATGGCACATCTTCCTAGGCGCATCTACATCCACTTAGTCCAACATGACTTGTATATGCTTATCATCCCGACTTACTTCAAGCCTTACGTGAAGGGACACCCCTACCCACAACTAGTGGTGGTCCAAGCATGCGAGGAATGCGAGTGGGTTGTCCATGCCAACCAGAAGGGTTCAAGATGAAAATATATGACGGCATCACCTCCTACCGGAAGGTGTTCGTCTGTCGTGAGCATGCACATCTTGATTAAGGGCCAATTTGGATCGAAGGATTTTCAAAGGAATTTTGGAGCAATTCGACCCATAGGATTTCTTTCATAAGGAAGCCCTTTGGATGAAGGAATCATACCTCCAAAATTCATATGGATTGCATTTCTACACCCCAATCCCATAGGAATTTCAACGTCCACTTTTTTTTACACTCATTCGCATAGGATTTAGGCAATTTTCCTCTGTGTTTACTGTGTTTCATCGAAATGACTTTAAGCCTACAGATTTCCTCTGTTTTGCACCTCCGACCTGTTATCCTGTGTTTTGAAATTCTGTGATCCAAAGAAAGTTATTTCCTCTATTTTGCAATCCATTGTTTTGTATCTGTGACCGGGTCAAATTCCTGTGTTTTTTAAATCCTGTTATCCAAAGAAGCCCTAAGTTATCTTTAAGTTTGATGTTCGATCTTTTGGCAACCGTTTGTGATGCTTATGCGTCAAGCCCTAAGTATATTCAATGTGACTACTACTACTACTACTACTACTACTACTACTACTACTACTACTACTACGAGCAAGCACAGCGTGAGCCGTTCCTAGACATGGCTAAGAAATGTATGTACTAGACTTTTTTCGAATCTACTAGAAATTTACTAAACTGGCCGGCAAAAACCAATCCGAAAGATGGGAACCACTTAGTACAGCATAAGCCAATTGATTGCACCAGTATGTATCTAGCCAAATTATCCATAAACTTTGGGTAGGTTATAAATATTTGTAGCTAGTAGCTCGATCGCTTAGTATGAGAGCAGGTACAATAGGATGACATCAGCTTACTATAAGAGGTAAAATACTATATTTTGGCTGAGTTGGAAGAGAGAGAAGAGGAGAGAGAAGAAGAGCTGGTTGTAAGTTAAGAGCCAGCTACAACACGTGCTCCTAGGCACCGAGAAGGGGTGGCCCGATCTTCTCAGTGTTGGGGGGATACCCTCGGGTAGGGTCACGCCGGCGTATAAAGGCCGAGTTAGCGGAGGTACGGCAAGGTCAAAGCGAATGCTGGCCGAGTCACCTCAAGGCAGGCCGAATCTCGGGGTAACCCGAACCAGGGGATGTCCACCTTACTGGGTCTCAACCGACTCAAGTTGTAAGTCGGATGGATGAGTCTAGCTTGTACGCAGGAACATGTGTGGCCGGATCAACTACGATCCGGGTTATAGCAAGCTTCTAGGAGAAGGAAGGTATCTCGCTGGTCAAAAGTAACCCCGGTACGCACAGCATGAGCGAAGCGGACAGGGGCAGGACCACCGAGGCGTGGCCGACAAAGGTGACGACGCCAATGTCGGCTGACGCAGGCGCCGCAGAGGCTCACGTAGCCTCTGCATGGATGACGCGGGGGAAAGCGACCCAGTCGGCTTACTATTTTGGGAGGAGGCATATTCCCATTAATATGACTCCACGTATGCCCTAGTTAGAGACCTAGCCGCCCCTATATAAGGAGGGCTAGGGCCTCTGTAGAAAGGGTTGAGTTTTACGAAGTTGGTCTTTGAAGGGTTGATCTCTATTGGCTAGATTTTACTTGGTTCCTGAGGGCTAGCTAGCGGTGAGAGTAAGAGAGTTCCTTCTTCCTCCTCTCTCCAATACAGCTCGAGGAGCACTTGTAACCTTGGAAGTGAATCAAATACAAAGCTTCTGTGTGTGGAATCACCACACTATCCCTCCCTGGATTCCCCTAGTGCAATTAGTCCCCACCTTTAGCCTATCCATGGCATCTGCCATGACACCACCACGACAGTTGGCGCCCACCGTGGGGCTAGCGGCGCTAGCAGGAGTCAAGATCCGGACGGGAAACCTCATCGGCACCAGCGAACGCATCGTCTCTGGGCTCGTTCAGCGCTTTGGAGCGCTGGACTTTATCAGCGACAACGCTGGCTGCTTCGGCACGCGCCCACTTCCGCGCAACGGCCTCTTCGTCAAGCTCGGCGCCCACAAGGTCTACGTTGCTGTCGATGTGTCGTGCGTACATCCGTGGCACGTCATTAAGGCAGGGGAGCCACCCCTTAGCGTGGTTCATGGGGCGCGTATCACTCGCTCCCCGGACCGTGCTGAGGTGATGATGACTACGCCTGGTGCAGGCGGAAGCAAGGATCCGGCACCAGATCCGGAGGTAACACCTAAGGCACCGAGGAAAGGTAGAGGTCCTCCACTAAAGAGGCCTGAGAATGTACTGAGAGAAGCGATGGATAGCTTGGCAAACCCGGTAGCATCAGCGGTAGATCCGGCTCAGGCACAGGCCGAGCTAGAGGAAACTAGGCAAAATATTCTAGAGGGAGCGAAAAAAATAGCTGCGGCTCAGCAGTCATTGAACATGACGCTGCGTGAGTACACAAAGGCAAATAAAGTAGATGCCGTAAAAGTGAAGGGGAGAAATCTCATGAGTGAAATGAACAAAGTGGGTGATACTAGGATTAAGGAGTCAGAGAACTGTTTATCCGTGGGGATGCCGAAGTATAGTACCCCGGAAAAAAACCTCAGAGCAGCGGATGCAGCTGCGTCCGAGTTAGAGGGTCTAACGGGTGAAGCCCGCCATAGACAGCAAGATAGGGTCAATGAGTTGGTTCGGATCGCGAACAGGCAAAATGAGGAATTGCTCAGGGCTAACCCGGAGAAATCCGCTGGAGCCGCATCGTCTCCTCATGGTGGTCCTAGGAGGGAAGAGGTAGTAACCTCGTCCAGAAGGAACAAACAGATCGTCCCGTACGACCCGACAAGGGCAGGGAAAGGAAAAGAAGTACAGAGAAATGACGATCGACGAGGTATGAGCCGAGGTGAAGCTGGCCGAGGTAACCACGACCAAGGCAATGCCGGTCAAGGAAACGCTGTAAATGGCAATGCCGGACAGCGCAACTCGGCAGGACAACCGCATCAGCGGAATATACCAAGGCAAGAGAAAAGTTCCGGCCGAGGTATGCAACAGAGAGGTGCTCCACGAGAGCAAGACCGATATAACGATGGAGATTCGGAAATGGTGAACGCAGGATACCCAAGGCCGGACTATCATGTGATAGGGTCAAGACTGGGAAGTAGGGACTTGATGCCTGACGATGCTAGGTTGAAACTGGATCGGCTGTATAGGTCGGAGCAGATTGAATGTCAAGGTCCCCCCGGGTCCTGCGTGTTTTGGACCCCGGATCATGAAGGAGCCTCCAGTACCCAACTTCCAGTTACCTAGAGGCACAAAGACGTATGATGGTAGTACTAAGCCGGAAGATTGGTTGATAAACTATGCTACAACTGTGAAAATTGCTACAGGCAACTTGAGATGGGCTGTGAGATACGTACCCTAGATGTTGGAGGGGCCAGCAAGGGTATGGATAAACAATTTGCCGCCCGGAAGTATTAACTGCTGGATCGGTTTTGAGGAAATGTTTATCAGCAATTTCTCAAGTACATATCAGAGGCCGAATACGCCACAGACCCTATCCATGTGTAAGCAGAGACCGAACGAGACGGACCGAGAGTTCTTAAACCGGTGGTGTACCGTGAGAAACTCATGTGAGGGTGTGATAGAGTCACAGGCCATAGCATGGTTCGCGCAAGGATGCAGATATGCGAGCATGTTGTGGCAAAGATTGCAAAGGGATATGCCGACTACATTGGCAGAGACGATCCGGATTGCAGATTCGTATGCATTGGGTGATCCGACTCAACCTAGACTCGTGTCAAACAAGTCAAATGAGGAGTGTTACCAGAGAGATGGAGCCGGGTCATCCCGGAGGAATGATTACCGGGGTAAAAGAAGAGATGACAGACCGGATTACCGATATAATTCGTAGCAAGTTGCTGCTATAAATCAAGATCAGCCAGGAGCAGTGGGAAACCAACATCAGAAAACTGGGGGCCAACAATGGACACCGAGAAATGATGGCAAGAAAACTTGGACGCCAGAGCAGAAGAAACAGTGGTAGGAAAAGAAGGACCGTCCGAGGTATACTTATGAGTCAATGTTGGATCAGCCGTGTAAGTTTCACACGCCAAATCTGAGTAACCCAGCGAGTCATACAACGAGGCAATGTGAGTGGATGTGTAAGATAGAACAAGGGGGTTCGGGGAATGCTAAAGCACCTCGGAACGATCAACCTCGGTAGGAGTTACCCCGGCAGCAATTGCTCTCCGGAGCGAACACGCAATAGCTAATGTTGCCTCCCCCTCCGCCAAGGTATGATAACCATGAGAGAAGGGATGCAGTGCATCAAGTGGAAGACCAGCATCAGCCGGATCAGAGGTACCCCAGAAATGAGGGGAGGAATGAATATAGGGAGCATCATCAGAGTTACTGTGTGTTCACCACTGAGGAAACAGATAGAAAGAGCTTACAGCGCCGACATATGGAGGTCAATGCGGTAATGCCAGCAGTGGCGAGGTATATGCCTTGGTCGGACCAGGAAATTACCTGGAACATCAAAGATCATCTCAAGCTTATGCCAAGTCCCGGTTCGTATGCGCTAGTGCTGGATCCGACATTCATTGGGCCAAACATCAATGTGAGGTTCTCCAAGGTACTTATTGACAATGGCAGTAGCATTAACATCATGTATGCGGATACAATGCGCAAGTTGGGCATCTCGGAGAACATGCTCCAAGCTACGAGGACAACTTTCCATGGCATTGTGCCAGGTGTTTCTTGTGAGCCAATAGGCAAAGTCCGGGTTGACGTGTTATTCGGCACGAGAGATAACTGCTAAACTGAGAATTTGGAGTTTGAAGTGGTGAACTTGGAAAGTGCATATCACGCGTTACTCGGAAGACCAGCACTAAACAAGTTCATGGCAAGCTGCCACATCAGTTATCTGAAGATGAAGTTGCCCGGGCCAAATGGAGTGATTACCATTGCTGGAGATTTTTGACGTTCCATTGAGTGTGCGTCAGTCGGGTCTAACGTAGCCGAGTCACTCGTGATTGCGCAAGAGAAAAGAAAAATCTAGGAGGTGGCGGCGCTGGCTCAGTCCGCGGAGCAATATATGTCGGCATTGAGTAATCCGCATGGTAGCGTTTCGTTCCAAGCTACAAAGGATACTAAGAAAGTGCCTGTTGATGATATGTTCCCATAGCGCACCGTAACAATTGGTGCCGGGTTAAATGATAAATAGGAAAGCGAGCTCGTCAACTTCCTCCGTGAGAATCGGGATATTTTTGCTTGGTCCACACAGGACTTGCAAGGTGTTCCGAGGGAGTTGGCCAAGCACTCTTTGAACGTGAGACCCGGAGCAAGGCCCGTGAAGCAACCTCTCCGCCGCTTCGCCGAGGATAGGAGAAAAGTCATTGGAGATGAGATAGCTCGGTTACTGGCAGCAGGATTTATCATGGAAGTGCTTTACCCGGATTGGCTATCTAATCCGGTGCTGGTGGAGAAGAAGAAGGATGATCCGAATGTGGCAGTGGTTTGGCATATGTGTATTGATTACACGAACCTGAATAAGGCGTGTCCAAAAGATCTATTTCCACTGCCAAGGATAGATCAGGTCATAGACTCAACTCCTGGATGTGAACTGTTGTCATTCATTGATGCATATTCTGGTTTCCACCAGATACCTCTGAATTCGGATGATCAAATAAAGACTGCATTTATCACCCCGTATGGGGCTTATTGCTATCGCACCGTGCCATTTGGTTTATGTAATGCAGGGGCAACGTACCAAAGATGTATGCAGAAATGTTTGCACGACCAAATTGGTCAAAATGTACAGGTGTATGTGGATGATGTGGTTATCAGACCAAGGAAAGCAAAACGCTCCTTGACGATATCAGGCAGACGTTCGCGAACCTAAGACGGCTCCGGATGAAGCTTAACCTAGAAAAATGTACCTTCGGTGTCCCGGCTAGAAAATTACTCGGATTCCTTGTCTCCAGCCGAGGTATCAAAGTTAATCCAACTAAAATCCGGGCCATTGAACGAATGGAACTGCCGAAGTGTCTTAACGATGTCCAGAAGTTCACTGGTTGCCTAGCATCATTAAGTCGGTTTGTATGTCGATTGGGAGAGAAGGCATTGCCTCTCTATCAACTCATGAAAAAGTCGGACAAGTTCATTTGGACGCCGCAGGCCAATGAAGCCTTTATACAATTAAATAAAATGTTAGCCGCTGCACCAGTGTTAGCCTCTCCACTATCAAAGGAGCCAATGTTGCTCTATATAGCCACAACCAACCGAGATGTAAGTGCAGTAATTGTGGTAGAGCGCGACGAAGAGGGTAAGTCAGTGCAAAGGCCAGTGTATTATCTGAGCAAGGTATTGTCAGCATCGAAGCAAAATTATCCGCACTATCAGAAAGTGGCGTATGGTGTGTATATGTCGGCAAAGAAGTTAAAACACTATTTTGAGGAGCACCCCATCAAAGTAATATGTGAAGCTCCCATATCCGAGATAATGAGTAATAAGGATGCAAGTGGCAGGATTGCAAAATGGGCAATTGAACTAGCTCCCTCTGCGCCATAGTATGACAGAAGAGAAGCAATCAAGTCTCAGGCTGTGGCTGACTTTTTTGTGGACTGGGCTGAGGTACAATATGAACCACTGCTACCAGATCCGAACTACTGGAGGATGCACTTTTACAGGTCAAAAACAAAAACCGGGTTGGGCGCCGGAGTTGTGCTTACCTCGCCAAAGAATGACCAGTTGAAGTATGTGCTACAGATCCATTTCGCAGCGTCGAACAATGTCGCTGAATATGAAGCACTTGTGCATGGGCTCAAAGTGGCAAAAGAAATTGGGATACGTCGGATCCAATGCTTTGGCGACTCGGATTTGGTAGTTCAGCAAGTGTCGGGGCTGTGGGACGCTCTTGATCCAAACATGGCATTATACAGATTCTATGTGCAGAAAATATCTGGTTACTTTGAGGGATGCGAATTTTGCCATGTACCCCGGGTGGAGAATGAGGCTGCCGACGTATTGTCGAAGCTCGAATCAACCCGACAAGCAATTCCACCGGGTGTAGAATTAGAGCACCTCAGAAAACCATCTATCAGACCGTCCCTAGAAACCGACTCAATCTACGTCCCGGAGGATCCGGAGTCCGGAGCTGTGCCCATGGACACTGACATGGGAGGTGGTGCGCGAGACCCGGGGACTGCCTCTGCAAACCCGGGGACTGCCTCAGCGAATCCGGGGACTGCCTTGCAGGACCTGGGGACTGCTCAGCGTGATTCGGTTGAAGTTATGCCGGTGGATCAGATGGAAATTGATGAGGATGTGTTCCCTGTGCGAGCAATACCAGCCTGGGCACTACCCATATTTCAATTCCTGAAAGATGGAACTTTACCCACTGAGGAGGTGCTGTCCAGGCAAACTCAGAGGAGAGCAAAGTCATACACAATCATCAATTACGAGCTATACAAAAGGAGTGTGACCAATGTCCTCCAGCGATGCGTTGACCCGGAAGAAGGGCTTGACATCCTCCGAGATATACATCAAGGGGAGTGCGGGCATCATGCCTCGTCCCGAGCCTTGGTGGCAAAAGCTTTCCGACATGGATTCTACTGGCCAAGCGCCTTAGAACAAGCAGAAGACCTAGTGAGAAAATGCAATGGTTGTCAGAGGTATGCTACCAAGACACATATGCCAATGTCGAAACTCAAGACCATACCAATCACATGGCCATTTGCCGTATGGTGTTTGGATATGGTTGGCCCGTTCAAACCAGCAAGGGGGAATATGACTCCCATTTTGGTCATGGTGGATAAGTTTACAAAATGGATCGAAGTGAAGCCAATAAGAAAATGTGATGGAGCTACGGCCGTGACATTTCTCAAAGACATCATCTTGAGATACGGTTATCCTCACAGTATCATAACTGATAATGGCACAAATTTTGCTAAAGGAGCATTTGCGCGATTCTGCCAGGATAAGAAGATCCGGCTGGACGTTGCCTCGGTAGCTCATCCTGCATCGAACGGACAAGTGGAAAGATCCAACAGATTAGTACTGTCCGGGATAAAACCCTGGCTCATTGAGCCGCTGCAAAGATCAGCGGGGTGCTGGATAGAGGAACTACCGGCGGTATTGTGGAGTTTAAGAATAACTCCGAATCGATCAACAGGCTATACGCCATTCTTTCTGGTATATGGGGCAGAAGCTGTATTACCAGCCGACATAGAGCATGACTCTCCTAGGGTCACCCAATACACAGAAGCCGAAGTGCAAGAAGCCCGGCAAAATGATGTTGATCTACTGGAAGAAGTGAGAGAATTGGCATTGTCTAGATCTGCCATATATCAGCAAAATCTCCGACGCTATCATAGCTGGAAAGTAAACCCCCGGGTCTTCCAGGAAGGCGATCTGGTACTCCGGTTGGTACAACGTACTGCTGGCATGCATAAGTTATCCCCCCATGGGAAGGGCCATTCATTGTGAGCAAAGCACTGCACAATGATTCTTATTATCTTATCGATGCAAAGCCACAGGAAAAGAACAAGGCAGACAAGTCCGGCGAGGAATCTAAGCGTCCATGGAATGTAGCTCTACTTCGTTCTTTCTACACTTAGCAGAGAAGTGTATGTATCTGAATCTTCTCATATGTCGGTATGTATGTCGGCAATGAGCTTATTAATGAAATGTTGGCACCTCAAGCAGTAACTCGGGGACTGCCTTAATAATATTTGTTGTCTTTTATTATTTATACGTCAGATGGAGTAAGTTGTTCTACTTAACTCGGATTAGTAGTGTGTGAGCACCAAAAACCCAACTCTTCGACTTGCTGCTGTCCAACAAGAATTGGCTTCATGGCAAGCAAGAGAACAAGTTTGGAATTGCGTAGCACATGAAAAATGATTAAGGAAAAGAACTTAATCAAGTCGACATTGGTTTTTCAGACTAACCTTGTGTTTACTTCCAAATTATTATGCTAAATTATTTTGAGCTAAGCCTAAAAGTTTTCAAGTATTGTTAAGACAATTTTTGAAGCTCGAATCCGTAAGTCGTAAAACCGAATCAAGGTAGACACGAGCCGAGCCAGAAGATTGGACGAACAAGAAAATGAAACTCGGGGACTACGCCCAAATTAATCCGGCATAAAAACTTAGGAGCAAAATATCACATGTGTACTAGATACAATTCCACCTAGCATACCGGGGATCTGATAAACTTTAAAGTTTTTTCACTTAAGGAGCAGCAGGAGGAGGAAGTTCGGCATCATCTTCACGGTCTTCAATGTCCGAGGCATCGCCCTCCTCGTCCTCATCCAAGCCATCTTCAACGTTTTCAACGTTTTCGTCACCGCGGCTTCCAGGAAGCTCAGTCCCTCAGTCCATTCATGAATGGGAGCATATTCGATGAGGCTATGGACGTAAGCCTTGCACCGAGCTACCCACTCCGGGTCACTGGTCCATTTGGATCTGGTGCGCATGCGCGCTAAGAGGTTGAGGTCGATCTTCTCGTACCACGTAAGTACGTAGTGGAGAACGGTCTCACCAAGCTGGCGCGTCCGGATTCCTCCAAAGGTCGAGCTGGGTCTCGCATTCCATCAACTTTTCAACAAGAACTGCGGTTCCCTCCGGAGTGTCTTCTGCAGGCCAAAACATGTTGAAGATTCGGACTGCAACGTCAAGGATATCCTTGCCATAGTTCTTGATAATTTCCAAGCGAGATGACAGGCTGACCAATAGGTCCTCCATGTCATAGGGAATCTCTTCACCGTCAGGAGCAATGGGAGTACCCCTCTCTCGGCGGAAATTAGCAACAGCGGCGCTCGCAATGGCAGTGCCCTCTGGAAATTTGCCTGAAAACGGGATAAGAGAAGCAGGTAAAGAAAATACATGTGAAGTAACCTGGAGAAATATGCCAGATAAGGGAAAGGAACTTACGTAAAATATGGCTGTGGATCCGAGTCAACTCCCTGGTACAGTCATCACGTCTTTTGTGAAGCTGCACAAGTTCAGTGTTCGCCGACTCAAGCTTGACGTCGGCCTCCTGGAGAAGTTCTCGGTCCTTGGCAATCTGGAGGTTGAGGCGCTCGTGCACTTCAGTGTAGTCTTGGCCAGCCTTTCCAAGTTCGGTTTGATGATGTGCTTTCAGCTTCTTCATTTCTGCCTTTAGCTTGGCAATCTCATCATCCTTGGTTTGGAGGAGGGCAAGCTCATCATCTTTCTTTTTGAGCTCGGCCTAATGCTGCCCTGCTTGTTCGAGAAAATGCAGCATCATATCAGGCACGGGCACACTATCTTCCAGCGATACTGAAATAGTTTGTTGACCCGGCAGAGCCGAGGTATGAATGTTTGCCGAGCCAAGGAGTAAAGTAGATGGAAAGCATAGCAAGGTCACACGAAAGTAACTTACCCTTGATCTGGTCAAGATTCTTACTCATTATGGTATTCTCAGCTTCCACCCCAGCTGCGAAAACCGAATGATGGGTTAGTTCAGCAGAAAAAGATGAAGGAAAACAGAAAAATGTCAAGAAGAGAACTTACCCCTTTTCTCGTGCTCAGCGAGAAATGCATTATGCTTTGCGAGCAGCATTTTGTGAGTGTCTAGGAGACGCTGAAACTCAGCGCTTCGGTGGTTGGTGGTCACCTGAAAAGAGTACAAAAATATAGTTTAAGCCTTGTGCATATTCGAAGTGTATAAAATCCGGGCCAAGTGGAACTTAACCCGGCTCTAGGTGTGTGCATATTCGAAGTGTACAAGATCCGGGCCAAGTGGAACTTAACCCGGCTCTAGGTGTGTGCATATTCGAAGTGTACAAGATTCAGGCCAAGTGGAACTTAACCCGGCTCTAGGTGTGTGCATATTCGAAGTGTACAAGATCCGGGCCAAGTGGAACTTAACCCGGCTCTAGGTGTGTGCATATTCGAAGTGTACAAGATCCGGGCCAAGTGGAACTTAACCCGGCTCTAGGTGTGTGCATATTTGAAGTTATCAAGGAGCTACGTTAGTTTTCTAAGGAGCATCCGGCCGAGTAACAAATTACTCCCCCGAAGGCTCGGGGACTAATGGTTATATCACTAATATCTACAGCATGCTAAGGAAAATGTGAAGTAACGTACCTCCATCATCCGACCCGCAAGGTTAATCGCCTTAGCGGCTGTGTTCATTTGAGCAGAAAACTCGGCAGGACCGAACTTCTCCGGGAGATCGTCGTTGTGGACGAACTCCACCTTGTTCCAGTTGTTCATGAACTTGGTCAAGGTCGGAGGATATCGTTCGCTGCTGAGCATGTGGGGCACCACTAAACCCTTCGCATGCGCCTCTCTCCTCTCAACCAGGGCAAGGGCCGGGCTGGTGTGCAAAACAAGTTGTTGTGCATCAGCTGGCTCAGCAGGGGTGTCTTTCGGTGTTGGAGGCTTCTTGGAAAGCATGGATGCGAGAGTGCGCTGTCCAGCCTCGACGGACGCTGCCCTGGTGGCGTCAGGGGCCTTTTTGCCCTTGGGCTGCTGGGAGGAGGAAGTGGTTGCAGCAGATTTACCCTTGGGAGCTGCTTGGGTACTTTCTCGCCAAGACTGAGATGACTCGGACGAGGCGGAGGGGCTTGGCGCTGCTGCTGTTGCTTTTGTTGCTGATGCTGGAGTTGGTGATGGGGTTGATGCTGGTTTTGGTGCTGGTTTCTTCTTCGGTGGGGGTGCTGAGGTAACCTCGGTGGTTGCTGGTTCCGATGGAGCCGAAGTAGTGGTGGCCACTACCTCGGCAGAGCGAGCCTCCCCCGCTCCAAGGTTGCCCTCCTCTTGACGAGATGGGCTAGAACAGGGAGCAGCCGATGAACCCTCAGGGATTGGGCTCAGCGGGTGTGAATCGATGCCACGAGGGGGAGAAGGGCTGTGTCGGAGCGAGGAGGCAATGCCGGATCCACTCTGTGGGACCTCCACCACGGCCCTGCCGAATCAAACAGAATCAGATGAGAAACTATAACAATAGAAGAGCGAGTAAATGGCAGAGGGAAAAGAGGCTTACTCATCCGAGGTTAGGGGCTCCTTGGGCTTCCGAGCTCTTCGTCCTGGGGCCTTGGTTGCGGGCTTGGAGGTAGTTTTGTCCCCAGACTTCTTTCGCCTTTTGGTTGGCTGAGAAGGTCCGGAGGAAGAAGTGGATGCGGCTTGCGCAATCGGAACAGGATCACCCACGGCAAGGGGGGGGGTCCTCATGGATCTCCCCACCGGGGTTAGCTGATGCCGGAAAAGCATAAGAAAGGGGGACAACGTCAAATGCTTCCATCACCTCAACATCCGAGTCATCTTTATCGTCGGGCCAATCTCTAATGGAAGAGAGTTTACCGGTGGGTCGCTTGGTCGCGTCGGCCATTGGGAGGAACATCTCCTGATCCGATTCTTCGTCGTCCGAGGTCTCCCGGTCAGGCGCACATTTGAGGGTGGGATCGGTGCCATCCTCGATAGTTTGCTGAAGGAATTGCTAAAGGAGAGAAAAGACGACAGAGTTAAAAATACAACAGCGATCGACATAAGATTTAATTCGGAGAAAGTTTGCAGCACGAAGCTTACCACGGGAGGAAGCCTATCCCGGCAAATAGTGCTCCATTCCCCATGTCCACTCAGAGGAGAAGTCCTTGTGGGTGGTGAAGAGGGCCTTGACCCGGTGATAGATCTTTGTGTTGCTCAACTCGAAAGACGAGGTCCGGTTGGGGTTGCGGCCCCAGCTCATATGGCACACTTTGTGAGTGCGTTTCTGGAGAGGGGAGATCCGGTTGCGGACGAATGTGATCATGGCGTCCTCGTTGCACAACCCGAGCTCCTCCAGCTCCGGGAACCTTTTGTTGACCTGGTTGGCCAAGACTGTGGGCTTCTTGGGGATAACGTCCCACAACTTCGGGTTAGGAGGACCCGGAGCATAGGGGCGAAGCTGGATCAGGTCTTCGGTGCCGTCATTCCGAACATAAAAGAAAGTCCGGGCCCATCCCTTGCAGAAGTCTAGCCCGGTAACCCGGGGAAAGACGGATAACCTCCGGGGAGAAATGGATGCAGCGCCGAACTGCGTAAGCTGTTTGTCCTCCAGATCAAGATCAACATTCGGAATTACGTTCCGACGAAGGCCAAAGAACCGGATCCATAGCTCCTTTGTGGGCCATAATCCGGCATAGCCTTCGATCGTGGAGGCGAAAGCAGAGAGAGATGTGATGGCATTGGCAGGAAGGTGGTGCGGCTGGAGTTCGTAGGTGTTCAACCAATCATGGAAAAAATCGCTAACTGGTAAACCGAATCCCCACTGGAAATGTGACAGGAACACCACATACTCACCCGGATTGGGTGAGGGGGCAAGTTTGGCAGAGGCGAGGCGTGCGGTGACGCCTATGGGGATGCGCCTGGTGCGGTAGAGCCAATCCAGGTCATCCTGGCAGACCCAGGATCCAGCCCACGCACCGCGGTCCGCCGTCGCAGCGTCTTCCTCCATCTCCTGCTCGGCGACGATGAGCTCCTCCTCAGTCATCTCGAGTTTGCTGCCCTCACTGGCGCTAGCGGCGGTGGGGGGCAGCGGCATAGACTGACAGCGACCCGTGGCGGAGGAGGCGCGCAGCAGCAGCGGCGACGCAGATGCGTGTGGAAGTAGTGCGGCAGCGGCGCTGCTACTCAGACGCGGTGGCGGCGGCACTGTCGCGGGAGTAGACGAGGAAGAAGAAAGGGCAGAGGGGCGCGGAAATGGTGAAAGGACCCAAGGAGCGCACCCCTCCCCTATTTAACCGCTCCCTCAGCGAGGTAGTGGGATCGCGTTTGCGGGCGGGCCACATCGTGTGGCCGTGTACAAACCAGATTGACCAATCAGTATCAAGCCACACGGAAGGCCACAGGGCGCAGCGGATCCCATGACGCTACGCATTGATGCAGTTAACGAGGAGGCAGGCGTGACGTGACGTGCGCACAGTGATAACTAACGATTACTGCGGCGGTTACTGTGGCTGGCCCTTAAAATGAGGCAACCTAATGATTAGCCTTCACGTGGGGAAGCGTACGAGAGAAGGAAGAATGACCCGGATGAGATTGTGGTAACCCGGCCAGCAAGTGAAAACTTGGAATGTGCCAAGGGAAAGTAAATCCATGGAATCCGAGATGAGGAGGTAACTCAGAAATGAAACTCAAAGCTCGGTGAAATTGAACCTGTTGTGGCCTTAGCGGCTAAGGCAACTAAGACCGCACCAGCTTCGGGGACTAATGTTGGGGGGATACCCCCGGGTAGGGTCACGCTGGGGTATAAAGGCCGAGTTAGCCGAGGTACGGCAAGGTCAAAGCGAATGCTGGCCGAGTCACCTCAAGGCAGGCCGAATCTCGGGCTAACCCAGACCAGGGGATGTCCACCTAACTGGGTCTCAACCGACTCAAGTTGAAGGCGGATGGATGAGTCTAGCTTGTATACAGGAACAGGTGTGGCCGGATCAACTACGATCCTGGTTATAGCGAGCTTCTAGGAGAAGGAAGGTATCTCGCTGGTCAAAAGTAACCCCGGTACGCACAGCATGAGCGAAGCGGACAGGGGGAGGACCACCGAGGCGTGGTCGACAAAGGTGATGACGCCAATGTCGGCTGACGCAGGCGCCGCAGAGGCTCACGTAGCCTCTGCATGGATGACGCGGGGGAAAAGCGACCCGGTCGGCTTACTATTTTGGGAGGAGGCATATTCCTAGGAATATGCCTCCACGTATGCCCTAGTTGGAGACCTAGCCGCCCCTATATAAGGAGGGCTAGGGCCTCTATAGAAAGGATTGAGTTTTACGAGGTTGGTCTTTGAAGGATTGATCTCTATTGGCTAGATTTTACTTGGTTCCTGAGGTCTAGCTAGCGGTGAGAGTAAGAGAGTTCCTTCTTCCTCCTCTCTCCAATACAGCTCGAGGAGCACTTGTAACCTTGGAAGTGAATCAAATACAAAGCTTCTATGTGTGGAATCACCACACTATCCCTCCCTGGATTCCCCTAGTGCAATTAGTCCCCACCTTTAGCCTATCCATGGCATCTGCCGTGACACCACCACGACACTCAGTGAGCGGCATAGATGATGATGGTGTTGATGGAGATAACTTGTGAGACGCTAATGAACTATCTCTCGGCTGCTCCCCCGTTGCCAATGCCATAGATCTTCGGCCCTATAGATATTCGCAACACCACACACTTGCGCACGTGATCCTGGATCACGAATGGTTCGCAATCTACCAATTCCTAGTGGAACGACAGATAACACTTAATTAGAGCCAATTTGATATTTTCTAGCGAAACACAATCACAATATCGGAGGATTCAAGAGGAATGCTTGCAGCAATTCCAATCTAGGGTTCTTAGTCTAAAACGAGTCTAAAAGTAAAAGAGGGGGTGGCGGCTGGCTATATGGGAGTCCCAGCCGCACACATCTAAGACTCGACCCAAGAGGCTCCGAGTCGGATACAGACCAGCCCCATAGGACTCAGCTAGGTCGGCACATAGGCCACACACGCGGGTGCACCAGCTAAGTGCAGCCCGCCTCCTTCTGGCTCTCCCATTGGCGCACGCCTCCCTCTCCTCCCTTGGCGCCAACCTCCTGCCGTGGCAGAGAATCGGCCAAAATCCTGCCATGGCAGAGATCCTCTTCTTCTTTCCCCTGTTGCAGCTTGATTACTTCTTCCTCAGCTCCTTGGCCTTCCTCATACCTGATCAAACATAGATGCAAAGATTTAGGTAGTATAAAATTCTCATTAGACAATATTTCAGACCCAACTAAGAAGGAATTCACCTATTGCTCTAACAACTTGGCTCTAGCTCTTGTAATAGGTCTAATTCTGATTTCATTAGTCTCTTGAATCTTTGCATCATTATCTTCATTGAATAATGGAAGAATGGTAGAGATGTCCTCATCATCCTCCCCCCTTTCAAAAGGCGTCAACCCCGACGCGTCAATATCTTCTTCGTCATAGGGTGTCAAATCGGACACATTGAAAGAATTACTGACACCAAACTCCTCAATAGGCAAATCTATCTTGTAGGCATTGTCATTTATCTTGGCAAGAACCTTGTAAGGACGAGCACCCCTAGGAAGTAGCTTTGACTTACGCTTCTCTGGAAATATGTCCTTGCGAAAATGAACCCAAACCATGTCCCCTGGCTGAAATAGCACCTCCTTTCGCTTTTTATTGACACGGCTAGCATTGTCCTTGCCCTTCTTCTCAATAGCTTCTTTTGTCTTCACGTGTATCTTCTTCACAAAATCTGCCCTCTTGGTAGCCTCCATATTTTCTCTTTCTTGAATGGGAAGAGGCAACAAATCGAGTGGTGTGATGGGTTTGAAACCATACACCACCTCAAAAGGACACAACTGCGTGGTAGAGTGTACAACCCTGTTATATGCAAACTCGACATGGGGCAAGCAATCCTCCCAAACACGCAGATTCTTCTTGATCATAGATCACAGCAACTATGATAATGTGCGATTCACCACCTCTGTTTGTCCATTAGTTTGGGGATGACAAGTAGTTCTGAATAACAATTTTGTTCCCAGTTTACCCCAAAGCGTCTTCCAAAAATAGCTCATGAACTTCACATCACGGCCAAAAACAATTGTCCTTGGTACTCCATGTAAGTGCACAATGTCCCTGAAAAATACATTAGCAACATGCGACGCATCGTCGCTCTTGTGGCAGGCAATAAAATATGCCATCTTAGAAAAACAATCCACTACCACAAATATAGAATCATGTCCTCTCCTAGTTCTAGGCAATCCTAATACAAAATCCATGCTAATATCTTCCCATGGAGTAGTAGGTGTAGGTAGAGGAGTATACAAACCATGAGGCTTCAACTTCGACTTGGAAGTGTTGCAAGTAATGCAACGTTTGACAAGTCTGTCCACATCAAGCCTCATCCTAGGCCAATAAAAATGATCAGCGAGCATGAGTAGTGTTTTCTCATGCCCAAAGTGGCCCATCAATCAACCAGCATGTGATTCCTGTAATAAGAGCAAACGCATAGACGACTTAGCTCAAAACAAGTACCCATCATGCATATGATATTATTCCCAAGCTTTCCCATTAACACACAACTTATATGGAGCAGCAAAATCATGATCAGTAGCATATAAGTCACACGAACTCTCCAAACCAGGAACTCTCACATCCAATTGTGTTAGCAACATACTTTTCCTAGAGAGAGCATCAGCTACAATATTGTGTTTTCCCTTCTTATGTTTAATAATATACGGAAAAGACTCAATAAATTCAACCCACTTTGCTAGGCGCCTATGCAAGATTGATTGTGCTTTCAAATATTTCAAAGCTTCATGATCATAATGTATAATGAACTCTTTCGGCCACAAGTAATGTTGCCAAACCTCAAGTACACGCACAAGAGCATATAATTCCTTATCATAAACATGATAGTTCAGATGAGCACCACTAAGCTTCTCAGAAAAATAAGCTATAGGCCGCCCCTCTTGCATCAACACACCACCAATACCGATGCCACTAGCATCACACTCAATCTCAAATTGCTTATGAAAATCAGGTAGTGCAAGCAATGGCACAGAAGTAAACAATCTTTTCAACTCATCAAAAGCATTATCTTGGGCTGGTCCCCAAACAAATTCAACACCTTTCTTAGTTAATTCATTCAAAGGTGCAGCAATAGTACTAAAATCCTTCACAAATCGTCTATAGAAACCAACAAGCTCATGAAAACATCTAACTTGACTAACGTTCATTGGAGTAGGACAATTTTGTATTGCTACAATTTTAGAATTATCTACCTCAATTCCATTCTTAGAAACAACGTATCCTAGAAAGATGACCTTGTCTTTGCAAAAAGTGCACTTCTTAAGATTACCATACAATTCAGCATCATGTAGCACATGCAAAACTTGTCGAATATGATCAATATGTTCTGTTTCATTGCGGCTGTAAATTAATATATCATCAAAATACACAACGACAAATTTGCCTATAAAATTTCTCAAAACATGGTTCATTAATCTCATGAAAGTACTAGGTGTATTAGTGAGACCAAAAGGCATGACTAACCACTCATATAAACCAAATTTCATTTTAAATGTAGTTTTCCACTCATCCCCTTCCTTCATCCTAATCTGATGATAACCACTACGCAAATCAATTTTAGAGGAAATAGCAACACCACTCAATTCATCTAACATATCCTCTAAACGGGGAATAGGATGATGATATCGAATAGTGATGTTATTAATAGCTCTACAATCTACGCACATGCGCCATGTACCATCTTTCTTAGGTACTAAAATAACAGGAACAACACAAAGACTAAGGCTCACACGAATATACCCTTTATCAAGAAGTGCTTATACTTGTTTCTGGATCTCTTTAGTTTCTTCGGGGTTTGTTTGGTAAGGTGCTCGATTAGGCAATGATGCTCCAAGAATCAAATCAATTTGATGCTCAATACCGTGTAATGGCGGCAAACCATCGGGTACTTCTTCTGGAAACACATCACTGAATTCCTGCAAAACAGTAGAAATAGCAATAGAGAGAGGGGTCATGTCGTTAGAAACCAAAATTTCACCCTTGTAGACCAGCACAAGTGGAACAGCGGAGGGATCATCCCCAAATTCTCTCAAATCTTCCTTTGTTGCCATTAGTATGAAAGAATCAACCCCACCATCAGGATATGCAGACAGAACTGGTGCAGCAGGCAAACTTTCTGTGGATTGTGGCGCAGCAGAAAACTGCTCGATGATGTGCCCCGGTAGAAAACTGGGTTGTTTCTATGCCGCAGCAGGAAACTGATCGGTGCACTCTGCCGTGGTAGCAAAATTGCTACAATGATGTGCCGCAGCTACAAAACAGGCTGTAAAATGTGTCGTGGTTGAAGAAGTGTGATCATGCACTGTCAAAGCAAGGTCTTGTCGTTGTGTTCTCAAATGCTCATGCTCAAGATTGACTTCAGTTTTCTGACGAGACTCATTAACAATTGCTTGTGGAGGCATGGGTCTTAGAATAACATCCTTGCCTTGCCAATTAAACTGATATGTATTGGTTTTCCCTTGTGACGAACATCACGATCATTTGCCATGGACGGCCCAACAAAAGATGGAAAACTGTCATAGGAACTACGTCACATTCGACCACATCTTTGTAGGCCCCAATCCGAAACTCCACACATACCATATGATTAACTTTCATCTCACCGGCATCACTCAACCATTGAATAAAATATGGGCTAGGATGTGGATAGTATTTCAATTTAAGCTTGGTACAAAGGTCTTTACTAGCCAAATTTCTGCAACTTCCGCCATCAATAATGACTCTACATGCTCTAACTTCACTCACATCAGCCCGTGTTTGAAATAAATTGCATCTTTGATCAACTGGACTTGGGCTAACTTGCAAGACTCTCGGAGAACATACAAACACGGGATTTGGAGAAGCATCACAATAGTAAACTTCCTCAGTAACCTCATCAAATGGATCAGCATCATCCCCAGTCTCGTACACACCAGACGCATCAACTATCATAGTCTTCCTATTGGGGCAATCACGCTTGAAGTGTCCTTTGCCTCCACATGTGTGGCAGCTCATATCCCTGTTCCTGGCTGTCGAAGTAGTGGAACCCGAACCACTAATAGCATGTGTAGGCTTGTTGTTGGATGCAGTAGGTTTTGCCGGGGTACTCACACAATCACCAACAGAACTAGCCTCACGAACACCACCAGAATTCTGACTAGTAGAGGGGGAACGTGATGGAAAACACCCCTAGCCGATGGAGAATGTGCTGCAAATCTAGCCTCCTCGTCCACAGTGGCTTTAGCCTCTCTAGACTGATGCAAGAGCTCAGACATATATGCATAAGGGTGATGCCGAACAATGCGCCGAATCTAGAAAGATAATCCAGCAAGGAAACGCTGCATTGTTTGGTCTTCTGGCTCGCGAAGTTTAGCACGCTGCATTATCATCTCCATCTCATAGAAATATTCATCCATTGTCTTCAGGCCTTGCTTCAAATTTGTCAGCTTATCATATAGGGAACGAACATAATTGGCTGGGACAAAACGATGCCGCATCTCTTACTTCATAGCACGCCAATTAGCAATAGGAGGAGCCTTGTCCTCGGCACGAGAAGTGCAAACATGATCCCACCATATCAAAGCGAGGCCCTCAAACTCAGAAAATGCCAACTTCACTTTCTTATCCTCAGTGTACTCGTGCAAATGCCATAGCTTTTCCGATTTCAGATCCCATTTGAGGTATTCTTCAACATCATTTCCATGGAACTGGGGAATTGAAAATTTCGGTCTGGCTGGGCCCTCATCAGGGCGTGGCGCCCCCTGCAGCCAGAAACAATGGAACACGGTGAGCCGCAGGAGGGGCGTTCCCACGGCCACGGTACCCACAAGCATAAGCACCGCGACCAAATGCAAATGGGTTTGCGTTCTCTCCATTATCACCAACACTAGCATCATCAAACTGTTGCTGATGGCGCTGCCCTTCATTACGCTGCAACAACACGCGAATTGCCTCCATCGATTGAGTCAAGGTATCAACCGAAGTTTGAAGAGCAGTCACTTGTGTTTGATTGGTGTTGACTGTTGTATTTGTTCCTTGCAGCTTGGTTTGTACCTCCTGAACTTCTCCATCAAGGGCGTCGGCTGTCAGCTGAATCGTACCCTGCAAGTGGTCACGTAATCCTTCAAAGTCACTCCATAAAGCTTGGGTATTAGCGTCCTTTTTCTGCATCACATCAAAATCATCACCAACAGACATGATTAGTATGTTAGTGCACAAAACAAAATCTTTGTATGGTGGAGCTCAAGGTCACTAAGCAACTCAAAGAAAGGAAAACTTACCGTTCCAAATTGAATTAGCAATGCTTACCAATTGATGATCAGAAACACGTGCATGGATGTGATGATGCGAATACCGAGTGGAAAACTATCACACGACAACCAGGGTATATGGTGGGGCTCTAGGTGAGGATACCTACACGCCAAAGTACCAAATCCTAGTGCTGGACGTATGACACAAGACCCACGGAAACACACACAGTGGAGATAAATGGGGCAAAGCAACTATAAACAAGAGCACCAAAAGATGTATGTCGGAGTAAAGCTCGTGTTGCAATGCACAAGGAGAGACGCTAGCAAAAAGCTTAGTGTATACAGGTACAAGATTGCTCAGTCTACAGGTGCAAACCAAAAGAACAACACTACCAGGATGTGCACTAGATAGCAAAAACTCAAGCCTGATAGTAAACTGTACTCTCTTGTGGTTTCTTTTCCGCTCTTTTTTTATATATCTTTTCTATATTTTTGTTTCTTTTTTTTCTTTTTTTTTGACTATTTTCTTGTAGGCCACAAACACGTAAGTAAACTGAACACGGCAGAAACAAAAACATAGAGCACCAACAACCTAGTGAGAAGCCCGTAGAGCAAAAGAGCATCTAGTCTCGTAGAATAGTGCTAGACACGATGAAAGTCTTACTAAGGTTCACAAAAGGTACGCTATGTGGACACAAAAAGAAAAGACACTCGACGATTGACTCAATAGCCCACGGCAGAAAAACCAGCCAAAACTGTGCCGTGGCAGGACTAAGCGGCACGGTTGTGCCGCGGCAGAAAAACGACCCAAAAATGTGGCGCGGCAGGGGAGCAACAGAGAAACAGCCCCAAAACATGGTGCGGCAGGGGCTCGGCAGAGGCACGGCAGAGAAACGGCCCGATCAGCTGCCGCGGCAGTAGCGGCAGAAAATTGCTGGCGCGACAGGGCTTGGCGCGCGCGTGGCAGGGTTTGTGTGGCGTGCAGCAGAGCTGGTCCAAGCGCACTCGGTGATCTGCAGCCAAAATCGATCTATACTCTGACCAAACTGACACTTCGATAGAAACTCGGATTGGAAACCTAAACAAGTACTAGTAAAAACGAGAAAAGGAACACAAACTAAGAACACGACCAACCCAAGAACTAGAATACCGTGGCGATCTAGATCTTAGGCAGAAACTATGACTCTTTTTTGTGCGGCTTTTTCTGGTATAGGAAACAAAACTAAACTGAACTATGGATGGATTATGAATTGCTCACCGAGTAAACACTGGAAATCTGATACCAAGATGATAAGGGGTGGCCCGATCTTCTCAGTGAGTGGCGTAGATGATGATGGTGTCGATGGAGATAACTTATGAGACGCTGACGAACTATCTCTCGGCTGCTCCCCCGTTGCCAATGCAACAGATCTTCGTCCCTATAGATATTCGCAACACCACACACTTTCTCACGTGATCCCGGATCACGAACGGTTTGCAATCTACCAATTTCCAATGGAATGACAGATAACACTTAATTAGAGACAATTTGATATTGTCTAGCGAAACACAATCACAATATCGGAGGATTCAAGAGGAATGCTTGCAGTAATTCTAATCTAGGGTTCTTAGTCTAAAACGAGTCTAAAAGTAAAAGAGGGGGTGGCGGCTGGCTATATGGGAGTCCCAACCGCACACATCTAAGACTCGACCCAAGTTGGTCCGAGTCAGATACAGACCGGTCCCATAGGGCTTGGCCAGGTCGGCACACAAGCCACATGCGCGGGTGCACCAGTTAAGTGCAGCCCTCCCCTTCTGGCTCTCCCTTTGGCGCACGCCTCCCTCTCCTCCCCTAGCGCCAACCTCCTACCGCGGCAGGGAATCGGCCAAAATCCTGCCATGGCAGAGATCCTCTTCTTCTTTCCTTTGTTGCAGCTTGATTACTTCTTCCTCAGCTCCTTGGCCTTCCTCATACCTGATCAAACATAGATGCAAAGATTTAGGTTGTATAAAATTCTCATTAGACAATATTTCAGACCCAACTAAGAAGGAATTCACATGTTGCTTTAAAAACTTGGCTTTATCTCTTGTAATAGGTACAATTCTGATTTCATTAGTCTCTTGAATCTTTGCATCATTATCTTCATTGAATAATGGAAGAATGGTAGAGATGTCCTCATCAGGCACTTTATGGGAGTGACATGTGGGCCATATATGAATAAAATAGTACATGTTTATAGTTAGCTATTATACTTGTTGACTATAGTGATAACTATAAATGACATGGCGGTAACTTATAGCCAACAATGAGCTATACTATTAAACTTGCTCTGATGGAACAACAAGATTGCTCGAAGGCCGGCGATGAGACCCAGGCCTTGATGTTTTTCTTCCACTATTCACTCTCCTCTCTCCTCCTACTAGTACTACCTTGCTCCGCCTTCGCAGAAACCATTTTCTTCCGCTGCTCCTCCCTTTCTTCTCTACTTCTTGATCCAGTGATGTCACAAAATATCATGTCTCGTCGGAAGGAGAGCAAGATGGCGGTGGTTAGAGTCGTGGAGAAATCCCGCCGGCAGGGTGACCTGCAGGCTCGGACCGAGAAGGGAGACCAGCCATGGGGCGAAGGCTCATCTTTGTCGAAGAGCGGCTATCATGGGGACCAAGAGTCCGGGTAGGTTTGTACTTCCGTTGATTCTTGGGCTGTCTGCTCCTACTATTGAACCGTCTTTGTACATCTTCTAGGGCAGGCGGCTCGAGCGTCGAATTTTCCACCCCACGGGTCGATAGCACGACGGATATCTCTGACACGTACGATACCCTCATGCCCACTCCCAGTCGAAGAAGAGAGCTACTATAGTCACTATACATGTATTGGCATTTTATGTTCTTCTCTGCATGCACTCCATGCTCTCTTACTGATGATGCATTTTCCATGCAGGAAGTCAGGGTGAGAATCTCGGCCAAAGTAGATGAAATCTACAGCCATAACATAGACATTCTGCAAAAAAACTTCGAGCTCAACCTAGAGTGTGATCTCCTTCGAGCCAATTTGGCTTTTAAAATCAAGCTAAAATGATCTTACGAGCGTGACTCCTCGACGCTTCGCGATGAGTGCGAAAATTTGAAGAAGGAAGTCACGGAGCTTCGCAGCCAGTAGCTACCATTGTGGAGACCGTCCAGGTCACGCCCTGCTAAGTAGGAAGAGAGACGCCATGTCGTGTTGATCGTCGAGGTCACGACCATTGTGGAGGTCGTCGAGGCCCTGCCTCCGTAGGGTGGCCACAGTATTGCAATCGCCGAATCTTGGAGTAGGAACTAGGAAGGGAGAGGACTTGCCGGTGTGGCCTTCTTTTTTCTTTCTTTTGGATGCATGGATCTTTTTTCTCATCCGTCTTCGCATAATTATATTGCACTCTTAACGATCGAATGCGCTCTGTGGAGCTTTTGGAACGATATACTTGTCGTATAGTAGTCACTGTTTAGTGTACATATATACATTCAAATTTAGTCAAATATATGACATCCTTTTTAATTAGGTTGGAGGACATTTTCAGAAAAATTAGTATGGAGGGAGAGTATGTCTGATAAATCAAAATAATTAAATCATCAATGAGTGATCTTTAAATTTGGTCTTACTTTCTACTTTGTCAGATGTGTAGGGATCTAGTGTTTAGTATACTTATCAACTATTCTGTCTTCCCTTTATGTGGGCCCTACGTCGTTGAGTAAGTTCTTGGATGATTTTTTTTGCTCTTCCTATTAAAATATTATGGTTATGATATAGGAGAGATAATATAGGGTTGCTGCTGGAGATAAGCAAAAATCAGGGGAAGAATCTTTTTAGGCTAGTCATAGTGCAAATAACTTCATGAGTAACTAAGGGTCATACTCAGTAAAATTGTTTATGTGGCAGTGAGTTATTCACACATACCAAGCTGAAATTAGTCTATTACCTAATAAATGAACTACTCTGTACTAACATAGACTAATAATTTATGCATGTTATAGTCTATGTTTAACTTACAAGTTTGGTTTAACCTTGTTCTCTTATCCGGTTCCTTTTTTATTTCTTTATTGCAGTAGCCATTGTGTATAGTAGTACTAGACTCACCTCAGAGAATCTTTCTTACTCAATTGCTCCACCGTTTAGACATACTAGGAAAACATACCTGTGCGTTGCACCGGAGAAAATACGCTTTAAAAGGCGTAAAATATTAATTCTTTAGGCTCACGTAGATAAAAAGCATGATACAATAAGTTTGATTTTACATAGTTGAATGCGTTGCACCGGAGAGAATATGCTTTTTAAAAGACACAAAAAGTTAATTCTTATTGCTTCCACATAGACAAGAAGCGTAGGACGATAGGTAGATTTTACATAGTTGAATGCTCTAACCTAATATGATTCCACGTGGGCCAACACTATTTGGACCCACCATCTCTCTATTATTACATATGTCAGGTTGTCTTCATCCCCAAATTCTTTTTTGACAGTGCTATCTCTATTGTTTATTATTAATTGATCCACATAGACATGAATCATTTTAAAATACAATTCTCAACATAATCTGGAAAGGTAATTGTTAGACTACTTGACAAAAGCTTTTTTCTCATCCAGACATTGCCATTTATCAATTATAGCACTGCCATAGTGACATCAGCACGAGTCATTTCCTATCCTCTCACCAACTCTCGTTTTAGTCCTCTCAGCACACTCATCTCTCTCCATTGTTTTTTTATCTTGCTGCTACGAAACAGTTCGGCTTTGCACCTTGGTTCAAAGAAACAAGAGCAGAGAAGCGCCGGCAACATCATCTTCGACATACAAGCTTCACGCCTCCTGCAGAGGGGATTGGGCCGTGCGGCTCAGCTTGCTAGTAGATTGAACAAAAGGCAACTACACGTGCGATGATTGGAGAACGATGCCTGCTGGGTTGGTGCTGCCGGCAGGATGGAGATTGATTAGACGCGATCGAATCCATACGGAGAAAGTACGAACAGGAGATACCATGGTGTCTGGTGACAGTGTGGCCAGAGCCGGCTGTGGTGGAGAGCCACCTGGATGTGGTCGGGGCATATCCTGGCACTGTTGAGCATGAACGGGTGGAGTCGGGTGTTGGCGCTTTAAAAAAAATGAAACAGTGCTAGGACTGACACTTTTTTATATAATAGAAGCGGGTCGGTGTGAGAATTCCGGAAATTCGTCCCTAACAAGGATTGAACTCAGGTCATTAGGATGCGCCAACTGCGACCCAACCACTAGGCTATTGCCTCGTTCTCGGTGTTGGCGCTTTTGTTCCGCTCGGGAGAAGATTAGGAGAAGGGACGAACGGGTACAGTGGCATATAGTAGTATTATGTAATTTGGTGGAAGGGTAAAACCGTCTAAAAAAGAGTTAGACGTAAGAAACAATCCGTCCTTTATTATTAAAAAACTAGCACAAATGTCCGTGCGATTGCACCGGAAAATAAAAATGTGTCACGGTTAGGTGAACTGTGACACACCACCACTACATTCTACGTCCACCGCTTTAGCCAGGCCACCAGATACATATGCGCTAGCAAAGCCATGCGTCGCCATCCAACCTCACCCCACTTAGCTAAGGCCTTCTCCTCCGCCGGGGCACATAAATCGTTCGTAAGGGGAGTATATATGTGAATGGCAACGATCCTCCAACACCAGCAATGTCTATGTTTTTGACACATCTTATCATAATAATAGGTATAATGCAATTACACAAATTTTGCACATTCCCGTTATTCCAATATAGTGAGGACGTACTATAATTTTTATTATTTTGGGCTGCAGACAAACTTTTTTGTGAATTAAAATCCTTTTAAATACAAAACTTGATTTGAGAGTTGGAGAACAAAAGTTATGCTTAGAATATTGTATCATGTTGTTGCATTGAATGACGAACTCAAATGTGAATTTCCACTGTTTTATATTGAATTTTGAACCTACGAACAATTCAGATGCATTAGAATGTTGATTTGAAACAATAAATCTGAAAAGAAAAAACAGGAAGTTACCCAACTTTACCTTTTTGGCCTGAAATTGTAGTAGTCAGCGATCTGAAATTATCCATGGGGAAAAAATCCAAGATCCAAGACTAAACTTCCCCCTTCCGCCTTTTTTTTCTCTAAACAGATACACCTGTTAGTCGATCGAACCGCGACCAGTGTAATTTGAATATGTCGGTCGTGGCTACAATAAGCATGTTTTGTAAGTTGGTGATGATAAGACACTGATTTACGCTTCCATAAGGGCCAGCTACATGGATCAATCTTTTCAACGTATGTGGACTCAATGCAACACAATATTAAAATATTGATAGCGACTTCAATATGACCACCACCATATGTGTGAAGCGACTTTAGCGACCACCGAAGATATCCAGGATAAACTGAGGAAGATAAGCAGCTTGATCTGTAGAAGAAACGAGCTAGGAGGCCGCGTTAAAGCGTAAGGGCTCGGTGAAAGAGTTCACTTAGTTAGGCCAGCCGTTCCGGAGATGTCACGCAGCGGTCTGCTATAGGGCACCGGTGGCATGGAGGCGGTTTTACTGCTGAACACTTTCGTGGATGATGATTTGGGTTCTAGATTACCGATACTGACGAAACTCTGACGCCATGTCCTCTTTCTATAGCACAGCCGGGAGGGAGAAAATTTAAAATCAATATATGCGTGTATGCATTGCATGCATGCTTGAGTGGATACAGTGGTGCGGTCCAATCGTCGTGAGAATCTTGCAGATTGGCTTGAAAAGAACCACTATGTCAGTCTATGTTCATCCCAGGTTGCCGAGAGTAGTAGTCTTCAAACAGGCGGGCAGCGAGAGGTTCCCTCACATGGGATCGTACATCATCACCGCCATCCTGCATCCATCCATATGCATAGGGTCATCCGCATAAATGGTAGCTCAAGATCAAAGCTTCGATGGATTGGAGCCGCAGCGGCAGGAGGGGATTCGAAGGGCTTCGGCACCCGGTTCAGGCTCTGTTTGTTTCAGCTTGCGCTTCTGCTTTTAGTGCTTTTAGGTTCAAAAAAGCAGTATAGCAAACAAACATACGATTTTATCAAAGCGCTTCTAACAAGCGCGGCTCGCAAATATACGGTAGCCGGGAAGCGGGGCGAGAGGTGCTTCTCGAGATTTTCCCAGCTTCCCGAGTTCGCTGGACCGTAGTACTCTCAACGGTTCGGGGTATTTACAAGATTGTTGCCATCTCGATCGAGCCCCGCCGATCCCCGTGTCCCCGACCCCTAGCGACGGTGGGCTACTATTCCAACGCCCTCCTCGCCCCGGTCGTTGCCGGCCTGCAGCACCACCCATCCCCGCCACCATCCCCACTCCTTTCCCGACCTTACATGACTAGACCGTGCCGAAATCAACCGGTCACCCCCGACCACCTGCAGTACATCACGGGGACGGCCGTCGAGCTCTCTCCGCGCCAATCCCCTCGAGTTCCAAGGTCCATATGCCTCTTCTTAGGCGCCCACACTCGTCCTGTTCCTCACCGGTAGGCAGGGGTTGACCTTGTCCTGTTCCTCGCCGGCGTAGGCAAATCTTAGGCGGGAGTGGTGGTCGGAAAGCTCGACGCCGTGGGGATCTTTGGTAGCTATTGGTGGTCGGGTGGTACAGCACCCCCAGCAGCTTCGCCGTCGGCCTTCGTGGAGGACAGGTCGTTCCCGCCGCTAGTGAGGAGGGGCGACGGGAGCAGGAAGGTGGAGGACGACGGGCTGCAGACATCCATCGATCCTTTCGTGCAGACCAAAAAAAAGCAGACATCGATCCCCATTTGTTAAAGTTAATTGCAATTAGACCAGCTGATGTTACGTATATTTTTTTTACAAGTCGATTATGAGCTCTTTTGTTTGCACGAATCACAAAGAAAAAACATTTGAAAAATAGAGAAAAAATAAACCCCAAAAATTTCATTGTATTGCGAATGTGGCACCGTCACCACGGTGTCGCAATATCTTTTGAGTAGAAATATGATGTTTTGACAAATAAGCCAAAAGCCAAAAGCTAAAATTTAGTAACAAGCGTGTTTACAATTATTTTAGAGAAAAGGATAAATTTAAATAATTCAACTCTTAAGCTTGATAATTACGTAAGAACAACCAGAATTACCTAATTCGTTTTAAATAATTATTTATACAACATCTTCTATACTTAGGGGTATTTTAGACATTTTAATCTTAAAATCAGCAATATCAACTATCAAAAAGCACTCTTGCCAAACACCAAAACTCTACTTCCACCGGCTGCTTCCACAGCTGCAGCTTAAACAAACAGAACCTCATTGTTGGCGGCTTTCGCTGCGGCTTGCTCTGTGGGCCTACCATCGATCTTGCCCTGTGCTATCAATCTTGTGTGTCAAAACCGAAGATGGAATCGGATATATATTGCCGTGTTCAAGGACCAGGAGTCCCGGTCGGCATCACGTCAAAACCGAAACTACTACTGAAACTATTACTACTCCTACTAGACATCAGCTAAGACACGGTTTGGGTGCTCTTGATTGGCCAGTCCAAACAAAGCATATGATGTATGAACCCACGCCAACGATCAATCAAATAGCTTTTTTACTTACGGGTGCCGTTGATGGTAATATTTGGTTTGGTGGGAGAGTAAATCTGTTTAAAAAAGTGTTGGACTACAAGATCCGTCATTTATTATTAGGTATAGATATAGATATACTATCAGGAGGCGCGGTGTCTATCTAGAAAAGAAAATGCACCGTCAGCGTCAGGGACACCAAGCTATTGTCTGGAGTACTTTGGATCACAAACACAGTTACCCTATAGTCTACCCAGGGACACCCAACGATTCGTTGCATAGGCATTCCCGCCAGAGCCTTCGCAGGGAAGGTATCCGCTTTGACCCGTTGATTTCGGATTGGACGGACAAGATTGCTAGATGCTAAACTCGGTCTCCCTGGATGATGTTCCTACTACGTAAAATACACTTCTAAAACAATATAACTATGCTTATGAGTTACTAGTCTGATTTCATTAGAAGTCTGGTTATGATTGCAAACTATAGTATGTGTGAGTTGTGTTGATTAGCGAGGGTCATCAGTGGACGGGGACCTCGACCGCAAAAAGAAAAGGTTTGTCACTCAATAAATTCTGCTCACATCCATGCAACTCAGTATCTAGACTATGATCAACGTATATACATACGAGTAATACAATGATCAACCCAATAGAATCCACTCATTACTACACGATGCATGCAACTCAGTATCCTAATAATATCATGCACGTAATCACGTAAGTATCTTTTTTGAGATGCATGCGTTCACTCCTGAACACCATAAGTAAAAGTTTGAACTCGTGGAGCGCCAAAATTACATCGTGACAGCTAGCCCGATTAATGGTCTGCTACTATAGTAAAAACCTACACATCTACCCCTATAGTCAACTCTGAGACACCCAGCGATTGCTTGCATAGGCGTCTGCGCCAGAGCCTTCGAAGGGAAGATATCCCCTCTGGCATGTTGATTTGGGATGGACGGACAAGGTTGCTAGACGGCCAAAATCACGTGGTCCACACTCCCTCATGCCCCTCCGTTTCAAACGATTCCAAAATCACGTGGTCCCCACTCCCTCGCGTCCCTCCATTTCAAACACTGCGAAATTTCTCGCGCCCCTCTATTTCAAATAATACCAAAATCATGTGGTCCCCACTCCCTCGCGCCCCTTTATTTCAAACACTGCAAAATTTCTCGCGCCCGGAACCTCCCGCGGCACTTCTCCGACTGGCTTTGCGTGTCGAAACTCGACACCATGCACTCCTCACCCAATAGTATACCAGAACTGCATCAGCTGCGGTCTCATCCAAAGCACCATTGCCGCTTCACCGACGTCCACCGCACCCGAGCAAGGTTACCGAGTCCGTCGTCGTCCATCGCACCTGATTTCCTTTTCCCACTTTCCCGTCCACGGTGCCTAATCCGTCAACAACTGCCCAAGATCTGCATTAACGCCGTCGGCATCCTCCCCACCCGTACCGTACCTGGACCGTTGTGGAGTGCACCGATTCTCCGTCATCCACCACGCTCAAGCCAGCATCGAGCGCCCAAGATCTGCTTCCCGACGCAAACAGCCGGCGCAACCGCAACACCCTGGGTGACAAGATGTCACCCGCGCTAGTACGGATGATGCTTAGAATCCTATCCGACCATGGTAACCAAATCTCCAACTCTTTTTTTGTTTTGTCAGCAGTAAAATAGGTTCAAGCCTATCACAGTGAACTGCATTTTTCTAATCATGCTATACACGCAGTCAAAGCGCACGCCTGTTCTTCATGCTACATACTATGGAGTAGGTCACTAGACATGTTGTTTTGCATTCGCTGCTCTACAAATTTTGAAGTCATGCACATGTTCTTAGATACTCCGAACAACAGTAATTTCCTGGTATCGTGTAGTTCTTGCAGAATGTAAAATCTGTGGAAAATATTAGTGTGGATTCCCTGCTCCACAGTTACTAAATCTATCTGGTTCGTCCTGAGATAAGTTCCTATTATTATTTCCTCCTTGGCATTGTTCCGATGTCCTATAGTATCCGTTTAGACTCTTCATACTAATTCGATTATAATTTTGTTGTTGTCATCTGGTTCTTCAAAAGATGCAACACTAACTATTTCCTTTTTCTTGCATAGAGCCCAGAATGGAACAATGAACATGATGGTTTGCATAGCCTCTTCTACAGGTTCTCAAGTGACGCCATTATTTCCTTATCTGGTGCTGGTTCGTCCTATGCAATGGTATAACTGTCCTCTACTATGTAGTTCACTTGTGGTTTGTGTTCCTTCTCTAGAAGTTCTCTTATGGTGCTATTATATTTCTATCTGGTTGATTCTTAGCTATGTAGAAACTGCATTGCCATTGTGTAGCTAACCGTAAATTTTGAGTCACTGCACGTCTCTTACATTTCAGGAAATACCACTTCTTCCATATATATTTGCTTATATCACCTGGCTAGTTTATATTTTCTAAAATTCTAAAAAATAATTTGTTTGATTGCTCATTTCAATGTAGGAACACTTGTCTAATGATTGCCTGTCTTGTTCTATAGGTTCATGTGCGACACTACTATATCTCGCATCTGGTTGTGGTTTATCCTAAGCAACGACATAACTACCCTCTACAATATATAGTTCATTCCTGGTTTGCATTCCTCTTCTACAAGTTCTCGTATGATGCGATTCTAATTTCTATCTGGTTCATTCTTAGTTACAACAATAACAGCATGCCATTATGTAGCTCAGTGCAACTTCTGAGCCACCCAACGTCTCTTGCATTCTAGGGTATACAATTGCTTCCATATATATTTATTGAAATGACCTGACTAGTTTATATTTGCTGAAATTATAAGTCACACACATATATTTTTTGATTGCTCGTTTCACGTTAGACACACTTGTTTAATGTGTGCTTGCTTGTCCTGTTTGTTTGACATGTTGGTCAATAATTGAACTATTCACCGGTTGTAAACTCCAATTTATAGCTCCTATCATACCAGTCAAATGAGTAGTTTATCTTGTTTGATGTATTAACTTGTTATTACTTAGTTTCAGACTGCAATTATTGCTATCGCCACCAACGAGGGGGCTGCAAGATCATGTCTCAAGGTGGTTTTCCAACATAGCTATCACACTCAAAGGGAGATGCAAATGATGGATTGAGAAAGCAAATTGAGGACAATGCTATCAACTTGATTGTCAACTGAAATGTTGAATTTTCTTTCCTTAGCGTTGATATTATGTAATATTTTTAAGAAGTTTGCAGTTGATGTAATATCTAGATAACTCGCATAGGACATGTAGGCATTTAGTTGACGCCGTCCACGCATGGCGGTAGGCGGTACCATAACTGCGCCAGCCAGGTCGATCAGGTAACAGTATAGGGCTTTGTTATTTGCTCTTCTTGTATTGGGCCTACCATGAACAGTAAAAGATTCTCGCTAATTATAATACTTTTATGATATTTGTGTGGGCTTTAGAAAGGCCGAAACTATATGTGTCCGCGACCATAACGGGTCTACCCTCAGGTGGCAAGTAGTAACAGTAACATGCTAGAACAGTAATATGCTAGAATAGTAACAGAACAAAACAGTAACTTGCCAGACACAGCGGCAGCACAACATAGTAACGGGCCAAAGCAGTAACGGGCCAGAACAGTAACGGACCACAATAGTAATGGACCTGAACAGTAAATGTCCTGAACAGTAAATGACCAGTACAGTAAATGGCTGAAATTTTAAAAGACAGGAACAGTAACAGGCCGAACATATTGCGAGGCTAGAATAGTACTAGATCAGAACAGTTGCAGGCCGCCTGTGGGCCTGAAAGGTTGACAGGCCGTATAGTAAAAGTCCAGAATAGTAACTGACCTTCTCAAAGATGGGCCGTTAGTAGGCGGCCCAGGACGAGCTGCGAGAACAGTGATGGGCCGACCGTAGGCCTTAACAGTATTGGACCTACTTGACGCAGGCTGTTAACGGGCCGCACAATATTCGGACAATGTGGGACTTTGTAGTACGAAATACTTACGGGCCTAAAATTTGTGGGCCGCTGTTGGCTGTATCTTTTGGGCCCATTTCAAATAGTGCAGGACGAAACATTAACGGGTCGTCTTCTTATTGGGCTCTTTTCATGGGTTGACCCACTTAATATTTAGCAGGCCTTGGCTAGGCCTGGCTTCTACCACGGTTTCTGTGACTGTTAACTATGGTAATCAGCCGTTAACGGCGGCTGCCACATGGCGGTTTGCATGACGTTAGTAGTCAACACAGCTGGCGAACAGATCTATGAGGGAACAAGTTTTCGTGGCTGAAGGGTGTGATCCGCCACAGTCCAAAAAAATCCGTGGTAGATTCTTTTGTGACGGGGCTTTTACCATGAACGCTATCCGTCGTAGAATACTTTTTAACCACGAAAAACGAGCCTTCAACCACAAAATTTGTCCGTTGTAAAAGCCAAATTTTCTTGTTGTGAGAATGGGCAAAACAGTCTCCCCCTATGGTGGAAAGGAATCTGCCCACACCGTAATCGCCTCAGCATGTAGCGGCTCTTGTTGTCCCTGGAGTACTTGCTAGAATCCACGTCTTCATAATCCTCCTATTGATTTTTAAGTACAGAACTTAGAACTCATACATATGATTTAATTGTATTACAACTCAAGAATTGACAACATATGTAAGACAATATTAAATTAATATCAAAGAGAATGCATCTCAGCAATAGTTTAATCAGCTCATATATCATTTCATCTCAATAAAATGACAATTAATTGGATCAGACTATATGTAGAATAAAGATTGCGGCCTCATAAGTTTCCTCGAGGATGGCATAAGCGAACCAAGTATCAGTTGCACAACCTATTGTTCTTGAATATTGCCTCGGGTTTGCTAACTCAACCCTAAAAAAATCTGACAACAATGTGTCTACCTCTCTTTTGGGGCATATTTGAATAATTGGCCACAATAAGAAATTTAAATGTAATCCTACAAAACAATATTCAGGGATATAAATATTCAGGTACAAAAACAATCCTAAATATTGTAATTATAAATATAAAAAAACCAAACAATCTTGAGGTACATGTAGAAAGAATTTATGATCAAAACCATGCATATACATATGAATCATACGAATCATTCAAAGATCAGAAAACAAATCAAAGATCATCTATACAGTTCCAAATGATAATAAATCAAGAGCCTCATAATTTTTTTAGAGATGGAGTTGGGGAACCAAAGTACCAACAACAGAACCTATATTGTTTGTGTACATTGCTACCTCAGGTTCACTAACCCATCCATAAAAAATGATACCAACAAAAAATGTGTCACCACTACGCTCTTTTGGGGCATATTTTAATCATCGACCTCAGTGAGACACTGAAATGTAATTCTTATACACTATGAATGCATGCAATAACAATTCAAAGGTCATAGTTCTATGAATGTAGAATAAATCTGGGGGGTTCATAAGTTTTTTAAGGATGACGTTAGCGAACCAAGTACCAATTGTACAACCTATTGTTCTTGTACATTGCCCCGGGTTCGCTAACTCATCCCTGAAAAAATCTGACACCAATGTGTCTGCCTCTCTTTTGGGACGAATTTGAATAATTAGACACAATAAGAAATAGAAATGTGATCCTACGAAACAATATTCAGGGATATACATATTCAGGTACAAAAACAATCCTAAATATTCTAATTATAAATAAAAAAAATCAAACAATCTTCAGGTACATGTAGAAACAACTTATGATCAAAACCATGCATATACATATGCATCATACGAATCGTTCAAAGATCACAAACAATTCAAATATCATATATAGTTCCATATGAGAATAAATCAAGGGTCTCATAATTTTTCCAGAGATGGAGTTGGCAAACCAAAGTACCAATAGCACAACCTATATGTTTGTGCACATTGCTGCCTCAGGTTCACTAATCCATCCCTAAAAAAATGACACCAACAAATGTGTCACCACTTCATTCTTTTGGGGCAAATTTCAATAATCAACTTCACTGAGAAACTGAAATGTTATTCTTATACACTATGAATGCATGCAATAATAATTCAAAGATCATAGTTCTACGAATATAGAATAAATTTGGGGGCCTCATAAGTTTTTTCAGAGACGGAGTAAGCGAACCAAAGTACCAACAACACAACCTATATTGTTTGTGTGCCACCCCTGCAATCTTTTGGGGTAAATTTCAATCATCAGCCACAGTGAGAAATAGTTCAAAGATCATAGTTCATATGTGTAGAATAAATCTGGGGCCTTACAATTTTTTTAGAGATGAAGTTAACGAACCAAGGTACCAATTGCATAACTTATAATGTTGTACATTGCCTCAGGTTCACTAACCATCCCAAAATAAAATCTGACACCATCATATGTGCCTCTCCTTGCACTCTTTTGGGGCAAAATTGAATCATTAGCCTCACTAAGAAATAGAAATGTAATGTTATATGCATGTTGTCTATCGAAATCAACAGTTAGCTAGCAATCCCTAAAACCCCTAAAATCAAATGTTATAGATCGATTAAATTTATAGCACAAGAAGAACCGTATGAACAACAAAAAGTTAAGAAAATGTAAATTTACTAGATGGCAGATGAGCAGATCTAATGAAATCTCCAAAAAAAATCAACCGTTGAAACCATATATATTCCCTACATCAAGAGCAAAAGAATCTATAGACGATTGAGCAAATCCTACATATGAACAGTGAAATCTGCGGCTACGACTAGAGAAGCTAGCAAAGTAGTACCTCGGACGCCTCATCAGATACCTTCTCCTCGAACTCATCGTTCTACGTGATTGCGTCGAGGATTTGTTCATGGAGGATGGGGTCGTTGATGTAGAGCACCAGATTTCCTCCGCCTGTCGCATGCCACTCATCCAGATCTGCCGCTAGCACCACGATGTTGTTGGCCACGTGCTGCTCGACGGCGACGGTGACTGGCTGGATGGAGCCCTAAGCCTCGACGGTTTTGCGACAAGCGCCATGCATGCCCGGAGAAGACGCCTCCGCCTGCTCTGCGACGACCAAGCCATCTGCTGCGGCGCCTCCAACTGGATTTACCTGCAGTTCGTCTCCATGCGTACGCTTCATGGTGTAGCTAGGGAGGACGGTGGTGCAAGCAAAGGAGCTTCAGCACGCGCAGAAGGTGCAAATTGGGGTTTTGTGACTAGGCAGATTGGGGAAAATGACACGAGCCTATGGAAGAAGAAGGTCAAGCGGGTTTATATACGTGGGACCATTGGTAGCCCTAGAGGGGACAACTCGGTGTGGACTCGTGTGGGTGCGGGGCTAGTACATGATATCCACTTTCTAATTGCATTAATAACACGCGGATGCTACCTCAGGAATGTGCACAATGCCAGTTTTCGAGCCAGGCGGCATAATGGTCCGCCTCTGTAGACACCTAGAGGCGATTAATATTTTTGACTGGCTACGGTTGAGTGATCTAGAGAGACGGCCAATAATTTACGTCGCCTCAGGTTCTATTTAGAGGCAGTTTGTTTTCAATACCGGCTGAGGGGGAACTCTTACTAGGGACGGTGCAGATTACAACCATCTGAGGTTAGAGTTAGAGGCGATCAAAAAATTATGTCCGCCTGAGGGTGATGAACACAGCCGGTGGTTTGTATTTTTTGGGTAAATCGGCTCTAGGCATAGTCTCTAAGCAACGAGTTTGTAATAGTGCGTAGTTGCCATCAATGCGGTGACAGAAGTCGACATCCTGTGCTGGCTCAACTGGTCAGAGCACACCATCACCTGGAGCCATGAAGATCACGCGCCCTTGATCGAGTACCGAGGGTAAGTAGCCCTTGTCGTTAGGCCCAAGGTGGCTGACTAATGGCTCCCCAAGACCTCGATGGACGGCGAAAGCTCCATCAACATTATGTACCTGGACACCTCCAGGCGACTACAACTCCCGCAGTCGATGGTCGAATCGACCCTCTACACCTTCCACGGGATAGTTTCAGGCCAGAAGGCGTACCCAATTGGCAAGGTGATGTTGCCAGTTATCTTCGGCAGCCCCACCAATGTCCACGCGAAGTAAATCGTCTTTGACTTGGTGAACTTTCGCATCCCATATCACTGCGTTTTCGGGCGATAAGCATTTGCCAAATTCATGGCGGCCCCTCACTATGCTTACAACATGATGAAGCTCCCGGGGCCGTGCGGCATCATCAACGTGCACGGCGATCCCGATATGGACCTAGAGTGCAAAGACAATGGTGCTAAGCTCGCCGACGCCGTGATCGCCAAAGAGATGAACCGTGCTGACGAGCTCGCCAAGTATGGGAGTGGCATTGATAAAGACGACCCCTCGATCCTGAAGAAGCCAACAACGATGAGTTTAGCGCCAACCTCTTTCAGGGCCTCCATGCACACTCGCACCATCAACCTTGTCCCAGGTGAATCGATCTAGCAGGTCGCCATGGGAACCAACCTCACTCCCTTCATCATATTCCTTCATGAGAATCGTGACATCTTCGCATGGAGCCATCTGACATGCCTGGTATTTCGAGGGAACTCGCTGACCAAAACTCAAAGCCGACCCCAGTGCATGATCCGATAAAAAACCATAGCGACAATTCAACGAAGAGCATTGTCGCGCAATCGCCAAGGAGGTGAATCGGCTACTCGCTTCTGGGTTCATATGGCTAATCAAGTACTCCAAGTGGCTAGCGAATCCAGTCCTGGTGTTGAAGAAAAACAACACTAGGAGGCTGTGTATCGACCACACCAACCTCAACAACGCCTTCCCAAGGAAGAGATCGTACTACCATGAATCAACCAAATCATTGACTCGACTGCGGGGTTCACGTCGCTCTACTTCCTCGATGCTTAATATGGCTACACCCAAATCAAGATGGTCATTGAGGACAAGGAGAAAATGGATTTCATCACGCCATTCAGAGCCTTCTTCTACACCTCTGTGATGTTTGCCCTCAAGAATACTGGGGATACATATCAATGGTGCATGCAGGAGTGCCTAGTAGGCCAAACTGGCTGTAACATCCACATCTACATCGATGATGTGGTGGTCAAGTTGACTCGCCAGGATGATCTACTCACCAAAACTTTCGCAAATCTACGCAAGTACAAGATGAAGCTCAACCCACACAAGTGCACATTCGGCGTGCCCACTAGCCAACTACTCGGCTACGTCGTATCCAAGGGTGGCATCAAGGTGAATCCTGCGAAGATCAACACCATCGTACGACTCGGCAGACCCAAGTGCCGATGTGACATGTAGAAACTTGTGGGTCGAGTGGTAGCCCTAAGCCACTTCATCCCTCGGCTCGATGAAAAGTCAATGCCTCTCTATCGCCTTCTCCGCAAGTCGCCCACATTCGAGTGGACCAGTGAGGCCGACATCGCACTCGCCACACTCGAGGAGGTGCTACTCGCGACATCAATCCTCGCTACCCCACTAGACAAGGAGCCGATGTTGATGTACGTCGCCGCCTCCAATCAATTTGTCAACACTGTCATGATCATAGAGAGGCAAGACGAGGGAAAGAAGCACCCCACACAGCGAACTATGTACAACCTCAGCGAGGTACTCACCGACTCGAAACATCGCTACCCCTAGTACCAAAAACTGGTATATGTTGTCTTCCGAGTGTAACGATGTCTTCCTGACTACTTCTAGTAACACCCCATCATGGTCATCTCCTCCGCCCCACTACAAGACAAATTCGGAATCGCGATACGACATCGCGAATTGCCAAGTGGGCCATTGAAATCGGCATCCACAACATAAAGTACAAGCCTCGCAAGGCCTGATGAGTGCATATTTGCATCATGTTTTATATTATTGTTTTGCATTATAGTGGTAGGATCTTGGAATTTTACGGTGTTCGCGCACACATTTTGTGTCTAGTTTCACCAGGATCAGGACAGATGACGGATACAATGGACACAATTCTTGGAGCAGTTGTATTAGGGAGAAAAGGAGTCAAAAACAACGTAAATTGCTTATTTGGGAAATATCAATTACACAAGAAGAAAACCCAAAGAGATCGAGGTATCCAGAAGGTTTAACGACCAACTATACGGCGGGAATTAATTTTCCGGCCGTATAGTTGGTGTCGCCACCGCCTCCTCAAATAGTTTCACCCCATGCAACTAGATCGGAGAGATGACATACAGAACAGCAAGAAATCACCAAAAATCTCACCTTCAGAAGGAATATGGAGGGGGAACTTGCCCAAGGGATCGATCTTCACCCTACGCAGATCTGGGAGGCAAAGGCATTGATCTTCATCTTCATGAACCGCTGCACCACCATCATCTCCATTCATCCCATCTTCACCCCATCTAGATCTTGTTGTAATTTCCGTACTCGTTGTCGATTTATACAAGAGATATTCATTTAAAATTGTTTCCATTACCATTGCCATGATGTTGATTGCCTCCATGTCTGAGTAGATCATTAGTTCTTGGGGAGATGGAGAAACCCTAGCATATGATTGAGATAAGATAGATATTATTATGTTATACATCATTATGTGTATGTGTTAACTGTCTTGATCTTGATGTTGGGAGTTGTGCACCTCCTGTGACTATAAAGCTGTTGTCATTCTTTACGTACTAACTTGGGGAAACAAGGAGAACTCATAAATCCATGTCCATGCCACGGGAGAAATCCCTTAATAGCGGTATAATACGATTGATGTTGTTTATCTATCAGCTGTGCTTATGAAGGATGATGTGAGCAGTGGTTGCTGCCTATTCATTCATATATGGAGATCCTTCCACATACATACATATCATGAGAATATTCGTTATAATAATCTTAATTGCTTAGTCTAAATTGCTAGTGGTGTATCCACCACTCCCTAAGAATGCCTTTTTCCCTATTGCAGTTCCAAGCTCTTTTACACACGCGATTCTTACTTTCTGCATTAAGTTTTACTTTACTTTAATTGCTTCATTCAATCAAAAACCCAAAAATAATTCTAATTTTCTTGCATCTCAAAATTATTCCTTAAGTACTTCGTTTAGTTTTAGTTAAAAGCATTTTAGTCGTTCGCCTACTGCTCCCTGTGGGATCGATATCTTTATTTCGAAACTAGCTACTAACAATTTGTGCACTTGAAGTCATCAAGCTATTTTCTAGCGCCGTTGCCGGGGAGCTTAGCGCTATAAGCCACTTTACTTTTAGTTACTTACTTTCATTGTACTAATTTTTAATTTAAGTTGCAAGACCGCAACAATGGACAACACTCAGCATTTAATCCATCTTGAGGCAGTAAGGAAAATGGGTTCACCCATGGACGCTTTTATAACTGTCAGTAAAATCATAAATCCGGATGGAATTGAGATCCACCCTTTATTATTTGAACTACTACACTCTAAGAAATTTGCAGGAACCGATGAAGAGAGTCCATATGGACACTTACAATTTTTTGAAGATGTTCTTGGTTCCTTTATATTTGATAACTGTAATCTTGATATGGTTAAAACCAGTTGTTTAGACAAACTCTCTCTAATAATGTTTGCGACTGGTATAGATCTTTTTGTGCAGAAGCACCATGGACTTGGACGGAATTGACAACCAATTTCCTATCAAATTATTACTCAGGAAGCAAAGGTCACAGGATGATAGGTATTATTACCAGTTTCAAAAATAGTCCTGATGAGAGTTTGTATGAAGGGTATCTAAGGTACAAGAGCTATCTAGATAATTGCCCCCATCATCGTTTGCCTGATTGGTTAATCACTCACACTTTTTATGGAGGGCTTAATAATAAAAATAGAACGAACTTAGACACCGCTTCTAATGGTAGTTTTATATCTTATACCTATGATGAAGCCTGGAAATTAATAATGAAAATGAGCGAGACAATGGATTTTTTTTTAAATGAGGAGAACATTACGAATAGTTTTTTGAATATGCTTGTGTTAATGATTTCCTTATAGATGAAAGGACTTGTGCAATGATTAAAACCCTTGGTATTGATTCTTACTTAGTAAAGAAAATTATTGATAATTATGCAGGGCATTTATAGGTACCTACAGAATGACAACCCCATAAACCCCTTGAAGAAAAGAAGCGTGCAAGAGAAAGTGCGCTAATGGAAGAGTTATCCTCTACACCTATTCAAGAGAATATCAAGAAAAGGCAAAAAGAGGAAGAACAAATAAAGAGAATATTAAAGAAACCAGAAAAGAACCCCGAAGCAACCAATATAAATAATGTTATATTGAAAGATCTTATGGAAGCACGAACTATGGATAATGAAGTGGTTATGCTAGACTTTGAAACCTCAGAATTCATCGAAGGTAAGGTACGAGGTAACAAAACTTCTAAAGCTATGACTCCTATATATTGTGGAAACTCTCTTATACGGAATTTGTGAGCCGATTTCCACTATAAACATTATGCCTTCATCACTTTATGAGGAACTTCGCTACAATTTAATAATCCAGATGTGGAACCGGTAGACACTACTATTAAATTGTATAATAGAACTAATATAAAACCGGAAGGCGTTATCAAAAATATCTATGTCTTTATTGGATCACTCATGTACCCTCTTGATTTTCATATTGTTGATATGCATCGAGATTCTTTTTGTCTATTCTTTTAGGCTGGCCTTTTGTTTCCATAACCAAAGCTCAAATTGATAATAAGAAGGAGACTATTTCAATGATGTTTGCAGAACAGGAAATGACATTCCACTTTGCCAAACAAAAGAAGAGGCCATATGAAGTGGAAGATATCAAGGAAGAGAAAACGATTGCCGAGCTGGCCGTAATTCATTTCAGTACTCCACAAGATGAACTAGAGAGGAGCATAATTAATAGGGAGGAAGCAAGAGATGATGAGGAGAGAGAAGACATGGATGATTACCTTGATTCAGTTCCGGAAGCACAAAATCCACATGACTATGAAGAACTGGTAAGAAAAGGAGATGAAGAACCGCCACCAATTGAATTGAAACAACTTCTAGACGATATGAGGTATGAGTTTTTAGATAATGAAAATAAATATCCTGTTATTATTAGTAAAAATATATCAGAAAATGAAACAAATAAACTCATTTTGGTATTGATTAAGCATCGTGAAGCCTTTGGATATACTCTAAGTGATATTAAAGGAATAGATCCATCTATTGTAACACATAAGATTACATGCTTGATGATGTTGAACCTGTAGTTGATACACAAAGAAGGCTTAATCCTAAAATGAAGGAAGTAGTAAGAAAAGAGGTTATGCGCTTATTAGATGCTGGCATAATATATCCTATTTCTGACAGTAAGTGGGTTAGCCCAGCTCATTGCATACCAAGACAAGGGGGTCTTGATGCTTCTATGAATGAGGATGGTGAGCTAGTTCCTGTAAAACCTATTGTTGGATATAGCATGTGCATTGATTTTAGGAAACTAAACCGTGAGACATGGAAAATTCATAAACCTATATCATTTATGGATAAAATTTTAGAAAGACATAGTAATAATTCTTATTTCTATTTTCTTGATGGTTATTATGGATATTCTCAAATTGCTATACAACCAGAAGATCAAGAGAAAACAACTTTCACTTAGATCATGACTACATTGTAGCTTTTGAGAACCTTAAAAACAAACTAGTTTCAGCACCCATCACGCAATCTCCAAAATGGAATGAACCTTTTTGATATGGGGTGGCCCGATCTTCTCAGCAAGCACTTGTCGATGTTGATGGTGGATGATAGATAACTAGTGCGTAGCTATGATCTCTCCTGCTCGAACCCTGATGCCAGTGCAACAGATCTCGAACCTTGTAGGATATTCACAACACCACACTCTTGCGCACGCAGCCGTGACCATGAATGGTAGTATGCAATCTACTAATTCCCAATGGAACAACAGATCACACTCAATTGTAGTTGGTAAATTCGAACACGGGGTAATTCTAGAGGTTCTATGAAAGAAACAACTCCAAAATATTTTAACCTGGTCTAAAAACTAAAGCTAGCGTGCCCCCATCTATTTAAGGGTTTGGGAGGCGGCGTCCTAAGGTGGGATCCGAGTTGGTCCCACCCAACTAGGGTACAAACCGACCCACAAAGGGGTTCGACCTCAGGTCTCTGCCGTGGCAGACTTTCAGGCGGAATCTCTGCCGTGGTAGCCTGCCGTGGCAGAGCCGAACTCGGTTTTCCTGCCGTGGCAGAAAACGGGTGCGTTTCTCTGCCGCGGCAGAGAAGTCCCTCCGTTTGTTGATCTTTGTCTTGGACAGCTCCTTGCGCTTCCTCCCTCTCCTCCCTCGTGCATTCTTCATTGATCAACATGCCATGTTCCATTAGCTCCTCGCTCCGTGCTACGCCTTCTTCTCCTAAGTACATGATCATGCTATAATTCAAAGACTTGGGTAGTATAAAATTCTCATTAATTAAACACCAGGTTCATTAAGAAACAAGTTCATTTGTTGCTCTAGTAGCTTAGCACGAGCTCTTGTAATTGGTCCAATCCTTATCTCATTGGACTGATCTTTCTTTGTAGCAATTGGAACATCATCATTAGCAATTGGGGAAGGTGTAACTATAGGGATGTCCTCATCATCTCCCCCCTTCAAAAGGCGTCGACCTCGACGCTCCAAGGTCTTCTCCAGCATATGGTGACAAACCAACAATGTTGAAATTGTTGCTAGCTCCACCAAACTCCTCAATAGGTATGTCAACCGAGTAGGCATTATCATTGATTTTGGCTAGTGATGACCCACAAGTATAGGAGGTGTATCACAGTATTTTCGAGGGAAGTGAAACCCAATTTATTGATTCAACACAAGGGGAGCCAAAGAATATTTATAAGCCTTAACAACTGAGTTCTCAATTCAGCTACACCTAGAAACAATCTTGCTCACAGCATTTTATCAGTAGCAACAGTTTGGTAGTAGCAATAGTAAAGTAATAGCAGAAGTAAAGTAAAGACAGTAGTAACAATTGCAGTAAAAAGTAGGATTAAAGCGCGATAGGCATAGGGATGGATGGACGGGTGTTGCATGGACAAGACAATTCACATGGCAATCAATACATAGGGCATTTGCAGATAAATAAGATAAAGCATCCAAGTACTAAATAATCATAGGCATGCGTTCCATATATAGTCATACATGCTCGCAATGAGAACTTGCAAAACATCTTTTGTCCTGCCAGCCCATTTGCAGCGGGGCCTCAAGGGAACTACTGGCAATTAAGGTGCTCCTTTTAATAGAGCACCGGAGCAAAGCATTAACACTCCATGAACACATGTGATCCTCACATCAAAGCCATTCCCTCTGATTATCCCGATTGCTGTCACTTTGGGGCCTTTAGTTTCGGGCAACAACATGTGTATACAACTTGCAGGTAAGACCATAAACAATACTATCATAATGAATCAATAATATGTTCAGATCTGAAAACATGGCACTCGGGCCCTATTGACAAGCATTAAGCATAACAAGTTGCAACAAAGTCAAAAAACACTAATAATAGATACTAGGCACCATGCCCTAACAATCTGATGCCATTACATGAACGATCTCATCCAATCCCTACCACCCCCATAGCCTACAACGAGGTATTACTCACTCATAGATGGGGGAAACATGGATGGTCGACGGAGAAGCGATGGTGATGATGATGGCGATGATCTCCTCCAATTCCCCGTCCCAGCAGGGTGCCAGAACGGAGTTTCTGGTTCTGAATCACAGAATCTGGTGGTAGCGGCGTAGCGGAACTCTTTCTAGAAAAATGTTGAACCCCCCTTGGTTTTTAGGTCAAGAGGCAACTTATAGGCGAAGAGGGAGGCCGAGGGGGCAGCCGAGGCGGCCACACCACCCCCAGTCGCGGCCAGGTGATGTGGGCCCCTCGTGGCCCTACTCCGTCTCGTCTTCTGGCTCCATGAGTCTTCTGGTGAAATAGGATTTTTGCTATATTTTCTGGGATTTTTCCTGATAGTTGATTTTCTGCACAAAAACTAGACACCAAGGTAATTCTGCTGAAAACAGCGTCAGTCCGTGTTAGTTGTATCCAAATCACACAAGTTCAGAGGAAAACCAATAGCAAAAGTGTTTGGTAAAGTAGATATGTTTTGGACGTATCAACTCCCCCCAAGCTTAGCTTATTTCTTGTCCTCAAGCAATTCAGTTGAAAGCTGAGTGCGATAAAAGAAACTTTCACGAACACATTTTCTTCATAAGATGTATATATTCTCAGCATATGATCAACTACTCAGGCAATTCATAATAAAGAGCATGCAACTAAGTTTACTTAGTAGTCATTGCAAGCTATGAAGAGATTCCAACTCAAAAATAGTAAGTAGCATGAAACATAAACAAAAGCAACATTGCAATGCTCATAAAAAGGTATGATAGAGTGGTATCTTGCTTGCCTTTGATTGTAGAGCAAACATAAATGCCAAGGCACCTCTGAAGTTCAGGTGAAGACTAGAAGTAAAGATATCAAAGATACAAGCATCAAAGTCATAACACAATTAATCAAGTTTTGAGACAAGCACATTACACTAAGAATGACAACTATGCTCTCAGGAAAATGCTCATAGAATGGGTGGTGACTCAACAAGGAAATGAAAAAGGTTTTGAAAAGTTTGAAAGGCTTCCAAATGCTGAAAGTATGGTACTCGTTAGCTTTGAGCCCTCATTGCCCCTATCATAAGCATCTTTAAATGGTTAAGGTGAAAGTGAGGTCCAATCTGAGTTATATGCTTGACAGACTATAACTGGAAATCTCATGTCCCTTGAGTACGAGGGCCGCTCCTCATGCTACTCAACTTTAGTTACCGGTAAGTTCTTGTCATAGTAAATACGTGCGTATCATAGAGAACCACCAACAAGGTACCCCTTGCCCGATGATACGGAAGAATCCCCATATCAAAATGACAAGGCAAACAGACAACGAGTATCTCAGCAATCTCCTTATTTACCATGGGAAAATGGTGTTTTTTCTCTCTTTCCTCTTTTCTCATATCTCTTTTTTTCTTTTTCTCAATAGCTATCTCTTTTTTATAAGAAGAATGCTTCATAGATACTCATTATGGTTACGATGTAGGTTTCCACCATGATTAGGCATGGATTAGACCAGCGGCCCAGGCGTTTCTCTAACACACATACATAACTCCATGGACTTAGAAGCTCCCATTTTATTTCACACGGATGACATCCACAAACAAAAGAGCATGATATCAACTGGGTATATATTTATAGGCGTTGAAAACGTTCCCCGTGACAACATGGTTCTGCTAATCCCCAGCCTATAATTTGCAAGCATATAACTTTCATGGACAGTCACAATGGTTTAGGTTTATTAAGTGCAAGAAATAAAGTGTGCCATCAAGTTCGTGAGAGCTTTACTAACTAACTTTCTCATAACAAGCAAACATTTTATTCGGAAGAAAACAAGGCATATTGAACATGCACGGAACAGCAAATGATGCTAATAGGTAGGTATGGTGGACACTTTTGGCAATATTGGTTTTGGGGAATTGGAAACACGAGTAGAGCTCATACTTAGTGCAAGTGGAGGCTAACAATAGTAAGGGAGCGACAAACGAGAGATCAATAACTTTCATAATCATGCTTGCAACAAAACAGGACTAATCATGGCATGAAAGTGATTCAAGACTCTTGAGGCAAAATAATTCATCGAGACTTAATTGATTTTTGTTTCAGTCATATGCATGCATTAGCATGTGCCAAGTCGATTCAAGTGAAACATTTAGAGGGGGATACCACAGTGTCATACCAAGTTATGAATAGAGCAATGCAAGCAAACATTCATATGACATGCTACAAACTATTAGCAAGCTGGAGTTAATCATAAGAAATCAAGAACTACTAAGTATCCATAAATAACATACACCCTATAGGAACAGACTAAGCATGCCCACAATGATGAGTATATGTACAAAAATGAAAACAAATAGAGTTCGTTACCAGCCTCTTACCACACCTCAAGTTGTCATTAATCCTCATTATTGCCCTTCACTTGTGTGGCTTGAATAATAACATGAAACCAAATTCCACTGAGGACTGCTGAACCCTGCAACAACTTCACAAAACCAAAGAAGAACACCAAATATTTTTGGTGTTTTTAAGTTTTCAAAGGCAAGAACAAAAAGGAAAAACAAGCAAAGCAAAATATTTTTGGGTTTTTCGAATAATTAAGACAAAGCCAAAAGGAAAAACAAACCAAGGCAAAAAGTAGAAGAAGCAAACAAAGAGAAACAATAGAAACATTTTTGGTCTTTTTGTGTTTTAGAAAGCACAAGTAAAGAAAGAACGAAAACTAAAAAGAGAACGAAGCATGGATATACAAAGTACCGACTAAACATGATATATAGATGAGCGTGATGTCGGTGTACCTCCCCCCAAGCTTAGGCTTTTGGCCTAAGTGGGTATCAATCCCAAGCTGGCCAAGATGGAGCGCCTCCGTAGTATGGCGAGGAGGTACCCTCGTCCTGGTGCGAGCTCGAGGACGCCCCACCGTAGTGCGCAGAGTAGTCGTAAGAGGGCACATCCTCCTGGTGCTGCCTGTGGAAACCAAGCAAGCGGAGCTGCTCGCCCACCTCCTCCTTGGAACACGACCACGACCTCCTGTGAACACTGAACAAAGTAGATTGCGGCAAAGGAATCTCCCTTTCATCCCCATCAGTAAACAACATCATGTATACTAAACTATCCGTGTCAGAGTCAGCAGTGACGAAGTGATGTGTTTTCATGGCAGCAAGATCAAGCCTTTGTGGTGCCAATACAGTATCATTAGGATCCACAGAAAGTTCTAACGTAGTAACCATGCGTGAAGCAATAATGCCCCCATAAATAGGTCCCCTAGCAGCTAGGCGATGAGCAATGAGAGAGCCAAGATTGTACCGAGTATCATTATTAAGTGCAGCAGCAAGGAAGGCTAAATGATAATTGGAGATATTACTTGTATTCTCCCTACCAAGAATGCTAGTGGCAAGATAATAAGCAAAGTATCTAAGAGCTGGGAGTTGGATGTTTCTTATCTTCCTGCGCTGAGCTATGCAGTCATCGTCATTTGTCACACTTCGATAGAGTTCTAGCAAATCAGCGGGTCGCCCTTGGATCTTCTTCATGGTCCCCGTCATGCCTATACCTATAATTCTGCAAAATCTTTCCAATGACATGGTAATAGGCTGATTATAAATTCTGAAAGAAATAGTTGACTGATAGGGGGTGTTAGTGAAAACGAAACTCTCAACGAAAGTTTTGGTGAGCACGGCATATTGATCACTCTCATCTTCCATGTATGAGGTCAAACCAACCCTCTGAACCAGTAGTAAGAAATCATCGAGGATCCCTGTAGCTTGCAAGAAGGTATAACAAGGAAAAGTAGATGGGTGAGCATCCCCCTCATCTCCTTCATTGCCAAAGCATGGTGCAATGAGATCTTCATTGTATGAAGGTCTAAACTGAGAGGCTGATCTTGAGGGCCTTGACCTCCTAGGTGTATCCCTCTCAAATATTTCTCCAAATGTGTGGTTGATCATCTTTGATATTCTGAAATTTAAACATCCATTACACAAGTGATTGCAAAGTGAATACATAATGAAGAGAACTACTCATAGGGACTTGTAAGAGGCCTAAACATGCATCAAAACAATATCTCTAAGCATTGAACAAGCTTACAAGCTCTCATAACCTGTCACCTACAGCAGCAAAATACTCAAGATATAAACCACTAAACACAAATCTACTTGGACAAGCGGAGAAGTCACATACCGAAGAACAAATGCTCCAAAGTTCAGCAGCAAAGATGGCTGAGCAAGGAGATCAAAAAATCATGGCAAGGACATCAAGAACGCGATTTCAAGCAAAGAACTGATGTTTTCTCGGGAGAGAGAAAGAAGTGGGAAGTGAGAGAGTGAGTGGAGGGCCAGGGGTGGCCCACACCATAGCTAGGTGCGCCCTTGGGCTGGTCGCGCCACCAGGTGGTGTGCTTGCCTGGTGGGCCCCCTGGTACTCTCCAGGCACTCCTCTGCCCCTTTTTTCATGTAAAAATTTAATATGAATTTTCTGGAATTTTTCGAGACACTTTATTTTTGAGAAATTTTCAGGTATAGATGAATGGTTTTCTGATAGAAAAAAGTTTCTAAAATGATGCAATGACAAAACAAAACTAAAACTTCAGAAGTTCTAAGGCACTCTAATATTCAAGTAACTAACAACAGAAAAGTAGACTAAACGAAAGCAAAAACTAAAATGGATAGAATGGAAGTAAGCGGAGATAATCATGGTGAAGACATTGTTTTGTTCATTAAAATCCCTTTGTTAACAAGGTTGATCGGGTCTTGTTACCAAAAATTTTATATGAAACAAAACTTTGCATACCACTTATGATTATGTTACCTCAACCTTGATAGCAATGGTCCCAATCATAATAGTTTCTTATTTTTCTCTTGGTATGGGACAATATATTTCTCCAACTTGAATGCCCTCAACATGTTCAATTGAATTTAAACCATAAGTCCTATCAATCTTCTTGGGGAAATAGACAGTATGCTCCTTGTCATTAACATTAAAAAGTCACCTTTCCTTGATTACAATTAATAACAGCTCCTGCAGTATTAAGAAAATGTCTCCCAAGAATAATAGACATATTATCATCTTCAGGCATTTCAAGCACAACAAAATCAGTTAATATCAAGCAATTATGAGCCACTTGAACATGTACATCCTCACATATACCAACAGGAATAGTAGTAGATTTATCAGCCATTTGCAAAGATATATCAGTTGGTATTAGTTTTTTGTAGTTGAAGTCTCTTATAGAGAGAAAAAGACATAACACTAACTCCTGCTCCCAAATCACACAAAGCAGTTCTAACATAACTATTTTTAATAGAGCAAGAAATGGTTGGAATCCCTGGGTCTCCAAGTTTCTTTGGGACCTTACCATTAAAGGAATAATTAGCAAGCAAAGTAGAAATTTCTTCATTAGGGATTTTCCTTTTATTCGAGACAATATCCTTCATATACTTTGAATAAGGAGGCAATTTAATAGCATCAGTCAAAGGAATTTGCAAGAATAAAGGTTTCATCCACTCACAAAACTTATTATAGTGTTCATCTTCCTTTGACTTGTGTTTCTTATCAGGGAAAGGCATAGGTTTTTGGACCCAAGGCTCTCTTTCACTACCATGTTTCTTAGCAACAAAATCTTCTTTAGTGTATTTAGTATTCTTAGTATGCCTTTCAGGTTCTTCTTCAACTTTTTATTTATAAGGAGCTTCATTTTCTTCATTACCACTTTCAGTTTCAGCATCAGAGACAGATATACTATTAGGATCTTTAGCAGGTTCAGAAGGTTCTACTATAGTTTTATGTTTCTCTTTTCTTTTCTTAGGAGTAGTACCACTATTTTCAGCTTGTTGAGAATCCTGCTCAATTCTTTTAGGATGCCCCTTAGGATATAGAGGATCCTGGGTAGCAGCACCACTTCTAGTTCTAATTTCATAAGCATGTTTTTCTTTAGCAGCATTAACTAGCAAGTCTTTTTATACTTTAATAAGCTAATCAATTTGAGTTTGGACCATTTGAAAATGTTTGATAAGCATTTTAACATCATTAGAGGTTCTTTCCACAATATCCTTCAACTCAAGAATAGCTCTAGAGTTTTCCATTAAATGATTTTGCACCCTTTTATTGAAATTATCTTGCTTAACAATAAAAACATCAAATTCTTCTAAGCATTGATCAGGAGGTTTAGAGTAAGGAATATGTCAACACCCGGATTTTTAATCCCAGATGCCTATTATGCCATACATCGCAATCCCAGGATTGGCATTTTTGCGAGACATAACAGATTGGATATCACAGTACATCATCCATTACAAACCATAATAAGGTATTACACAAATAAAGGATCTCATGATCCAGTCTTAATACAATCAAGTAGTGGAATAAATAGCGTAGCGGTGGGGTCCATCTTCAGAGTCACAGGCAATGCTGATGATGGGAGATGATCCTAGTTGTCGTAGCCGTCCTGATGTCCTCCTTCAGGGTAGTCCTCCTCATAGTCTGGCCACGGGAATAGCCAGGGAAAAAGCCATGAGTACTCTTTAAGTACTCGCAAACTATCACTAACAAGTAAGGTAGTTCTAGTAGGAATGCTAAGTTCTAAGTTTATTTGCAAAGTTAAGTTTGAAACCTAAGCTGAGTTCAGAAACAGTATGGCCACTCCAAATGTCCATAACCACACACGCGGCTATTCGAATAGTTTGACACTCTGCAAAGGTGGTACACTTTCACCACAAAATTCGATACATCTGTCAGGGATAACCCTGAATCATCATACTTAGTATGCAGATAATCAAACATAACCTTTCTTTTACACACTCTAGTATAAGCACCTCTCCTATGATCTTGGCCTCCCAGCCATCACCATCTGTCATCCTGGGCACTGCATAGGTGGACAACATTGAGAGGTAGCCTCAGCTCAAACCTCTCCCGCCAGGGAACTAATACTAATGCATATAAACTTCTGGCTAAGCCTTACCCAATTCAGGTATTGTGGTTGTACGGTAAAATTGGAATGGTATCACATCCGAACCCAACCGTCAGTTTTTATAAAAGGGATAAGGCTCATGCCTTAACATTTTCATCATCATCATAAACCAGTTGTGTTTCTTAACACATGTCAAAACATCTCAATAGAATGACTCATCATTCCAAGGTTTTCACAAGTCATTTTCACTAAGTATTCCCATCTAAAGTGATCAAGTTTTGGTTGAGCTCTAAACTACTAAGTTAAGAGTGTTCACTAATGTGGGATGCTAATATCAATCTCATGCCATAGAATGACATCTAAGTCTAACTAGATAGGCCAAGTTTTATACTCTTTATGCTATCTATAAACAAGTAAGAAACTTTGGTAAAGTAAAAGATAGTAAAGCTTATAAATAAAACTTGGAGTAAGTATAAGTCAAAATGGTATAACCAAAGCATGCCTAATGCCTTTGCTTAAGTTATCTAGCTTGCATTGTTAATGATGGCTTGACTTGGTTGGTGCAGTGGTTGAAATTCTCTTCCTCCTCTTGGTAGAACTCCTCCTCCTCGTAGACTTGGTCGGTACTATCGTCTATAAATACATACGGAATACACAATCACCAAACAATACTTAACTAGTCTACTTAGCACTCTAAGGCACATATTTGATGATCTATTATCATCACAAACATCACAAGGTTTAATGAACTAGTTTCATTTATTTTATTTGAGAAAAGTAATTTCTACTCATTGAATTTAACTAAGATTTAATATTCTCCAATTAAAATATGGGATCATGTGGACACATGTCATCACCACATATTCTAATGCATGGGAATGTGATTTAAATGTTGGATCACATTTTAATAAGTTTAAGTTTATTATTTAATGATTTAAAGTGACTAGAAATGCATATATAGCATTATTTTGGTACTAGTCCAAAGTCACTGCATGCAAACCTTAATATTATTACATATTCAGATAGGTATGGTTAAATGTGATTTTTGAGGTTGGAATCAACTCAAAATCTATTATGGTTTATTGTATAAAAATGTTTGAATGTGCAAAAGCTTCTATCTTGTTATTTTATCTAGGAGAGATATATAACTCTAAATGATTTAAAACCAACCGGCTTGGATAGATATTTTTATTACCTTTCCAACAAAATTGGAATCACTCAATTTGGATTTGTAAAACTCTCTGAATTGATTTTTAAACTAAGGGACAGAACTAAGTTTAAGTCTAAAAAGAAAAATCTAAATTTGAATTAACTAGGTCACGCGGGAAATAAATGGGTCAGCCCAGTTTACTCCACACAGCGCCCGGGCTGGTTTTAAGTGGGGGCTCCACCTATCAGTGGGACAGGGGTTGCATGACGAATCGGTATGGGAGGATGGTGGCCGCAGGATTAGATCCTGGATCAATGGCTCACATCCATCATCCTCGCCGGAATAGTTCACGACAGGGACAAACCCTAGCACGGTCGGTGAGGGTGTAGTGGGGGCGTACCGGGCTCCAGCGAGTGTGGCGGGCGGGCAAACGAACGAGACGGCGACGACGGTTCTCCTGGTGGTCAACTAGGGGGTAATGTGATAGGGGCGGTGGATTACGGTCGGGAGCGTCGCATGTTCTGGGAGACAGAGGCGGTGCTCGACGCGGTTCCCGGTGAGTGTGGGTCGAGCGGCGGGGTACGGGCGTGTCTAGTGGGTTGAGGTGGTCAAGTCGGAGCGGCGTGCGCGGTTTGGTGTCGAGGCGCATCGTGTGGCATGCTGGCAGTGATGGCGCTCTGGCGTGCGCTGGCGCGGCGTAGAGACTCAGTGCGGTGCTGCTCTGGGGTGGTCCAGGGGCTAGCAGGGGCCGTGGGGTGGACCGTGGATGGCAGTGAGGTCACGCCTCACTTCCTAGAGCGGCGGATAGGGGCTGGTGGTCTCCTGCGGGCTGTGCATGTTTGGCCGGCGAGCATGGCCTCGGGGTGGTGGTGTACTGTTGCCCTAGGCCATTGGGTAGGTCCTTGATGGACTGGTTGGGTTTAGGGGAGACAAGGGCATTGATTTGGGTTCCAATGTCTCGACAAAATTTGATCAAAAACAGTGGTAGTTAGGCCAATTTGATTCTGGCCTCCAAGTGTTCGATCAAATGGCCGCAAGAATTCAAATTTGGAATTTTGAAATGAAATTTGGTGCAGTGGTTTTTCACATGCTTAAGCCTCTATGGTTGCTTGGGATTTTTAAATGGAGTCCATTTGAGAGGTTTTTGAAATAGGGTGGTCTATACATATGAACTAGATTCCATTTTCAAATGTCATTTAAAATTAGAGTTTGAAAGTTTTTGGAAGATCACATAGTGGGCCTTGGTACATCACTACTTTTACTAGCAAGGGGTGCAAAGATCCACAATTGTTTCTGTTGGAAATTGAGTGCCAGGAATACTCAAAGTGGGCTAGGTGATTAAAATGGCAAAAGTGACAATTTCCTTTCTTTAATTCTTTTTGGTTTCTTTTTCTTTGGATTTTGCTTGGGAATGATCTAGATGATGTGGAATTCATCTTAGAATCATTTTACAACCATTAGAACCAACAATCATGGCAATTCAAATCAACTCCTATTTAATGCAACACTCATATGCATGCTTAAAGATTTTTAAATGGAAAAAGTTTTTGTTAACCCTAAATTGGGTGATTTGGATCTTAATATATTGGATTAATGTTTTTGGGATGTTACAGAATATCACCTTCATCAAAATGTTGGAGAGAGTGTACCTCAATAGTGGATGAGTGGGGAATTGGCTTACATAATTCTTCTATAGAAGGTAAATTCTTGACATCAGTAGCTTTAATTCCCTTCTCCTTAAGACATTTCTTAGCTTCCTTCATCACTTCATCATTTAGTTCAATAACTCCCCTCTTCTTCGATGTTGGTATAGGTGCAGGTATAGCTGGTTCATGTATAGTTGTTTCAGGTATAGCCGGTTCAGGAGGAGTCCAGTCTTCATAATTCCTGCTTATTTTAGCCATTAATTCCTCAGCTTCCTTGGGAGTCCTATTCCTGGAAACACAATTAGCACAACTATCCAGGTATGTCCTAGATTCTTCAGTTAGTCCATTATAAAATATATCAAGAAGCTCATTCTTAGGTAATGGACATCCAGCCTGTGCATGAATCAAAGCACAAAACCTTGCCCATGATTCAGGCAATATCTCTTTTTCTCCATGTTTAAAATCAAAAAAGTTCCTGCAAAATAGCATGTCTAGCACTAGGAGGAAAATATTTCTGCAGGAAAGTACTAATCAAGCAATCAGGGATATCAATAGATCCAGGAGGTAAATTATTAAACCAAGTTTTAGCTCCTCCTTTCAGTGAAAAAGGGAAAATTTTAGCAACAAAGTAGGTGCGCATCTTAATATCATCAGAAAACAGGCCACTCATGGTAGAAAGCTCAGTCATATGTGCTACCGCACTTTCATTCTTAGTCCCACAAAAAGGTTATTTCTCAACAATATCTATATAAGATAGATCAATAGAGAAATCATAATCCTTATCTTTAATTTTTATGGGAGATGCGGCAAACTTAGCATTAGGAGACAATTTGGGTTTTATAGTACGCCTCTCAATGAGACTCTTAATAGCACTCCTATCATGGGTGTTTTGACATTCTTTAATAAATTCATCGGTCATCTCTATATAACCGTCTTCAATATCATAGCTCTCTCTAGACTCAGGTGAACTGACAGGTGTAGTAGTGTCTTCATTAGGAGTTTCAGTATTTCCAGCTATAGTTCTAGCAATCGTAGCATCTAGGAAAGGACCTAATGAACCACTCTTATCAAGCACAGTAGAAGAAGCATCATAAGTATCAGAAGTTTCAGATTCAGCAATAGTAGCAGTGCGTGTACCATGTGTATGTGGCGGTGTAAGCAGCTTACTCATAACAGATGGTGAATCAAGAGCAACAAAGGTGTTTAGAACCGTACCTCTTCTTGTAGTGGATGGTAAAATAGGAACTTTTCCATCACGAGACTTACCCATGATGGATGTATGGCAGCGAACAATAGTGATTCCAAGTGAACTTGATAAATAAAGCTATGCTCCCTGGCAACAGCGCCAGAAAATAGTCTTGATGACCCACAAGTATAGGGGGTGTATCACGGTATTTTCGAGGGAAGTGAAACCCAATTTATTGATTTGACACAAGAGGAGCCAAAGAATATTTATAAGCCTTAACAATTGAGTTGTCAATTCAGCTGCACCTGGAAACAATCTTGCTCACAGCAGTTTATCAGTAGCAACAGTTTTGTAGTAGCAATAGTAAAGTAATAGCCATAGTAAAGTAAAGACAGTAGTAACAATTGTAGTAAAACAGTAAGATTAAAGCGCGGTAGGCATATGGATGGATAGACGGGCATTGAATGGACAAGACAATTCACATAGCAATCAAGACATAGGGCATTTGCAGATAAATAAGATAAAGCATCCAAGTACTAAATAATCATAGGCATGTGTTCCATATATAGTCATACGTGCTTGCAATGAGAACTTGCACAAGATCTTTTGTCCTGCCAGCCCGTTTGCAGTGGGGCCTCAAGGGAACTACTGGCAATTAAGGTGCTCCTTTTAATAGAGCACCGAGGCAAAGCATTAACACTCCGTGAACACATGTGATCCTCACATCAAAGCCATTCCCTCTGGTTATCCCGATTACTATCACTTCAGGGCCTTTGGTTCCGAACAACAACATGTGTATACAACTTGCAGGTAAGACCATAAACAATACTATCATAATGAATCAATAACATGTTCAGATCTGAAAACATGGCACTCGGGCCCTAGTTACAAGCATTAAGCATAACAAGTTGCAAAAAAGTCAAAAAGCACTAATAATAGATACTAGGCACCATGCCCTAACAATGTGATGCCATTACATGAAAGATCTCATCCAATCCCTACCATCCCCATAGCCTATAGCGGGGGATTATTCACTCATAGATGGTGGAAACATGGATGGTCAATGGAGAAGTGATGGTGATGATGATGGCGATGATGTCCTCCAATTCCCCGTCCCGACAGGGTGCCAGAACGGAGTTTCTGGTTCCGAATCGTGGAATCTGGTGGTGGCGGCGTAGCGGAACTCTTTCTGGAAAAACGTCGAACCCCCCTTGGTTTTTAGGTCAAGAGGCAACTTATAGGCGATGAGGGAGGCCGAGGGGGCAGCCGAGGCGGCCACACCACCCCCAGGCGTGGCCTGGCCTGGCCCACGCGGCCAGGTGGTGTGGGCCCCTCGTGGCCCTACTCCGTCTCGTCTTCTGGATCCGTGAGTCTTCTGGTGAAATAGTATTTTTGGCATATTTTCCGGGATTTTTCTTGATAGTTGATTTTCTGCACAAAAACTAGACACCAAGGTAATTCTGCTGAAAACAGCGTCAATCCGTGTTAGTTGTATCCAAATCACACACGTTTAGAGGAAAAACAATAGCAAAAGTGTTTGGGAATGTAGATACGTTTTGGATGTATCAGCTAGCACCTTGTAAGGACCAGCACTATGTGCCTTCAACTTGGACTTGCGAAGTAGTGGAAAATTGTCCTTGCGTAGAACTACCCAAACCATGTCTCCAGGCTTGAACAACACTTCCTTTCTTGCTTGATTCCTTGTAGCAGCAATGTCTTGCCTTTCTTCTCTATAGCCTCTCGAGTCTTCTCATGTATTTTCTTCACATAATCAGCATGTTTTGATGCCTCGATATCAACTCTCTCATGTAATGGCAGAGGCGATATATCAAGTGGCATCAATGGCTTGAAACCATATACCACCTCAAAAGTACAAAGCTGAGTAGTTGAATGCACAACCCTGTTGTAAGCAAACTCAACATGTGGCAAACACTCTTCCCACTCCCGCAGATTCTTCTTTATCATAGTCCTTAGCAGCTATGACAATGTTCGATTCACCACCTCCGTTTGACCATCTGTTTGGGGATGACATGTAGTACTGAATAGCAGCTTCGTTCCTAGCTTCCCCCATAAGGTCTTCCATAAGTAGCTCATGAACTTCACATCACGGTCAGAAACAATTGTCTTAGGTACTCCATGTAATCTCACGATGTCCCTAAAAAACAGGTTAGCAACATGCGACGCATCGTCACTTTTGTGACAGGCAATAAAATGAGCCATCTTAGAGAACCTATCCACTACCACAAATATAGACTCATGACCTCTCTGAGTTTTAGTAGACCTAGCACAAAATCCATATTAATGTCTTCCCATGGAGTAGTAGGTGCAGAGAGAGGTATATACAAACCGTGAGGCTTTAGCTTGGATTTCAACTTGTGGCATGTAATACATCGGCTCACAAATCTGTACACATCACGCCTCATCTTGGGCCAATAGAAATGATAACCAAGCATGAGGAACGTCTTCTCACGGCCAAAGTGACCCATCAAACCACCAGCATGTGTTTCCTACACTAAGAACAAACGCAACGACGATTCTAGAATACATAGTTTGTTAGCTCGAAACAAATATCCATCATGTATATGATACTTATCCCATGCGTTTCTAAGAGCACACAAACGATATGGTTCAGCAAAATCATGGTCAGTTGCATAAAGTGCACAAATAGCTTCTAATCTAGGAATTTTAACATCAAGATTGGTTAATAGCATGTTCTTCCTAGATAGAGCATCAGCAACAACATTCTCTTTTCCCTTCTTATAATTAATGATGTAAGGAAAAGACTCAATGAACTCAACCCATTTAGCTAATCTTCTATGCAAGTTTGATTGAGCTTTCAAGTATTTCAATGCTTCATGATCAGAATGTATGATGAATTCCTTTGGCCACAAATAATGTTGCCAAACCTCAAGTACTCTAACAAGTGCATGCAATTATTTATCATAGATAGAATAGTTCAAAGGAGCACCAGTCAATTTCTCAGAAAAATAAGCTATAGGCCGACCCTCTTTTATCAAAACGCCACCAATGCCTATACCACTAGCATCACATTCAACTTCAAATTGCTTCGAAAAATCAGGTAATGCAAGTAATGGTGTAGAAGTAAGCAAACATTTCAATGTATCAAATGCAATTTCTTGGGCCGCGCCCCATACAAAAGGAACACCTTTCTTTGTAAAATCATTCAAAGGTGCAGCAATGGTGCTAAAATCTTTCACAAAGCACCTATAGAAACCAGCTAAGCCGTGGAAACTACGCACTTGACTTACATTCATGGGAGTAGGAAAATTTTGAATTGATTCAATTTTAGATTTATCTACATCTACCCCATTTTTAGATACAAAAATCCTAGGAATATGACCTTATCTTTTGCAAATGTGCACTTCTCAAGATTAGCATACAATTGATTATCACGCAACACTTGCAAAACTTGTTGAATATGAGTGCAATGTTCAGTTTTGGTGTGGCTGTATATAAGTATATCATCAAAGTAAACAACCACAAAACAACCAATAAAATCTCTCAAAACATGATTCATTAATTGCATGAATGTACTAGGTGCATTAGTAAGACCAAACGACATGACTAACCACTCATACAAGACAAATTTTGTTTTGAAAGCAGTTTTCCACTCATCCCCTTCTTTCATCCTAATTTGATGATAACCACTACGCAAGTCAATTTTAGAGAAAACAGCAGCACCACTCAATTCATCTAGCATATCCTCTAATCGTGGATGATGATATCCAATAGTGATGTTATTAATCGCTCTACAATCTACACACATGAGCCATGTACCATCTTTCTTAGGCACAAAAATAACAGGAACAACACAAGGGCTAAGAGAAACATGAGTGTACCCTTTATCCAGCAACGCTTGTACCTGCTTCTGTATTTCCTTAGTTTCTTCAGGATTAGTCCTATAGGGCGCACGGTTGGGAAGTGTTGCGCCAGGAATCAAATCAACTTGGTGTTATATACCACGCAATGGAGGCAAGTCTGCGGGTACATCTTCTGGAAACACATCCCCAAAATCCTGCAAAACAGAAGAGACACCAAGAGAAACAAGGGTCATGTCGTTAGAAACCAATACCTCGCCCTTATACATGAGCACAAGTGGCATGGCTGTAGGATCCTCACAAAATTCTGTCATATCTTCCTTGGTGGCTAATATCAATAGACCAGGCACTCTCTCACTTTTCGTTATATGACTCAATTTAGGCTTGATTACATCAGGAACAACTATCACACAATCTCGCCGAGCTATAGGATCTTCCTTCAAATTCACCTCTATCTTCTGGTGAGAATCATTCACAATATCTTGTGGTGTCATTGGCTGCATAGTAATCTTCTTTCCTTTGAATTCCAAGTGATATGTATTGGCTCGGCCATTGTGTTGCACATGGCAATCATAAAGCCAAGACCGACCCAATAGAAGATGGCAAACAGTCATAGGAACCACATCAAAGTCAATAGAATCTTTGTATGGCCCTATTTGAAAAATCACACGTACCATATGATTTACCTTCATCTCACCATTGTCGCTCAACCATTGTATGTAGTATGACTTCGGATGAGGCAAATATGCCAAATTCAGCTTGGCACATAATTCCTTACTTGCAAGATTTCTGCAGCTACCTCCATCAATAATTACCTTGCAAGCTTTGTTAGGTCCAACTAGAGCTTTTGTTTGGAACAAGTTGTAACGCTGGGATTCCTCAACCGCTTGCACACTAAGTATTCGTGAAGATACGACAATAGTTGGTGCATGCTCACGATACGCATCAGCACCATCCTCTCCATCATCAATATCATCGTCAGAAGCTTCATCTCCACTCTCTACTTCACCTTGTTCGTTGACAAACATAACCTTGCTATTTGGACAATCCTTCTTGTAGTGTCCTCTACCTCCACAAGTATGGCACACCACATCGCGAGTACGCGTAGTAGACATATTGGAACCTGAGCTAGCAGCAGGAGCATCGGGTTTCCGAGCATTAGAACTAGACAAAGAAGTACTTGCTGGTTTGGCCGATGGTATAGGAGGACTAGCAGCAGGTGGAGCTACACTAGGAGGTGTAGATCTGGCCGAAAAACGGCTGGAGGATGGAAAACGAGCATGTGACTTCGCATCTTCAGCCAACTGGGATTCAGCCTCTCTAGCATGGTGCAGCAGCTCTTTCATTGTCTCATACTTGTGATACCGCTCAATGCTCTTGATTTGAAGCTTCAAATTGTTGAGGAAATGATGCATTGTCATCTCACGGGATTCACGAACATTAGCACGCTGCATAAGCATCTCCATCTCCATGTAGTAATCATCAACTGTCATTGTGCCTTTCCTCAACTATGTAAGCTTGTCAAACACTGTTCGCAAGTAATTGGAGGGGACAAAATGATCCATCATAATGGCCTTCATCTCAAGCCAATTCATCACGGGAAGTGGATTGTCGTTTCGTCTATTATGCACAATAGCATCCCACCAACGCAAAGCATAACCATCAAACTCTGATGCTGCAAGCTTGACCTTCCTGTCTTCTGGATAATCAAACAAATGCCAGAGCTTCTCAATCTTCATCTCCCAAGTAATAAAATCCTCAGGATCAAGCGAGCCACTGAAAGAGGGAATTGAGAACTTTGGCTTGCCCAAACTATCATCAGCTGGATTGTAAACATGCTGGGCATGTCCAACAGGAGCATACCCGTGGCCATGAAGAGGGGCAGCCGCAGGTGCAGGGGGATTGGCACGTCCCCTACCATGATGTGGGGCAGCATCAGCTGCACTACCCTCATCAAAGTCCTCAAACGCATCATCATGTTGTGGTGCGTGTCCTTGCTGGAGTGTCGCTTGAATAGCCTCAATTGAACGCTGCAAGGTGGAAAAGTTGGCATTCATTGCCGTCAGCTGAGTCTGAATATTATTGATTGCTCCAGTATTATTCTCCACAGCATCTTGTATGTCGGTGATATTCCTATCAACAGACTCACGCCAAGTAACAAGCTCCTCAAGTTGCTTTTTCTGTGACACAACTTCATCATCACTCAAAGACATGATTAGTAGGTTAGTGCAAAAATCAAAATTGGTATGGTGGAAACTCTCACAACTCACTCACAACTAATAAGAAAGGAGATCTTACCGTTCCAAAGTGAATAGAGATGCTCTACCAAGCAAAATTAAGGACTGATGCACGGATGAAGTGAATATTGAAGGTATAGAGAACGATCACAGGGCACACAGGTTATTTATGGTGGAGCTATAGGTATGGTATCCTATCTACACTGCATACAAGTCCTAGTGCTGATCGTACAAAAACCCAAGAAACACACACGTGGAGAAAAACGTGGCAATGCAACTATGAAGGGCGTTGCACTACTCTCGAGAGACACTAGCAAAGCTCAAAGTAAATAGGCACAAGATTGCTCAATCTACCGGTGCACAAAGATATCACTAGGCCTCTTGCTCAATTTCTTTTTTTCACTATTTTCTTTTTTAATAGCTCTTTTTGCTTATTTTTTTGCTTTTTCTTTTGCTATCTTGCTTTTTCTCTTTTTTATATATAGATCACCCACGGCCAAAATTACAAAGTACATCACCAAAATCCTAAGAGCAGCCTGTAGGAGCGGAAACTAGTCTTAATGGGCAAGTTCCTACACCTATGTAATAGAATGGTTGTGGCTAAGGTTGAAGGAAAAGTGCAAATTCACACTTTGTAAAAATTCCTGTCGTGGCAGAAAAACAGGGCAAAAACGTGTTGTGGCAGAAAATCCTGCCGCAGTAGAAAAACACGTCAAAAACGTGTTGCGGCAGCAAATCCGAATCGTGGCAGAATAGGATTCGTGGCAGGAAAACAGGCTGTTTCCGTGCCGCGGCAGAGTCGGTAGGAATTTTTTTTAATTCCGACTCGGCCAAGGGTAGGATACTAGGACTCTTAGATTAGATCGGATCTGACCTGGTGGTGACGGAAACTATGGTGGATTCGGCTAGAACAAAAACTAGAAAGATGATAAAATTACGAAGAACAGATCTAGATCTAAACTAAAGGATGAACACGACCAGCAACTATTACTCGTGTACGATGCAATCTAGTCTATGGCAACTCTTTTTGTGGGGCTTTTTCTGTATAGGACGAAAAACACTCTCTAATATCTGGATGGATTGTGAATTGCTTACCGAGGCAATGAGGAAATCTGATACCAAGATGATATGGGGTGGCCCGATCTTCTCAGCAAGCACTTGTCGATGTTGATGGTGGATGATAGATAACTAGTGCATAGCTATGATCTCTCCCGCTCGAACCCTGGTGCCAGTGAAACAGATATTGAACCTTGTAGGATATTCACAACACCACTGTAACACCCTCGGATCGGCCCTATGCAAGTTTTAGCGAATCCCGCCAAACCCACATAGAAATGATTCAAAGGTGCCCACTAGGCACTTGCATGTGGGTGGAAAACAAAGTAATAACATTACACAATATTCCACGATGGAACCCATAGAAACATATATATACAACAACGACTCCATGAGTCAAAAATACAAATATACATTACAAAGATCCAAATCACCTTCAAAATGGTACAACATCCGAGTACGGATAAGAAGCAAATTGAGCTAAGAGCCCTGAAGAATAACCAATGGCGTCCATAACCTGCCCAGGCCAAGCCAGAAGGGTAACCCTGCTAACGATGTTGATCTCATACCCGCTAAAACAAAAGGGGTGCCGACAAAGGGCAAAGTAAAAAGGGAGTGGTCGATCGAGGCCGATTACCATGAGTCTAGAATTCAGCGGCTCTCGCCTACATAGGTATGGTGGACTGAAGCGGCAGCACGGCATGCACTAAACAATCCATAGAGAATCAATTCAACTGTCGGCTATTATAGAGGGATAAGAAAGACCTATTTGGAAGCAACATGTTACTAACACCAAACATACCCATCCTGGCATTTCCCCCTCGAGACTAAACAAGGAAGTCAAACCAAGAAACTCACACAGTTGACAGTTTTATTCATTCCATTATAGTTGCAGCACTTACTAGTCAGATATAGGTAGCATGAATCATCCTGATATCATAAGCAGTGGGCAGTTTTAGTTAACCATTCCATTGGAGTTGCAATACTTACTAGGCAGATACCATAAGCATGAGACATCCCAAATCCAGCAGTTGTTGGTACTTTTATTTACTCATTCCGTTATAGTGAAACTGATTACTAAGCATGTAAAAGTCAAATTTATAGCACTACTTTAGTTATGCTTGTCTATGATCGAGATACCGTGCTCCAAGTCATCCATAACCGCGGACACGGTTTTCAGAAAGATTTACCCTGTAGGGGTGCACAAATAGCAACACACGCACGATCAACCTCGAGAAAAACCAAATAAAATGCAACGAGGCCTCACGACAAAGAATTCACATGGTTCATAAATCATTTCAGGGGGCCACCCCAATAAGCTACCCGTAACGAAGTTGGCCGGCTCCGAGACGGACCTAGGGTTTGCGAGAACAGCTGTAAACGACTGGGAACCCGAAAGTGTGACTGGGCTTGTAGATACCGCGAAATCGTGCCGCAATCCTAAACAGTATAGGTGCTCCACGCACAATCATAAATAAAGCAGTAAAGCATGGCATAGGTACAGGATAGTAATAAAGCCCCAAATGATTTTGTGGCCCCAAGAAATAAGAAATGAATCAAGCTCTAGCTAAGGGGATTCATGGTCCCACTTGCGGATAGTGCGATAGTGAAGGAACAGGTATTAAGTACTCGGGGCCTACGAGACATAAGTGAGCGGTTAAAAACCAAATATTTGCTATTGCTCACCCGTGCCTCTGCATTAGTTATATCTATTCCTAGCATTTTAATTATCAGTTGAAATTAAAGTCATGATCATCTCCACCATTAAGCATGTGCCAACCTTCCAACAACGGTGGAACAACAACGACGCGAAGCAGGACCTGAGCAAGCAACTACGACTCGCAAGGCTGACTATCTATCAAACAACAGGCAATAGGATGTGTCCAAGGCAATATAGAGGCTGCAAGGAATATAAATGGTACGGAAACTAAAGCATCGCAACATGGATAGCAATAGATCAACTGGAGGAAATAAAGACTATAAATGCAAAATAGCTAGAAAGGGGGAGAATGCTCGCCTAGGAAACACTGCCGAAGGTTCATATCCGAAGAACTTGTCGATACTCCCATCCACTGAATGGCCTAATCCGTGAAGAAGCAAAGCACTAAAAGAAACACCGGATACACTATTTAATACTACGGCAAAAGGTCTGACATGATGTATGTATGATGCATGCCATGGCAAAGATGCGGTGCAATTAGGCAATATTAAGCAGAACCGGGGTCCCGACAATTAATTAATAGGTTCATGTTGTTTAGGTACACCGCAATTTAAATGTTGACTTAACAAGATAAAACATGGCATCGGTTCACTACAGAAATTCATATAGAGCCCAATATAAGCCTAGAATATCCCGCATATGGGCTCCATATTTAATTATGAGGTGAATCGACAAAGTGTACCCAACCCACATGATGCGGTGTGAGCATGAATAATTTAAATGCAACAACATATATGTCATCTTATAAAATAGGGGTCTCAGAAAGGGAATCACATTAGGTTCCGAAGATCTTGGGGATCAAGGGTCAGGGTCTCAGCAGGATCAATCTCAAATCCGGGATGGAGGACTTGGCATTCCATGATGAAGGTCTTGGTGGTTCCAACTTCATTTGTTGATGCCGGACTTGGGTTGTGGTGTTCGGGTCATCGGGTAGATCTTGGCCATGTCGAAGTCCTTGAGGTCTTCCTTGACAGAGTACTTGTTGATGGTCATCGAGTATCACCGTGCACATCTTCCGAGGTACCGGGATGACGTGAAGAACTTGTTGCATCTTGTTCTCCTCACGGGTGCACGACTCCCATGTAGATCTTGTTGAGGCCGGTCTTGGGCGCCAGGGATCAGACGTGGAACACCAAGTGCTCGGATGAACCCTGATAATGCAATCACTCGTAGCAGACAGTGGTCGCAGGTTGTGGTGTTGATTTATTTTCTTCAGCGTCTCCACACTCACAGCAGCAACAAGGCACTAGAACAAAACGTCCTGAACACAACAAGCAAGGCATCAGAGGTCGATGTGCCATGGCTTGGAGGAGTACTCGATGGCGCGCGGCCACGACCTGTAGCCGAAGGCGGGGTGGAGGGCCGCGGGGAGAGGAACATTGAGGCGGCTCACGAGCTCACTGGAGCTACTACAGAGGAGAGTCGGGCTCCACGGGAGCAGTCTCCATGGGAAGGCAGAGGAGGACGGGGCCAGCTAGGCCAAGCGATGTGGCGATGGCGTGATGCGACCGGGGCGAGGCAGAGCTTGGGAGGGCGAGGGGAGCCAGCGAGGGAGCAGGCGAGGGGAAGTCCCGCAGTGGCTCGGCACATGCAAGGTACTGGCCGCGTCGAGCTTGGAGGAAGAGCACGGGACGAGGAAGTACGAATGAAGCAGGGGCACTAAGGCGAAGAAGGGCCAGGTCACGACAGCGCATGGTGCTACGCGATGGCAAGCTCTGGGATTGGCAGAGATGAGGGAGATCGACGGGGCGGCATCGAGGTTGCCAGGCAGCAGCACGCGCGTGGCATCAAGGGGATCCAGAGGGAAGAGAAGGACGGCGGCAACTTGATGAAGAGCTCGGTCTCCGGCGAGGTCGGCTCGAAGCGCGACAAGGAGAGGCCGTCTGGGCGGCGGCTGAGGCAACGAGGAGAGGGCGGCGGGTCGAGGCACTCAGGCCCGGAGGACGGCGGGATCTCGGGCTCCAGCAGATGCGATGCCGGTGGTGGTTGCTGCATCTGCGAGGAAGGCGGTGGCGCTGCGCGGGCTCGGGAGAAGGCGAGCAGCAACGGGGAGCGGGGGTGGTTGGGGGCAACCTGGGTTTGGAGGACCCGATCGCGTTTGGAAAAACAAAAGAAGGGGGCGGCTGCAAAAGGGACAGAGGAGGTGGACACGGTTGCTGCGCGCTGGGTGCAGTGCGTGCTGGTGTGTCCGACTCGGTCGGTGGTGACCGGGTGGGTGTTGTGTACATGGTGCAGCGGCAGGAGTGTGGGTGATGGAGTAGCTAGGGTTAGGTTTAGACAGGGTGGGGTTAGGGTTTTTATCTGGGTAGTAGCCTGCTGCCAGCTGGGCTTTTTGGCCTGGCCGATGGCGGACTCCCCAAGGTTTTATAAAAAAAATGTTTCATTTTTATTTTTATAACAAAAGATTTTTGTGAAGAGTTTGTAGACAAAATAAAATATCCGAAGGACCGAGTTTTACATTTGAAATAAAGAGGAAGGCAAATAAAAAACAAGGATAGACTTTGAAAAAATAGTTTTTGGACAAAAGATGCATGATGACATGATGACATGACGATGTGATGACATGAGCATGCGGTCATGATGATGCATAAAACAGAAACTCCAAGCGATTTTCTAGTAGTGGTTTTACCCGGGGTTCTACAACCACACTCTTGCGCACGCGGCCATGACCATGAATGGTAGTATGCAATCTACTAATTCCCAATGGAACAATAGATCACACTCAATTATAGTTGGTAAATTCGAACACAGGGTAATTCTAGAGGTTCTATGAAAGAAACAACTCCAAAATATTTTAACATGGTCTATAAACTAAAGCTAGCGCACCCCATCTATTTAAGGGTCCGGAAGGCGGCGGCCTAAGGTGGGATCCGAGTTGGTCCCACCTAACTAGGGTACAAACCGACCCACAAAGGGGTTCTGCCTCAGGTCTCTGCCGTGGTAGACTTTCAGGCGGAATCTCTACCACGGCAGCCTGTCGTGGCAGAGCCAGACTCGGTTTTCCTTCCGCAGCAGCCTATCGTGGCAGAAAACAGGTGCGTTTCTCTGTCGCGGCAGAGAAGTCCCTCCATTTGTTGATCTTTGTCTTGGACAGCTCCTTGCGCTTCCTCCCTCTCCTCCCTCACGCATTCTGCATTGACCAACACACCATGTTCCATTAGCTCCTCGCTCCATGCTACGCCTTATTCTCCTAAGTACCTGATCATGCAATAATTTAAAGACTTAGGTAGTATAAAATTATCATTAATTAAAACACCAGGTTCATTAAGAAACAAGTTCACATGTTGCTCTAGTAGCTTAGCACGAGCTCTTGTAATTGGTCCAATCCTTATCTCATTGGACTGATCTTTCTGTGTAGCAATTGGAACATCATCATTAGCAATTGGGGAAGGTGTAACTGTAGGGATGTCCTCATCACTTTTGAAATCATGTGTGATGCTAGTGATTATGCTTTAGGGGCTATGTTAGGATAGCAAGGAGGAAATAATTTAAATGTTATTTATTACGCTAGTAGAACTCTTAATAAGATTCAGAAAAATTATGCTACTACAGAAAAAGAGTTCCTAGCTATAATTTTTGCTTGTGAAAAATTTAGATCTTACATCATTAATTCTAAGGTAATAGTTCATATGGATCACCAAGCTTTGCGTCACCTCCTTGTGAAAAAGGATGTGAAGCCCAGGTTGATTAGGTGGGTTTTATTACTACAAGAATATGATTTGCAAATAGTAGATAGGAGGGGTAAGGATAATCCGGTAGCAGATCATCTCTCTAGGATGGAGGAAATAATTACTAACCCCGTAGCTATAAATGAGTCATTTCCAGGAGAATATTTAGCAAAAGTTGAAATTGCTGATCCTTGGTTTGCATATTATGCTAACTATCTCGTAGTAAAATTTGTACCTCCTGGTATGACAAGAAATCAAAGAATGAAATTCTTTAATGATCTTAAACATTATTTTTGGGATGATCCATATCTATATCATCATGGACCTGACGGAATGATTCAGAAGTGTGTTCCTAACCATGAAATGAATGCAATTATGCAAGCTTGTCATGACAGCCTGTATGCAGGTCATCATGCAGGCAAGCGAACTATAGCAAAGGTACTTCAATCCGGATTCTATTGGCCCACCTTGCTCAAGGACACACACACAGGTATGTAGAACACTGTGGTGCTTCCAAAGAAGGGGTAATATAGGTAGGAGACAAGAGATGGCAATGAATTATAGTCTTATAATCGAACCCTTTGATGTATGGGAAATGGATTACATGGGACCTTTTATAGAATCAAATGGTTACACTCATATTCTTGTTGCTGCGGTTATGTTACTAAATGGGTTGAAGCTATGCCAACAAGCCATGCAGATGCAGCTGCCTCAGTGAAAATGATCAAGGATGTTATATTCCCCAGGTTTGGAGTTCCTAGATTTTTAATCACTAACGGTGGTTCCCATTTTATGAAAGGAACTTTTAGGAAAATCCTCTACAAATATGGAGTAACTCACCGCATTGTTTCACCATATCATCTTCAAACGAGTGGTCAAGTGGAACTCTCCAATAGAGAATTAAAGACCATACTCGAGAAGACGATGGACAAATCAAGAAAAGATTGGTCATACAAGTTAAATGACACTCTATGGGCATACCGTACTGCGTTTAAAAATCCAATGGGTATGACACCTTATAAGATGGTATACAGTAAGGCATGCCATTTACCTTTAGAATTGGAACACAAAGCTTTTTGGGCGATCAAGAACCTAAACTATGATCTTAAAGCAGTAGGAGAAGAACGTTTATTAGATATTCATGCTTTAGATGAGTTTAGAAGTGAGGCTTATGAGAATGCTAGATTGTTTAAAGAAAAAGTGAAAAAATGGCATGATAGAAAAATAGAAAATAAGGCCTTTAAAAGTGGAAATAAGGTGTTTCTCTATAATTCTCGTCTTAAGTTGTTTCCAGGAAAGCTCAGATCAAAGTGGGAAGGCCCCTATATAGTTGAAAAAGCTTATTCATCGGGAGCAGTGAAGCTCCAGGGAAAAACACCCTCTCTTTCATTGGTGGTAAATGAACAACGCTTGAAGCATTATCAAGCAAAATAAGATATAAGTGCAGTCACCATACAAGTGATCACCCCAGAAGAGGTGATTAAGCAAAGATATACAAGGAATGGCAACTTCAAGAAGGATAGGATCGAGACGAAATGAGCAACACTATGGTCAAGCTATTGACCATAAAAGAGCGCTTCATGGGAGGCAACCCATTAAAAATAAAGGTTTGAGTAAGTTTTTTTTATTTTTTCAATTAAGTTTTAATTGAGATTGTGTTAAATAAGGAACATTTAAAGCTCTAGCAAAGAAAAATAAGATAGATAATGCTAAAATTATGTTCAAGGGGTGCTAATATTGGTCGAAAATTTAAGCTGTCATTTTTCTGTCAAAACTTGATATTTCATAAAGTTTCAGATTAATAAAGAATTCTTGGAGAAGCATGTAATTTTTTGGTGGATCCAGAAGGTCTAACAACCAACTATATGACGAGAATAAAATTTTGGCCATATAGTTGCGGTCGTGTAGCTGTTCCGACATCACCCCTTCCATTTACAAAAGGTACTGAAAGTTTAACGACCAACTGTACGGCGGGAATAAAAATTCCGCCTGTATAGTTGCCGTCATATAGATATCAACCCGTCTCCAAAAATTTGTTCGGAGTACAGAAGGTTTAACGACCAGCTATACGGGCGGGAATTTTAATAAAAATTCCCGCCCATATAGTTCCAGCCGTATAGTTGGTTCCACCATAGAAGGAAAATCTATAGTCGGTTTATAACTATACAGCGGGACTTATACGGGCCACGCCCGTATAGTTGCTCATTACGAACTACGGATAGGGTTTTCAACCTCCCCTTTTAAAGATGATCGCATCTATCCTTTTTCATTAAGTTTTCGTAGAGCTATAGCCTCTAGCCTCGAAAAATCCTCGCCATCCCTATACAAGCCCCTTCTAACAATATCTGTGCAGCAAAGCCATGCAGCCCTTCCATGTCAACAAGATTTGGTGGAAGAAAGAAGAGAAGTCCGTGAAGAGGATCGAAGAAGTAGAACCTAAAGGATCATCATCATCGTCCAGCCCGGAGATCAAACCTCTCCAAAACTGGGAGGACATGTTCCCGCAAAGGATGGAGATGATGAGGTAAGCAGAGTGGGGAAAGAGCAAGGATGAGTATCTCCCTAATCCCTATCGTCACAACATAGGATCCTATTTTAAACCTCCTCTCGGTCCATCGCCTCTTAAGCCTAAGAAGGTGTGGCAAGATGAGATTCATGATAAGGTCTATCAGTTGGAAAAAGCTTCCAAAGCATGTGTTGAAACAATTGGAGAAGGGATTGACTCCTACTGGATGATGAGAAAAGACCTTGAGAAAAAGGTCAATGACATAGATGGTAGAGTTGGTTTCTTGATTAAAACTGTTTTTGAGTTGACGGATGACAAGAAATTCCTCCAAAAGAAAATTTTGAAGCTTCAATACGACATGGCCAAGCTCAGCATCCGCCTCGCAAGCATAGATAAAGTTTGCAACACAGGAGAAGAAAGCAATACTCTTCCTACCCAGGAGGAGGAATAGGTACCAAAGTTATTTAATCTCGCCTGGCTTGATTCGAAGCTTGGGGATATATTTAAGACCTTGTAATCTATCTTATAATTTTTATATTACTATTTTAGTTTTGCATTAGTTCGAGCTTAGAAATAAAATTTGCATCATCTGAATTCCCTTAAGGAATAGTCGATCCCATTTGTGAAATTCCGAGTTTATTATCATATATGGAGCATTATTGAGTTTGTGTTTGTCTTATTGAATATAGGAATGGCTTGAGTATAATTTTACTTGCACTTGATGATAGCAATAGGAGTCTTCCACACCATTGGTATTAATGGAACATATAAAGATAATTTAAATCGATATGTTGTAAGTTCATGGTTTGATTTACAGAAGTAAAAATAATCTGATTAGTCAAGTTGAGAAAGAAACCTCGAACAGAAAAAAATTTAAAAGTGCTATCATAATAGAGTGAGAACAAGTCGAGGTAGAGTCTTCAAGTCATAAAGATGCTTCATATACAATTGGAATTTGTTAATTGAGATCGTTAAACTTTGAATTCCTACATAAAGTGGAATGTATGGCTAGCTCCTTTGCATAGCACTTAAACAAAAGTGTGAGCATATATATATAAAGGGGAAGAAAAGAGAGAAGAAAAAGAGCGAATGTGCAAAGAGCAAATAGTTATATACCACTATATTGTAGTAAGACAAAGAGACGTTTTGAGATTTTGAATCCCAAGTGAATATGTTAATCCTAAAACACTTGGGACTACCTCACTAACTCATTCAGTCAAACCGAATACTTTTACATCATGTTGAGATTCATCTTTTGTGAACTGTTGATCACTAAGGTGTGGCAGCCTTCTTATATTATTCAGATGGTTTGAATAAGGTACTATTCATGAAATCATTCCTATGTATCTTATAGGATAAATACATGATGCAATTGCCTCATTTATTTTATCGACTCGGCTTCATGAATATGAGGATCACATTCACTAAGCTAGCCTTGCTCGAGACGAGCAAGAGTCTATGCTTGGGGAAGTTGATGAGTGCATGTTTGCATCATGTTTTATATTATTGTTTTGCATTATAGTGGTAGGATCTTGGTATTTTACGGTGTTCGCGCGCAATTTTTATGTCTATTTTCACCAGGATCAGGACAGGTGATGGATACAATGGACACAATTCTTGGAGCAGTTGTATTAGGGATAAAATGAGTCAAAAACAACGTAAATCGCTTATTTGGAAAATATTAATAACACCAGAAGAAAACCCGAAACGATCGAGGCATATAGAAGGTTTCGTGACCAACTATGTGGCGGGAATTAATTTTACGGCCATATAGTTCCGGCCATATAGTTGGCGCCACCATCGCCTCCTCAAATAGTTTCACCCCGTGCAACTGGACCGGAGAGACGACATATAGAACACCCAGAAATCATCGAAAACCTCACCTCCGGAAGGAATTTGTTGGGGGGACTTTCCCAAGGGATCCATCTTCACCCTACACAGATCTGGGAGGCCAAGACATCAATCTTCATCTTCAGGAAACGCTGCACCACCATCATCTCCATCCATCCCATCTTCACCCCATCTAGATCTTGTTGTAATTTCCGTACTTGTTGTGGATTTATACAAGAGCTATTCATTTACAATTGTTTCCATTACCATTGCCATGATGTTGATTGCCTCCATGTTTGAGTAGATCATTAGTTCTTGGGGAGATGGAGAAACCCTAGAATATGATTGAGATAAGATAGAGATTATTATGTTATACATCATTATGTGTATGTGTTAATTGTCTTCATCTTGATGTTGGGAGTTGTGCACCTCCTTAATATTTGCCTCTTATGGGGACACGATGAAGGGGATTACTTGTTGGTAGACGAAGGGATGATAGCACTTACTATGACTATAAAGTTGTTGTCATTCTTAAAGTACTAACTTGGGGAAACAAGGAGAACTCATAAAGCCATGTCCTTGCCACGGGAGAAATCCCTTAATAGCGGGATAATATGATTAATGTCGTTTATCTGTCAGCTATTGTTATGAAGGATAATGTGAGCAGTGGTTGCTGCCTATTCGTCCATATATGGAGCTCCTCCCACATAAATACATATCATGAGAATATTCATTATAATAATCTTGATTGCTTAGTCTAAATTGCTAGCGGTGTATCCACCACTCCCTGAGAATGTCTTTTTCCCTATTGCAGTTCCAAGATCTTTTACACGCGCGATTCTTACTTTCTGCATTAAGTTTTACTTTACTTTAATTGCTTCATTCAATCAAAAACCCACAAATAATTCTACTTTTTTTGCATCTCAAAATTATTCCTTAATACTTCGTTTAGTTTTAGTCAAAAGCATTTTAGTCTTTCGCCTACTGCTCCTTGTGGGATAGATATCTTTATTTCAAAAGTACCAACAAATGATCTGTGCACTTGCAGTCATCAAGGCCATCAAGTCACAGGCCCTCGTGGACTTCCTTGTCGACTAGGAAGAGCCACAACACCCCAAATCGCTGTCGTACAACCACTGATGGACCCTATACTTTGACGGGTCCATGAATTCAGAAGGCTCAGGCACCGACATCATTCTAATCTCCCAAAAGGGAGACAAGCTCTGTTACATGCTGCAGATCAACTTCACCCTCTGCACCAACAATGTGCTAAAATATGAGGCACTCCTCCACGGCATGAGAGTCACAAATTATATGAGTGCCAATAGCCTCAAGTGCTATAGCGACTTCAGTCTAGTCGTTATCCAAGTCGCCAGCACCTACGACGCCGTCGACCTCAACATGACCGCCTACTGCAAGGCAGTGGTCCAACTCGGAGGTCACTTCACCGAACACTCTATTGAGTGGGTTGATTGACGGAAGAATGAAGATGCCGATGAGTTATCGCGAATTGGCTTGTCCTGCCAAGCGCCCTCGCTAGGTGTCTTCCTCAATGTCATCGACCGCCCCTCAGTCACTCCACCCAAGGAGATCGACATCAGAATCCCAATCAACCTAGACTCGACCCTAGTCCTAGTTTCCATTGAGACCAGCGACTAGACCAAGCCCTGCATGGCCTTCCTCGAGCATCAGATCTTGCCCAAGGATGAGACCGAGGCTCGCATGATCCTGTGTTGCTACAAATAATTCATCATGATCAATGGCGAGCTCCACAAGCGCAGTGTACCTAGCATGTTCTAGCACTGCATCTCACTAGAGGAGGGTCTCAAGATCCTCTACGACATCACGTCAGGGACTACCGCCACCACGCAGGGGCGTGATCGCTAGTCACCAAGGCCATGCGCCATGACTTTTACTGGCTGACCGCCCATGCCGATGCAGTAAAAATTGTTTGGTGTTGCGTCAAATGCGAGAAATACGCCCACCAGATGCATCTCCCTAGTTCGGCACTGAAGACAATACACATCACATGGCCATTCGCTGCATGGGGCATAGACATGGTGGGCAGGTTCAAAACCGCTACATCTGGCTTCACCCACCTCCTAGTTGCAGTAGAAAAATTCACAAAGTGGGTCGAGGAGATACCCATCAATAAGTGCGACGGGAAAACCACCTCTAAGTTCCTCTGTGAGCTCATCTACTAGTATGTGCACAACATCATCATGGACACCAGGACTAACTTTGCCAAAGGATCCATGGCTGAGTTCTGCCAAGAACACGGGATCTGACTCGACCTCACCTCAGTCGTCCATCTTGAGTCAAATGGCCAAGCCGAGCCTTCCAGCTAGAGCGTCATCCACGGTCTCAAGCCGCGACTGCAGGCCCCCTTGAGCGGGCACCAAGCTACTAGGTTAAAGAACTCCCCTAAGTCCTATAGGGCATCCGCACCTTTGTCAATAGGTCAATAGGGTTCACTCCCTTATTCATGGTGTATGGAAATGAGGCGGTCATGCCAACCGACCTAACACGTCTCGCCTCGAGTCGTCAACTAGGTGGAGGAAGACAACAAAGTCGCCCATAAAAAACGGAATTGACTTGGTCGATGAAGTTAGCGACCTGGCTTGCTCATGCACGGCCATCTATCAGCAAGGCCTCCGCTGCTACCACAGCCGCCGATTCTACACTCACACCTTCTAGGAGGTCGACCTTGTCCTGCGCATCTAGGACAGAAAAGGGAATGCACAAGCTCTCCCCTCCCTTGGAAGGCACATTCGCCATTGGCGGGGTACTAGGCAACGGCGCCTACTACCTAATCTACGTGAGTGGTGATAGCATGCTCGATGTCAAGTGGCCATGGAATGTAAACCTCCTCCGCAAGTTCTATACTTAGAACTAAAACTTGTAAGCTCTTGTTCTTATAATGAACAAAGTTGTGTCCTTCTCCATATCTTGTCAAATTCCCCATACTTCATGCACAATGCACTCACTTTCAATTAAAATATATTCGCCATTGTCAACCCTTGGTAGTGCGACTCGCTGTGGCCAAGTAGTGAGACCCAAGGGCATCGAGGCGACTCTAATCTTGGGTCATCCAGAAACATGTCAATCAAGAGCTACCATCGGAGTCGCCTCACTTGACGTGCTCTACGAGCCAAGACAATTGGTCGTGCTTCTCAGAACACTATGTCCTCCTCAACCTTAGATGATGCGACTCGCATAGCCAAGTACTATGGACGATCACTCGTAAACCGAGTATTGTCCCGTCCAAAAAAGGCGCCAGGCCGAGAGCCATCTCTGGAGTCACCAAACGACTAGCCCCACGGGCCAAGACGAGAGACTCCTCTAAGAAAATAGTGCATCATGTCCTCGCCAACCTCGGATGTACGACTCAAATGACTAAGTAACACGCTCGGGAACTCGCAAACCGACCCAGACGCGTTCGTGAAAATGCCAATCGAGATTCATCCCTGGAGACGCCATGCGACTGACTCCCCGAGTCAAGGCGTGTATAACAAGCTACATAAACATCTATTAAAACACTAAGTCCCCACTAAACATGTGCACATGAGTCAATTGATTAAGTAACATGCTCGAAGACTCGCTAACCAACCCCATACGCGTTCGTGAAAACACCAACCAACAACCACATCGGCGATCGTTGTGCAACCGACTCTCCGAGTCAATACGAGTCGACTAGACATGCAAACAAACAAAATGTGTAAAGTCAACAATGATTCACCAAGTCACAAAACAACTACCAAAATTTAACAAGTTCCGGCCACACCACGACCCATTACAAAAACCTGCAAGCTACAACTGAAGACCCGATCTGCCGTCTGGAATGAGACACCTTGCCTCCATCCCTAACTCATGAAAGGGCTTCCACCGATTGACGAGATACATTGAAAGTAGGTTTGCGATCGCCACTTGAAAGGGACACTTTGCCCGCAAGTCTCGATGCTCCCGGACAGTGTCTCCTAGGGCGACTTGAGTGTCCTGTAGGGAAAGAGATCGCTCATCACCAAAACACGCTCCGCAACAGACTTCTCGTTCAACCTCAGGACGTCAGCGATTCCCACTAGCCTAGTCATAGAGGGGAAGCGCTCATAACATGATCAAGTTCGAAGTCATCGGGGAAGTGCGCGAGCCCCAAGCTCAGCGCCACAGTCGCCCTGTAATGGAACGCAGAGCGCTGCATCCAGTCGATGATTGTCGACACTTGGAAGAGGTACTTCACCTCATGGAATTCTGTCAGGATCACTTTGGTGGGATTAATGTCATGAAGGATCGCATAGACACCCGTATAGGATGACATGGCCACCTCCAGCATTGCTGTCACACATTTGGCCACCCTAAGCTTCTATACATCCTCGTCCTAGGACCTAAAATATCTGGAGATCGTTAACACACACCAACAAAAGTTTACCCTCTCCATGACTCGACCTTCCTGGGACTCGACTCGCCCAAGCGCAAATGTTTCAAATCACACAACTCACCAAGGATCCAGAAGTAGTTGTTGATGATGAACTTCTCTAGCATGGAGAATTTCTCCTGATGCTTCGTGGTCACAGACTCAGATGCCTTGCGGTCGATTTCCTCATCCGCCACCGTAGCCTTGGCCTTCTTCTCCCACGAGCTCACAGTGGTCTTCATGGACTCCAGCTCCGAGACAGGCACGTAGCCCTCTCGGGCCTTTGCAAGTGCCAATGCATGATTTTCTACAAACTCTCGCATGATATTCCTCTATCGAATTCATGAGTCAAAAGTGATAAAACATGGAAGAAGTGCTCACTAGCGGCCGCCCGCAATTGCCGATTGGCCTGGGTCGCCACTTGCAACTCATACTGGAGTCATTGCAACTCTAATTGATGCGCTCCTAATTTGCACTAAAACAAAAATATACCACAATGTCAACATGACCAAAAACTCTCTTAGACTCGAGTCGCCACTACCTGGTGACCCGACCCTCGGGGACTAGGGGAATAAAAGTTCTCTTAGACTCGAGTCACCCCTACCTAGTGACTCAACCCTCGGGGACTAGGGGAATCGAAAAATTATAGGTCTCAAGCTGCTACTACCTAGCGACCCGAGCCTTAGGGACTAGACATACCTAGATACCTTAGCCAAGCAGCCGATGAAGCTCGATCTCTCTAGCAAATGGAAGCATATAGGAGACTCCACCGGCTCCATGCACCATCAGCCCGACCCTCCTGTCGATGACATCTACGACCACCGGTGACTATGACTGCGCAACCACGGACGAGTCCTTGGTAAGAAACCATGGAAAGGTCATGGTTGCATCCTGGTAGTCACCTGCATGACATCCTTGTTGGAAATATGTCCTAGAAGAAATAATAAAATGTTTATTATTCATATTTCATTGTTCGTGATAAATGTTTATTATCCATGCTATAATTATATTAAATAGAATCATAATACATGTGTGGAATATGAACAACACCTTGTCCCTAGTGAGCCTCTACTTAACTAGCTCATTGATTAAATGATGGTTATGGATTCTTAACCATGAACATGTGATGTTGATTAATAATGAGGTCATATCATTAGGAGAATGATGTGATGGATAGACCCAAATAAAGAATAGCAATTTGATCGTGTCACTAAGTTCCAATTGCCAATCCTCATATTATCTGGTTTCCAATTCCTAAGACCATGAGATCATGTAATCTAATAAGTCCAAAAGAATACCTTGGGAACATCAAACGTCGCTTCATGACAGGGTGATTATAAAGGTGTTTTTTCATGTATCTCGGACGGTGCTTGTTAGTTGCATGGATCAAGACTAGAATTTTTCACTCCCTGTGACGCAGATATATCTCTGGGACCTCTCGGTAGTAATATATCCAAAGTTGCTTGCAAGCATGTGATTAAGGAAGTTAGTCACACGATATAATATTGCGGAACGAGTAAAGAGACTTGCAGGTAACGAGATTGAAATAGGTATGGAGATACCGATGATCGAATCTCGGGCAACTAAAATATCGCGAGACAAAAGGAATGAAATATCGGATAGTTTTTTTTCGTATAATTTGTGGGAGCCATTATGGATATCCATGGTCCCGCTATTGGTTATTGGTTCGAGAAGTGTCTCGACCATGTCCGCTTATTTATGAATCCGTCGGGTCACACACTTAACGTTCAACATCGCTAGGGTTTAGTGAGATTTATATATGGTGATATCGAATTTGGATTCAGACTTACGGAATTGTTCCTGAAAAAATATTAATAATTTATTAATTAATTGAATTAATAAATATTAATATATATTTATTTAATGGAAATAAATGTGAGATAAAAATTGCCCATGAGAATAAAAGGCCTAAATGGGTCAATTTGATTGGACCCATGTAAGCCGACGTGTGGCAAAGGCAAAGAAAAGAAAGAGAAAAAACAAAAACATGGGAAAAGAAAAGAAAGGGCCATTGGGCCTAGTGACTCACCGTGCATGTGCATTGACTCACCGTGCATCACGTTCAATCGTTACGAACGTTGTACGTTCCTGGTGTATAGTCTTAAAGATCAATGGGCAATTAATTGTCTGTTCAATGCACGAGCGTTTTAAGAGAAACGGCTTGCTCCTGCCTATAAAAGGGAACGAGCAGTGCAGGTTGAAGTAGAGGTCTGGCCGCTCGGCTGTCTTTTTTCTTCCTCGTTTTTGCTTCTAGTTTTCTAGCCTATTCTTCCACCTTCGCAGGCGCTTGGCGAAGCCCTATAGAATTTCCACCATACATCTATCTGCACGCCGTTGTGCTATCAGATTCTCACAAACCACTCCACCTAACCTTGCTGGATCGAGAAGGAGGAGTCGGTGTCGGGCCGTACGTGTGGATACCACGGAGATGTCGTTCGTGCGGCACTTGGACTGAGGAAGAGGAGTCTACATCGGATTGATCCGACGCAGGAATTCTTCACCACCAACGATCTAAGATCATAACACTTTGGAATCTACAAGGGTATGTAATGCCAAATCCCCTCTCTTTGCCTACATCTCATAGATGGATATCAGGATTTATTCCGCATATGCGTAGGAATATTTTTTGTTTTCTATGCTACGAATCTCTTCAGTGGTATCAGAGCCTAGATCTATGCGTAGATGTATGGTACGTGTAGAACACAATGTTTTTGTGGGCGTTGATGATCATGTTGTTACCCTCTCATGTGTACTAGTTAATATTGTGGCATAGTAGGATGAAGCAGCCTGAAACCAACTTTACGCGTACTCTTACGTGACACCGGTTCCACGCTTGACATGCAACTTGTTTTGCATAAGTGGCTTGCGGGTGTTAGTATCTTCTACTATAGTGAATATTTATTTTACAACGGAGGGCCCTAAAGGGTGTAATAAAGACAACATGTTTATCAACGTTATGGTTTATGCGTAAGTAAGAACGGTTCTTCCTAAGTGCAGCCCCAAAACCACGTAAAATTTACAACAACAAAGTAGAGGACGTCTAACTTGTTTTCGTAGGGGCATGTGATGTGATATGGCCAAAATATGATGTGATATATTTGATGTATGAGATGATCATATTTTGTAATATTTTCATGACTTGCATGTCGATGAGTTTGGTAACCGGCAGGAACCATATGGTTGTATTTATTTATCGTATGGCCTACGTGCCAATGTTTAAAAGCCATGTAATTGCTTTACTTTATCGCTAGAGTAGCAATAGATGTAGAAGCAATAGTTGGTGGAAAAAACTATGCTCATGGCGCCCATGACCTCGGCGCCGTGCCGGTGATGATGGAGATCATGCCGTGCTTTGAGATGGAAACCAAAAGCACAAGAAGAAAAAGGCCATATCATGTCACATTATAAATTGCATGAGATGTTTATTCTTTTATGTATCTTATTTTTCTTGATTAGATCACGACGGTAGCATTATAAGATGATTCCTCACACTAAAATATCAAGATAAAAGTGTTCTCCCATAGTAAGCACCGTTGTGAAAGTTCGTCGTTTTGAAGCACCACGTGATGATCGGGTGTGATAGATTCTACGTTCATATACAACGGGTGTAAGCCATGTTGCACACGCGGAACACTATGGTTAGCTTGACGAGCCTAGCATGTACAGACATGGCCTTAGAACACATCTGACCGAAAGGTCAAACATGAGTCATATGGATGATATGATCAACATGCTGATGTTCACCTTTGAAACTACACCAACTCACGTGATGATCGGACTTGGTTTAGTGAATTTGGATCATGTGTCACTAAGCAACTTGAGGAATGCTAAGTTTAGTGGGAGTTCATTTAATAATTGATTAACTTGAACTAATTATCATGAACATAGTCTAAACTTGCAAATATTTGTTGTAGATGTCTAAGGATTTAGCTTCCTTCAACTTCAACGCATTCCTAGACAAAGAAAAACTAAAAGACAATGGGTCAAACTTCACCAACTGGCATCGCAATGCGAGGATTATCCTCGCTGACATGAAGAAGTCCTATGTGCTAGAAAGTCCGCTAGGTGACCCCCCTACTGATACTGCGACTCAGGATGAGCACAACGTGTATGAGACACGCTCTGATGACTACATGCTTGTGAGGTGCGCATTGCTCGAATCGTTGGAGCCTAAACTCCAGAAGCGTTTTGAACTCACGGATGCCCATGAGATGGTAAAGGAACTCAAAGCAATGTTTGAGACCCAATCTCGTATTGAACGATATGAGATTTCCGACAAGTTCTTCTCTGCTAAGATGGATGAGCATAGCTCTGTGAGCGAGCACGTTATTAAGATGACGGGCTACGTTCAACGTCTTGAGGTTTTGGAATGCAAGATTCCAAAGGAACTCGTGACGGATAGAGTTCTGCAATCACTTCCACCAAGCTACAAAAGGTTTGTGCTGAATTACAACATGGGTGGTGCGAACAAGTCGCTCACAGAACTCTCCGCAATGCTGAAAACTGCGGAGGTGGACATCAAGAGAGATCATCAAGTGTTGATGGTCAAGAAGACCACAAGCTTCAAGAAGGCTAAGGGAAAGAAGGGAAGCTCTAAGAAGGGCGGCAAATCTGTTGCCAATCCTTCAAAGAAGCCCAAGGCTGGACCTAAGCCGGACACTGTGTGCTTCTACTGCAAGGGCGAAGGTCACTGGAAGTGCAACTGCCCAAAATACTTGGCAGATAAGAAGGCTGGCAAAGTCAACAAAGGTATATGTGATATACATGTTATTGATACCGGTTCAGTTGCTAATATTTGTAACTCGAAACAGGGGCTGCAGAATAGACGACGCCTAGCTAAGGATGAGGTGACGATACGCGTGAGGAATGGATCAAGAGTTGATGTGATCGCCGTTGGCACGCTTCCTCTACATCTACCTTCGGGATTAGTTTTAAACCTCAATAATTGTTATTTAGTGCCTGCGTTGAGCATGAACATTATATCTGGATCGTGTTTATTGCGAGACGGTTATTCATTTAAATCTGAGAACAAAGGTTGTTCTTTCTATATGAATAATATCTTTTATGGTCATGCACCATATGTGACTGGTTTATTTCTATTAAATCTCGATAGTAGTAATACACATGTTCATAATGTTAATGCCAAAAGATGCAAGTTGAATGATGATAATACCACATACTTGTGGCACTGCCGTTTGGGTCATATTGGTGTAAAGTTTATGAAGAAACTCCATAACGATGGACTTTTTGAGTTACTTGATTTCGAATCATTTGATACGTGTGAACCATGCCTCATGGGTAAGATGATTAGAACTCCATTCTCCGGTACAATGGAGAGGGCAAGTCACTTGTTGGAAATAATACATACCAATGTATGTGGTCCAATGAGTACTTTGACACGTGGTGGATATCGTTATTTTCTTACCTTTACAGATGATTTGAGTAGATATGGGTATATTTACTTAATGAAACACAAGTCTGAAACATTTGAAAAGTTCAAAGAATTTCAGAATAAAGTAGAGAATCATCGCAACAAGAAAATCAAGTTTCTGCGATATGATCGTGGAGGTGAGTATTTGAGTTTCGAGTTTGGTATGCATTTGAAGAAATGTGGAATCGTTTCACAACTCACGCCACCTGGAACACCGCAGCGTAATGGTGTGTCTGAACGTCGTAATCGCACTTTATGAGATATGGTGCGCTCTATGATGTCTCTTACAGATTTGCCACTATCATTTTGGGGTTATGCATTAGAGACAACCGCATTCACTTTAAATAGGGCACCATCTAAATCCATTGAAACGACACCGTATGAATTATGGTTTGCCAAGAAACCTAAGCTGACATTTCTTAAAGTTTGGGGATGCGACGTTTATGTCAAAAGGCTACAGCCTGATAAACTCGAACCCAAATCAGAAAAATGCATCTTCATAGGATACCCTAAGGAAACTATTGGGTACACCTTCTATCATAGATCCGAAGGCAAAGTGTTTGTCGCAAAGAATGGAACCTTTCTAGAGAAGGAGTTTCTCTCGAAAGGAATGAGTGGGAGGAAGGTAGAGCTAGACGAGGTTGTCGAACCTGCTCTCGAAGTAGAAAGTAGCGCAGCGCCAGAAGTTGTTCCTAATGTGGCGCCTACACCTACTAGAGAGGAAGCTAATGATAATAATCATGAAACTTCGAAGAATGCTCATACCGAAGTTCGTAGGTCGACTAGGTCGCGTGCTGCTCCAGAATGGCACGGTGACTACGTCGTGAATATCATGTTGTTAGACAATGATGATGAACCTACGAGCTATGAGGAGGCGATGATGAGCCCAGATTCCAATAAATGGTTAGAAGCCATGAAATCCAAAATGGGATCTATGTATGAAAACCAAGTATGGACTTTGGTGGACTTACCCAATGACCGCAAGGCTGTTGAGAACAAATGGATCTTTAAAAGAAAAACAGACGCTGATGGTAATGTTACCGTCTATAAAGCTCGACTTGTCGCAAAAGGTTTTCGGCAAATTCAAGGAGTTGACTACGATGAGACTTACTCACCGGTAGCGATGCTAAAGTCTGTTCGGATTTTATTAGCAATTGCTGCATTTTTCGATTATGAAATTTGGCAGATGGATGTCAAAACTGCGTTCCTTAATGGTAACATTGAGGAAGAGTTGTACATGGTGCAACCCAAAGGTTTTTTCGATCCTAATGATGCTAATAAGGTATGCAGACTTCAGCGTTCCATTTATGGGCTGAAGCAAGCATCTCGGAGTTGGAATCTCCGCTTTGATGAGGTGATCAAAGGTTTTGGATTTGTCCAAACTTTCGGAGAAGCTTGTATTTACAAGAAAGTGAGTGGGAGCTCTATTGCATTTCTAATACTATATGTGGATGACATATTATTGATTGGAAATGGCATAGAACTACTTGAAAGTGTTAAGGCTTATTTGAATAAAAGTTTTTCAATGAAAGACCTTGGTGAAGCAGCGTACATATTAGGCATCAAAATCTATAGAGATAGATCAAGACGCTTAATAGGTTTGACTCAAAGTACATACCTTGATAAAGTTCTGAAAAGGTTCAGAATGGAAGATGCAAAGAAAGGGTTCTTACCCATGTTACAAGGTAAGACGTTGAGTAAGACTCAATGTCCAGCTACGGCAGAAGAAAGAGAAAAGATGAATAGTGTTCCCTATGCTTCAGCCATAGGCTCTATCATGTATGCCATGTTGTGTACTAGACCAGATGTGTGCCATGTTATTAGTTTGACTAGCAGGTACCAAAGTGATCCAGGAGTGGAACACTAGACATCGGTTAAGAACATCCTGAAGTATCTGAAAAGAACTAAGGATATGTTTCTTGTCTATGGCGGTGATGCAGAGCTTGTCGTAAAAGGTTACGTCGATGCTAGTTTCAACACTGATCCGGATGACTCTAAGTCTCAATCTGGATACGTGTTTATTTTGAATGGAGGAGCTGTAAGCTGGAGGAGCTACAAGCAGAGTGTCATTGCTGCATCTACAACTGAAGCGGAATATGTGGCGGCTTCCGAAGCTGCTCAGGAAGGAGTTTGGATGAAGGAGTTCATATCCTAACTTGGTGTGGTTCTAAGTGTGTTGGATCCTATGTATATCTATTGTGATAACACTAGTGCCATTTCCAATGCCAAAGAGCCGAGGTCTCACCAGAAATCCAAGCATATCAAGCGCCATTTTCACACTATTCGTGAGTATGTCAAAGAAGGTGACATAAAGATTTGCAAAGTACACACTGACCTAAATGTCGCGGATCCTTTGACTAAGCCTCTTCCACGAGCAAAACATGATCAGCAGCAGGAGGCTATGGGTGTTAGATTGTTACCAAATGTAAACTAGATTATTGACTCTACTACAAGTGGGAGAGTGTTGGAAATATGCCCTGGAGGCAATAATAAAATGTTTATTATTCATATTTCATTGTTCGTGATAAATGTTTATTATCCATGCTATAATTGTATTAAACGGAATCATAATACATGTCTGGAATATGAACAACACCTTGTCCCTAGTGAGCCTCCACTTAACTATCTCATTGATTAAATGATGGTTATGGATTCCTAACCATGAACATGTGATGTTGATTAATAATGAGGTCATATCATTAGGAGAATGATGTGATGGATAGACCCAAATAAAGAATAGCAATTTGATCGTGTCACTAAGTTCCAATTGTCAATCCTCATATTATCTGGTTTCCAATTCCTAAGACCATGAGATCATGTAATCTAATAAGTCCAAAAGAATACCTTGGGGACATCAAACGTCGCTTCGTGACAGGGTGATTATAAAGGTGTTTTTTATGTATCTCGGACGGTGCTTGTTAGTTGCATGGATCAAGACTGGAATTTGTCACTCCCAGAGACGGAGAGATATCTCTGGGCCCTCTCGGTAGTAATATATCCAAAGTTGCTTGCAAGCATGTGACTAAGAAAGTTAGTCACGCGATATAATATTGCGGAACGAGTAAAGAGACTTGCAGGTACCGAGATTGAACTAGGTATGGAGATACCGACGATCGAATCTCGGGCAAGTAAAATATCACGAGACAAAAGGAATGAAATATCGAATAGTTTTTTTCGTATAATTTGTGGGAGCCATTATAGATATCCATGGTCCCGCTATTGGTTATTGGTCCGAGAAGTGTCTCGACCATGTTCGCTTATTTATGAACCCGTCGGGTCACACACTTAACGTTCGACATCGCTAGGGTTTTGTGAGATTTATATATGGTGATATCGAATTTGGATTCGGACTTACAGAAATTGTTCCTAGAAAAATATTAATGATTTATTAATTAATTGAATTAATGAATATTAATATATATTTATTTAATGGAAATAAATGTGAGATAAAAATTGCCCATGAGAATAAAAAGCCTAAATGGGTCAATTTGATTGGACCCATGTAAGCCGACGTGTGGCAAAGGCAAAGAAAAGAAAGAGCAAAAACAAAACACAAGGGAAAAGAAAAGAAAGGGCCATTAGGCCTAGTGACTCACCGTGTATGTGCATTGACTCACCGTGCATCATGTTCAATCGTTACGAACGTTGTATGTTCCTGGTGCATAGTCTTGAAGATCAATGGGCAATTAATTTCCTGTTCAATGCACGAGCGTTTCAAGAGAAACGGCTTGCTCCTGCCTATAAAAGGGAACGAGCAGTGCAGGTTGAAGTAGAGGTCTGGCCGCTCGGCTGTCTTTTTTCTTCCTTGTTTTTGCTTCTAGTTTTCTAGCCTATTCTTCCACCTTCGCAGGCGCTTGGCAAAGCCATGCAGAATTTCCACCATACATCTGTCTGCACGCTGTTATGCTATCGGATTCTCACAAACCACTGCACCTAACCTTGCTGGATCGAGAAGGAGGAGTCGGTGTCGGGTCGTACGTGTGGATACCGCGGAGGTGCTGTTCGTGCGGCACTTGGACTGAGGAAGAGGAGTCTACATCGGATTGATCCGACGCGGGAATTCTTCACCACCAATGATCTAAGATCGTAACGCTTTGGAATCTACAAGGGTATGTAATGCCAAATCTCCTCTCGTTGCCTACATCTCATAGATGGATCTCGGGATTTATTCCGCATATGCGTAGGAAATTTTTTGTTTTCTATGCTACGAATCCCTTCAATCCTTCTCCTATGCGGATAGGTTGTCGCTCGCATCCTTCTCCATTGCCTCAATTGCCTGGGTAGGATCAACTTCCTGCTTCTTGGCATCAGCGCTTGGTGCTTCGGTCAACTCTGCCTTTATCTTCATGGAGGCCTCGCCTTCCTCCTCGACGCAGATCTCCGGATATCAGCCATGATGGTATGCTTTGCCTTCTTCACTTGACCCCTGCGAAATACACGCAACAAGGTAAATCAGAAATTTTGAGGCAAAACCCACGATAATAGAACATGCAAAATAAACTCATCACTTACTTGGCGACTTTAATCTTCCTCAAACCCATGCTGATGTGCACGGGTTCTCTAATTCAGGTCCCAGTGCGCAGGACATGCTCGTTTCTATGAGGGTCACATGCCGCCGCGACATCAAAGCTAGCTCTAGCTTCGTCATGATCTTGGTCAGGGTCAGCACCCACTTTGAGACTTTCACGTTGAGAACCTCCATGTCGATGTCGAACTCCTCTTCAGGAATACTGCGACTAGCCTCCTCCTAATGGCGCTTTTGTCCACACTTCCTCCAAGCCACGGAGGGTAGCTCCTTCTACGGCTTGCTCGCCCCTGCCTTCTTGCTCTCGGAGGCATCACCCTCTCCCTCTTCCAGCAGCTCCTCTGGCATTTTTTTGTCGAGTGGAGGCAACTAGTGCTCCAAAATCTAGAAAGTATGTTCGACAAAACAAAACACACGGGTTAGTAACTTTATGGAATAGGCGAATGGAAAAGGCTACTATGAACAAGCATGCTTACGGTTGGGTCTGGTCGTGCTCCAGACCTGTACGGGCGAAATCCCTCTGAGAGTTCAGTGAACTTCGTGTATGTAAACTTCTTAAGGGACGCTATGTAATTTTCCACATCCCACGCCTATAAGGATGACCTCGAGGGGTCGCTCGGCCTAGTGTACTGATACATCCAGTGCACGTAGGTGTCGATCAACACAAGTCACCGCATGAGCCAATAATTGTACAAGTTGATTGTCAGCAACCCTTCGTCCTCCAGGTTCGTCATACGGGTGTACATTTCCTTTACGATCACGGCCTGGCCTTTGGGTAGCTTCTTCGCTGATAATCACCGCAGATTGATCCGCCCAGCAGTGTACGTTGGCATCGCCACCTCCCCAGCTAGGGTGGACTCCTTCACATAGAACCATGATTTTTTCCACTAGTTGGCCGCCTTCTTCGATAGCATCATCTTGAAGAACTTGGCGTTCCCCTTGATCTAGAATATCCACCAGCCACCAATGTGGGGCCATTCTTCTGCTCGCGGCTGACCTGGTCATGGAACAATTCCAGCAATAGCAAGAAGTAAGGCAGGCAGCCAAGGTAGCTCTCGCAAAACGCGACGAAGATCGCAAGCTGCTCGATGCTATGTGGCCCCAAATCAGAGGGTTTGATGCTGTAGTAGAAACAGAAGCACCAAAATAAGATTGACGTTGGGAACCCGAGACCCCGCTTGAGGTGGCTCGGAAATTATATGAATTGTCCCGTTCAAGGCTTGGGTTCGACCTTGTCCGCTAGGGAAACCCGCCAGTGGTGGGATATGCAATATGGCTATGGAGGGATATGGATATATCTATGGTTTGTTTCTCTTCTAGATATTACATCTCCATATCTTTGTGAAAAAATATTTGAAAACCATTATGATGGGGTCACCCCTTTTCTTTTTTGACAATCCCATGACCAAAACATTTTCTTTCCTTTCCAGTCATCATATGACGAAAACAATCTCCTTTCTGTCATGGTCATCCCATGACAAAAACATTTAGTTTTCATTTTTTCTAAAAACATTTGTAAACCAAAACCTTGGACACTTTAGGTAATGACCTTTCGAACCATCCATGATCATGGAAATAGATATTCAAATAGATTTACACTCTGTAGAGGTTGTACACTTTATGATATGGGAATTAAGGAGGAGGTAAAGCCTAATTTAAGGACTCCACCAAGCTACATGTTGCGGGCGCATCCCATTGATGATTGGCACGCCAGGACGATCCACGATATGTAATAATAAGTCTAAGGTTGTGTCAAATATTGTTGCTATGTTATTGAGTCCGAGTCCAGGTTAGGTTCGAGTTCGTTGTGTGTTCGGTTTGGGTCTATCCAACCGACTAGTTGCAGGCCTCCTATATAAAGGAGCCAGCCGCCTAGGATTTAGGGGAGTTCGGTTGTTTAGTCAAAAAACTATATTGTGCTCCATCGTGTATCATCCCTCCAGGGACGGCGATACCGGTTATCATATTATTTCTACAGAGGTTCTTGTGTTCATCAAAGATTGTCATGCTCAGGTTTGAGGTATGGTGATCTTCATCACGTTACTTGCTGGATTGATTCCTCTTCTTCAGGTTGCGTTCCTCGCGTGATTGGAAGAATCATCTATCTGGTGGACTCGCCGTGAAAGATCGGGATAAAACTAAGGATCATCGGCTAGATCCGCATCACTTTACCCACAAGAATCAATACATACGTCATCATCAACCATGGCCCGACATAACAACGTATGCAGGGTTTCAGATTATCAAACATAAATTTTCATTTGTTGTCCCTGGAATAGGCCCCTGCCCTATGGGTTTACCTCTCCCGAGAATGAGTACACCATGACTTCCCAAGTCACAGTATTATCCCTCTCGTACTTCATAATATCATATCTTCCTTCATACTTCCTATAATTGTACCGTCCGCGGGAGACCCATAGTTTTGTCTGACCTTTGTCAACATAGTGCATCCTCCCCCAAGCCCTTGACACTCATAGTAAGGAAGGTCTGTCTTAGAGGGACCTAGTCCCTTACAGATGTTGTGATTTATCCCATTCTAAGGAAAACAAACTACGAGCGAAGCCTCGTCTTACTCCGGGTTAATGTGGTTGTGCGGGGTAGTTATTCCGATAAAAGACTAGAATCCATGTGTCCCATTTTTAGAACATCTTTCTCTTAGTTGTTTCTAACAAAACATTTTTCTTTTAAACCAATTTTCCATCTTTCAAAACAACCACTCAGAAATGACAACCTTCCCAAGGTTTTATCGAAAACATTTATAAGACCTTTGTTTGAGGGGTTCCCAAATAGTTCTATTTTCAAGGAGTGATGTTTCAAGTGAGATAAGATTCTACCAATTATATGCCCATTATAAGGGGATAATGGGTATAAAGAAGGGGTGTTTGTCATGTTGAACACCAAGTCATAACTTGGAGAAGCCAAGTTATCAACAATATTATAGTAAAACATTCATGCCAAAGGTAATGTAGTTGTAAGTGAGATAAAAACAAGTATAGTAAAAGGATTGGGACAAGTTGGAATTCATGAAGGTGGCTTTCCTTGATCAGCACCTTGTCCCTGGATCTCATCTTCAAATTCCTAAAACACAACTTTCTCTTCCTCGATCTTAGCACATTTGCACCAATCATCGCAACAAGTAAACATGTAAAACACATAAACAAGCATACATTAATCACCACACCACATTCAGTACAACAAGTCTAGCTTAGACTAGGGTAAAACACGCAAAGAAAAACATTACTGAAATGGAACACTAGGGTTTGCTGAAAAGTATTTTTCCTATCATACTCCTTTTTGGTCTTTAATTGGAATAACAATTACAGAGGTCATGTACACAAATAAATTAGCAATTCGACCTTGCACATGAAACATGTTTTAAAACCACCTCTAAATGTGCCACTAAACCTATTGGACACCAACATTCTAGGTTTTATCCCAAAATATCTTTATTTATGTTGAAATCATTTAAACACTTTAAATTATCTTTATAAGCACTTAAATAGACCTTCAATACAAAAAGTATTTTCACCATGATCAAGTCATACAACTAGATAGGTATGTATTTTGTGAGCTCAACAAAATTGCATTTGCATTTTTAGCATTTATATTTAATTTCTTATGTATTTTCTACTGAGAGTAACTCTTGTTTTGGTATTTAGTTCACCAGAAAGTCTTTGTAGGTCCCATAAATTTGGCCTTCAATGGTCTAATAGACCTTGGAGTCCAAGATCTCACTGGGATTTGAAATCAACTTAAAATATGTTGCAGATCTACCTAGAAAAATTCCTAAAGTCAAATCTAAGGTTTTATTGTTATTTTCATCACTATAGATATATCAATTTACTTGTTATGAATTCAAGAGAGCATACAAGATATCAAAAGTACCTTTCAACACAAATTCATTTCATGGGATTTGGGGTTGCGAATCTCTGGGTATTGACTTTTTAGTGTAGTATAGATAATTTAGTAGATAAGTACTTAGAAAATGTGAGATTATTATTTTGGCTAGGTTCTTGTCCTGTATGTTGAAGAAAACACATGGGTATATGCATAGGGTTAGATCTGAGGCTTTCATGTATGTTAGATTTTTCTTTGGATTTATTTCCAAACAGTTGATTTAAGCAGATCTGAAAATCGAATAAAGGTTTTTCTTAAAAAGAAAAGACAAAGGGCCAGATCTGGCCGAAAATGGGTAGTGTGGAGCAGTTTCGGCCTACTCGGCCGTCACTATGCATGGGAGCCAAGGGATTCAAACCTACCAGGGCAGGGCCCGGTTGTTAGGGAAGGAGGAGGGGCAAAGGGGTACCAGGCAACACGAGACGTTCGACCAAGTCCCGATCAACGGCAGACTACCGTCTTCTTCCTCCACCCACGAGAAAAGAAGAGGATGATGTCTATGCACTTATATTCTTGTAGACAGTTGTTGGGCCTCCAAGTGTAGAGGTTTGTATAACAGCAGCAAGTTTTCCCTTAAGTGGATCACCCAAGGTTTATCCAACTCAGGGAGGAAGTGGTCAAAAGTATCCCTCTCAAGCAACCTGCAATCAAGATATAAGAAGTCTCTTGTATCCCCAACACACCCAATACACTTGTCAGGTGTATAGGTGCACTAGTTCGGCGAAGAGATAGTGAAATACAAGTGTTATGGTTAATTATAAGTGGTCACGGTGCCAGAAAATAGCTTTGATGGCGTGTGGTTGACTAAAGGCAAACTAAAATAAAGATGGAAGCAAGCAAACATGTAATAGATCTAGTTGCAAATGGTGTTTTAGTGCTTAGAAACAAGGCCTACGGATCATACTTTCACTAGTGAACACTCTCATATAAATATCTTCTCTTTATGATACTACTCTGAACTACTCCGGTTGGACACTCTAATCCATGGTAGGGCTATAACAGCACACCTCAAAGTTCGCTTTCCCCATCTAGATAACCCCACACTGTCACCTTGAGCACTAGATGGTTCCAACAAACACCACAATTTCATAGAGACATCCAACTCCAAATATAACTCATAACAAGTAATTTTAATCTCTAGTCTAAGTGACACCATGGTGTGCACACTGTCACTTTCACACACATGGGGAGAGCAGAGATCTATTAAAGCACTTGAGTAGCAAGTTAGATCTACTTGATTATAAAGCTCATGATCACAATATGATCATGCATAGAGAGAGAGAGATGAACACATAGCTACCGGTAGAGCCCTTAGCCTCGAGGAAGAACTACTCCCTCATCATCATGGGAACCAGCAACATTGATGGAGATGGTGGTGAAGATCGATAAAGATGGCGGTGAAGATGGTGAAGAGCCGGGGATGGCGCAGAGGACACCTTCCCTGCCGCCGGTATCATAGGGGAGCACCACCCCTTAGCGCCCTTACTTTATGGCTTATTGGGAGCCCTTCCCCATGGAGATGGGATCTATGGGGGAGGCAAAAACGTGGCTTTGGTGGCTGCAAATTCGTGGGTGGAGGTGTCTCCCATGAATTAGGTTTCCTTCCTATATATAGCTTCTCGGATTTTCGTCACTCCATCTTGGGCTGCAGTAAATCGGGCCTATCGGGCCCGTCCGGACTCAGAATGAGCTAAATTTTATATCTAAAACGTTTGTCGTGAAATTTCCAACAACTTTGTAGTTGAAGAGTTCTCTGTTTGATGCCGTCTTCGACCCAAAACGTGACCATCTTCAAAAAGAGTTCTGAGACAGATTTCTGGAAAATCTCAATTTGACTCGAACAAGGTTTCCACTTGTATTCTTGGTAATTCCTACACATCAAAGTGTAAAACAAGAACATTGTGCACTTTTGCAACTATTAGTAGGTTAGTCCAAATAAATCATAAACTTTATATAAAAAGGAGTATCAAAAGCATATTATTAGCATAAAACCATCAAAAATTATAGATACGTTATGGACGTATCAACATCCCCAAGCTTGTCCTCGAGTAGGTAAATGATAAAAACAATATAATTTTTAAGGTGACACGTAGCCAACACAATCTTGATCATCATTATTGTAAAAGAATTGATAGCTGGAATCAAGATACTCTAAACATGAACATGAAAGATAGAGTTCTAGCAATAAGACATAGCAACTATGTTGTTACATGAAAGGATACAAACAAAGATCATAAATAACAATTCTTTGCAAGACGTTTGTTTGTTTCACATAAAGAAAACATAGCATAATGGCATTCAGCTTGTCCCTCATATTGTAGCAAAACATAAATGCATAGGACACCTTCAAAGTTCATAAAGGTGACTAGATACAAGTAGTTTAAGAACAACCAATATCAAAGTTATGCATCAATCAACAAGTCTTGGGACAATGCATATTAAACTAAGAATGGCCACTATGCTCTCTCAATAGGTGTATAAAGATAGAAGATAGAGACTCAATATAAAAGTGGAAGAAATGCCTTCATAGAAGGAAGCAGGGATTCAAGTCTCATAAAGAGCTTCCAAAAATTATGGTAATCATTAGCTTTAAGATCTCATTGCCCCTATCATAAGCATCTTGAAGTGATTAAGGTTAAAGTGAACATACTATGGAGTATATGCTTGACAAAGTATAAGTTGGCAATCTCATGTCCCTTGAATACGAGGGCCGCTCCTCATGCTACTCAAGTTTAGTTACCGGTAAGTTCTTGTCATAGTAAGTACATGTGTATCATAGATAACCGCCAACGGGGTACCCCTTGCCCGATGATACGGAAGAATCTCCATATCAAAATGACAAGGCAAGCAGACAACGAGCATCTCAGCAATCTTCTTATTACCATGGGAAAATGGTGCTTTTTTCTCTCTTTCCTCTTTTCTCATATCTCTTTTTTTCTTTCTCTTTTTCTCAATATCTGACTCTTTTTTTATAAGAAGAATGCTTCATAGGCAGCTCATTATGGTTACGCTGCAGGTTTCTACCATGACAGCATGGATTAGACCGGCGGCCCAAGCGTTTCTCTAACACACATACATAACTCCATGGACTTACAAGCTCCCCTTTCATTTCACACCGACGACATCCATAGACAAAAGAGCATGATATCAACTAGCTACAAAGTACAAGTACAATGTTGAAAGCGTTCCCCATGACAGCATGGTTCTGCTAATCCCCAACATATAAGTGCAAGCATATACAACATAGACGACACAATGGTTCAAGTTTATTAAGGGCAAGAAAAGTAAAGTGTGCCATCAAGTTCGTGAGAGCTTTCATCACTAGTTTTCTCATAACAAGTTTAATTCGGAAGGTAGATAAAAACATGAATATACTTGGAATAGCAAATGCTAATAGGTAGTTATGGTGGGCTCTTTGGAATAACTTGGTTTTAGGAGTTGGATGCATGAGTGGAACTCATACTTAGCTATGGAGGCTAGCAAAAGATTGGGAGCGACCAACTAAGAGAGCAATAATGGCCATAATCATGCAGAGCGATAAAACATCATTAATCGAAGAATAAAGTGATATTACAAGTTGAAAACTGAAGGATCATAAAGGCTATGGTGACTTGGGATAGTCATAACATGGTGTGAGCATGTGCTAAGTCAAACCAAATAAAGCATCAAAGGAGAATACCACAATACTATGCTTTAATATGCTAACACAATGCATGATTCTTTCAAGGCACATTAAGAAATCTCAATTGTTTATAACATGTCATGCTACAGAAAAAATCACTAAGCATAAAGCCAAAACAATATCAAGCATGACATGACAAAGCATAGGCCACAGTTAAAAACAAGTTCCTTTTATCACTTAAGCATGAATTTTTCCTACTCTTTTCCAATCCAAACCAATCTTTTTTGAAAACTAATGCATGAATGAGGGGGTCCAACCAATTTATTCAAGCAAAATAAGCAAACCAAGCAAACTAAAACCAAAATGAAGACGCTTCAAGAACAACACAACTGTGCATGAAACAATAAAAATGAAGTGTTTGGAAGAAACCTGAGATTTTAATTGATGAAGAAGGGGATACCTTGGGCATCCCCAAGCTTTGATGCTTACACTTCTTGAATATTTCTTGGGTGACACGGGGTGGCATCCCCAAGCTTGAGCTTTTGTCCATTCTTCATCTCATTACATCATTCTTTCCCTACACCTGAAAATTTCCTTCATACAAAACTTCACACAATCTTCATTAGCAACATTAGTGCATTCAAAAGATAATAAACCTTTGGGTTCAGTTTCAACACCAATAAAACTTCCATTAAAACACAAGCTATTGTAGCACTTCCCTCAAAAAGCTCAATTCCCCAAAGAGAACCCAAAAAGGAACCAACAAAAAGCAAATGCAAATAATGGCAGAAATCTGTCAAAACAGACCAGCAGGTAAAAACCAATTTTTTCGAAGACCTTCTGTTGCTCAAATAAAAAAGTGTTGAACTAACGAAAGTTTGATAACAACCTGGGGGAAGAAGCACAAAAAATCACAGCTCAAACCGACGTACAGAGATTTTACACGAATTTTTACAGCGAAGCACAAAAATCTGTTTCGGGACAGCAACTTTTCCAAATCTTACTTCTCTCTCAATAGAGGTTATTCTTGGCACAAAAACCAATCAAAAAGGATAAGGAGAGGTTATTACAGAGGTAATAACTACCAAGACTCAACTAAAACTTTTGGGTTATCTCCCAATAAGTACTTTTCTTTAACGCCTTTAAGTTAGGCATGATAGTTTGAGAAGATGCTCACATAATAAATATGAATTGAAGTAAAAGAGAGCGTCAAGAAGCAAATTCAAAACACATTTAAGTCTAACCCACTTCATATGTATAGGAATCTTGTAAAGAAACAAGTCATGAAAGCACAAACCCACAAGCATAGGAAAGCAAAACAAGTGCAACTTCAAGACTTTCAACATAAAGAGGGGAAACTTAATGTTATTGAGATACACAAAACCATGTTTCCCTCTCTCATAATAACTTTCAGTAGCACCATGAATAAAATTAACAGTATAACTATCATATAAAACATTCTTATCATGAGCCACATGCTTAAAAGAATTAATACTATCCACATAAACATAGTCAATATTATTAATCGTAGTGGGAGCAAATTCAACAAAATAGCTATCATTCTTATTCTCATCACCATAATCATCAAATACAGGAGGCATATCATAATCATAATTAATTTTCTCCTTGATAGTAGGTGGACTAGAAATATCATATTCATCATTGTAATCATCATATATTGGAGGCATAGTATCATCAAAGTAAATTTTCTCCTCCGTGCTTGGGGGACTAAAAAGATCATTTTCATAAAAACTAGCTTCCACAATCTTAGACTTTTCCATAGCATTAGCAATAATGGTATTCAAAGAATTCATACTAATAACATTGCTATTAGCATGCAAATAAAGTTCCATAGGTTTTTAAATTTTCTCTTCAAACATTTCATGTCCTAACTCAAGATAAATACTATAAAGCTCTCTAATTTTTTTATTGTTTTCCATTAAGTCTAACTAGTGAAAACAAGAAACAAAAAGACAAAATTGCAGAATCTAAAGGAAATAACTTTGAGCACTCACGTCGGAGGATGTGAGTACCTTTTACCTTACCTCCCCGACAACGGCGCCAGAAAATTAGCTTGATGTCTACGCACTTATATTCTTGTAGACACTTGTTGGGCCTCCAAGTGCAGAGGTTTGTAGAACAGCAGCAACTGCCCCGCGCCTCGCCCTCGCCTCTTCCGCGTCCCCAGGCCCTGGCCCCACGCCCCACGTCGCTACCTCCTCTCTCCCCTCCGCCCCTCACACGCCCGTGCGACCGCCCCCGCTCGTTCTCGGTTCCTTGCCACCAGGTCGCCGTCGTGCCGTGAGCCCCTCGAGCTTGCCGCCTCTCTGTTTCCCCGGGCCCAGCCTTTCGGCCGCCAACCTCCGCTTCGTCCCACGACCCGGATCATGGCCGCCTCACCAAGCCGCCGACAAGAACGAGCTCGCCGGCCTCCTCACCCCGCCCTCCTGCTCTAGCCCCAGCCGCCCCTAGTGCTCCTCCGCGCAGCCTGGATGCCAGAGGGATCCTGCGAGCCGGCCTCGCCGGGCTCTTCCCCGCCGCCTCGCACCGATCGTCCTCGCCTCCGACCATCCCCGACACCTCCGGCCAACGCCGCCACCGGCCATCCGAGCCCGTCCCTGGCCACCTCGAGTGCCTCCGCTCCGGCGTTCAACCTGCCTCCGCTGCCTCTGACGATGAGCCGCGCGTCATCGACTCCATCTGCCTTCCCGAGCCGCGCATGCCACGCGACCCTCTCTATAGCTCGTCGCAGGGATGGTGTCGCCCAGCGCGTCGCCTCTGCCCTACACCTGCTCCGGCGGCCCACCTCAGCTTCGACCGGGGGACACCTGCTCCAGCGCGCAGTGTTCTCTGGAAGCTCTCAGTTTGTTGCTGCTGTTTCTAGTAGTGTTACTCAAGACCAAGTGGTGGTGACGTTTTGTTATACGTGATGTGCCAATAGTGTTATCTCTCCAAGCTGGTAACGGAATCCTTGGACAAAACCTTAGACACATGCATCGTCACCAAGTTCCGCCCCGACAAGATCTTCATCACGGGTCCAAGTTTTTCACCTAGATGCGACAAGATCTTCTTCCCGAAGTCCGAAGACGCGGAACCCCGAGTCTCCCTCGGGGACCATCAAGATCTTCTTCATGGGACCTGAAGACCGCCTTCTCGGACGCCAAGGCCTAGGAACGCCAAGACCTCCTTCCGCATTGACACCCGAGTACCGGATGCCAAGTTCGTCGAGATCCCCGGACACCAAGACCGTCGACATGGAACCGAAGCCGAGGATTTCCGCCCGGAGTGTCAAGATCGCCTTCACGGAAAAACCGCAAGACCTCCTTCCCGGGATTCGAAGACCGAACCCTTGGCACACCAAGTCCTTCTTCTCGGAACGCCAAGCTCTCCTTCCGTTGTCCGAGACCGATCCCGTTGAACCCTTCCCCCCGTCGAACCCTGAGACCGGACCCTAGACCCCTCGGAACCCCAAGATCTTCCGACCCAGATGTGTGCCCCTAAGCCTCTATTTTTATAATATGACATTATCAACTGTCGCATATTAAATTGTTCTTGCGTGCATATCTGTCTGTGGTTTGGGGGCATTATGCCGATTCACCCCATAATTAAATATGGAGTCTATATGCGGGATATCTTTGTCTTATTCCGGACTACATTTAAATTGGTGTAGCGAACCGATGCCATGTTTCGCCCTGTTAATACAACATTTAAATTGCGGGGGTTCTAAACAACTTGAACCATATAATCATTTGTCGGTACCCCGGTTCCGCTTAATACTGCCTAATTACACCGCATCTACATCATATCATAAGCATGCCGGATCTTTTGCGTAGTATTAAATATTGCATCCGTTGTTTGTCTAGTGTTTGCTTCTTCGCGGATTAGGCCGATGAGTTGATGCGAGTATCGACAAGTTCTCCGGTTTTGATCCGTCGGCAGTGTTTCCCAGGCGAGCATCTCTTCCCCTTCTACCTATTTTGCATTTATAGTCTTTATTTCCTCCTGTTGATCTATTGCTATCCGTGTCGCGATGCTTTAGTTTCCATACCCCAGTTATATCCCGTGCAGGCTCTATATTGCTTTGGATACCTCCTATTACCTGTGTTTGGTAGATAGCTAGCCTTGCGAGTCGTAGTTGCTTGCTCAGGTGTGATCTCGTGTTGTCAAGTACCACAGTTGTTGGCAGGTTGGCAGATGCTTATTGGTGGAGATGCTTATCGGTGGAGTTGATCATGACTTTAAATACAACTCTTAAAATGCTAGATATAACTAATGCAGAGGCATCGGTGGGCAATAGATGTTATTTGGTTCTTCCACGCTCACTTGTGTCCCGTAGGACCCTAAGTACTTGATACTTGTTCCTTGATTTTTCGCACTATCCACATCCAGGAGGCCTTATGGACCCCCCTGAGCCAGAGCTTGATTCATTTCTATTTCTTGGGGACACAAAGTAGTTTGGGGCTTTATTACTATCCTGTACTTATGCCATGTTTTACTGCTTTATTTTAGATTGTGCGTGGAGCACCTGTACTGTTTTGGATCGTGGAATGTTTTCGCGGTATCGACAAGCCCAGTCACACTTTCGGGTTCCCAGTCGTTTACAGCCATTGACACAAACCCTGGGTCCGTTCCGGAGCTGGCCAACTTCGTTGCGGGTAGCTTAGTGGGGTGGCCCCCTGAAATATTTCTGAATCCTGTGATCGCTCTGTCGTGAAAGCCTCGTTGGGTTTTGATTTGGTTTTTCCGAGGTTGATCGAGTGTGTGTTGCTATTTGTGCACCCCTGCAGGGTAAAACTTTCTGAAAGCCGTGTCCGCGGTGATGGACGACTTGGAGCACAGTATCTCGATCATAGACAAGCATAACTAAAGTAGTGCTATAAATTTGACTTAATATGTGACTAGTAAGCAGTTGCAACTATAATGGAATGGATAATAAAAATGCCAATAGCTGGTGGATCTGTGGTGATCTGTGTCATACTATACCTGCCTAGTAAGTATTACAACTCCAATGGAATGTGATAAAAGTGCCAACCACTGCTGGGTTTTGGGATTCCTCAGGACAATTATATCTGATTAGTAAATGTTCCAACTACAACGGAGTAGTGATTAAAACTGCCCACTACTTATGCTTCAGGATGACTCATGCTACCGATATCTTCTTAGTAAGTGCTGCAACAATAACGGAATGAGTAAAATTGCCAACTGTGTGAGTTCCTTGGCCCGACTTCCTTGTTTGGTCTCGAGGGGGAAATACCAGGATGGGTATGATTGGTGTTAGTATTAGGTTGGATCCTAATAGGTTTTTCTTATCCCTCTCTAATAGCCGCCAGTTTTACTGAGTCTCTATAGGTTGTTTAGTGCCGCTGCGCTGCGGCTTCAGCCCACCATACCTATGTAGGCGAGAGCCGCCGAATTCTAGCCTCGCCATGTACTGGCCTTAATCGACGCCCTCTTTTCCTTTGCCTTTTGTCGGCACCCCTTTTGTTTTAGCAGGTTCGACGTCGTTAGCAGGGTTACCCTTCCGGCTTGGCCTGGGCAGGGTTATGGACGCCATTGGTTATTCTTCAGGGCTCTTAGCCCCATTTGCATCTTGTCCGTAGTCGGACGCCCTATCGTTTCCAAGGTGATTTGGATCTTTGTATTATATATCTGTATTCTTGACTCATGGAGTCGTTGATGTATATATCTGTTCTATGGGTCCCATCGAGGACTGTTGTGTAATGTTATTACTTCGTTTTCCACCCGTACGAAAGTGCCTGGTGGGCGTCCTTGAATCCTTTCTATGCGGGTTTGGCAGAAAAGGCTAAAACTTGCATAGGGCCGATTCGAGGGTGTTACAGAGTGGTATCAGAGCCCAGCAGTTGCGATACCCCACAAGTCCAGCCTGTAGGATAACCTAGCTAACGGCCCAAGTAGAGTGTCAACACTATTTTGCAAAAATCGGTTGGGTAGATCTGATTAGGTCTGCTTTTACTCCTTACCCCTCTGTTGTTCTCCTCTTACCTCTGCGTGTTTTGAATCCGCTCTCTTCTCTTTCTTCGAGTCCAGGAATTCTCGTGGTTGGGTTTCCGTCGTACCTTTAGGGTTTCGCTACCTCCTTTGGTAACGGTGCTTCTACATCCGGTCTTCATGCTATCGGAGTGATCCTTTATCTGTGGTACCATTCTTGGTTCCTTGTTTGTGCCTTCCGGTGTTTTCCGACGCGACGACATCATCTACGCCAGATCCAATATAGCGAGTGCCTCACTCCTTGTTTCAGAATCTCATTTGTCGAGATCTTCAGTCTAATTCCGAGAGTTGGTTGCATAAATCCCCTATTCATATGCAGAGTAATGGTTTGGGTGCGCGATGGACTGATCACCATCCGACTACTCTTATCATTCGCTTTTGTATATTGAATCGGTGGATCCAGCAATTTTACTCCGTCCTCGGAAGTTAAAGGTGGCCTTATCTTTTGAGACCTTTATCTTCGTCTTTGTTTCTCTGGAGTGTTCTCTCAAACGAACGCGAGCAACGACCCCGTGTTGGTGGTGTCGCCGATTCAAGACGAAGAAGGAACCTTTGTTAGTGGTGTCGCGAGGAACTATCCGAAGCGAGAAGATGCAGATCGCCGACCTTCTTCCCGGTACCATGAGGCGGATCTTGAGGGCGAGATCCATTGTTAGTGGTGTCGAATTGTGGCATCCCGCAAAAACCACTACTAGAAAATCGTGTTGTTTTTGTGCATTGCATCGTCATGACCGCATGCTCATGTCATCATGCCACCTTGCATTTGAGCATCGTCATGTCATCATCCATTTGTTTGTCTAAAACTGTTTTCTAAAAATCTGGTTTTGTTTTCTAAACGCCCCGTCTTTATTCAAATACAAAGCCCGGGTCTCCGGATTATTTTGTTTTGTCTACCAACGGTTTGCAAAAGCCTCGTTTGTAATAAATAAAATATTTAAATTATTTTTTAGGAGGCAGCCAGCCAGGCCCGAAAGCCCAGCCGGCCACCTCCAGATAAAAATCCTACCTACCCAGAAAACACCCAAACCTTTTCTACAAAATAACCCACCCAACCTATCCTACCCAGCCCCTCCACCTCACCTCACCCTATGGCAGCATGCCACATCACCTCTCGCCTAACCCCAACCAATCACCGCCGGGCCACCTCATCTCCCGCCTAGCCGCCTCTGTTTCCGCCTACCGCACGCCTCCCCACCAGCCCTGCCTGGCCCACGCGCACGCGCTCACGCACGGATAACTTCCACTCGCCCTCGCCCGATCCAGCCGCCGCCACGTCCCACACTTGCACGCAAACCCACACCCCACGCAACATCTCCCGCTCGCCCCGTGCGGCACGGGCACATCGACACGAGAATCCTCCCCGCGTACCCACCCCATGATACCGTGTATCGCCTGTGGCCCGCCTTCCTCTGCCGTCCTCCTCCCCATCTGCTCTCACCCCACCGCCGTCCTCTCCTCCGCTCGCCCTCCTTTACCGCCGCATCCTGCCGCTGCGTCGGCCTCCTTCGCCTTCCCGAGCGCCGCCGCGGGAGCCTCCTCCGCTCGGGTTCTCCTTCTTCGCCGCCAGCGCCGGCCGTCGACGCCCAGCGATTTCGTCCGCCGCCCGGCCCTCTCGAGCCGGCCGTCGCCGGAGCCCGGCCCCGCGCCTCGCCCTCGCCTCTTCCGTGTCCCCAGGCCCTGGCCCCGCACCCCACGTCACTACCTCTCTCCTTTCCGCCCCTCACACGCCCGCACGACCGCCCCCGCTCGTTCTCGGTTCCCTGCCACCAGGTCGCCGTCGTGCCGTGAGCCCCTCGAGCTTGCCGCCTCTCTGTTTCCCCGGGCCCGCGCTCGCGCCGCCGCAACCTCCCGCTCGTCCATGACCCGGATCCGCGGCCGCCTCACCAAGCCGCCGACAAGCACGAGCTCGCCGGCCTCCTCACCCCGCCCTCCTGCTCTGGATTCGTCCGCCCCTGGTGCTCCTCCGTGCAGCCTCGATGCCAGAGGGATCCTGCGAGCCGGCCTCGTCGGGCTCTTCCCCGCCGCCTCGCACCGATCGTCCTCGCCTCCGACCATCCCCGACACCTCCGGGCCAACGCCGCCACCGGCCATCTGTGCCCGTCCCTGGCCACCTCGAGCGCCTCCGCTCCGGTGTTCATCCTGCCTCCGCTGCCTCTGACGATGAGCCGCGCGTCATCGCCTCCATCTGCCTTCCCGAGCCGCGCAGGCCACGCGACCCTCTCTGTAGCTCGCCGCAGGGATGGTGTCGCCCAGCGCGTCGCCTCTTCCCTACACCTGCTCTGGCGGCCCACCTCAGCTTTGACCGGGGGACCCCTGCTCCAGCGTGCAGTGTTCTCTGGGAGCTCTCAGTTTGTTGCTGCTGTTTCTAGTAGTGTTACTCAAGACCAAGTGGTGGTGACGTTTTGTTATACGTGATGTTCCGATAGTGTTATCTCTCCAAGATGGTAACGGAAGCCTTGGACAAAACCTTAGACGCATGCATCGTCACCAAGTTCCGCCCCGACAAGATCTTCATCACGGGTCCAAGTTTTTCCCCTGGATGCGACAAGATCTTCTTCCCGAAGTCCAAACACGCGGAACCCCGAGTCTCCCTCGCGGACCATCAAGATCTTCTTCATGGGACCTGAAGACCGCCTTATCGGACGCCAAGGCCCAGGAACGCCAAGACCTCCTTCCGCACCGACACCCGAGTACCGGATGCCAAGTTCATCGAGATCCTCGGACACCAAGACCGTCGACATGGAACCGAAGCCGAGGATTTCCGCCCGGAGTGTCAAGATCGCCTTCACGGAAAAACCGCAAGACCTCCTTCCCGGGATTCGAAGACCGAACCCTCGGCACACCAAGTCCTTCTTCTCGGAATGCCAAGCTCTCCTTCCGTTGTCCGAGACCGATCTCGTCGAACCCTGAGACCGGACCCCGGACCCCTCGGAACCCCAAGATCTTCCAACCCAGATGTGTGCCCCTAAGCCTCTATTTTTATAATATGACATTATCAACTGTCGCATATTAAATTGTTCTTGCATGCATATCTGTCTATGGTTTGGGGGCATTATGCTGATTCACCCCATAATTAAATATGGAGTCTATATGCGGGATATCTTTGTCTTATTCTGGACTACATTTAAATTGGTGTAGCGAACCGATGCCATGTTTCGCCCTGTTAATACAACATTTAAATTGCGGGGGTTCTAAACAACTTGAACCATATAATCATTTGTCGGGACCCCGGTTCCGCTTAATACTGCCTAATTACACCGCATCTGCATCATATCATAAGCATGCCGGATCTTTTGCGTAGTATTAAATATTGCATCCGTTGTTTGTCTAGTGTTTGCTTCTTCACGGATTAGGCCGATGAGTTGATGCGAGTATCGACAAGTTCTCCGGTTTTGATCCGTCGGCAGTGTTTCCCAGGCGAGCATCTCTTCCCCTTCTACCTATTTTGCATTTATAGTCTTTATTTCCTCCTGTTGATCTATTGCTATCCGTGTTGCGGTGCTTTAGTTTCTGTACCCCAGTTATATCCCGTGCAGCCTCTATATTGCCTTGGATACCTCCTATTACCTGTGTTCGGTAGATAGCTGGCCTTGCGAGTCGTAGTTGGTTGCTTAGGTGTGATCTCGTGTTGTCAAGTACCACAGTTGTTGGCAGGTTGGCAGATGCTTATTGGTGGAGATGCTTATCGGTGGAGTTGATCATGACTTTAAATACAACTATTAAAATGCTAGATATAACTAATGCAGAGGCATCAGTGGGCAATAGATGTTATCTGGTTCTTCCACGCTCACTTGTGTCCCGTAGGACCCCGAGTACTTGATACCTGTTCCTTGATTTTTCGCACTATCCACATCCGGGAGGCCTTATGGACCCCCCTGAGCTAGAGCTTGATTCATTTCTATTTCTTGGGGCCACAAAGTAGTTTGGGGCTTTATTACTATCCTGTACTTATGCCATGTTTTACTGCTTTATTTTAGATTGTGCGTGGAGCACCTGTACTGTTTTGGATCGTGCAATGTTTTCGCGGTATCGACAAGCCCAGTCACACTTTCGGCGACACAGTCGTTTACAGCCATTGACACAAACCCTGGGTCCTAGCCGGCCAACTTTGTTGCGGGTAGCTTAGTGGGGTGGCCCCCTGAAATATTTTTGAATCCTGTGATTGCTCTGTCGTGAAAGCCTCGTTGGGTTTTGATTTGGTTTTTCCGAGGTTGATCGAGTGTGTGTTGCTATTTGTGCACCCCTGCAGGGTAAAACTTTCTGAAAGCCGTGTCCGCGGTTATGGACGACTTGGAGCACAGTATCTCGATCATAGACAAGCATAACTAAAGTAGTGCTATAAATTTGACTTAATATGTGACTAGTAAGCAGTTGCAACTATAATGGAATGGATAATAAAAATGCCAATAGCTGGTGGATCTGTGGTGATCTGTGTCATACTATACCTGCCTAGTAAGTATTACAACTCCAATGGAATGTGATAAAAGTGCCAACCACTGCTGGGTTTTGGGATTCCTCAGGACAATTATATCTGATTAGTAAATGTTCGAACTACAACGGAATAGTGATTAAAACTGCCCACTACTTATGCTTCAGGATGACTCATGCTACCGATATCTTCTTAGTAAGTGCTGCAACAATAACGGAATGAGTAAAATTGCCAACTGTGTGAGTTCCTTGGCCCGACTTCCTTGTTTGGTCTCGAGGGGGAAATACCAGGATGGGTATGATTGGTGTTAGTATTAGGTTGGATCCGAATAGGTTTTTCTTATCCCTCTCTAATAGCCACCAGTTTTACTGAGTCTCTATAGGTTGTTTAGTGCCGCTGCGCTACCGCTTCAGCCCACCATACCTATGTAGGCGAGAGCCACCGAATTCTAGCCTCGCCATGTCTTGGCCTCCTCTTTTTCCTTTGCCCTTTGTCGGCACCCCTTTTGTTTTAGCAGGTTCGACGTCGTTAGCAGGGTTACCCTTCCGGCTTGGCCTAGGCAGGGTTATGGACGCCATTGGTTATTCTTCAGGGCTCTTAGCCCCATTTGCATCTTGTCCGTAGTCGGACGCCCTATCGTTTCCAAGGTGATTTGGATCTTTCTATTATATATCTGTATTCTTGACTCATGGAGTCGTTGATGTATATATCTGTTCTGTGCGTCCCATCGAGGACAGTTGTGTAACGTTATTACTTCGTTTTCCACCCGCATTTAAAGTGCACGGTATGCCCTTGAATCGTTTCTATGCGGGTTTGGCGGAAAAGGCTAAAACTTGCATAGGGCCGATTCGAGGGTGTTACAATTGTTTCTTCCCTCAGATTATGAAATGAAGCTTAGAGAACCAATATTTCCTTCAAACAATAAAGTTCCTTGATACCACAGAAAGATTAGCATAGAGGACTTCTCGGATGAGCTTCTTCTTGTGCCAGTCAGAACCAAAGAATCACGCAATTGAGATGCGCATATGTCTTCAAGATAACGAGGTGACACAACTTTCTGGTGGAATCCTGAGAAAGAAGTTGAATATAGAAGATCTGGAATTTATTGTAGAGATGCTTATTTCTTTCCTTAACCATGAGGTTAATGCAATAGATTTGCGATTGATGGCATCAACCATAATTGGCTTTACCAAGAGGAAAAGAATTGACAAAAATGGAAGTCAGAGATATCTTCCATCCATCTTGTTTGATGTTGTCGAGCACCTCATAGAATGAAGAGGACGATGAAGATTTTGCATCTGTTTCCACTAGATCATTGAAGATTTTGCTCCATCTTGAAATAGGCGCGATCACCAACAAGAGATTGTTGGTCTTCATCGAGAGAACACTCTGAAAAACAAGGATGGAAGTAAAAGTATCGAGGGATAAAGGACACTCCTAACTTCCGTGGAATGAGTAAAATTGCATTAATTCACCAATTCAGTGTACAAGAGCGAATGATAAGAGTAATGGTGTGGTCATGACTCCATTCCGCACCCAAAGCATTACTCTGCACATGAATAGGAAAATTATGCAACCCAACTCTCGGAAATTTAGATTGATGATCTTAACAAGCATAATTCATGAAGCTTCGTAAGAAAAACAAGGAGGTGATGCAAACACTTCGTCGGATCCAAAGTAGATAAGATGATGATGTTGTCGTCATGTCGGAAGTTCCAAGCCATCAGAAAAGATATGAAGGAAGACCATTGAAAATAGATGAAGGATTCACCAGATAGATTATGGATAGCAACAAGAACCTGGAATAGAAGAATTATGAAAGATCTAGAAAATCTTCGTGGCATCTGGCGGATTGAGGATAAAAGATAAAGCGACAGGGTTTCAAAAGGATTCTTGATGTGTGGAAGACCAACAGAATTCTTGTCCTTCTTGAGAAGATTTGAGAGATATAATAGTCTTGAGGAAACTTCGGCGGAACAACGATGATAATTTGCCAAACAAGGAAAATCTCTAGATTTGGTTGATGGTGGAGGATGGAATTAACAATTGACATTATGATTTCAGATTTGTAGCAATGTCTTTAGCAGAAGGACGTGGTGGAGATAGGTGACTTTAGAAAGTCATGATTTACACTCTAAGAACTTTGCACAGATGTGTTGTTCCCGAAGCTTGAGAGAATGAAAATAAGATGTTCTTCATGTTCTTCCATTGATGTATAATAGGCATGCATATCGTAAAGATATACCACCATGAATTTAACGAGATATTCCAAGAATACCAAGTTCATGAAGCGGGAGAACGAATAATGTTCAAAACACTTTTTGAGCTCAACGCTTTTTGAAAGATCACATAAAGAGAAAGGATTTGTGTTGAAATAATAAATTGGGAGAATAGATTATTTGGCCCTGTGGAAGAGAAAAGATACCGACTTGTTCACCTTATTGATCGGTTCACCGGTTGAAGAAGAGAAGAGATCTTGGTTAAAGAAGTGATGATAGCTCATACATTTACACAAATGTATCAGAGATGAAAGGATGAGATTCTCCTGTATTAAAGAAACCCCTTTTGCAGATATGGGGTTCAAATGAAGCATGATAATCGGATGAGAATCCACCATAGTGCCTTAAGAAATTTTCGAATTGCCAAAGATACTTGAATATGATATAGATATGATCACGGTATAACTCAAAATCACAAGAGATAACCGCCATCATTTGGAGGATTTAGATTGATAGCATTGACCATATTCCACTCATGATAAGCGTCATATAGCTATACCGCGAACCAAATTGCAATCACAAGCATCGGATCGACACACGTTATGTATTTAACTACAAAAGAATTGAAGATGAAGTAAAACTTCAGGATTATGCGCCAATAGCAAAGATTAAGTTAGCATGGACATGCCGATAAAAGAAGATAGATAGCATATCCCACACGACTGAAAAGGAGTGTGGAAACACAGATGTATCAAAGAAAAAATTCCGCATTTTTCGGCATTAGAATACCAACTAGATGCGCAAAACCACTTAACAGATAGAGATTAGCAACTCCACATTCTGTGAAAGCATGCAGGAAGGAAGAACACCCTTAACAAGATTGCATCGGTTAACAAAGAGTAAGAAAGATCACATCATTTTACAAAGAGTCAAATAGATCATGTCGGTGTACAAATAAGCCTGTCGGTATGGAATGTACCAATAGTTGATAACCAAAGGCAGATTGCGACAACAAGGTTGGATGCAACAGATGGACAAAGAATTACACAAACACCCTATGGTACTATGGAAACCCCAAACACGTGAATCCTAGTTTGAATTTTTAGAAGAGGATAGACAAACGTTACACTTCCTTACCAGAAAAGGGTGGGGGGGTAAGAAGAAAAATGGAAGCAATCCTACTCTCATGTTTAGTTTTTCCCTAGTATACATAGCTACCAAAATATTTTCTAGACCGACAACGACCATCTTGGCTGAGACCCTGAAGGGCGGAATGACTTTGATACCAATTGTAATACCTTGAACATTACGCTCTAAGTTCAATCCTAGACGAACCAAAAGTAGATAAGGGATTCTACCGTGGAGGCCCAAGGCCACCCACGTGTAGCCCCGTCGAAGCGGAGCGGGCCACGGACCAGCCGATCACCTTATCCACTTTCAAGAACATCAGGACAAGAGCGAGCGGCATAAGCGACAGGTAACGCGGCCACGACATACACAAATGAGTATGTATGTCTTCGACTTATAATAGACATCAGAGTTGCACCATCTAGAAACAATGGAAACAGATATATTCAACAGCATACGACAAGATCCAAATATCCTAGATAGATATAATAGTTTAGGATATCTCCTCATACATCACACATCAGAGTATCAAGCGGAAGTGGAAAAACAAGATCCGGGTACGGATTAAGAAGCAAATCGGCATAAGATGCCTATGAAATAAGCACATCCCGCCCACAGATCTCACGGATCTCCATCCCTAGAATCTCTACACTTGACGGTCGTTGCCACCATCATCGGTCTCTTTGATCCAGTAGCCTTCTTGAGAGTATACATGTCCACCTAAACCAAATATTTATCGTGTGAGACCCTAGGGGTACTCAGCAAGTCTTAATGCATCTAAAGGGAACAACCTGGGGTGACGCAATTACAGCGAAAGATAATATCTAAAAGTTCTATAGAGACACACTACATCATCCGCCCAACCAGAGATGGGTGGACGCTCGTTATTAATAGAAATAGTGATATAAGCAACATAATTAACCTTGCTCACCCTCCTTCTCGCTTACAGATGATAAGGCGGAAGAACCTCTCATCTGTTGGCAATTTTATTAACCATTCTATGAGTATTGTTCTATTTACTAGTCATGTCTTAGTCAAATTAAAGGCGGTACTTTAGTTATGCTTGTCTATGATCGAGAAACTGTGCTCCAAGTCGTCCATAACCACGGACACAGTGTTCAGAAAGATTTACCCTGCAGGGGTGCACAAATAGCAGCACACACGATCAACCTCGGGAACAACCAAATAAAACACAACAAGTCCTCACGACAAAGCATTCATAGGATTCAGGGGGGCACCCCACTAAGCTACCCGCAACGAAGTTGGCCGGCTCCGAGACGGACCCAGGGTTTGCGTCAATGGCTGTAAACGACTAGGAACTCGAAAGTGTGACTGGGCTTGTCGATACCGCGAAAACATTCCGCATTCCAAAACAATACAGGTGCTCAAGCACAATCGTAAATAAAGCAGTAAAGCATAGCATAAGTACAGGATAGTAATAAAGCCCCAAACTACTTTGTGGCCCCAAGAAATAAAGTGTGAATCAAGCTCAGGCAAAGGGGGATCCATAGGGTCTCCCGTATGTGGATAGTGCGAATAGTCAAGGAACAAGAATCAAGTACTCGAGGTCCTATGGGACACAAGTGAGCTTAAAGAACCAAATAGCAGATAATGCTCACCGATGCCTCTTTCATTAGTTCTCTACTCATATTGAGTTGTTTAGGTACCTCATTATCCAAAGACTCGCACAAACCCTACACATGCAATTCTACGACTCGCATGGCTCAAACAACTCCTGCAGTAATGGCTCATGGGATGGAGGTACAAGCTTCGGTGGGATTTAAAAGTAAAGGCTATGCAATACTTGGGATTCAATTTAATGCAATCGTGACTCAATGATGCAAGAATAAGATAGAAGCATAGGTACTATATGTATACAAACATGGGGAATTTCTTGCCTGGTAGTTCTATTGTCGAATAGGAAGGATCCGGGTAATACTCCTGAGGCTCCTGGTATTCTCCTTGCTTAGTGTCTATCTGGATAAAAACCAAACACAAAAGGGGCTGAAATAAATACATTGTACAATCATATAAATAATATGCATCAAGCAAAAAAGTATGCCATGATGGAATGATGCACAACTTACATGGCATAGCATAGCATGGCATGGCTGAGGTGTGGGGTACAAGAACAAAACATTTTATTAAGTTTTTAGTCATGCTTTGCTCCCATAAACATTGTTGTATACTTAATATTTATATGATGCATGCTTTAATTCATATTATGGAACACATAGTTAGAACGATCTCATCACGCTGATCGATTTAGACATATTATTTGTCGAATTTAGAATTACAAAATTAAAGTTATGAATTTGTTAAGATAAAGACATTTATTGACATTTAAATAATTTCGAAATTTTAATTTGCTCAAAAATTATTTTGGATGGCATATTTGAACTCCTTGCATTTTCCTGATCAAAAAACATATATCATATGCAATATTTGGAAATATTAAAAAAAGATGGAATTTAACATTATAAAAGCATTGATTAAATATCTAAAAATATATATTTTTTAATAGGTGAAAAAAATAAACAATGGTCAGATTGGTGTAGAGACTTTAAAAACAAACAGGTTTCATATTTTAAGTTTTGCCAAAATACTTACAGAACTAAATATAAATATAAACAGGATCAAAGTTGATATAGGGTTTGACTTTCAAAAGTTTGTTTTATTTAGAATTTCAAAACTATTGACCAGATATGACCAAAGATTATAAATCTCAGAGACTTTTGAACGGTTTGTGAAGCGCTATAGGGTTGTGGGTTGGGGAGAGATAGGAGATATGGGGATTTTAATGAAAGGGCAAGGTCACGTCGGGGATCGAATCAAACTGAGTTTTTCTTTTGCGTGTGCAAAAAGTGCTAGCTCAAGCCAAGTTTGCTTGATGATTTCGTTCGAAGTTGTTTCTGCTCCGTTTTGTGAACGGTTTGCTGATAAACGAAGAAGGTACAAAGGAGAAGATAATTTGTCACCGGGGCATCACCGGAATATGATTACAGTGCCGAGGAAAATGTGGTGAACTGGGACAGATACGTGCGCACAGCGACTGTCGAAAACTCTCTGACCTGACAATGAGAACGTGCAGGTTTTGCGGTGATGGTTTTGAGAGTTTTAGAGATCCGTATCTTGCACCGTTTGATTCTATGGATAGATGGGGCATCGGAGAAGAACTGTGCATGGAAGTATTTGCCGGAGAATCACCGAAACAGATGTGAGAAAGTGATGAACAGAGGTTACTGCAGATGCTCGAAACTGATGAACAGTCTGCAGTTTGGACAGGAAACGATGGCGAGATTCGTCTAAGTTTTGAGGAAGCTTTCATACTCCACAGGCCACTGTTTTGAGCGCCAAATGTTGTACTGGATAGAGGGTTGTGCCGAGGATCCACGCGCGTGAAGAACGACGTCGGAAGAGAGCTGAGGCGGCCAGAAATGCACGGGGAACAGTGTCACTGCAGGTTGTCTGCAGAAGCGTGCATGGCGATGTACGTGCGTGGCAGACGTAGTGGCGAACTCCGGTGACAGCAACCACAAGCTGGAGATGGAAACACACATGTGTTTCTGATACATCGCAAACGTATCTATAATTTTTAATGTTACATGCTTATTTTATATCTATTTTCTTATGTTTTGTCCATACTTTGGAGTATTTTTATACATTTTTGGGACTAACCTATTAACAAGATGCCACAGTGCCAGTTGCCTGTTTTCTACTATTTTTGTTTCCAGAAAAGCCAGAAAATGAATATTCTTGAAATTGGACGGGACAAAAGCCAAAGTCAATATTTCACCGAAGAGAACACGGAGCCAGAAGACGAGACGGAGAAGGGCCTTGAGGGGGCCACACCCCCTGGCCGTGCGGCCTGGCCTGGCCCACGCCTGGGGGGCGCAGCTGCCTCGGGCACACCCTCGGCCTACCCTATCGCCTATAAGAAGCCTCCGATACAGAAACCCTAAGTACCCGATCAAAGACCCGATCAAATTTCCACGAAAGAGTCTGTAGCCACCACCATCTCCATCCCTAGATCGGGAGGAATCTGAAGCTCTTCCTGGCACCCTGCTGAAGGGGAGAGATCACCCTGGAGGCCTTCTACATCACCATGCCTGCCTCCGGTGTGATGCGTGAGTAGTTCATCCCTGGACTACGGGTCCATGTAGTAGCTAGATGGTTGGTTCTTCTTATTTGTGCTACCATGTTTAGATCTTGTGAGCTCCGTTCATGATCAAGATCATCTATTTGTAATTCTGCATGTTGTGTTTGTGGGGATCCGATGGATATTGAGATGCTATTTCAGATTGATTATTGATTCTATCATGTCTTTGTTATTTATGATCTTGCATGCTTTCTATTGTTAGTAGCTATCTTAGCCGAGTAGATGCTACCAACTCCAAGAGGGAGTATTTATGCTCGATAGTGGCTTCATGCCTCTAGGAATCTGGGGAAGTGACAGAAATCTCTAAGATATTAGATGTGTTGTTGCTACTAGGAAGAAAACAGCAATCCTTTGTTCATAGAACAATCATATTGTTTACTTTACACACTTTGCTTAATGCAATTATTTGTTGCTTGCAACTTAATACTGGAGGGGGTTCGGATGATAACCTGAAGGTGGATTATTAGTGATAGATGCAGTTGGATTACGGTCTATGTATAATATTGTAATACCCAATCAAATATCATAGGAATCAAGATGATTAGTATATGCATGTATGCTCTCTCTATGTTTGTCAATTGCCCCGCTGTAACTTGTTCACCCAACATGTCATTTATCTTAAGGAGAATCACCACTAGTGAACTATGGATCCCGGTCCATTCTTTTACCATCAATCTACAATCTACTATTTACTGTTTTCTCTTTACTTTCTGCAAGCAATTACTATCTTCCACACAATATGTTTAATCCTTTGTTTTCATCAAAACCGGTGGGATTGACAACCTCACTATAAGTTGGGGGCAAAGTTCTGTGGTTGTGTTGTGAAGGATTCCAAGTTGGAAACAACACCTTGGAGGTGTTTCCTTGCTCCTATTGATTCGATAACCTTGGTTTCATAACTGAGGGAAAACTTGTTGCTATGCTCATCATACCTTCCTCTTGGGGTTCCCCAATAAGCTCTACATATTGAGCAAGCAGACCTGCGAGTGTTAACTAAAGGTCCGAAAAGCTAAAGTGTTGGACTAAATTTCGGTGATAGATAGCAGCGCAAAAACAACAATAAAAGAGAAGAGGCGAGACATCCGGGAGTCGAACTATGAGATGTTGCTGAGGATCATGTACTAGTACCACCGTATTGAGTTTCGTTTGATGAACAAAAGCTGGGGGCACTGGATACAAGCTAGCCATGACCGGGAAGATGTACACAAAACAGCAGTGTGCTGGTTGCAGACGGCGGCAAGGAGAAGTTCAACGGCGCTTTGATGTTCATCTGGGACGGGGAACATATTGAGGGGAAGCACCAAGATGAGGCGCAACATGAGGAACAGGCAGACGGGGTCAGTGTTGATGGGAATGATGATGATCTGTAGGGAAAGGCTACACACTGCACTGCACAGAGTGTGCTCGACGAAACGAATAGCAGCAACAGGGGGTGGAATGATGCATAATCTTGTCAGGGAGGATGGTGAACTCACAAGAATGACTCTAGACTAGACAAGCTAGTGGAGGCGGTGGAGATTTTGCAGGAGGCGCGCAGCTCTGGAGCTTCTGGCTCCAGCGTTAATGGCGACGATGGTGTCAACCCAGGATTCCTCTGGTGTGGCTACTGGTACAAGGAGAAGAAGGGGGGCCTTGCTTAGCTACTGGTGGCGGTGGTCGACCTTAGGGAGCACCGAAACGGCTGGAGAAGGGGATAGCTATGGGGAAGGTGTGGTGGACATGGGCTTTGCGTGTGGAAGAAGAAGGGGATGTTGCTTGATGGGATCTCGATCTGGAGCTAGGTCTGGGTGGTTGGGGGGAGGCCGGCTCCGCTGCTGCTTTTGTGGCCAGGAGGAAGCTGGGCAAAAGTGAGCACGAGCCCAGCGTGGCGATGGGCAGGAGCAAGTGACACCAATGGAGAAGAGGAACATGACCCGACCAGGCTAGCATGTTCACTTTTGGGCATGGTTTGGCTACAGCAAGTAGAGCTAAGTTGCTCATCTAGCTTGACATGGTTCGGTGTTAGATGAGCTAGGAAGAAAAATGGGGGGGGGGGTAGGATTTGTTAGATATTCTAGCTAGATTACATGGTGTGGTTGAGGACGCATGCACTCACGAGTAGGATTTAGGTTTAGCTATTTTAGTGTGTGTGTGTGTGTATAGATACACACTTGGATAGAATGTGTGTATGTGTATATGTGTGTTTGGGACAAACGGCTAGGGTAGATTAGGAGCTTGTTAGGAATTTAGCTGGGTGTGTAGAGAGAGATATGTATAGTGTGTGTATAAGTGAGGTTACACACACGTGGTTAATTGACTAGGATCTGAACACAATTAAAATAAGAAAGAATTCTAATGGCATTTTAAACAAGAGACAAAGCCACATTTTGACTTGATATAGCAAGTGACTAGAAGGGCATGTTATTGCATGAGCAACTAGAGATTAAAAAATAAAAGGGACATATGTGCAATGATGGAGTAGAGTTAGTGAAATAAGCACTAGAAGTTGGGTTGGCGATAGAAGTAGATGGAAACACGTGTGGGCATATGAATCAAAATTAAATCCAACAAAACAAATGGAACCCATATGTCCATACATGATAGGAATTTGAGCAAGACCATTATGTCCAGAGGCCATACCATGTTAGTAGATAGAATGATTTAAAGAGACATGCCCCCAACTCAATTTGGGCATCAAGCATTATATCAAGAACCAAATACAATATATCAAGATGCAAATACAACTAATAAGATAAATGTATATGCGAGAAGAACCAAATGAAAAGGAGTTTTATATGATGCTCATATGCAATATGGCATGGTGACATGAGCATGATATAATAATGATGCAATGATAATATGTGGGAAGTAGCAATATATAGACTAGGCAAGTAGCATTACAATTGTTAGACAATTGGGATGCTACATTTTGATGGTTCCTAGAACCTTGTCATATGGTTATGTAATATGCTACCTACACTATGCATGGCTATCTTATCACACTTATGCTTGTTTATTCCTCCTTACATCTATTGATCTACCCCCAAATTTTCAACTACAAGTTTCCTATGGATAATAAAATAAAGTGGAAAATACTAAATTGAAATCTTAGAGGTATTAACTATAAAAATAAATGGTTGGCTCTGACACAAAAAATTGATGAGTGTGAATATGAAATTATCTGTTTGCAAGAAACAATACTTTGATATGGAATACTTGAGGAAATTATGTCCTAAGAAATTTGAAAATTTTGAATTCCTGTCCTCTATGGGTGCATCTGGGGGTAATAATTATCTGGAATGGTACACTTTTCAATGTTTAGATAACTATTCAAAATGAGTTTTCAATCTTTGTCACTTTCACTTCAAAGATTTCTAATGAAACTTGGATTCTTACAAATATTTATGGGCCTATCAAGTGGAAAGGAAAGCTATTTTCATTGAATGGTTTACAAACATTGATATGCCCGATGATATGGATTTGATAGTCTTAGGAGATTTTAGCTTCATCAGAAAACCTTCTGACAGAAATAAGGAGGGGTATGTTAATGACATGGTGTTGTTTAATGAAGCAACTAGCCATTTGGGATTAGTGGAGTTACCTCTTAAAGGGCAAAAATTCACCTGGAGCAATAGGCAGAAAGACCCACTTTTGGATATATTGGATTGGTTCTTCACATCAAGCTCTTGGACACAGACTTACATATCAACTTTTGTTTATCCCCTGACTAAGCCTTCTTATGACCACCTTTCTTGTGTCATTACTATTGGCACTAAAATCCCTAAATCCTAGATCTTTAGATTTCAGAACTTCTGGATGCAGCATAGTGACTTCAAGCAAATTGTCCAAAATGCAGGGAACATTCCTATTTGGCATAGTCATAGTGCAAAAAGAATTAATTCTAAATTTAAAAATGTGAGAAGAGGCCTCAAACTATGGGCCAAAAATCTTCCATGCCTCAAGTCACTGATTGCTAAAGTGAATGAGACTATTGATCTCTTCAATATTTTGGAGAAAATGAGAACCTTGCCACTTTTTGAATGAAAAATAAACTGGGTCAAATTGGGTGATGAAAACATGAAGTTTTTTCACTCAAAAGATACTATCGTCTATAGACACACCTATATTGCTATGTTGAAAAGCAAGAACCATTAGGAGATCCATGATCATGATGGCAAATATGAGATTCTATGGGAAGCCTTTAAGGATAGGCTTGGTACCTCTGATAAGCCTGATATGCATTTTAATCTAGTTGATTTCTATGGTGATGGTATGGATAGTGAGACTAGTTATTTTATTGAAGTTCCTTTCTCTGATAAGGAAATTGGATATGTTATCAGAGACCTCCCCAAATCACCTGGACCTGATGGTTTCAACAATGAGTTTATCAAAAGTTACTGGTCTATAATTGGGAATGATATCAAATAGCTAATTCTTGATTTTTATGAGGAAAAATAACTCTTGAAAGCATAAATTCCTATTTCATCACCATTATTCCAAAGGTTGATGGCCGTGTTACACCTGCTGACTTCAGACCAATTTGTCTTTTGAATAGTGTCTTAAATATAATCACCAAACGTTTGAAAAATAGGTTGCAAAAACAATTTGAAGCTTGTTCACAAAAATCAATATGGATACCTAAAGAAAAGATAAATATAGGACTGCCTTGGATGGGCATTTGAGTACCCTTTTCAGTGACACAAATCTAAGGAAGAAATTGTTATCCTAAAGCTAGATTTTGAAAAGGCCTTTGATAAGATTGAGCACTCTACCATTTTGGATATTCTTAAGGCAAGAGGTTTTGGGAGCAAATGAGCTAAGTGGATAGAGATGATTTTTGAATCGGGTACCTCTGTTGTTCTTCTAAATGGTGTCCATGGGAAGAAATTTTATTGCATAAGAGGAGTTAGGTAGGGTGATCCCTTATCCCCACTAATGTTTGTTTTGGCTTCTGATTTGCTTCAGTTAAACCTGGAAATGGATCGGTGTCCAAGTCCAAAACTAAATTACCCAACTATTATCCAAACATACTTGGCTTAGTCCAAGTCCAGTCTAAATAAAAATAAATAATATCTAGATCCGCACACGAAAAGTCCAACAATATCCAAGTCCAAATGGACTTCCGTGCTTCCTTGTAAAATAGTTTTGCATGCAGTCTTTCCTGGGAGACGTGGCATCGTGGATCCCACTATCTATTAAAACACGTCTTCCACCTTCCTCCTCTTCTTCGTATATCTTTTCTTCTGTTGTTTTTATCTCCTCTATTAACGCATCTCTAGAGCTCCAACTCTTCACATCTGAGTTCGATCCTTGTAAAATCACAGCTATGCATTTATTCCAGTCCCCACTACGAGCTCGTCGGCCTCTCCTGCGTCTGCACCCTGCCATCGGACACGGCGGCGCAACGCTTCTCGCCGTCGAGGCCACCATACTGGAACCTCGCACTCATCGTCACCGTCGTCACACGCGGTGGGCATGAGGAGCATGGTGGCAATGGCTAGCAGGAATAGGAGGCACCGGAATTTCAGTGGTGGGCAGCGCACGAGGCATCAACGAGGGAGTATATTCGGGTGGACGCAACACCGGCGGACGGCGACAGAGAGAGAGGGCGGTTGTGCTGATCTGACAACGGAGCTCATACTTGAGGGCTGGCTGGAAAAGAAAGGGAGGAGGGGACGTCCCAGGTCGGGGAGACGAGGGCGGAGTGCCAACGACGGAGGAGGCGAGGATTCGAAAAGGGATCAATAGGGATGTCCAAGGTTTGGGCATGTTTAAAAGAGGACACGAGAGACAAGTCCATTGGATCCTGGACTATCCAACCACGAGGTCCAAGGTTGTCCAGTGCTATTGGACCTAATATCCTCTTCATGTGAAAATCCAATTAAGCCCAGTCCAGTCAGATCCAGTTTACTTGAGGTCCAAAGTCAATGGATATTAGAGATCCACTTCTAGATTTAGCTTCAGTCCATCCTCAATAAGGAAATGCAACAAGGTCTTGTGACACCTCCCTTGAATTGTCCCACTTGCCCTGACTTCCCAGTGATTTAGTATGTTGATGATACTCTTGTTGTCATGAAAGATGACTCCAAATAGCTACTTTGTCTTAAGGCTCTTCTGCACACATTTGCTATCTCTACTGGTCTTAAAGTAAATCACCAAAAGTCTAGTATCATGCCAATAAACTTAGACCAAGAAAGTTTATCTCACTTCTCTAGCACAATGCTTTGTTAAAAAGGGAGTCTTCCTTTCACATACCTTAGTCTGCCTCTAAGCTTGAATAAACTTTCTTTGGAGCATTTCCTACCCGTTGTTCAAAGAGTGTAATTAAGACTATGGTGGGAAACTCCAACTTGTGAAATCTATCTTAACCTCCCTGCCTCTCTTTTACATGTGCTATTTGGATGTGCTAGTAGCAATAAAGGACCAGATCATCAAATACATGAGGCACTGTCTTTGGAGGAACAAAACAGATGATGTACATGCTAGGGGGAATGTCTTAGTTGCATGTACTAAAATTTGTAGACCTAAGAGCCAAGGTGGACTTGGGGGTGCTTAATATTAATGTACAGAATATTGCCTTACTGCTAAAAATATGGATAAGTTCTACAATCACCATGATATCCCATGGGTAAATTTGATCAGGAGAACATACTATAGTGATGGAAAGTTACCCGGAAGAAGCATGGAAGGGGACTTCTGGTGGAAGGCACGCTTGAAGCTAATTGATGCTTATAAAGCTATGGAAAGATGCAATATCGGTTCTAGCAAAATGGCTTACTATTGGACTGACTTGTGGCATGAGGAATTCATGCAGCAAAAATTCCCACTTCTTCTGTCCTTTTAAAAAAACAGTAGTTATGTTCATGATGTCATACAAACAGAATTTTTGGAAGACCACTTTCACTTGCCCCTCTCATAGCAAGCATACTCAGAATTTGTTATCCTTGAATAAATTTTCCAAGAAACTTTAACTATCGCCCAAGATGGTCGACCTGATAGATGAAGCTACATTTGGGGGTCTGAATTTTTTCTGTTAAGAAGGCATACTCATCTATGATTGGTCACATTCCTGCCCCTCCTCATTTCTCCTGCATTTGGAACTCTTTCTGTCAACCTAAACACAAGTTATTTTCTAGTTAGTCCTGCTAGGCAGGTCAAATATCAAGAATTTGCTGGGAAGAAAAAAATTCACTACCTTCCTATAATTGTGATACTAAGGAGACATTGGCTCACCTTTTCTAGGACTGCCCTTTTGCTTCTTTATGCTAGGATTATGTATGTCCTATCATAACAAGAAATTTCTTAGTGTTTGAAGCATTTTCTGATATCAAGCACAAACTGAATGTGCCATTTGCAATGGAGATCATTATACTAGCGGCATGGGGTATCTGGCTTTGCGGAAACAACAAAATATTTAAGGATCAAAGTCTAAGCATGGATGCATGGTAGCCAATTTTTTATATGGAGCCAAGATGAGTAACTTAAAGAATGAAGAAGAAACATTACCAAGCCTTTGAAGATTAGTTACACAACCAATTGGCTCATGGATAGTCAGATCTTTGTATTCTTTAATCTGTAACGTATTGTAACATACACTTGTAACTATATTTTTATTATAATATAAAAATCGTAGTAGGGGGTTTTCCCTCACTGCTCAACCTTCAAAAAAACAAGGCTCTTTTATAAAATCACCTTGGCTTCTTTTCTTTTGAAATTCCAAAACAAGGAGAAGTAGTTGTGAAACCAAAGTAGAGCTTTTGGTAAATAGTTTCAACAATTTTGAGAAGGTAGAGAAATTCTTGATCTCAACACAATATCAAGTAAACAACTGATGCAACACTTGTTAATAAAAAGTTTTTGTTTCCCCTATTTTTTGCACTTTGGGACACATAACCAAACTAACAAATTGTGGGGTGTTACACTCCCTAGGTAAGTCTGTCTGGATTTGTTACTACAATAATGGATGATTACCCGGAAACTGCACTGAAGGTTCATTCTGGTGGAAGGCACACCTGAAGTTGATTGAATCTTATACGGGCATGGAAAGATGTGTTCTGGATGATGGTCGATCTGTGTATTTCTAGGCAGCTTTATGGCAAGACAAATGTTTACAGAAAGAGATGCCACACTTAGTTTATTATTCTAAGAGAAGTTCCCTTTATATTCATAAGGTTGTTCATTTTTAAATTTTATAGGTCTATTTCACTTTCCGCTGTTACAACAAGCATATAATCGTTTATTCAGTTAGAGGAGTTATGCAACAAAGCGAGATAACATATTCAACAAGGGAATAAAGATGCTTAGACTTATATATGGGGAAACAATATCTTCTCATCACAAAATGCTTATAAATCAATGATTAGGCTCATTCCTTCTATTCCTAAATTTTCTTGGTTATGTAACTCTTCTTGCCAATCCAAGCAGAAGTTCTTTTTCAAAGTGCTTTTACAAGATAGATTAAATACCAGAAATCTCCTGGAAAGAAAGAAGTTCAAGCTTCAGTCACGTGTCATGGCATAATGATTCTTTGAGGAAACCTGCACCATCTCTTTTGTTCCTTCCCTTTTGCAAAAATATGTTGGGACTTCATTTTCCCGACTAGACAACATAATTTGGCAGTGCATGAATTTTTTTTATACTTGAGATAAAAGTTACAACTCCCATTTTGTATAGAAATCATAATTTTGGCAGCATGGGGAATATGGATAGTAAGAAATAATAAAATATTCAATAATCAGAGGCCCAACTTTGAAAGTTCGAAAGCTATCTATCACCGGGAGCTGAGAATGGTTAGCCATAGAATGAAAAATAAGTATTCTCAGCAATTCACATATTGGATGAGAGATCGGACATAAGCTGTAATTTTATTTTTTCTTTTATATCAAACTTAGTGTTGTAAATATCTTGTATAGTCATACCATTTTTAAAATATTTAAAAATTGAAGTGGGAGACTTTCCCACTGTTTATCCTAAAAAGCATGTCCGATCAAATATTAAATGATTCAAGCTAGCCACAAAAACTTGCGTACTACTACCTCTGTTCCACAAAATAAGCCTTTTGAGCAAGTTGTTTTGGCTTGCTCAAAAGTCTTATAGTATAGAACATATGGAGTAATAGTTAATTAGTGTACCATGATACAAAATAAGATGGCATGACAATACAAGAGAAACATCCATAGGTAAGTCTAGGGATCTAACAATGAGCCTACCACATCTAAACTAGGCATAAAAAATTGTCGCATGTTGCACACTGTCCCAACCATCTGCGAAGGCTGATGACTCCCACAAGCTCTCCTTCATTTGGTTGTAGGTTGCACTGCTTAATATGAGGGTATTTTGTTCCGCGAAACGACCGTTATGATGTGTACACACAACTTTTCCTCATGAATGGGAACAATGTTCCATTGGCAAGCTAGCATTTGTGATGCTTTATTATGTTGTCCATGATTGGATAATTATGACCGAGAAACAGAGAGTAGTCGTCCAGGCTATTAATCTGCCTCCAAGTGAAGACCCCTGCAGGTCCAGTTAAGCTAGCATCCTATTCAAATACGTAGACACCAGTGGAAGGATACTGGTGTAGCTTGGTCCCATTTTCAGCGTAAGAAATGACTTCAGACTCTTCGCCACAGTTAACCCCCATGTCATACACCATAGTTATGATCATCAAGTGTTTGTTGCCAGTCGATCGAGCGAGGAACCACGAGTGTGGCCGATCATTCAGGAAAGGTGCTAGGGTTACGAACGACGTATTTCCTACAACATACTAATTGGAGAAACCAAGTGTGTTACTAGCATACATATTCCAAAACCGGTATCGTTTATTGTTCATGCTCACTGTCTGAATAGGAAAAGTTTTGACAATAATACCACTCTATAAATTGACGACATTATTCACTAATGGGTTTAAATGAGGGACTGATCGCTCAGTTATATGAAAAACTAAGGGCCTCTTAGGACCACAGGATTAGAAAACACAAAAATGAGAAAAACATAGGAAAATGTGGCAGGTTTGTCGGTGCAAATAAAAGGATTATAAAACATAGAAAAAGTGCAAGAATATTCATATGGATGGAACACAGGAAACCATAAGAAACATTCCTCGATTCTAGGCAATTGTGTCTTAAAATAGGTTTGAATGTATGTTCGAAATCATACGGTATTGAGGCATAGGAATCCAATCCATTAATTAATCAAAATGCAATCCAAAGGAAAAGTTTGGTGTCCTACAAAAATCTTACTCACAATGTATGTAATTCCTATAGTCCAAAGTGGGCTTGAAAGTAAAAACAAATCAAGAAACATGACTTCATTCTGTTGAGCTCACATTTGAGATGCTAATTAATTATATTGATATTCTGACACTAGCACGGACTTATTATTGTAGGGACACGGTCATACGCTATATTTTCTAAAGACTTATTAGTACTTGTTCATTACTAGCAGTGGTTCATTCATGTTCAGATAAAGGAAGTGCTCATTCAATAATATGAAACATAAAACATAAACAATGTAGTTAAAGAATATCTTCACTAAATCATTCACAATGTGTCATGGAACTAGAATTACCTTCTAGTGTAGGATCCCAACAGTCTGTGCAGCCTTGACTTGTGACCGCAAATGAGACCACTGTGTTCAATGGTATCATGGTATTGTGGTCTTCCGTGACCTGAATGGTGCAGGCATCTCCAAACTTCGCTACCTCCTTCCGTGACCTGAATTAGCGAACAAGTCAAGGAGCTTGTAGTATGCATAATGCCAAGATTTTGTGGGGACTTTGCAGATTATGATCTTCAACGGATCAAGACATCCAGAACATAGAATGGTGCACTTTTCTATAAGACCTACATTTTTGCAAAAAAAAACCTTTGAAACATGAGTATCGAAATGAGTATAGTAGAATGCGAGCACCCTAGTTGGCTAGTATCATTACCTACGAGTAATGTTACAATATGGATTTGAGATGTGATCTATGCCATAAGTAGCCGATGATGAAAGGTCGATTACTTGATGGGTGTAGATGTTTGTGAGGCATCAGTCCCTGTGCTCATCCACGACGACAAGCCATTTGTCGTTCATGCTAACCGAGAGTCTATCGTGCATGAAGGGCAGGATGGGTGTGTCAAGGATGGTCAAGGGGAACCACATCATACATCGTGTCGTGCACATGATTCACTTTTGCCTCATCATAGTGCTCTTCAAACCAATGAGCAGGTTGAGTCATCGGCATGTAGGGTTCATTTCAATGGTACAAAGTCCACCGCATACCTTTGTTATAGCTGATCCAATTGCAAAGCATCCCGGAGCATGCGGCTAGCTGAACTGTGGTGGTAATGTCGAGAAATTGAGTGGTGAGGTCGATGCCATCGTCGAGGAGAGCCTCCAACTTTCTCACCGAGTGACGCTTTGAATCCACCATCACGTGCAGATGGATTAGGCAGAGTAGGCGGATGCAAGTGCGACTGGGTTTTCTAGAGGATGAAAAAGAGGAGGAGGAGAACGTCATGCAAGGAATGGTTCTTCATGCAGGCGGGGTACTAAAATGAGAGATATATATATTAAATTTGGTCAGTTAATACTCGCGAGGATCTAAATGTCGTGTGGGGGAGATCGTGGGAGGAATGATTAATAGTGGGAAGGAGATGGAGAGGCAAGGAAAAAACCAGAAGAAGGAAATTTTACTTGCTCGCTCTGTCTTGTCAGTAGCTGCATGGAGAATACCGCCGTCTAGACTTTAGGTTAGACTAGCACACGACGGAGCTAGAAATTTACCAATTTTTGTGTGACAGTATTGTCTCGTCACATCAGTTTAACTAGAAACTTTTATTTTTACAGCTTTCATTTTAATATATTTTCTAACAACAATAGGTGAACGCAGTCGTACTACTTGTCTACTACACGTAACATGGACACATGTACATTTATCTTGTTCCACCACACACAGAAGTCGTAGTAGTTGTGCTAGTCACATGTGTACATCCAGGGATATAGGGTTGTCTCCGTGGTAGTTTTGGCATGTTGTAGGTGTTTATATATGTTCTACAAGAGTACATGATCATACACGTTCACAACATGCAACCGTTACCACACAGCAAAATGAGAGAAACTACAACTTGACTTCTAGAACAGTGCATGACTTTGTGTGACTTCGGTTCATCGATAGGTGGGTCCACTTTAGGTCGGCCCCACATGCAAGTGACCATCTGCATGCATGTGTCCAAGAGATAAACTACATCTTGCATGCAAAAGGAGTTTGATCAAGATACATAACTTGCGCTTACATTTGTGGCAAAATGAGTATTAAGAGTACATCAAGTTAACGACTGAGGCCACGTGATAAAATTCGATAAAATGAAATACTACACCCAAAAGGAAATAGTTCAACATTCATAAATCACTACTATTTCATATGATCACTACATTTTAGCCCCTATTCTTGGAAGAGTTAATTATGCTGGTTCCAATCCTTCGCGTTGGCCAAGCTTGGGACGAATTACACCAGAGTCTACCGCTAATTCTAGCGAATGTTTGCTGAGAAACCAACAGCGGTGTCTTCAGCATTCATACTAAAGCGGCATAGTTCAGGTTGACAAATAAATCCAAGGGAAACTTCATTTGGAGAGGTGTAGACACATTTTCTCCTTGTCAGATCTCTAGGGACAAGTCCGGCAAGTCCTGGCCTACCAACTTGAATATTAATTGAAAAGTTCAATCCAAGGAGGATGGAAATGCTCCAAGATTAAAAACCCTATGCCATTACTTAGGTGGAAGTAACTGACTAGTGTCAAGCGAAAACATATGGAAGCTAAACCCTGTAAAATAGGTGTGAATAGTGCAGCCGTGACGATCAAGATTTTCATTGCAGGATAACCACCATATGTTCTGTAATGCCAGCCTTCACTAATGCCTTGGGTGTTGATCAGAATAAAGCTAAAACTTTCAGGAGATCTCACTAACCACCACATATCAAGACAATATTGATCATCAACATTAACATCGAGTGGGTGCGGGAGACATACAGGACCTTGAAATGAAAGCACATTAAGAAATCGGATCAACAAAATTTGTTTACAACCAAGGATAATGAAGCTTAAAAATTTACGGATATTTTTTTACCCCATTTCTGAGGATTCCATGTGTGAACAGTGCATATCTGAGTTATAGCATACAAAAGTCCCATGTGGATGATATGGATAATTGCATCAGGGTAGCTAAATAGGTTGAACTGGTTATCAGGAACAATACATGTACCATAACAACCATCAAGGAAGGCAATTGTCATTTCAAAGCAAGAATAGACAAATCCTTGTTGTTCCCTATGGCTGTGGTAATTTGGAAAATGGCTATCTTCAGCAGATGAGTAAGCTAACAAGAAAACACGAACTCAAGTACCTCGGTGGTGGATTCAAAATCGAAGATTGCTAGTAGAGGAATCCGGTGATGAGTGTACACATTGACAAGCTCCCACTTCTAGCAGCAGCCAACAGTGGCGATCCAATCTCCATTCGTGCCAGCCCACTTCTTACACGAATAATCTGGTATCGTGGCATTGGAGGACTTGTCTAGTAGCGTCATCTTGCACAAGGTCCACCCCAACTTATCCTTCTTCCAAGTGCCCCTGCCGTAGCACCTGCCCTTGTACTGCTTCCTACGATTATTGCCATAGAAGACATTGTACTCACATGGTACCTCAGTTAGGTGAGTGTGAATAACACATGGGAGGCCAAATGGATGAGATTTAAACAAGGATGCACTATGTGATGCTGAATACAGATAACATTTGCAGCAGGTAACAATGCTCACGGTGGTGATGAAGTCGCATCTAGTTGAGACTTATTCATGGGGGTCATCAGAAAACACCAAATATGTGTCACTATCAATTATCGATTGGGCCATCGTGAGGAAGAGCTCAAGAGGGTAGAGGGTGATGACGTTTGGTTTTTATTGGGGTTTTGGAAGATAGGGCGAGCAACAGCTAGCAGGGTGAGATGGAAAATAGTTTATCGAACTAGGCACTAGAGCTGATATGAAAGTGGCATGGCAACGTTGGAGCATGTTGTATTGGTGTGTGAGTGGGCATCGGCATCACAAAGACATAGGAAATGAAGAGAGAGGATGAAGAGAGGCAAGGAGATATACATACTGAAATTCAATAAAACCAAGGTTCCTTCTTTGTTTGCTTAATCTACTGTGACTATCAAACAGGGCTATGGAGTGAAGGGGTTTCAGGGAAGAAAACAAAAATCCTAACAACAAGAACACCATAGCCAAGATCTATCTATGCAGATATAAAGTAACGAGAGGGATTTGGCGATCATACCCTTGAATACCAAAAGAGGTTAATGTTTCACGAGAAACATGGATGATGTAGTCGAACGATGTAGCCTACCTCAAGGTCCTGTAGATGTCCAAGCTTCAAGCGACTAGCAGCACAAATGGCGGTCCTCGTGGCTTTACACGCATCCGGTGTAGATACGTCTCCTAGGCTCTGGTCCAGCAAAGCCGTGGAGGAAGATTGATCCAGACCGAAGCTCTAGTAGCACGATTGTGTGTGTATGGTGGAGAAACCCCTATCCATGTATGCACGTTCCTTCATGGTAACCACATGTGAGGGAGAGGGAGATAGAATAGGCAAAGCCAATTGATGAAGTGGGATTGAGGGGAGGGGGTTCCCATCTTTATATAGGTGGATGGGGGGTGCCAACATATGGGAGGAGGCAAGATGGGACTATTCCCACCACCGTCCATCTTCTCGCACATGGTCCCCATGGGGGGAATCCCACTAGGGTCGTCGGCCCCCTTTGGCCCTTCCTAGGGCGCACGCCCCCTCTTCAGCCTCTCTACAGGCCCATTTAGGTGGGATGCCCATAAATAAAATAAAAATATATTTTTAATAATAATTCATTTAGTTAATACTAAATATATATATATTATTTAATACCTATCACTCCAAAACACCTTTCATACTCCTCCGATCATTATTGGATATCTCCAAAACACTTCCGATATCTCCCCGGAACAATTCCAGAGTTCTCTCTCTTTTCTCCTACGATCTCAAATCAATCCCTTAGTGTCATCTACCCTTAAGCGTGACACTCTATGGTTCAGAATACGCAGACATGATCGAGACTCCTCTCGGATCAATGACCAACAGTAGGTGTCTAGAAACACATGATGCCCCCCATGAATTCCACGAATAACTTGATCTCTTGAACCTTGAACATCGAGTCTCATTCCTTTTTCTCTATGGTACCTAGTTTTTCCAAGAACTGGTTTTCGGTATTGATATACCTTGCTCGATCTTGTTACCAACAAACACATTTACTCATTCCAGTGATATTACATCCCCGTGACCTAGTCACATGTTTGCAAACTTGTAGATATAATATCACCGAGTGGGCCTAGGGTATCTATCCGTCACTCGGATGTGCAAATCCCGATCTTGATGCATACTATAACACCCCGGACTCTCCGTGTCTGGGCTGTCACTCCTGACAGCTTAATAGGATCTCTAGACTAGCCCCACAGACCAACAATAGTCTTTTCTACGCACTTTGTCCTCACTCATGCGCACCTGGTGCCCACTTCCCGGTCGGTCACCCATCCTCAAATTGCTCTAGGCCAAGCACGCTTAACCTCAGTGTTCTTTTCAGATGATCTTCCAGAAAAGTAGTTGCAACTTGTTGATATGGGTATCCTATCAATCCTATTAAGCCATGCGCCAGGGTCTCACACATACACCCAAATATACCCATCTAGAATACCCAACATACACCTTTATGATCACCTTGTTACGGTGTGATGGTTGATGCAGTCAAAGCAGCCTCGAGCGGTAGTGGTTAAACATGATCTCAATTTTAAAGCAATAAGTTACTACGTTTTACTAGATATCATAATGTTGAACTTTGTGACTAGATCATATTGCAATACTAGGGTTGGGTGTGTGTCCATCACTTCATTCATCTAATGAAGTGACCTCGTTGTCAGTTGCTATGATAAAGTCCATGATTGGGAAACCTCGATCATTAGCTACCAAATGAACTAGTCTGGAGGATACTAGGGACTTGGTTAAGTTGTTTATATATACCACACGTGTATTAATGTTTCCACTTAATATAGTTACAAAACTATTATGAACTAGTGAGATATGATAATAAAAACATCTTTATTATTGGCCTCTAGGACATATCTCCTTTAGTCTCCAACTTGCACTAGATTCAGTAATCTACTTGTTATTTCACGCATTTTAACACCTATGGCATTATGGTGTTATCCTTACATGTTTCTTGTGTTAAAGCCAATCTCTAGAACTGATACTTTCAGCCGTGTGTGTATTTGCATGTCTATGTGTCACTATGCATTACTCATTCTCCAATGACATGACATTGTATAAATCAAGTCTTCTAGTGAGACTTCAATTCCTTAAACTAAAACTATGTTGACACTATTATGGTACAATAGATATTCACAGTATAGCCCACTTGGAATTGCACCTATTTTTTATTACAAAACTATTTTCCACAAAAACCCTCTATATGTTGTTGCTAGAGCAGCCATGTACTCAATCATTTTTTGTAGTACTCATCATAGTGTTACACCTTCGGAAATAGTCCAATTTCATCATGAAACTTACTTTCATTTCATTGTGCCACCTTATTTCTTAACACATAGCCAATTTAGATAAACTTCATTTGTATATGTGACAAAAACTTACATCAATGAAACACATTATGATGAACTACTTTGTCACATCTGCATACATCACATATTCTTGGTTCTTCCAAAGTGCACAAGAATATCATTACTATTGTCCAATGATCATCTTATGAATCGCTATGGTATATGCTCCTAACACTAAGAGCATAGGACTCATCTAGATATGTATATATTATGGCATTCATGATTAGTCAAATCATTCGCAAGGTTTCACTTACAAATTGTCAATACAGTTGATCTTGCTACCATGTGGCAAGAACTTTTCTAGTCAAATATTGACTAAGAAACTCACACAACTCCCACTCAAACATGCCATTATATTGAACCAATTCAATATTTCATCTATGTACCTCGACATAACTATATTAGCATTTCAATCTATCTATATAGACTTTGATGTCTAATATTCCAGTTCTACCTAAGTCTTTCATCAAAATCCAATTTTAATGAAATTGTTAATCCGTGTCTCACAAAAGATACATCATTTCCAATGTCTTTCACATAAAGACTTAGAAATATGTCTTAATGATCCCACTTACTTTCTTGTAAACACAAGTATCTTTATCATTTCTGATGAACTCAAACTCTTTAATAGTTTCATCTCATTGAAGATTCCAACTCCATAATGCTCATTTCAACCATTGATTGCATATATGTTAGCACCTTTTGAATTAACAAAACCCTTTGGATAGTGTTATGTATAATCCTAGGTAACCGTTTTATTAGAAAATGTTGTTTTGTTTATTCAACTATCATATCCACATATGTACTGGTTGCTGCAATAATCCATACATAATAAATATCACTGTGAAAGATAAAATCTTATCGCAGTCAATTCTTTGAACTTTGTCGTAAACATATTTCTGACATGTCGACCATTTCACGATGTAAACATCCATGTATGTTTCTTTATAGATCAACCAATGCCTTGAAAAACCGCATGCTTTCCTGAGGGTATGTCAAGTTCATAACTTGATTTTCATATATGGATACTATCACAAAATCTTATGGCCTCTAGCCATCTCACGGAGTAGGGATCATCATCGCTTGTTTATATGTAGTCGGTATATCATTGTCCAACAATGACACTTTGTCGTCAAATCTTGTTATTTGATTCTTACCCAATTTTCGTGGGAATGACTATAGTAGTCGCTACTGGGGGTAGCGATTGAGTTGAGGGAAAGGGAGAGTGAGCCATCTATGGTACGAGATTGAGGAGACAAGGGGTTTACCTAGGTTCAGCCCCCCATAGGGTAAAGAGCCTACTTCCTTCTAGATGTATTAATCTGAGTGAGATTACAAAGGGAGGTCGAGCTCGGTGATGAGGGAAGCGAGTCACCTCTATAGGGTGTATTAAAGTATGTTCCTATAGAGGGTACCCTAGGGAGGCTTATATGGTGCTACCTCGCTAGGGTTTACATGGATAATACCAAATCGGTTAAGGTTTTGGTGATCTTGACCTAATCTGGGTGGGCCTAACTACACTTATAGGCCTTTTGTATCCAGTCGCCAGGCCTCTTGGGTCACAGTGCTTCCAGTCGTCGTACCAGTGACCCCACTTGCCATGGGCCTGGTTAGTCAAATCCTCCTCCTGGGCATACCCTGATTAGTATATCCCCATCAGTAGTCCCTGACTACGTCAGGAATTGAGTGAAGGCTTCAAGTTGGTAATCGGAGTAGGCGAATCTGAGTGGACGCCCAGTTGAATTAGTGACGAACCCCTCCAATGAAGGGAGAAGTTGTAGGCTTGACTCCTGGAAGCTAGATTCCTCGTGAAGGGGAACTGGTGAATCCCCACGGCAAGCGAGGTTGAGCCGAAGCCGCGGATGGGGAATTTATTTCGTTCCCCAGTCACCTAGAGCAGGGGTTGGGATTCCCCACATCGATGTTCTTCCAGCATTTCTTTGCCTATTATCGGATCGAGCCCTCCGACTTGGGGCCACACATCATCGAGAAGCTCGTGATTTTTGTCATGTTCTATGAGAGCTACCTTGGGTGTAAGCACTATTTCCCTCTCTGGCTGGAATTATTTCATGGCGGTGTCAGCCACGAGGGAAAGGACGGGCCTATCTTGGTCGCGGGCTACGTCACCTTCCAAGTGAATCCCAACGCAAAGTTTCTGAAGCTAATTCTGCCAAAGAAAGTGGTGAACGAGTGGAAGAGATACTGGTTTTATGTCAAGGAATCTACTCCCACCTGCAAGGTGCGATCCCGACATACACCATAGAGTGGAGCAATCCGTGTAATCTTTCAACGGGGAAGCTCCCTAAGGACCAGGTTGTGGTCGTGGCAGAGATGTGTTCCCGCATAAAGGACCTAGAGAAGGAGATCAACCTCTACAACTATTGGCTCGGCAAGCGACCCGTTCCACTCACCACCCAAGCCCACTGAATGTACGAGTACACCGTGTAGACGTACCCGACGAATTCATCGCACAAAGTGTGTGCCATGGACGATCACGTCACAACCCTAAAGAAGACCACGAGCAAGAAGTTAGCAGATTTGTCGGAGGGACTTCGCCCGAACAGGACCGCAACGTGACCGGCCCCCACCGTAAGTTTCTCCAGTCATAGTCTCTTCCCTTGTTTAACTATCTGAGTCCAGGTATTAACTTGCATAATTTGTATCATGTTGTACACCTTCTGAATTTTGGAGCACATGCTCCCTCCACTCGACGAGGAGGTGCTAGAGGAGCGTTTGGAGGAAGACGAAGGAGACTCCTCCAAGAGTTAGAGAAGGAACCCGCCTCCATACCCCAAAAGCCTCGCGGCCAGAAGCACTGTGAACCAAAGGCCAGTCTCAGTCTTCAAGAGGTGTATGACATCAATTTGGATATTATCAATGATCAAAGGTCCAAACGAGTGCCAACTCCGACCAAACCTATCATGATGGAAAAGCTAACATCAAAACTAGAAACGACATCCAAGCCGGAGGAGGCGACATAGCCGGAGGTGGCAAAGGAGGCAATAGATCCAGAGGTAATGAAGGAGCTGGAGGCTCGAGCGAAACCGGAGGCATCGGTGAAGAAGCCAGAAGCGCCGCCCAAACCACGGCGTCAGGCGAGTCTCCTCAAGACGGGGTTGTCATGCTAGCTCGGCCCCGAAGTGTAGAAATCCGCACATATCAGCACGGGCCTACGAGTCATCCTAGTCTCCAAGTAAGCATACTAGGTTTATTGTGTTGTGTTTGTCCCGCGCTCCTCGGATTTTCTGAGTCGCTAACCATCTAGAGCTCATAGGAGCCAGCTGAAGAAGATCGAGCATGCTACCGTGGCTAAGATCCCTTCCAGTTGTGCCAAGGAAGGAGATGATGCCTCCAAGAAGAGGAAGGGTGAATCTGACGAGGCGCCTGATCTTGGTGCCAAGAACAAGGCCGATATCGACCAAGCAGGCAACGCGGCAGCGAAGGGTGACGCAGGAGACATTGTCGTGCGTGAAAATGGTGTTGTGTCATAGGAAGGCACTATGGTGTAGGAGGGCGCCTTGTCGCAGGAGGGTGGCACGGTGGCAGAGGACGTTACTTTGCTAAAGGATGCAGCAATGGCATCGCCCACTGTGGTGGACATGGTCGAAATGTTCCTACGGTTCCTTACAAAGGGATCCTCCGTGACTGCCCAGACTCAGTCATCGGTGGTGGTGGAGGTCATCGATGCAAGCATCAGACTGATGGCGCAAGGTGCCGGGGGAGTGACGTACCCGCTGCCATCCATGGGAGCGATCGAACTCCGTCATTCTCTTCGCCAAGCACTCCAGGTATGTCCAGTCCTCGAGGATCTAGTCGCTAAATAGTAGTGGCTGGAGACTTACTTTTTTGATTCCCTAGTCCCCGTGGGTCAGGTCGCTGAGTAGCAGCGAGTCGAGCCTTGAATATTTCGATTCCCTAGTCCTCGAGGGTTGGGTCGCTAAATAGCAGCGAGTCAAGTCTTGAATTTTGTGTTGATGTTGTTTGGCTACTTTTGACTTGAAGCACGAATCTAATGACCAATGGTTGGAGTTGGAGCGCCCTCAACGTGACTTGCAGGTTGGAACCCAGGCTATTAACTAGCTTCAAGCAGCTGCGGGTATGTAATTTTCTTTTTTTTCCTTGATGGATTGTGTTGTTTGATTCAACAGCGAGTTGATCTTCCTGCTTTGTTTACAGGAAATCATGCCTCCATGTTGGCAAATGCATGCAAGGGTTATTTACATGTTGTAGAGCTCGAGGCTGCGAGGGCGGCGGCAATCGCGGCGGAGGAGAAGGCAAGGCCGTGGTGGCAGAGGCGTAGAAGGAACACAAGGCCTCTGATTCCGTGATCACTGAAGTGTAAAAGTTCTCTGAGTTGGAGAAGTTTGTTGTTGAAAACTGGCGGCGGCTACTTGGTGAGTATCCTTGCCTCATTTTTTTATTTGAGGTGGGTCTAGTCCCCGAGCGGGTCAAGTCCCCGAGGGGTCATGCGTGCTGACGCCTTGCAGATTTCATAGGTCTGAAGGATCCGACGGTGCTTCAGTACGGGGCCAAGGACTGCATCAAGGCGGTCCTTGGGGCCGCCATGACATCGTCGATGTGTTTCCGGGACATTCTCCAAGACATTTCCCCCACCGAGGTGGTCCACAAGGGGTTCGCGAGGTGTGGAGGTAACTGGAGCAGGTGCCTACCGTCGTCGACTAGATGATGCGCTCTACGTTTTGTCATAGGGCGACTGCGGCATTGAGTCTTGGGCTCACGCACTTCCTAGATGATTTCGAGCTTGACGACATGACGAGTGGGTTCCCCTCCACGACCGGGCTTGTCTAGGTCACCGACGTGTTGATGCTAAACGCGAAGGCCGCCCCATATGTCGATTGCATGTTGGCGATGAGCGACCTCCTCCCCTATCAGGAGAGTCGGGTCCCACCATAGTCGAAGCACGAGGACATGCTGTCGGAGCGTTTGTTTCAATCAGCGGTCGCGAAGTCGCTGATGATGTTCCCAATATACCATTGGAAGCCTTTTTCAAGGACCAAGTGGATAGACAAGGCTTCTTCCTCGCAAGCGGCGTAGTAGTTTGTTACCCTGCAATATTTAATGGCTTATGTAATGGGCAGATGGTTGGCCAAGACTAATGCATTTTGTGTAAATATCCTATGAAGTAAAGTTGATTCCATGGTTTTCTATATTGTTAGTCGACTAGTATTGACCAGTGGAGTTGGTCGTCTTTGGTGTACGATGTCTTGTGTGACGTGGCCGAGGTCGTTTTGCGAGTCCCCGAGTGTATTTGCTTTTGCAATTGAGTTGCACGCGCATGGTTAGCAAGGACTTAGTAGTTTTTCAGTTGTTTGAGTATCTTGAGTCAACTCGCCTTGACCCGGGGGTCAGTCGTGTGGTGACTCCAAGGTCTACTCTGTACTTGGCATTTTCACAGGGCGCATGCGAGTTCGGTTGTCGAGTCCCCGAGTGTGTTACTTCGTCGTTGAAGTCATAGTCCCATGGTTGGCAAGAACATGTAACAATGTTTTGTTGTCAGTGAATCTCTCCTCTTGGTCCGGTAGGCCAGTCACATGGAGACTCCAGGGGTGGATCTCAATCTGGCGCTTTCTTAGACAAGCCAAGGTTTGTTTAGTGAGTGCTTGTCTATAGTACTTAGCCGTGCGAGTCGCCTTGCCCGAAGTTGAAGAGGACGGGTTGCTGTGGGAAGCACGACCAGTCATCTTGGCTCGTAAAGCCAGTCGAGCAAGGCGACTACGATGGTGGGTCTCGGTAGGAATTTTTCATGGACAACCCAAGGCTCGAGTGACCTCGATGCCCTTGGGTCGCACTACTTGGCCGTGGCGAGTCGCGCTTCCAAGGGTTGATGCTGGCGAGGGCTCGGTACATGGGAGCGAGTGCGTGTGAGCACAGGGATTTGGCGAGTTGACATAGTTATGGAGAGAGATGCATCTTTATTGATATTCAACACGGTGATTTACAAGTTTTAGTTCTATGTATAGAACTTCAGAGTAGGTTGACGTTCCACAAACATCGATGAGGTAGTTGGCATCGTTGCCCAGTACCCTGCCGATGAAGAATGGGCCTTCCCATGGAGGGGAGAGCTTCTGTATCCCCTTCTTTTCCAAGATGAGACACAAGATGAGGTCGCCTTCTTGGAAGGTGCGAGTCTGGACTCGGCGGCTATGGTAGCGATAGAGTCCTTCATGGTAGATTAACGTGCGAGAGAGAGCCAGGTCACGTGCTTCGTCGAGCAGGTCGATACTGTTTTGAAGGGAGCCTTCGTTCTCTTCCTCCGCATAGTTGATGACTCGAGGCGAGTCATGTTCGAGGTCAATTGGCATGACCGCTTCGGCACCGTATACCATGAAGAAGGGGGTGAACCCTGTTGACCTGTTGACGGAGGTGTGGATGCCCCAGAGCACTAAGGGGAGTTCGTCGACCTAGTAGCCTGGCATCCACTCGAGGAGGACTTGCATTCGCGGTTTGAGGCCATGGAGGATGCTTTGTTTGGTGTGTTCGGCCTAGCCATTTGACTCTGGGTGGGCGACTGAGTTATGGTCAAGTCATATCCCATGATATTCGCAGAACTCATCCACAGAGCCTTTGGCAAAGTTGGTCCCGTTGTCGGTGATGATGTTGTGTGGGTAGTCGTACCGGTAGTTTAGCTCGCGGAGGAACTTGGTGGTTGTTTCCTGTTGGACTTCTTGATTGGCTTCGCCTCGACCCACTTTGTGAATTTGTCGACTTCGAATAGAAGGTGGGTGTAGCCGGAGGTGGCGGTTTTGAAGTTTCTCACCATGTTGATGCCCCATACGGTCAATGGGGATTGTTGGTTTGCGGCCCGAAAGTTCCTAGGCGAGTGCATGGCGGTACCGAAGTTCCCTGTAATTGCCGCATTTCGTAAAGTTGGGCTACCAACTATTGAGAGGGGCCATTTCGAGCCAAACTCATCTCACCCCTGCCAAATTCAAACATTCTGTTAAACTACCCCGTGAAGTAGACGGTCGGGACCCACATGTTGGTCATCTGTCCATGACGCGAGCGCCAACGCGGCAACCTCTTAGGAAAATCGAGGAACTAAGTGGATTTAATGCACTGACCAATTTCACAAATCCATTCCCTCCTTTCCCCTAGCATTGGTGGCGTCGAAATCCACCCTCCAGGCAGAACGATCCCTTCGGACATTTAACTTCTAGCGCCAAGTTACTTCGCCTAGTCGCTGATCCCGAGCTCCAATGGCGCATGTCGTAGCCGCCGTTACGAGGCTCTAGCCCGCCTCCACCGCCGACGAGTTGAGCAGCTCGGAGGATGGCAGATCCTACTACCAAGGAAGAAGAAGTTCTGGCTACATGCGGGTGAGCCACCCTTCTCTCTGCTATTCGCACTAATTATAACTGCTAGCTGGCTACTGAACCTAAAATTGTTTGTTAGCCCAACGCTGACAAACATATTTTGTCCACAGTTTTCTGGCAAGTGGGATCTCCGCGGACCACCCTTACCTGGTTACCGTAGTCCTCTTCAGGTACGACTCTAAATCAGCAAGGGTGAAGGGCAAGTGGTATGGACACCATTGTATCACGATGGAAGAACCGCCTGCGTAGATCTGCACTATATCTGGTATGGTTGCTGCTCTGTGTAATCATGATGAAATATGGCCGAAGCAGACTACAAAGTTCAGCTTCATGGATGAACGTGGCATCATGGTTCCTCTAACGTGTGACAATCAGCTAATTGGGTTGATGAAAAGGTATGCTTCGGCTTGCATGTTTGAGCTGAACTGTGATGTACTGGATGTGGAAGCTGCTATAACTGGGAGTCGCCCTTCTATTCTTGGACAGGGTGGTTGCTCGAACCCAATTAGCTCCTGGTAAGCAAAAGTCTCTTGGGGTTCGCATGTTTGTGCTGAATTATAATTTTTGTTTTATTTACTCTGTAGATATTGGGCAGTTATGCAACAATCATGTTTCTTTGACAGGAAGCGCCGCAGGGTTAGAAACATGACTGTCAAGTCAGTCATTTTGCTGCCCGAAGAAGGTAAAAACAAGTGGAAAGATGATGATGGACACGATTCTGGTGCTGATTATCCTGGCGATGCAGAGTACGTGAAGCTAAGAAAATTGGCACCGAGGAAGAGGAAGAAGGTAGGAAATGAAGAAGTCAGTGGACGTGAAGGCTTGGCACCCAAGCTACCAAAGAAGGCTACTAGAAATGAAGATGCATAGTAATGTGTTCAACTTAAACCTATATATGTAATTCGGTTAAATTCTGGAACTCTATGTGTGGAACTTTGCTGGGTGAAACAATCTACCCACGTTCTCTGAGTAAAATGTACCGCGACTTAGGGTTTGGAAACGCCCGAGTCAGTAGTTGAATCCTAAATTGTGATTGTGTCACTACTATCTGAAAACACGCAGCACCAGTTCCACGATTGCTGAGGGGCAGGATGTCTCCAAATTCGATGGAATGTAAGTGGCACAAAAATAAATTATTTAAGCTGCTACACTCCATGAAGCGGCAACTTATTTCAGTTGTTGTACAACGACATGGCAACATAAATAGCAATGGCAATCGATAATGCCCAGATGAGGAGGAAAACGGTACCACTTTCCGGCCTAATCTTGAGCCCATCCATCTCACCGCCTCCCTGCTCCTGCATCCCCTGCATCTGGCGAAGCTCCTGGATCTCCAGTAACCGGGTGTACGTGCTTCCACTTTATAAATTGTGGTTATGCCATTTGCATGCGGCACAATCCACGTAGATTACGTTTAAAAAAACCACCAATATCAGAATACCAGCATGATCAGACAAAAGGAAGCAATGCAGGGTTAAGACAGATTAACGGGCGACCAATTGTTTTCCTCCCAGGACTCCGGGACCACTAGTTCAGACCGCTAGGTTAACAAGTACTACTATTACAACTTAAAAAGGCATGGAGCTCACGCTAAATAGAACTAGTTATCACACATCTCCTTGATCTTCCTAATCTTAGCCCGATGCGCATCTTCCCGCGAGAGCAAGGATCGAATCATTTGCTCCTTCCTTTTAGCATCTTCCTGCGAGAGCAAGGATCGAATCATTTGCTCCTTCCTTGCACAGCTTCAATTGTTTCTCTGCATTTTTCCTCATGCACATGTCAATACTCGTAGTTATGAACTGCAGGACTTTGACCTGGTGAAGATCATTCCTTGCTTGAGTTAGTTCTTGCTCTGCTTTAGCCTTCATGCCCAACGCCACGTCCCTCTCCTTATCGACTTTGCTAATCTTGTCTTGCACCCTCCTAAGATCTCGGTTAAGCTTGGTCATGTCATCTAGTTCCCATAGCTTCATCTCAACACTGTCAAGAAGTGAGCTGAATACGGATTCTTTCAACTCAACAGTCATTTCCCATAGTTTGTCCATCGTTTCCTGTATCGATTTGGGCCACTCTGGATCTACCCATTTGACAACACCACAACTTCCGCATTGCATCATTGCACGATGTCCTTGACACCGTAAAAACCTCCTGCCTGCATTTCGTCCTTCGAACGCTACAAATTTAGCGGGCATATAGCCATGTTTACATAGCAGAGGACTGTCTTTATCCGCTAAACCGTGATAGTCAGAGTCATACAGCATCTGGTTGGCCTAACACATCATACGCGCATGAGTAAACAGAGTAGATCTGGCTCAAAATAGATAACTGGCCACAGATGATAGAGATGGAGATGTGACGACTCACATCAAAATCACCGTCCATGTCGTCATGACGCGTTTCCTCACCATCTCCCCTTGAACCCATGGCGAGAGAGAGAGGGAGATGGGGGTGGCTGCCGGAGAGATAGCTGGAGGCGCCATCGGCTTGCAGCTACGGAAGGATGGGAGAGAAGTACGGAAAGTGGCTTCGAGGGGAAGGAAGAGAAGTACGGGGAGGAAGAGAAGTAATGGGGACGTGACACTGGCATATGGCCCACTGAACTCGTGAGTCGTGACACTCGCAAAAGGGGAGCGCCCGGTGTTGCCAGTTTGTCCAGAGCAAGCGGGCATCAAGCATGGCCAATCATGCCGTAGAACAGCCTACTCGCGGATTGCTCTCACGAAGACCATCCCAATCGTACAAACACAGTGATCGAAGTGTATGTAACAATCGTCATGCAGAACAGCTGTGTTAGGGCATGCCTTCTAGAAGACTCGGTCTAACGGCCACCATTGGGGGGCTAAGGTTAGGGCTCTCCTAAGGTTAGGATCCATATGTGGTTTATGAGAAGAACACACATGCAATGACACTGGTGATATGTGGTTTGTGAAAAGAACACACATGCAATGACTCTAACTTTGGATTATGAAAAGACCAGGCAATACAATTACTCTCGTGGATCCATGTGTGGTTTGTGAAAGAACAGACATTCACTGACTCTAGTTGTGGTTCATGAAAATAACACACATGCAATGACTCTAGTTGTGGTTTGTGAGAATAACACACATCCAATGACACTGGTGGATCCATATGTGGTTTGTGAGAAGAACACACATGCAATGACACTGGGTGCGGTTCATGAAAACAACACACATCCAATGACACTGGTGGATCCTTATGTGGTTTGTGAAAATAACACACATGCAATGACTCTAGATGTGGTTTGTGAGAAGAACACACATCCAATGACACTGGTGGATCCATATGTGGTTTGTCAGAAGAACACACGTGCAATGACAATGGGTGTGGTTCATGAAAAGAACACACATCCAAGGACACTGGTGGATCCTTATGTGGTTTGTGAAAAGAAAACACATGCAATGACTCTGGTGGATCCACATGTGGTTTCTGAAAAGAACACACATGCAATGACTCTAGATGTGGTTTGTGAGAAGAACACACATCCAATGACACTAGTGGATACATATGTTGTTTGTGACAAGAACACACATCCAATGACACTGGTGGATCCATATGTGGTTTGTCAGAAGAACACACGTTCAATGACACTGGGTGTGGTTCATGAAAAGAACACACATCCAAGGACACTGGTGGATCCTTATGTGGTTTGTGAAAAGAAGACACATGCAATGACTCTGGTGGATCCACATGTGGTTTCTGAAAAGAACACACATGCAATGACACTGGTGGATCAATGTGGTTTGTGAAAATAATAGACATGAAATGAACTCTGGTGGATCCATATGTGGTCTATGAGAAGAACACACATGCAATGACACTAGGTGTGGTTCATGAAAAGAACATACATCCAATGACACTGATAGATCCTTATGTGGTTTGAACACACATGCAATGACTCTAGATGTGGTTTGGGAAAAGAACACACATGCAATGACACTGGTGGATCCATATGTGCTTTGTGAGAAGAATACACATGCAATGACACTCCTGTGGTTCATGAAAACAACACACATCCAATGACACCGGTGGATCCTTATGTGGTTTGTGAAAATAACACACATGCAATGACTCTGGATGTGGTTTGTGAGCAGAACACACATCCAATGACACTGGTGGATCCATATGTTGTTTGTGAGAAGAACACACATCCAATGACACTGGTGGATCCATATGTGGTTTGTCAGAAGAACACACGTATAGTGACACTGGGTGTGGTTCATGAAAAGAACAAACATCCAAGGACACTGGTGGATCCTTATGTGGTTTGTGAAAAGAAAACACATGCAATGACTCTGGTGGATCCACATGTGGTTTCTGAAAAGAACACACATGCAATGACACTAGTGGATCAATGTGGTTTGTGAAAATAACAGACATGCAATGAACTCTGGTGGATCCATATGTGGTTTGTGAGAAGAACACACATGCAATGACACTAGGTGTGGTTCATGAAAAGAACACACATCCAATGACACTGATGGATCCTTATGTGGTTTGTGAAAAGAACACACATGCAATGACTCTAGATGTGGTTTGGGAAAAGAACACACATATCACACTTGGGGATCCATATGTGGTTTCTGAGAAGAACACCCATGCAATGACACTGGTGGATCCATATGTGGTTTGTGAGAAGAACACACATGTAATGACATTGGGTGTGGTTCATGAAAAGAACACACATCCAATGACACAGGTGGATCCTGATGCGGTCTGTAGAAACAACAGACATGCAATGACACTAGTTGTGGTTTGTGAAAGGAACAGACATGAAATCACACTTGTGGATCCATATGTGGTTTGTGAGAAGAACACACATCCCATGACTCTAGTTGTGGTTAATGAAAAGAACACACATGCAATGATTCTAGTGGATCCATGTGGTTCATGAAAAGAACACACATGCAATGACTCTAGCTATGGTTCATGAAAAGAACACACATGCAATGACTCTAGCTATGGTTCATGAAAAGAACACACATGCAATGACTCTAGCTATGGTTCATGAAAAGAACACACATGCAATGAACTCTGGTGGATCCATATGTGGTTTGTGAAAAGAACACACATGCAATGAACTATGGTGGATCCATATGTGGTTTGTGAAAAGAACACACATGCAATGAACTCTGGTGGATCCATATGTGGTTTGTGAAAAGAACAGATCCAAATGTGGTTTGTGAAAAGAATAGACATGCAATGAACTTTGGTAGATCCATATGTGGTTTGTGAAAAGAACACACATCCAGTGACTCTAGTGGATCCATATGTGGTTTATAAAAAAAAACACATCCAGCGACTCTGGCTGTGGTTTATTAAAAGAACACACATGCAATGACACTACGGGATCCTTATATGGTTTATGAGAAGAACACACATGCAATGACACTGGTGGATCCATATGTGGTTTGTGAAAATAACAGACATGCAATGAACTCTGGTGGATCCATATGTGGTTTGTGAGAAGAACACACATGCAATCACACTGGTGGATCCATATGTGGTTTGTGAAAAGAACACACATCCAATGAACTCTGGTGGATCCATATGTGGTTTGTGAGAAGAACACACATGCAATGACTCTAGCTCTGGTTTATGAAAAGAACACACATGCAATCACACTGTTGCATCCATATGTGGTTTGTGGGAAGAACACACATCCAATAACACTAGTGGATCCATGTGTGGTTTGTGAGAAGAACACATATGCAAAACACACATGCAATTACACTAGTGATCCATATGTGGTCTATGGAAAGAACAGACATGCAATGACACTAGTTGTGGTTAATGAAAAGAATAGGCATTCAATCACACTGGTGGATCCAAATGTGGTTTATGAGAAGAACACACATGCAATGACTCTGATGGATCCATATGTGGTTTGTGAAAAGAACACACATGCAATGACTCTGGTTGTGGTTGATGAAAAGAACACACATGCAATGACTCTGGTGGATCCATGTGGTTTGTGAAAAGAACACACATGCAATGACTCAAGCTATGGTTAATGAAAAGAACACACATGCAATGACACTAGTGGATCCATATGTGGTTTGTGAAAAGAACAGACATGCAACGAAATCTAGTGGATCCATATGTGGTTTGTGAGAAGAACACACATGCAATGACACTAGTTGTGGTTCATGAAAAAAGAACACACATCCAATGACACTGGTGTATCCTTATGTGGTTTGTGAAAATAACACACATGCAATGACTCTAGTTGTGGTTTGTGAAAAGAACACACATGCAATCACACTGGTGGATCCATATGTGGTTTGTGAGAAGAACACACATCCAATGACACTAGTGGATCCATGTATGGTTTATGAGAAGAACACACATGCAAAAAACATGCAATGATACTTGTGGTTCCATATGTGGTCTGTTGAAAGAACAAACATGCAATGACACTAGCTGTGGTTAATGAAAAGAACACACATGCAATGACTCTGATGGATCCATATGTGGTTTGTGAAAAGAACACACATGCAATGACTCTAGTTGTGGTTAATGAAAAGAACACACATGCAATGACTCTGGTGGATCCATGTGGCTTGTGAAAAGAATAGACATGCAATGACTCTAGCTATGGTTAATGAAAAGAACACACATGCAATGACACTGGTGGATCCATATGTGTTTTGTGAAAAGAACAGACATGCAATGAACTCTGGTGGATCCATATGTGGTTTTTGAGAAGAACACACATGCAATGACACTGGTAGATCAATATGTGGTTTGTGAAAAGAACACACATGCAATGACACTGGTGGATCCATATATGGTTTGTGAGAAGAACACACATGCAATGACACTGCGTGTGGTTCATGAAAACACACATCCAATGACACCGGTGGATCCGTATGTGGTCTGTGGAAAGAACAAACATGCAATGACACTAGCTGTGATTTGTGAAAAGAACATACATGCAATCACACTTGTGGATCCATATGTGGTTTGTGAGAAGAACACACATCCAATGACTCTAGTTGTGGTTAATGCAAAGAACACATATGCAATGATTCTGGTGGATCCATGTGGGTCATGAAAAGAACACACATGCAATGAGTCTAGCTATGGTTCATGAAAAGAACACACATCCAATGAAATTGGTGGATCCTTATGTGGTTTGTGAAAATAACACACATGCAATGACTCTGGTGGATCCACATGTGGTTTGTGAAAAGAACACACATGCAATAATACTGGTGGATCCAAATGTGGTTTGTGGAAAGAACAGACATGCAATGAACTCTAGATGTGGTTTGTGAAAAGAACACACATGCAATCACACTAGTGGATCCATATGTGGTTTGGGTGAAGAAGACACATGCAATCACACTGGTGGATCCATATGTGGTACGCGAGAAGAACACACATGCAATGACACTGGGTGTGGTTCATAAAAGAACAAGCATCCAATGACACTGGTGGATCCTTATGTGGTTTGTGTAAAGAACACACATGCAATGACTCTAGATGTTGTTTGTGAGAAGAACACACATGCAATGACACTGGGTTGGTTCATGAAAAGAACACACATCCAATGAACTTTGGTGTTTCCATATGTGGTTTGTGAGAAGAACACACATGCAATGATTCTAGCTGTGGTTTGTGAAAAGAACACACATGCAATCACACTGGTGGATCCATATGTGGTTTGTGAGAAGAACACACATGCAAAACACACATGCAATGACACTGGTGGATCCATATGTGGTCTGTGGAAAGAACAGACATGCAGTGACACTAGTTTTGGTTAATGAAAAGAACAAACATGCAATGACTCTGATGGATCCATATGTGGTTTGTGAAAAGAACACACATGCAATGACTCTAGTTGTGGTTAATGAAAACAAAACACATGCAATGACTCTAGTGGATCCATGTGGTTTGCTAAAAGAACACACATGCAATGACTCTAGCTATGGTTAATGAAAAGAACACACATGCAATGACACTGGTGGATCCATATGTGGTTTGTGAAAAGAACAGACATGCAATGAACTCTGATGGATCCATATGTGGTTTGTGATAAGAACACGCATGCAATGACACTGGTTGTGGTTCAAAAAAAGAACACACATCAAATGACCCTGGTGGATCCTTATGTGGTTTCTCAAAAGAACACACATGCAATGACTCTGGTGGATCCACATGTGGTTTGTGAAAAGAACACGCATCCAATAACACTGGTGGGTCAATGTGGTTTGTGAGAAGAACACACATGCAATGACACTGGGTGTGGTTCATGAAAAGAACACACATCCAATGACACTGGTGGATCCTTATGTGGTTTGTGAAAAGAACACACAAGCAATGACTCTAGATGTGGTTTGTGAAAAGAACACACATGCAATCACACTGGTGGATCCATATGTGGTTCGTCAGAATAACACACATCCAATAACACTAGTGGATCCATATGTGGGTTGTGAGAAGAACACACATGCAATGACACTGGGTGTGGTTCATGAAAAGAACACACATCCAATGACACTGGCGGATCCTTATCTATTTTCTGAAAAGAACACACATGCAGTGTTTATAGATGTGGTTTGTGAAAAGAACACACATGCAATGACCTTGGTGGATCAATATGTGGTTTGTGAAAAGAACACACATGCAATGACACTGGTGGATCCATATGTGGTTTGTGAGAATAACACACATGCAATGACACTGGGTATAGTTCATGAAAAGAACATACATCCAATGACACTGGTGGATCCTTATGTGGTATGTGGAAAGAACAGACATGCAATGACACTAGCTGTGGTTTGTGAAAAGAACAGACATGCAATCACACTGGTGGATCCATATGTGGTTTGTGAGAAGAACACACATCCAATGACACTAGTTGTGGTTAATGAAAAGAACACACATGCAATGATTCTGGTGGATCCATGTGGTTCATGAAAAGAACACACATGCAATGACTCTAGCTATGGTTAATGAAAAGAACACACATCCAATGACAATAGTGGATCCTTATGTGGTTTGTGAGTAGAACACACTTGCAGTGACTCTGGTGGATCCACATGTGGTTTGTGAGAAGAACACACATTCAATGACACTGCTGGATCCATATGTGGCTTGTGAAAAGAACAGACATGCAATGAACTCTGGTGGATCCATATGTGGTTTATGAGAAGAACACACATGCAATGACACTGATGATATGTGGTTTGTGAAAAGAACACACATGCAATGACTCTAACTGTGGATTATGAAAAGAACAGGCAATACAATTTCTCTCGTGGATCCATGTGTTGTTTGTGAAAGAACAGACATTCACTGCTCTAGTTGTGGTTCATGAAAAGAACACACATGCAATGACTCTAGCTGTGGTTTGTGAGAAGAGCACACATGCAATCACACTGGTGGATCCATATGTGGTTTGTGAAAAGAACAAACATCCAATGAACTCTGGTGGATCCATATGTGGTTTGTGAGAAGAAGACACGTGCAATGTCTCTAGCTGTGGTTTGTGAAAAGAACACACATGCAATCACACTTGTGGATCCATATGTGGTTTGTGAGAAGAACACACATCCAATGGCACTGGTGGATCCATGTGTGGTTTGTGAGAAGAACACATATGCAAAACATACATGCAATGACACTGGTGGATCCATATCTGGTCTGTGGAAAAAACAGACAGGAAATGACACTAGCTATGGTTAATGAAAAGAACATACATTCAATCACACAGGTGGATCCATATGTGGTTTTTGAGAAGAACACACATGCAATGACTCTGATGGAGCCATATGTGGTTTGTGAAAAGAACACACATGCAATGACTCTAGTTGTGGTTAATGAAAACAAAACACATGCAATGACTCTGGTGGATCCATGTGGTTTGTTAAAAGAACACACATGCAATGACTCTAGCTATGGTTAATGAAAAGAACACACATGCAATGACACTGGTGGATCCATATGTGGTTTGTGAAAAGAACAGACATGCAATGAACTCTGGTGGATCCATATGTGGTTTGTGAGAAGAACACGCATGCAATGACACTGGTTGTGGTTCAAAAAAAGAACACACATCAAATGACCCTGGTGGATCCTTATGTGGTTTGTCAAAAGAACACACATGCAATGACTCTGGTGGATTCACATGTGGTTTGTGAAAACAACACGCATCCAATAACACTGGTGGGTCAATGTGGTTTGTGAGAAGAACAGACATGCAATGACACTGGTGTGGTTCATGAAAAGAACACACATCCAATGACACTGTTGGATCCTTATGTGGTTTGTGAAAAGAACACACATGCAATGACTCTAGATCTGGTTTGTGAAAAGAACACACATGCAATCACACTGGTGGATCCATATGTGGTTCGTCAGAATAACACACACCCAATAATACTGGTGGATCCATATGTGGGTTGTGAGGAGAACACACATGCAATGACACTGGGTGTGGTTCATGAAAAGAACACACATCCAATGACACTAGCGGATCCTTATCTGTTTTCTGAAAAGAACACACATGTAGTGTTTATAGATGTGGTTTGTGAAAAGAACACACATGCAATGACCTTGGTGGATCAATATGTGGTTTGTGAAAAGAACACACATGCAATGACACTGGTGGATCCATATGTGGTTTGTGAGAATAACACACATGCAATGACACTGGGTATAGTTCATGAAAAGAACATACATCCAATGACACTGGTGGATCCTTATGTGGTATGTGGAAAGAACAGACATGCAATGACACTAGCTGTGGTTTGTGAAAAGAACAGACATGCAATCACACTGGTGGATCCATATGTGGTTTGTGAGAAGAACACACATCCAATGACACTAGTTGTGGTTAATGAAAAGAACACACATGCAATGATTCTGGTGGATCCATGTGGTTCATGAAAAGAACACACATGCAATGACTCTAGCTATGGTTAATGAAAAGAACACACATCCAATGACACTAGTGGATCCTTATGTGGTTTGTGAGTAGAACACACTTGCAGTGACTCTGGTGGATCCACATGTGGTTTGTGAGAAGAACACACATTCAATGACACTGCTGGATCCATATGTGGCTTGTGAAAAGAACAGACATGCAATGAACTCTGGTGGATCCATATGTGGTTTATGAGAAGAACACACATGCAATGACACTGATGATATGTGGTTTGTGAAAAGAACACACATGCAATGACTCTAACTGTGGATTATGAAAAGAACAGGCAATACAATTTCTCTCGTGGATCCATGTGTTGTTTGTGAAAGAACAGACATTCACTGCTCTAGTTGTGGTTCATGAAAAGAACACACATGCAATGACTCTAGCTGTGGTTTGTGAGAAGAGCACACATGCAATCACACTGGTGGATCCATATGTGGTTTGTGAAAAGAACAAACATCCAATGAACTCTGGTGGATCCATATGTGGTTTGTGAGAAGAAGACACGTGCAATGTCTCTAGCTGTGGTTTGTGAAAAGAACACACATGCAATCACACTTGTGGATCCATATGTGGTTTGTGAGAAGAACACACATCCAATGGCACTGGTGGATCCATGTGTGGTTTGTGAGAAGAACACATATGCAAAACATACATGCAATGACACTGGTGGATCCATATCTGGTCTGTGGAAAAAACAGACAGGAAATGACACTAGCTATGGTTAATGAAAAGAACATACATTCAATCACACAGGTGGATCCATATGTGGTTTTTGAGAAGAATACACATGCAATGACTCTGATGGAGCCATATGTGGTTTGTGAAAAGAACACACATGCAATGACTCTAGTTGTGGTTAATGAAAACAAAACACATGCAATGACTCTGGTGGATCCATGTGGTTTGTTAAAAGAACACACATGCAATGACTCTAGCTATGGTTAATGAAAAGAACACACATGCAATGACACTGGTGGATCCATATGTGGTTTGTGAAAAGAATAGACATGCAATGAACTCTGGTGGATCCATATGTGGTTTGTGAGAAGAACACGCATGCAATGACACTGGTTGTGGTTCAAAAAAAGAACACACATCAAATGACCCTGGTGGATCCTTATGTGGTTTGTCAAAAGAACACACATGCAATGACTCTGGTGGATCCACATGTGGTTTGTGAAAAGAACACGCATCCAATAACACTGGTGGGTCAATGTGGTTTGTGAGAAGAACACACATGCAATGACACTGGGTGTGGTTCATGAAAAGAACACACATCCAATGACACTGGTGGATCCTTATGTGGTTTGTGAAAAGAACACACATGCAATGACTCTAACTGTGGATTATGAAAAGAACAGGCAATACAATTTCTCTCGTGGATCCATGTGTTGTTTGTGAAAGAACAGACATTCACTGCTCTAGTTGTGGTTCATGAAAAGAACACACATGCAATGACTCTAGCTGTGGTTTGTGAGAAGAGCACACATGCAATCACACTGGTGGATCCATATGTGGTTTGTGAAAAGAACAAACATCCAATGAACTCTGGTGGATCCATATGTGGTTTGTGAGAAGAAGACACGTGCAATGTCTCTAGCTGTGGTTTGTGAAAAGAACACACATGCAATCACACTTGTGGATCCATATGTGGTTTGTGAGAAGAACACACATCCAATGGCACTGGTGGATCCATGTGTGGTTTGTGAGAAGAACACATATGCAAAACATACATGCAATGACACTGGTGGATCCATATCTGGTCTGTGGAAAAAACAGACAGGAAATGACACTAGCTATGGTTAATGAAAAGAACATACATTCAATCACACAGGTGGATCCATATGTGGTTTTTGAGAAGAATACACATGCAATGACTCTGATGGAGCCATATGTGGTTTGTGAAAAGAACACACATGCAATGACTCTAGTTGTGGTTAATGAAAACAAAACACATGCAATGACTCTGGTGGATCCATGTGGTTTGTTAAAAGAACACACATGCAATGACTCTAGCTATGGTTAATGAAAAGAACACACATGCAATGACACTGGTGGATCCATATGTGGTTTGTGAAAAGAATAGACATGCAATGAACTCTGGTGGATCCATATGTGGTTTGTGAGAAGAACACGCATGCAATGACACTGGTTGTGGTTCAAAAAAAGAACACACATCAAATGACCCTGGTGGATCCTTATGTGGTTTGTCAAAAGAACACACATGCAATGACTCTGGTGGATCCACATGTGGTTTGTGAAAAGAACACGCATCCAATAACACTGGTGGGTCAATGTGGTTTGTGAGAAGAACACACATGCAATGACACTGGGTGTGGTTCATGAAAAGAACACACATCCAATGACACTGGTGGATCCTTATGTGGTTTGTGAAAAGAACACACAAGCAATGACTCTAGATGTGGTTTGTGAAAAGAACACACATGCAATCACACTGGTGGATCCATATGTGGTTCGTCAGAATAACACACATCCAATAACACTAGTGGATCCATATGTGGGTTGTGAGAAGAACACACATGCAATGACACTGGGTGTGGTTCATGAAAAGAACACACATCCAATGACACTGGCGGATCCTTATCTATTTTCTGAAAAGAACACACATGTAGTGTTTATAGATGTGGTTTGTGAAAAGAACACACATGCCATGTCCCTGGTGGATCAATATGTGGTTTGTGAAAAGAACACACATGCAATGACACTGGTGGATCCATATGTGGTTTGTGAGAATAACACACATGCAATGACACTGGGTATAGTTCATGAAAAGAACATACATCCAATGACACTGGTGGATCCTTATGTGGTATGTGGAAAGAACAGACATGCAATGACACTAGCTGTGGTTTGTGAAAAGAACAGACATGCAATCACACTGGTGGATCCATATGTGGTTTGTGAGAAGAACACACATCCAATGACACTAGTTGTGGTTAATGAAAAGAACACACATGCAATGATTCTGGTGGATCCATGTGGTTCATGAAAAGAACACACATGCAATGACTCTAGCTATGGTTAATGAAAAGAACACACATCCAATGACAATAGTGGATCCTTATGTGGTTTGTGAGTAGAACACACTTGCAGTGACTCTGGTGGATCCACATGTGGTTTGTGATAAGAACACACATTCAATGACACTGCTGGATCCATATGTAGTTTGTGAAAAGAACAGACATGCAATGAACTCTGGTGGATCCATATGTGGTTTATGAGAAGAACACACATGCAATGACACTGATGATATGCGGTTTGTGAAAAGAACGCACATGCAATGACTCTAACTGTGGATTATGAAAAGAAAACACATGCAATGACTCTGGTGGATCCATGTGGTTTGTGAAAAGAACACACATGCAATGACTCTAGCTATGGTTAATGAAAAGAACACACATGCAATGACACTGGTGGATCCATATGTGGTTTGTGAAAAGAACAGACATGCAATGAACTCTGGTGGATCCATATGTGGTTTGTGAGAAGAACACACATGCAATGACACTGGTTGTGGTTCAAAAAAAGAACACACATCAAATGACCCTGGTGGATCCTTATGTGGTTTGTCAAAATAACACACATGCAATCACTCTGGTGGATCCACATGTGGTTAGTGAAAAGAACACGCATGCAATAACACTTGTGGGTTAATGTGGTTTCTGAGAAGAACACACATGCAATGGCACTGGGTGTGGTTCATGAAAAGAACACACATCCAATGACACTGGTGGATCCCTATGTGGTTTGTGAAAGAACACACATGCAATGACTCTAGATGTGGTTTGTGAAAAGAACACACATGCAATCACACTGGTGGATCCATATGTGGTTCGTCAGAATAACACACATCCAATAACACTAGTGGATCCATATGTGGGTTGTGAGAAGAACACACATGCAATGACACTGGGTGGTTCATGAAAAGAACACACATCCAATGACACTGGCGGATCCTTATCTGTTTTCTGAAAAGAACACACATGCAGTGTTTATAGATGTGGTTTGTGAAAAGAACACACATGAAATGACCTTGGTGGATCAATATGTGGTTTGTGAAAAGAACACACATGCAATGACCTTGGTGGATCAATATGTGGTTTGTGAAAAGAACACACATGCAATGACACTGGTGGATCCATATGTGGTTTGTGAGAAGAACACACATGCAATGACACTGGGTATAGTTCATGAAAAGAACATACATCCAATGACACTGGTGGATCCTTATGTGGTATGTGGAAAGAACAGACATGCAATGACACTAGCTGTGGTTTGTGAAAATAACAGACATGCAATCACACTAGTAGATCCATATGTGGTTTGTGAGAAGAACACACATCCAATGACACTAGTTGTGGTTAATGAAAAGAACACACATGCAATGATTCTGGTGGATCCATGTGGTTCATGAAAAGAACACACATGCAATGGCTCTAGCTATGGTTCATGAAAAGAACACACATCCAATGACACTAGTGGATCCTTATGTGGTTTGTGAGTAGAACACACTTGCAGTGACTCTGGTGGATCCACATGTGGTTTGTGAGAAGAACACACATTCAATGACACTGCTGGATCCATATGTGGCTTGTGAAAAGAACAGACATGCAATGAACTCTGGTGGATCCATATGTGGTTTATGAGAAGAACACACATGCAATGACACTGATGATATGTGGTTTGTGAAAAGAACACACATGCAATGACTCTAACTGTGGATTATGAAAAGAACAGGCAATACAATTTCTCTCGTGGAACCATGTGTTGTTTGTGAAAGAACAGACATTCACTGCTCTAGTTGTGGTTCATGAAAAGAACACACATGCAATGACTCTAGCTGTGGTTTGTGAGAAGAGCACACATGCGATCACACTGGTGGATCCATATGTGGTTTGTGAAAAGAACAAACATGCAATGAACTCTGGTGGATCCATATGTGGTTTGTGAGAAGAACACACGTGCAATGTCTCTAGTTGTGGTTTGTGAAAAGAACACACATGCAATCACACTGGTGGATCCATATGTGGTTTGTGAGAAGAACACACATCCAATGGCACTGGTGGATCCATGTGTGGTTTGTGAGAAGAACACATATGCAAAACATACATGCAATGACACTGGTGGATCCATATCTGGTCTGTGGAAAGAACAGACAGGAAATGACACTAGCTGTGGTTAATGAAAAGAACATACATTCAATCACACAGGTGGATCCATATGTGGTTTGTGAGAAGAACACACATGCAATGACTCTGATGGAGCCATATGTGGTTTCTGAAAAGATCACACATGAATGACTCTGGTTGTGGTTAATGAAAAGAACACACATGCAATGACTCTGGTGGATCCATGTGGTTTGTGAAAAGAACACACATGCAATGACTCTAGCTATGGTTAATGAAGAGAACACACATGCAATGACACTGGTGGCTCCATATGTGGTTTGTGAAAAGAATAGACATGCAATGAACTCTGGTGGATCCATATGTGGTTCGTGAGAAGAACACACATGGAATGACACTGGGTGTGGTTCATGAAAACACACATCCAATGACACTGGTGGATCCTTATGTGGTATGTGGAATGAACAGACATGCAATGACACTAGCTGTGGTTTGTGAAAAGAACACACATGCAATCACACTGGTGGATCCATATGTGGTTTGTGAGAAGAACACACATCCAAAACACACATGCAATGACACTGGTTGATCCATATATGGTCTGTGGAAAGAACAGACATGCAATGACACTACCTATGGTTAATGAAAAGAACGGACATGCAATGACTCTGATGGATCCATATGTGGTTTGTGAAAAGAACACACATGCAATGAATCTAGTTGTGGTTAATGAAAAGAACACACCTGCAATGACTCTGGTGGATCCATGTGGTTTATGAAAAGAATAGACATCCAATGACTCTAGCCATGGTTAATGAAAAGAACACACATGCAATGACACTGGTGGATCTATATGTGGTTTGTGAAAAGAAAAGACATGCAATGAACTTTGGTGGATCCATATGTGGTTTGTGAGAAGAACACACATGCAATAACAATGGTGGATCAATACGTGGTTTGTGAGAAGAACACACATGCAATGACACTGGGTATAGTTCATGAAAAGAACACACATCCAATGACACTGGTGGATCCTTATTTGTTTTGTGAAAAGAACACACATGCAATGACTCTAGATGTGGTTTGTGAAAAGAACACACATGCAATCACATTGGTGGATCCATATGTGGTTCGCCAGAATAACACACATCTAATGACTCTAGTTTTGGTTAATGAAAAGAACACACATGCAATGATTCTGGTGGATCCATGTGGTTCATGAAATGAACAGACATGCAATGACTCTAGCTATGGTTCATGAAAAGAACACACATCCAATGAAACTGGTGGATCCTTATGGGGTTTGTTAAAATTACACACATGCAATGACTCTGGTCGATCCATATGTGGTCTGTGGAAAGAACAGACATGCAGTGACACTAGTTATGGTTAATGAAAAGAACAAACATGCAATGACTCTGATGGATCCATATGTGGTTTGTGAAAAGAACACACATGCAATGACTCTAGTTGTGGTTAATGAAAATAAAACACATGCAATGACTCTGGTGGATCCATGTGGTTTGTGAAAAGAACACACATGCAATGACTCTAGCTATGGTTAATGAAAAGAACGCACATGAAATGACACTGGTGGATCAATATGTGGTTTGTGAAAAGAACAGACATGCAATGAACTCTGGTGGATCCATATGTGGCTTGTGAGAAGAACACACATGCAATGACACTGGTTGTGGTTCAAAAAAAGAACACACATCAAATGACACTAGTGGATCCTTATGTGGTTTTTCAAAAGAACACACATGCAATGACTCTGGTGGATCCACATGTGGTTTGTGAAAAGAACACGCATGCAATAACACTTGTGGGTCAATGTGGTTTGTGAGAAGAACACACATTCAATGACATTGGGTGTGGTTCATGAAAAGAACACACATCCAATGACACTGGTGATCCTTATGTGGTTTGTGAAAAGAACACACATGCAATGACTCTAGATGTGGTTTGTGAAAAGAACACACATGCAATCACACTGGTGGATCCATATGTGGTTCGTCAGAATAACACACACCCAATAATACTGGTGGATCCATATGTGGGTTGTGAGGAAAACACACATGCAATGACACTGGGTGTGGTTCATGAAAAGACACACATCCAATGACACTAGCGGATCCTTATCTGTTTTCTGAAAAGAACACACGTGCAATGACTATAGATGTGGTTTGTGAAAAGAGCACACATGCAATGTCCCTGGTGGATCAATATGTGGTTTGTGAAAAGAACACACATGCAATGACACTAAGTATAGTTAATGAAAAGAACACACATCCAATGACATTGGTGGATCCTTATGTGGTCTGTGGAAAGAATAGACATGCAATGACACTAGCTATGGTTTGTGAAAAGAACAGACATGCAATCACACTGGTGGATCCATATGTGGTTTGTGAGAAGAACACACATCCAATGACACTAGTTGTGGTTAATGAAAAGAACACACATGCAATGATTCTGGTGGATCCATGTGGTTCATGAAAAGAACACACATGCAATGACTCTAGCTATGGTTCATGAAAAGAACACACATCCAATGACACTGGTGGATCCTTATGTGGTTTGTGAAAAGAACACACTTGCAATGACTCTGGTGGATCCACATGTGGTTTGTGAGAAGAACACACATGCAATGACACTGGTGGATCCATATGTGGTTTGTGAAAAGAACAAACATGCAATGAACTCTGGTGGATCCATATGTGGTTTATGAGAAGAACACACATGCAATGACACTGATGGTATGTGCTTTGTGAAAAGAACACACATGCAATGACTCTAACTATGGATTATGAAAAGAACAAGCAATACAATTACTCTCATGGATCCATGTGTGGTTTGTGAAAGAACAGACATTCACTGCTCTAGTTGTGGTTCATGAAAAGAACACACATGCATTGACTCTAGCTATGGTTTGTGAGAAGAGCACACATGCAATCACACTGGTCGATCCATATGTCGTTTGTGAAAAGAACAAACATGCAATTAAATCTGGTGGATCCATATGTGGTTTGTGAGAAGAACACACGTGCAATGTCTCTAGCTATGGTTTGTGAAAAGAACACACATGCAATCACACTGGTGGATCCATATGTGGTTTGTGAGAAGAACACACATCCAATGGCACTAATGGATACATGTGTGGTTTGTGAGAAGAACACATATGCAAAACATACATGCAATGACACTAGTGGATCCATATGTGGTCTGTGGAAAGAACAGACATGCAATGACACTAGCTGTGGTTAATGAAAAGAACAGACATTCAATCACACAGGTGGATCCATATGTGGTTTGTGAGAAGAACACACATGCAATGACTCTGATGGAGGCATATGTGGTTTGTGAAAAGAACACACATGAATGACTCTGGTTGTGGTTTATGAAAAGAACACACATGCAATGACTCTGGTGGATCCATGTGGTTTGTGAAAAGAACACACATGCAATGACTCTAGCTATGGTTAATGAAGAGAACACACATGCAATGACACTGGTGGCTCCATATGTGGTTTGTGAAAAGAACAGACATGCCATGAACTCTGGTGGATCCATATGTGGTTCGTGAGAAGAACACACATGGAATGACACTGGGTGTGGTTCATGAAAACACACATCCAATGACAGTGGTGGATCCTTATGTGCTATGTGGAAAGAACAGACATGCAATGACACTAGCTATGGTTTGTAAAAAGAACACACATGCAATCACACTAGTGGATCCATATGTGGTTTGTGAGAAGAACACACATCTAAAACACACATGCAATGAGACTGGATGATCCATATATGGTCTATGGAAAGAACATACATGCAATGACACTAGCTATGGTTAATGAAAAGAACGGACATGCAATGACTCTGATGGATCCATATGTGGTTTGTGAAAAGAACACACATGCAATGAATCTAGTTGTGGTTAATGAAAAGAACACACATGCACTGACTCTGGTGGATCCATGTGGTTTTTGAAAAGAATAGACATGCAATGACTCTAGCCATGGTTAATGAAAAGAACACACATGCAATGACACTGGTGGATCTATATGTGGTTTGTGAAAAGAAAATACATGCGATGAACTCTGGTGGATCCATATGAGGGTTGTGAGAATAACACACATGCAATAACAATGGTGGATCAATACGTGGTTTGTGAGAAGAACACACATGCAATGACACTGGGTGTGGTTCATGAAAACACACATCCAATGACACTAGTGGATCCCTATGTGGTCTGTGGAAAGAATAGACATGCAATGACACTAGCTGTGGTTTGTGAAAATAACATACATGCAATCACACTGGTGGATCCATATGTGGTTTGCGAGAAGAACACACATCCAATGGCTCTAGTTGTGGTTACTGAAAAGAACACACATGCAATGATTCTGGTGGATCCATGTGGTTCATGAAAAGAACACACATGCAATGACTCTAGCTATGGTTCATGAAAAGAACACACATCCAATGAAACTGGTGGATCCTTATGTGGTTTGTGAACATTACACACATGCAATGACTCTGGTGGATCCACATGTGGTTTGTGAAAATAACACACATGCAATGACACTAGTGGATCCATATGTGGTTTGTGAAAAGAATAGACATGCAATGAACTCTGGTGGATCGATATGTGGTTTGTGAGAAGAACACACATGCAATGACACTGTTGTGGTTCATGAAAACAAAACACATCCAATGACACTCGTGGATCCTTATGTGGTTTGTGAAACAAACACACATGCAATGACTCTAGATGTGGTTTGTGAAAAGAACACACATGCAATCACACTAGTGGATCCATATGTGGTTTGTGAGAAGAACACACATCCAATGACTCTAGTTGTGGTTAATGAAAAGAACACACATGCAATGATTCTGGTGGATCCATATGTGGTTTGTGAGAAGAACACACATGCAATGACACTGAGTATAGTTAATGAAAAGAACACACATCTAATGACACTGGTGGATCCTTATGTGGTTTGTGGAAAGAACAGACATGCAATGACACTAGCTGTGGTTTGTGAAAAGAACAGACATGCAATAACACTGGTGGATCCATATGTGGTTTGTGAGAAGAACACACATCCAATGACACTAGTTGTGGTTAATGAAAAGAACACACATGCAATGATTCTGGTGGATCCATGTGGTTCATGAAAAGAACACACATGCAATGACTCTAGCTATGGTTCATGAAAAGAACACACATCCAGTGACACTGGTGGATCCTTATGTGGTTTGTGAAAAGAACACACTAGCAATGACTCTGGTGGATCCACATGTGGTTTGTGAGAAGAACACACATGCAATGACACTGGTGGATCCATATGTGGTTTGTGAAAAGAACAGACATGCAATGAACTCTGGTGGATCCATATGTGGTTTATGAGAAGAACACACATGCAATGACACTGATGGTATGTGGTTTGTGAAAAGAACACACATGCAATGACTCTAACTGTGGATTATGAAAAGAACAGGCAATACAATTACTCCCGTGGATCCATGTGTGCTTTGTCAAAGAACAGACATTCACTGCTCTAGTTGTGGTTCATGAAAAGAACACACATGCAATGACTCTAGCTGTGGTTTGTGAGAAGAGCACACATGCAATCACACTGATGGATCCATATGTGGTTTGTGAAAAGAACAAACATGCAATGAAATATGGTGGATCCATATGTGGTTTGTGAGAAGAACACACGTGCAATGTCTCTAACTATGGTTTGTGAAAAGAACACACATACAATCACACTGGTGGATCCATATGTGGTTTGTGAGAAGAACACACATCCAATGGCACTGGTGGATCCATGTGTGGTTTGTGAGAAGAACACACATGCAATGATACTGGTTGTGGTTCATGAAAAGAACACACATCCAATGACACTGGTGGATCCTTATGTGGTTTGCGAAAAGAACACACATGCAATGACTCTGGTGGATCCACATATGGTTTGTGAAAAGAACACACATGCAATGACACTGGTGGATGATACATTGCAAATGTATCTATAATTTTTGATGTTCCATGCTTAGATTTATCCACTTTCTTGTGTTTTGTTCCAACTTTGGAGTACTTTTCATTTGATTTCTTGGACTAACCATTTTAACAAGAGCCACAGTGTCAGCTGCCTGTTTTCTGCTGTTTTTGGTTCCAGGAAAGTCTAAAAATGAATATTCTCGGAATTGGACGGGACAAAAGCTAAAGTGCCTATTTTTCGGAAGTCATCAAGTGCCACAATAAAATAAGGAGAAGGGCCAGGGAGCCACCACACCACCTGGCCACGCGGCCAGGCCTGGCCCGCGCCAGGGGGTGGTGTGGCCGCTCCCGGCACCCCCTTGGCCTCCCCTTCCACCAATAAGATGCCCTCGGGACGAAAACCCTAAGTGCCCGATCAAAAAATCCACGAAAGAGTCTATAGCCGCCGTCATCTCCATCCCCAGATCGGGAGGGTTCTGAAGCTCTTCCCGACACCCTACCGGAGAGGGGAATTCACCCTGGAGGCCTTCTTCATCACCATGCAAGCCTCCGTGTGATGCGTGAGTAGTTCATCCTTGGACTACGGATCCATGTAGTAGCTAGATGGCTGGTTATCCTCCTTTGTGCTTTCATGTCTAGATCTTGTGATCACCGTTCATGATCAAGATCATCTATTTGTAATTCTGCATGTTGTGTTTGCGGGGATCCGATGGATATTGAGATGCTATTTCAGATTGATTATTGATTCTATCATGTCTTTGTTATTTGTGATCTTGCATGCTTTTCGTTGTTAGTAGCTATCTTGGCCAAGTAGATGCTAGCACCTCCAAGAGTTAGTATTTATGCTCGATAGTGGGTTCATGCCTCTGGTAATCTAGGGAAGTGACAGAAATCTCTAAGGTACTAGATGTGCTGTTGCTACTAGGGAGAAAACAACAATCCTTTGTTCATAGAACAATCGTATTGTTTACTTTACATGTAGTTCGTAAAGCAATAATCTATTGCTTGCAACTTAATACTAGAGGGGGTTCGGATGATAACCTAAAGGTGGATTATTAGTCATAGATGCAGTTGGATGGCGGTCTATGTATTATGTTGTAATGCACAATCAAGTCTCAAAGGATTCAAGATGATTAGTATATGCATGTATTGCTTTCTCGGTGTTTGTCAATGGCCCCGCTGTAATTTGTTCACCCAGCATGTTATCTATCTAAGGAGAGCCACCTCTAGTGAACTATGGAGCTCGGTCCTTTTTCTTTACATACCATCTACAACCTGTTTACTTCTTTGTGTTTACTTTCTGCAAACTATTACTTCTTTCCATTCGATACGTTTAATCCTTTGTTTTCCGCAAAACACAGTGAGATTGACAACCTCATCGCAAGTTGGGGACAAAGTTCTGTGGTTGTGTTGTGCAGGTATCCACGTTGCTACTAGCATCAGTAGTGCGCCCTGCCAAAGCTCAGCTAGTAACACCTTTGGGGTGTTTCCTTGCTCCTACTAGTTCGATTAAACCTTGGTTTCATAACTGAGGGAAACTTGCTACTGTGCTCATCATACCTTCCTCTTGGGGTTCCCAACGAGCTCTACATCAACACTGCTATCAAGCATTTTTCTGGGCGTCGTGCATTGAGCCATCAGTGGATCAATGTGGTTTGTGAAAATAACAAACATGCAATGAACTCTAGTGGATCCACATGTGGTTTGTGACAAGAACACACATGCAATGACACTGGGTGTGGTTCATGAAAAGAACACACATCCAATGACAATGGTGGATCCTTATGTGGTTTGTGAAAAGATCACACATGCAATGACTCTAGATGTTGTTTTTGAGAAGAACACACATGCCATGACACTGGTGGATCAATATGTGGTTTGTGAAAAGAACACACATGCAATGACACTGGTGGATCCATATGTGGTTTTTGAGAAGAACACACATGCAATGACATTGGGTGTGGTTCATGAAAAGAACACACATCCAATGACACTGGTGGATCCTTATGTGGTCTATGGAAAGAACAGACATGCAATGACACTAGATGTGGTTTGTGAAAAGAACAGACATGCAATCACACTGGTGGATCTATATGTGGTTTGTGAGAAGAACACACATCCAATGACTCTAGTTGTGGTTAATGAAAAGAACACACATGCAATGATTCTGGTGGATCCATGTGGTTCATGAAAAGAACACACGTGTAATGACTCTAGATATGGTTCATGAAAAGAACACACATCCAATGACACTGGTGGATCCTTATGTCGTTTGTCAAAAGAACACACATGCAATGACTCAGGTAGATCCATATGTGGTTTATGAGAAGAACACACATCCAATGACTCTAGTTGTGGTTAATGAAAATAACACACATGCAATGACACTGGTGGATCCATATGTGGTTTGTGAAAATAACAGACATGCAATGAACTCTGGTGGATCCATATGTGGTTTGTGAGAAGAACACACATGCAATGACACTTGTTGTCGTTCATGAAAAGAACACACATCCAATGACACTGGTGGATCCTTATCTGGTTTGTGAAAAGACCACACATGCAATGACTCTTGTGGATCCACATGTGGTTTGTGAAAAGAACAAACATGCAATGACACTGGTGGATCAATGTGGTCTGTGAAAATAACAGACATGCAATGAACTCTGGTGGATCCATATGTGGTTTGTGAGAAGGTGCAATGACACTGGGTGTGGATCATGAAAAGAACACACATCCAATGACACTGGTCGATCCTTATGTGCTTTGTGAAAACAACACACATGCAATGAATCTAGATGTGGTTTGTGAAAAGAACACACATGCAATCACACTGCTGGATCCATATGTGGTTTGTGAGAATAACACACATCCAATGACACTGGTGGATCCATATGTGGTTTGTGAGAAGAACACACATGCAATGACACTGGGTGTGGTTCATGAAAAGAACACACATCCAATGACAGAGGTGGATCCTTATGTGGTCTGTGGAAAGAACAGACATGCAATGACTCTAGATGTGGTATGTGAGAAGAACACACATGCAATGACACTGGGTGTGGTTCATGAAAAGAACACATATCCAATGACACTGGTGGATCCTTATGTGGTCTGTGGAAAGAACAGACATTCAATCACACTGGTGGATCCATATGTGGTTTGTAAGAAGAACACACATCCAATGACTCTAGTTGTGCTTAATGAAAAGGACACACATGCAATGATTCTGGTGGATCCATGTGGTTCATGAAAAGAACACAGATGCAATGACTCTAGCTATGGTTCATGAAAAGAACACACATCCAATGACACTGGTGGATCCTTATGTGGTTTGTGAAAACAACAGACATGCAATGACTCTGGTGGATCCACATGTGGTTCATGAGAAGAACACACATGCAATGACACTGGTGGATCCATATGTGGTTTGTTAACAGAACAAACATGTAATGAACTCTAGGGTATCCATATATGGTTTGTGAGAAGAACACACATGCAATGATACTGGTTGTGGTTCATGAAAAGAACACACATCCAATGACACTGGTGGATCCTTATGTGGTTTGTGAAAAGAACACACATGCAATGACTCTGGTGGATCCACATGTGGTTTGTGAAAAGAACACACATGCATTGACACCGGTGGATCAATGTGGTTTGTGAAAACAATAGACATGCAATGAACTCTAGTGGATCCATATGTGGTTTGTGAGAAGAACACACATGCAATGACACTTGGTGTGGTTCATGAAAAGAACACACATCCAATGACAATGGTGGATCCTTATGTGGTTTGTGAATAGAACACACATGCAATGACTCTAGATGTGGTTTGTGAGAAGAACACACATGAAATGACACTAGTGGATCAATATGTGGTTTGTGAAAAGAACACACATGCAATGACACTTGTGGATCCATATGCGGTTTGTGAGAAGAACACACATGCAATGACACTTGGTGTGGTTCATGAAAAGAACACACATCCAATGACACTGATGGATCCTTATGTGGTCTATGGAAAGAATATACATGCAATGACACTAGCTGTGGTTCGTGAAAAGAACAGACATGCAATCACACTGGTGAATCTATATGTCGTTTGTGAGAAGAACACACATCCAATGAGTCTAGTTGTGGTTAATGAAAAGAACACACATGCAATGATTCTGGTGGATCCATGTGGTTCATGAAAAGAACACACATGCAATGGCTCTAGCTATGGTTCATGAAAAGAACACACATCCAATGACACCGGTGGATCCTTATGTGATTTGTGAAAAGAACACACATGAAATGACTCTGGTGGATCCAGACGTGGTTTGTGAGAAGAACACACTGATACGTCCATTTTGCATCACTATTCTATGTCTTAATTCACTATTATTCATTGATATCTTTCATATTGAGAGGTGATACTTATGTTATTTCATCCGTTTTTGCATGGTTGATGACTTTTGGAGCATGGACCACTACAGTCAGGATTCTGATGGAAAAGGTGCTGTTTGGAGGCAAAATTCACGAAGATCAGAAAATCTGGGAAAATATACGGAAAATCCTATTTTTGCAGAAGACTAAGGATGCCAGAAGACAGTGGAGATGGGCTGGGGGCCCACACCACCGGCGCTGCAGCCCTAGGCCACGCCAGAGGTGGTGTGGCCGGCCCATCTCTCGCCTCTCCTCCGGCGATATCATCCTCCCAAACCCTAAGACTGGGAGCAACCACAGAAAGATTCCGCCCTCATGGGCGAAAACACCGAGAGAAAGATCTCTCCAGATGATTTCACGGGGAATTCCTTCCTGAGAGGGAGATCGTCGCCATCAACACCACCATCAAGCTGGACTTCATCGGGATCATCATCATCATCACCATCAGCACCCTCATCACCATCTCCATATTGTTGTAACAGTTGAGTTGAATCTTGCATTAGTTCATAGGGGAAACTTTCCTGGTGTTGATTACTCTTTGTAGTTGATGCTATTGAGTGAACCATTGAATTATTGTTTATGTTCAGATTGTTATACATCATTATTCTATGTCTGATCATGATCCATATGATGTCTTGTGAGTAGTTCATTTTTTTCTTGAGGACATGGGAGAAGTCATGTTGTTAGTAGTGGAGTTGTGTTGAGAAAGATTCAATAGTTATATATTTAAGTTGTGGTGTACTTCTTCTAGTGGTGTCATGTGAACATCGACTACATGACACTTCACCTATATGGGCCTAGGGGAATGCATTGTGTATTTGGCTACTAATCGTAGGGGTTGCTAGAGTGACAGAAACCTAAACCCCCGTTAGGAAACCATTGCACAAGGGACGTAAGGGTCTTAGAGTTTAAAGTTGTGGTTAGGTCTCTACCTTAATTACTTTCTTGTACTTACGAATGTTTGCAAGGGGTATAATCACAAGTATGTATTAGTCTTGGATGGGGTGGTACATTAGCACAGGTTCACCCACAAAACACTTAGCAAGCTAGAGAAGATTAATCAACTATATGAAGTGAAAGCACTTGACAGTCTTTCCATGTGTCCTCGAGAATGTTTGGTCATCTTAAGTAATACAACCGGCTTGTCCTTTGCTGCATAAAGGATTGGGCCACTTGCTGCATTTATTCCTACTGTCTTTTATTTGCTCGTACTTTGTTTACTTGCTTTATCAAAAACCCCTAAAAATCCGTTTGCTAAGTATTTGCAGAGAATTCCTGATCCATACCACTAGCCAAGACCTTCGCCCTCGTTGGGTTCGACACTCTTACTTATCGAAAATACTGCGATACACCCCCTATACTTGTGGGTCATCAAGACTATTTTCTGGTGCTGTTGCTGGGGAGTAAAGCGCTATTGGGGAGTGGAACTGGTAAAGGAAACTTCTACTGTGAGTATTGTTTACTTATGTTAGTTGCTTTATTTTCGTGATGGATAATTCGCTGAGTTTCTTATTTGGTAATGCTACTACCACTTCTAAGGTAGTAGATAAGCCACCACCTGCTGAGAATGATGTTTTCAAAATACCTACAAGAATTATTGATCGTGTTATGGATAACTACTATGTTGGGGATGGAACTGTCCATCCCGGTGATCATTTGCTCTTTATACACGAATTATGCGGGTTGTTCAAGTGTGTAGGTATTACTACAGATCAAGTCAAGAATAAGGTATTCTCATTATCACTAAAAGGAAGATCTGAGGAATGGTATAAGCTGCCGAAGAATGGTCAAGCTCTGGAATGGGAGGAAATAGTGCCTCTCTTTTATTCAAAATTTTATCCTCCTAGTGATATTCATAAAGATCGGAATCAAATATACAACTTTTGGCCTCTTGATGGAGAGAGTACAGCTCAAGCTTGGGGGAGATTGAAGTTACGAATGCTCAAATGTCCCATTCATGAGCTCCCCAACAATATTATTATCAATAACTTTTATGCAAGGCTCCCTCTACATGATAAAGATTTATTGGATGCTTCTTGTGCTGGATCATTCACTCGCATGGAAGAAGAAGCTAAATGGGATCTTCTGGACCGTGTTCAAGGTAATGCTGAAGCTTGGGAGAATGACAAAGGTAGAAAGTCAGGTATAAATTATGATTATGAATGCATTGAATCTTTTATGGGAACTGATGACTTTCAAAATATTAGTAATGTTTATGGTCTTTATTTGCAAGTTATTACGAATTGCTTTAGAGCTTTTGCTTCCTATATCGAAATTCCAGAAAGGGGATGGAATAAATACCATGCACCTTACAAATATATTGTTGACTATGTTCCTATTGGGAGTGCTGAGTATTGCATTATTGATCCCATCTTACCCGAACCTTATATCGAGAAGATTACCTTCCCAGAAAAGGTAAAGGACCATCCTATGATAACTAATGTAATCACCAAAAGTGAAAAGAGAACTGTAAAACCTGATGAACAAATAAACATTAAACCTGTGGTAGAAATTGTGAAAGACCTTGTCACTAAAAGCATAGAAGATGGGCACATAGTCTTTTGTGAGGATGCTTCTAATACTGTTTCACATCCTAATAGAACTAAAAAGGCTAGTGTTCCTCTGCTTTCTGTTAGAATTGGTGATCATTGCTATTATGGTTTATGTGATATTGGTGCAAGTTCCAGTGCTATTCCTTATGAGCTTTACAGAGAAATTATGCATGAAATCAGTCCTTGCGAGTTGGAAGAGATTGATGTGGTTATTCACCTTGCTAATAGAGAGACCATCTCTCCAATTGGTATTGTACGGGACGTGGAAGTTCTTTGTGGTAAGATTAAATACCCTGCTCATTTTCTAGTACTTGGTTCAGCTGCTAGTAAAACTTATCCTATCATTTTTGGTAGACCTTTCTTGAGTATTTGTGGAGCTATTATTGATTGCAAGAGGGAGAAAATCTTGACTAAGTTTGATGGGGAATCTTATGAGTTTAATTTTTCAAAATTTGCTAAAGAACCTTGCAAAGAGGAAACCCATAATGAGGATTTTAGAGTTGAACAACTCGCTTCTATTTCTCTTGCTCCTAACAATGCTTTGCAGCAATTTATGGAAGATCATGAAAGTGAAATCTTCATGGAAGAAAGGAATGAGATTGACAGGATTCTCCGTGATCAACCTAAGATGCTTAAGCATAACTTGCCTGTAGAAGACTTGGGTACCACGATGCCACCTAAAAAGGATCCGGTTTTCGATCTAAAACCTCTCCCTGATGATCTTAAATATGCTTATATTGATGATAAAAAGATATATCATATTATTATTAGCGCTAAACTTTCAGGGAAGGAAGAAGAAAGGTTATTGGAGGTTTTGAGGAAACACCGAGGAGCTATGGGCTATACTCTGGATGATTTAAAAGGGATTTCACCTACTATATGTCAGCATTCTATCAACATAGAACCAGATGCAAAGCCAGTAGTAGAGCACCAACGATGTTTAAATCCTAGGATGAAGGAAGTGGTAAGGAATGAGGTATTGAAACTCCTTGATGCTGGTATTATTTACCCTATTGCTGACAGTGAATGGGTTAGTCATGTTCATTGTGTTCCTAAAAAAGGAGGTATTACCGTTGTTCCTAATGATAATGATGAGCTTATTCCTCAAGGAATAGTAGTAGGCTATAGGATGTGCATTGATTTTAGAAAAGTAAATAAAGTTACTAAGAAAGATCATTACCCGCTTCCTTTTATTGATCAAATGTTGGAAAGGTTGTCTAAAAAGACCCATTTTTGTTTTCTTGATGGTTATTCTGGTTTCTCTCAAATTGCTGTTAAACAACAAGATCAAGAAAAAACTACTTTTACTTGCCCTTATGGAACTTATGCTTATAGACGTATGCCTTTTGGTTTATGTAATGCTCTTGCTACTTTTCAAAGGTGCATGTCTGCTATCTTTCATGGTTTTTGTGAGGAAATTGTAGAAGTGTTCATGGATGACTTTTCTGTCTATGGAACTTCTTTTGATAATTGTCTGCACAACCTTGATAAAGTTTTGCAGATATGTGAAGAAACTAATCTTGTTCTTAATTGGGAAAAATGCCACTTCATGGTTAATGAAGGGATTGTTCTTGGGCATAAAGTTTCTAAAAGAGGCATAGAAGTTGATAGAGCTAAGTTTGAGGCAATTGAGAAGATGCCATGCCCAAGAGACATCAAAGGTATTCGTAGTATCCTTGGTCATGATGGTTTCTATAGAAGGTTTATTAAAGACTTTTATAGGATATCAAAACCCCTTACTAATCTTCTTCAAAAAGATGTACCCTTTGTTTTTGATGATGACTGTAAGGAAGCTTTTGAAACTCTTAAGAAGGCTTTAACTACAGCCCCTATTGTTCAACCACCTGATTGGAGTTTACCCTTTGAAATAATGTGTGATGCTAGTGATTTTGCTGTAGGTGTTGTCCTTGGGCAACGTATCGATAAAAAGTTAAACGTTATCCATTATGCTAGTAAGACTCTAGACGCTGCTCAAAGGAATTATGCCACTACTGAAAAGGAATTTCTAGCTGTTGTTTTTGCTTGTGATAAGTTTAGGCCCTACATTGTAGACTCAAAAGTCACCATTCATACTGATCATGCTGCTATTAAATATCTTATGACGAAGAAGGATGCTAAGCCTAGGCTTATTAGATGGGTGCTGCTTTTACAAGAGTTTGATCTACATATAGTAGATAGGAAGGGCGCTGAAAACCCTATAGCTGATAATTTATCTCGATTGGAAAACATCTCTTTTGACCCTATGCCAATTAATGATAGTTTCCTAAATGAACAGTTAGCTGCAGTAGGGGTAAGCTCGCGAGGGAGCCCTTGGTACGCTGATTATGCTAACTTTATTGTCTCCAAGTATTTGCCTCCAACTTTTATAGCTCAGCAAAGAAGGAAGTTCTTCTATGATTTGAGAATTATTTTTGGGATGACCCACACTTATACAAAGAAGGAGTGGATGGTATTATGCGAAGATGTGTTCCAGAATATGAACAAAAGGAGATATTGCGTAAATGTCATGGTAGTGCTTATGGAGGACATCATGCAGAGATGAACTGCACAAAAGGTGCTACAATCAGGTTTCTACCGCCTACCCTTTTTAAAGATGCAAGAAAATTTGTTTTATCTTGTGATGAATGTCGGCGTGTTGGTAATATTTCTAGACGCAATGAAATGCCTATGAACTACTCTCTAGTTATTGAACCTTTGATTGTCGGGATTCACTTTATGGGTCCTTTCCCTCCTTTGAAAGGTTACACTCATATTCTTGTTGCCGTTGATTGTGTTACTAAGTGGGTAGAAGCCATTCCTACAAAGAGTGCAGACGGGGAGACCTCTCTAAAAATGCTTAAGGATGTTATCTTTCCTAGGTTTGGAGTGCCTAGGTATCTCATGACTGATGGGGGTTCTCATTTCATTCATGGTGGTTTTAGAAAGACCCTTGCTAAATATGATGTTAATCATAGAATTGCTTCAGCCTATCACCCCCAAACTAGCGGGCAAGTAGAGTTATCAAATAGAGAAATTAAATCCATCTTGCAAAAGACTGTTAATAGATCTAGAAAAAACTGGGCTAAAAAGTTGAATGATGCTTTATGGGCTTATAGAACTGCTTACAAAAATCCTATGGGGATGTCTCCTTATAAAATGGTTTATGGGAAAGCTTGTCACCTACCCTTAGAATTAGAACACAAAGCTTACTGGGCAGTTAAAGAACTAAATAGAGATTGTAAGCTCACTGGTGAGAAAAGATTATTTGACTTAAGTTCTTTAGATGAATGGAGGAGTGAAGCCTATGAAAATGCTAGGCTCTTTAAGGAAAAAGTTAAAAGATGGCATGACAAGCGAATACTTAAGAGAGAATTTCATGTTGGTGAGAAAGTTCTTTTGTATAGGTCTCGTCTCAGATTTTTTGCAGGAAAGCTACTACCAAAATGGGAAGGACCTTTCATTATAGAAGAAGTATACCGTTCAGGAGCAATAAAAATTTCTTCTTTAAAAGATAATACTACACAAGTAGTGAATGGACAGCGACTCAAACACTATATTGCTGGACATTCTTACAATGAAGATGTTGATGCCTTTCAAGTTATAACTTCGGAGAAATTCATCGAGGACCAAATTCAGAGACCTGCAGAGTCTGTTTTCGAATAGGTAACAGTTCTGGTAAGAAAAGTTTCGCGAAAATACAATCCAACTATATTTTTTGTAGTTTTCAGTCAATAAGGAAAGTTACGAAGCGAAAAAGGGACGGAACCGGAGCATGGGTGGCCCACAACACCCTGTGGCGCGGGCCCACCCCTGGCCGCGCCACCAGGTGGTGAGGCCACCCTAGAATCCGTCTTCGACCCATTTTCACCCAGTACCTTCCTCTTGTTATGAAACTTCGTAATGTATAACCTCCCGGATCCCCCGAGGTTTGTATATCGTGTTTTCGTCATGTTTTTGTTTCGATCTGTTTCTGCCAGGACATGCTCTTTGAAGGCTTAGAAGCACAATGGTGTCTGCCAAGGAGAAAGGGAAGGAGCCTATGGAGGAAGACCTCTGAGACCCCAAGCAAGGGCTGGTACCTTCAGTCACTTGCCCTACATCAACGGAAGCCCTACGAGCCACTAAAGAATTCTGCGATAAGTACCGAGACTTGAAGAGGAAGGTGGACATGCTTCAATGGGAGAATGATAGGCTTCGTAAGATGCTGGAAGATTTCCTCACGTCAACTAAGAGCGTGATACCACTGCCACCGAAGGAGTAATTCGTCATCAGGTTTGGCATCCCCTTGGTTTGTTCCAAGCTTGGGGGAGTGCCGCGGTATCACATCACTATCTTCTATCTTTTTACCTTTTTAGTAGAGTCATATCATGAATAGAGAAGTTATTATGTAGTATGGTTTGCATTATGGAAGTGTCCCCTCTCTCGTTAGATGTGTATCCCTTGGTGTGAGTTGCCGTTATGGATTATTAATGAGAAGTTCTATCATTTACTCTTTTGCATAGCTTATATTAGTTTTGAATTCGTGGTTGTATGATTGATCTTGTTGTTAGTATTGGTATCACTTTGGGATCATTGAGTTAATTTAGTTGGTTTTGGCAAACCTGGCTCGGTCAGTAGCAACACTATTTTTGAGAGTTGAAAGAAAAGATAAAAGTACCTTTAAAGAAAAATAATTTCATCATCTTTCTTTCTTGATTTGCTCATAAGTTTAGTATTCTCTAGTTAAGATCTTTTTTGCTTCCAAGGAAGATTGCATGTTTGCCTTTATCACTTGTATGCTTGGTTGTTTCCTTTAACTCTTATACTTGCTACCCAGCCTTGCTAGCCAAAAACCTGTATGGAGAGGGTATTTTTCTCGTGCATCCACTTCCCTTAAACCAAAACCCACACCATTTGTGTCCACCATACCTACCTAGTAGCATTATTGCTATTCCAAGTAAATTCTTGTTTTATCTACCTCCCAAATTAAACTTGTTATGTGAAAATTAGTGATTAAAGCTCTCACGAACTTGATGGCACACTTTACTTTCTTGCACTTAATAAACTTGAACCATTATGCTCACCTATGTTGCGTATATGCTTGCGCTTTGTAACTTGTGAATTAGCAAAACCATGTTGTCATGGGGAACGCTTTCAACATTGCACTGGTACTTTGTACCTAGTTGATATCATGTTCTTTTGTCTATGGATGTCGTCGGTGTGAAATGAAAGGGGAGCTTGTAAGTCCATGGAGTTATGCATGTGTGTTAGAGAAACGCCTGGGCCGCTGGTCTAATCCATGCTGACATGGTGGAATCCTGCAGCGTAACCATAACGAGTATCTATGAAGCATTCTTCTTATAAAAAAAGAGATAGAGATTGAGAAAAAGAGAAAAAAAAGATATATTATGAAAAGAGGAAAGAGAGAAAAAAGCACCATATTCCCATGGTAAATAAGAAGATTGCTGAGATGCTTGTTGTCTACTTGCCTTGTCATTTTGATATGGGGATTCTTCCGTATCATCGGGCAAGGGGTACCCCGTTGGCAGTTCTCTATGATACACATATGCTTACGATGACAAGAACTTACCGGTGACTAAACTTGAGTAGCATGAGTATCGGCCCTCGTATTCAAGGGACATGAGATTCTCAACTTACAACTTGTCAATGCATATCCTCATATTTGATCACTTTAACCTTAATCACCTAAAGATGCCTATGATAGGGGCAATGAGAGCTGAAAGCTAGTAAGTATCATAATTTTTGGGAGCTCTTTATGAGACTTGCAATCCCTGCTTCCCTCTTTGAAGGGCCTTTCTTTTACTTTGTAGTTGAGTCGGTAAACCTACTCCCTTCTATCTCAGCAAGTATTTTGAGTTGTTGTGTTTCATTCATTCATATGATGATTTATTCAATCATGTTTCTTATGTTCCTTGTTTTGCACTTTGCTCTTATCTTGATGTTTACTACTTTGAAAGCTATCTTTGAAAACCAGCTATTTGTGAACTCCAGCAAATTATCAACTATTCTTCGACCAAGAGCTAAGTTTTCCATTACCAATTATGATTCACTTTATGTATCTTTATTGTGTTTCCTTTACTCATTGCAAGCTAAGTTATATAATAGTGAGTTGTCTTCTATTATGATCTATGCACTTGATGGATGTGATGCTTCTTTTCCGTATTCTTTTATCGACTCTTCACTCCATAAACTTGAGGCCATGTTTATTGAGCTCAATTTTGCTTGGGGACAAGCGAAGTCTAAGCTTGGGGGAGTTAATACGTGCATTTTGCATCACTATTCTATGTATTAATTCACTATTATTCATTGATATATTTCATATTGAGAGGTGATACTTATGTTATTTCATCTGTTTTTACATGGTTGATGACTTTTGGAGCATGGACTGCTGCAGTCAGGATTCTGATGGAAAAGGTGCTGTTTGGAGGCAAAATTCCCGAAGATCAGAAAATCCAGGAAAATATACGGAAAATCCTATTTTTCTAGAATACTAAGGATGCCAGAAGACAGAGTGGAGATGGGTCACAGAGGGCCCACACCACCCCCTGGCGCGGGCAGCCCTAGGCCGCGCCAGGAGTTGGTGTGGCCGCCCTGGCCCACCTCTGGCTCTCTCCTCTGGCGTATTTCATCCTCCCGAAACCCTTAGACTCGTGGAGCAACCACAAAAAGATTCCGCCGCCTCAAGGAAAACACCGAGGGAGAAGATCTCCGCAGATCGATTTCACCGGGGAATTCCTTCCTGAGAGGGAGATCGTCGCCATCAACACCACCATCAAGCTGGACTTCATCGGGATCATCATCATCACCACCATCATCATCACCATCAGCACCCTCATCACCATCTCCATATTGCTGTAACAGTTGAGTTGAATCTTGCATTAGTTCATAGGGGAAACTTTCCCGGTGTTGATTACTCTTTGTAGTTGATGCTATTGAGTGAACCATTGAATTATTGTTTATGTTCAGATTGTTATACATCATTATTCCATGTCTGATCATGATCCATATGATGTCTTGTGAGTAGTTCGTTTTGTTCTTAAGGACATGGGAGAAGTCATGTTGTTAGTAGTGGAGTTGTGTTGAGAAAGATTCAATAGTTTGATATTTAAGTTGTGGTGTACTTCTTCTAGTGGTGTCATGTGAACGTTGATTACATGACACTTCACCTATATGGGCCTAGGGTAATGCATTGTGTATTTGGCTACTAATCGTAGGGGTTGCCGGAGTGACAGAAACCTGAACCCCCGTTAGGAAACCATTGCACAAGGGACGTAAGGGTCTTAGAGTTTAAAGCTGTGGTTAGGTCTCTACCTTAATTACTTTGTTGTAGTTACGAATGTTTGCAAGGGGTATAATCAAAAGTATGTATTACTCTTGGATGGGGCGGTACATTAGCACAGGTTCACCCACACAACACTTAGCAAGCTAGAGAAGATTAATCAACTATATGAAGCGAAAGCACTTGATAGTCTTCCCATGTGTCCTCGAGAACGTTTGGTCATCTTAAGTAAAACAACTGGCTTGTCCTTTGCTAAATAAAGGATTGTGCCACTTGCTGCATTTATTCCTACTGTATTTTATTTGCTCGTACTTTGTTTACTTGCTTTATCAAAAACCCCTAAAAATCTGTTATCTAAGTATTTGCAGAGAATTCTTGATCCATACCACTAGCCAGCACCTTCTGCTCCTCGTTGGGTTCGACACTCTTACTTATTGAAAATAATGCGATACCCCCCCTATACTTGTGGGTCATCACACACATCCAATGACTCTAGTTGTGGTTAATGAAAAGAACACACATGCAATGACACTGGTGGATCCATATGTGGTTTGTGTAAAGAACAGACATGCAATGATCTCTAGTGGATCCATATGTGGTTTGTAGAAGAACACACATGTAATGACACTTGTTGTGGTTCATAAAAAGAACACACATCCAATGACACTGGTGGATCCTTATGTGGTTTGTGAAAAGAACACACATGCAATGACTCTTGTGGATCCACATGTGGTTTGTGAAAAGAACACACATGTAATGACACTGGTGGATCAATGTGGTTTTTGAAAATAACAGACATGCAATGAACTCTGGTGGATCCTTATGTGGTTTGTGAGAAGGTGCAATGACACTAGGTGTGGATCATGAAAAGAACACACATCCAATGACACTGGTCGATCCTTATGTGCTTTGTGAAACAACACACATGCAATGAATCTAGATGTGGTTTGTGAAAAGAACACACATGCAATCACACTGGTGGATCCATATGTGGTTTGTGAGAATATAACACATCCAATGACACTGGTGGATCCATATGTTGTTTGTGAGAAGAACACACATGCAATGACACTGGGTGTGGTTCATGAAAAGAACACACATCCAATGACACTGGTGGATCCTTATGTGGTATGTGGAAAGAACAAACATGCAATGACTCTAGATGTGGTTTGTGAGAAGAACACACATGCAATGACACTAGTGGATCCATATGTGGTTTGTGAGAAGAACACACATCCAATGACTCTAGTTGTGCTTAATGAAAAATACACACATGCAATGATTCTGGTGGATCCATGTGGTTCATGAAAAGAACACACATGCAATGACTCAAGCTATGGTTCATGAAAAGAACACACATCCAATGAAACTGGTGGATCCTAATGTGGTTTGTGAAAAAACACACATGCAATGACTCTGGTGGATCCACATGTGGTTCATGAGAAGAACACACATGCAATGACACTTGTGGATCCATATGTGGTTTGTTAAAAGAATAGACATGCAATGAACTCTGGTGTATCCATATGTGGTTTGTGAGAAGAACACACATGCAATGACACTGGTTGTGGTTCATGAAAAGAACACACATCCAATGACACTAGTGGATCCTTATGTGGTGTGTCAAAAGAACACACATGCAATGACTCTGGTGGATCCACATGTTGTTTGTGAAAAGAACACACATGAAATGACACTGGTGGATCAATGTGGTTTGTGAAAATAATAGACATGTAATGAACTCTAGTGGATCCATATGTGCTTTGTGAGAAGAACACACATGCAATGACACTGGGTGTGGTTCATGAAAAGAACACACATCCAATGACAATGGTGGATCCTTATGTGGTTTGTGAAAAGAACACACGTGCAATGACTCTAGAAATGGTTTGTGAGAAGAACCCACATGCAATGACACTGGTGGATCAATATGTGGTTTGTGAAAAGAACACACATGCAATGACACTAGTGGATCCATATGTTGTTTGTGAGAAGAACACACATGCAATGACACTGGGTGTGGTTCATGAAAAGAACACACATCCAATGACACTTGTGGATCCTTATGTGGTCTGTGGAAAGAACAGATATGCAATGACACCAGCTGTGGTTTGTGAAAACAACAGACATTCAATCAAACTGGTGGATCCATTTGTGGTTTGTGAGAAGAACACACATCCAATGACTCTAGTTGTGGTTAATGAAAAGAACACACATGCAATGATTCTGGTGGATCCATGTGGTTCATGGAAAGAACACACATGCAATGACTCTAGCTATGGTTCATGAAAAGAACACACATCCAATGACACTAGTGGATCCTTATGTGGTTTGTGAAAAGGACACACATGCAATGACTCTGGTGGATCCACATGTGGTTCGCGAGAAGAACACACATGCAATTACACTAGTGGATCCATATGTGGTTTGTGAAAAGAACATACATGCAATGAACCCTGGTGGATCCATATGTGGTTTGTGAGAAGAACAAACATGCAATGACACTGGTTGTAGTTCATGAAAATAACACATTCCAATGACACTGGTGGATTCTTATGTGGTTTGTGAAAAGAACGGACATGCAATGACTCTGGTGGATCCACATGTGGTTTGTGAAACGAACACATATGCAATGACACAGGTGGATCAATGTGGTTTGTGAATAAAACAGACAGGTAATGAACTCTAGTGGATCCATATGTGGTTTGTGAGAAGAACACACATGCATTGACACTTGGTATGGTTCATGAAAAGAACACACATCCAATGACACTGGTGGATCCTTATATGGTTTGTTAAAAGAACACACATGCAATGACTCTAGATGTGGTTTGTGAAAAGAACACACAAGCAATGACACTGGTGGATCAATATGTGGGTTGTGAAAAGAACACACATGCAATGACACTGGTGGATCCATATGTGGTTTGTGAGAAGAACACACATGCAATGACACTGGGTGTGGTTCATGAAAAGAACACACATCCAATGACACTGGTGGATCCTTATGTGGTCTGTAGAAAGAACAGACATGCAATGACACGAGCTGTGGTTTGTGAAAAGAACAGACATGTAATCACAGTGGTGGATCTATCTGTGGTTTGTGAGAAGAACACACATCAAATGAGTCTAGTTGTGGTTAATGAAAAGAACACACATGCAATGATTCTGGTAGATCCATGTGGTTCATGAAAAGAACACACATGTAATGACTCTAGCTATGGTTCATGAAAAGAACACATATCCAATGACACTGGTGGATCCTTATGTCGTTTGTGAAAAGAGCACACATGCAATGACTCTGGTGGATCCATATGTGGTTTGTGAGAAGAATACACATCCAATGAATCTAGCTATGGTTAATGAAAAGAACACACATGCAATGACACTGGTGGATCCATATGTGGTTTGTGAAAAGAACAGACATGCAATGAACTTTGGTGGATCCATATGTGGTTTGTGAGAAGAACACACATGCAATGACACTGGTGGATCCTTATGTGGTTTGTGAAAAGAAAACACATGCAATGACTCTAGTGGATCCACATGTGGTTTGTGAAAAGAACACACTTGCAATGACACTGGTGGATCAATGTGGTTTGTGAAAATAACAGACATGCAATGAACTCTGGTGGATCCATATGTGGTTTGTGAGAAGAACACACATGCAATGACACTGGGTGTGGATCATGAAAAGAACACACATCCGATGACACTGGTGGATCCTTACGTGTTTTGTGAAAAAACACACATGCAATGAATCTAGATGTGGTTTGTCAAAAGAACACACATGCAATCACACTAGTGGATCCATATGTGGTTTGTGAGAATAAAACACATCCAATGACACTGGTGGATCCATATGTGGTTTGTGCGAAGAACAGACATGCAATGAAACTGGGTGTGGTTCATGAAAAGAACACACATCCAATGACACTAGTGGATCCTTATGTGGTCTGTGGAAAGAAAATACATGCAATGACTCTAGATGTGTTTTGTGAGAAGAACACACATGCAATGACACTGGTGGATCCATATGTGGTTTGTGAGAAGAACACACATCCAACGACTCTAGTTGTGGTTAATGAAAAGGACAGCCATGCAATGATTCTGGTGGATCCATGTGGTTCATGAAAAGAACACACATGCAATGACTCTACCTATGGTTCGTGAAAAGAACACACATGCAATGACTCTGGTGGATCCCCATGTGGTTCGTGAGAAGAACACACATGCAATGACACTGGTGGATCCATATGTGGTTTGTTAAAAGAACAGACATGCAATGAACTCTGGGGTATCCATATGTGGTTTGTGAGAAGAACACACATGTAATGATACTGGTTGTGGTTCATGAAAAGAACACACATCCAATGACACTGGTGGATCCTTATTTGGTTTGTGAAAACAACACACAAGCAATGACTCTGGTGGATCCACATGTTGTTTGTTAAAAGAACACACATGCAATGACACTGGTGGATCAATGTGGTTTTTGAAAATAACAGACATGCAATTAACTCTAGTGGATCCATATGTGGTTTGTGAGAAGAACACACATGCAATGACACTGGGTGTGGTTCATGAAAAGAACACACATCCAATGACAATGGTGGATCCTTATGTGGTTTGTGAAAAGAACACACATGCAATGACTCTAGATGTGGTTTGTGAGAAGAACACACATGCAATGACACTGGTGGATTAATATGTGGTTTGTGAAAAGAACACACATGCAATGACACTGGTGGATCCATATGTGGTTTGTGAGAAGAACACACATGCAATGACACTGGTGTGGTTCATGAAAAGAACACACATCCAATGACACTGGTAGATCCTTATGTGGTCTATGGATAGACCAGACATGCAATGACATTAGTTGTGGTTTGTGAAAAGAACAGACATGCAATCACACTATTGGATCTATATGTGGTTTGTGAAAAGAACACACATCCAATGAGTCTAGTTTTGGTTAATGAAAAGAACACACATGCAATGATTCTGGTGGATCCCTGTGGTTCATGAAAAGAACACACATGTAATGACACTAGATATGGTTCATGAAAAGAACACACATCCAATGACACTGGTGGATCCTTATGTGGTTTGTGAAAGAACACACATGCAATGACTCTGGTAGATCCATATGTGGTTTGTGAGAAGAACACACATGCAATGACACTGGTGGATCCATATGTGGTTTGTGAAAAGAACAGACATGCAATGAACTCTGGTGGATCCATATGTGGTTTGTGAGAAGAACACACATGCAATGACACTTGTTGTGGTTCATGAAAAGAACACACATCCAATGACACTAGTGGATCCTTATGTGGTTTGTGAAAAGAACACACATGCAATGACTCTTGTGGATCCACATGTGGTTTGTGAAAAGAACACACATGCAATGACACTGGTGGATCAATGTGTTTGTGAAAATTACAGACATGCAATGAACTCTGGTGGATCCATATGTGGTTTGTGAGAAAGTGCAATGACACTGGGTGTCGAGCATGAAAATAACACACATCCAATAACACTGGTCAATCCTTATGTGCTTTGTGAAAACAACACACATGCAATGAATCTAGATGTGGTTTGTGAAAAGAACACACATGCAATCACACTGGTGGATCCATATGTGGTTTGTGAGAATAACACACGTCCAATGACATTGGTGTACCCATATGTGGTTTGTGAGAAGAACACACTTGCAGTGACACTGGGTGTGGTTCATGAAAAGAACACACATCCAATAACACTCGTGGATCCTTATGTGGCCTATGGAAAAAACAGACATGCAATGACTCTAGATGTGGTTTGTGAGAAGAACACCCATGCAATGACACTGGTGGATCCATATGTGGTTTGTGAGAAGAACACGCATCCAATGACTCTAGTTGTGCTTAATGAAAAGGACACACATGCAATGATTCTGGTGGATCCATGTGGTTCATGAAAAGAACACACATGCATGACTCAAGCTATGGTTCATGAAAAGAACACACATCCAATGACACTGGTGGATACTTATGTGGTTTGTCAAAACAACACACTTGCAATGACTCTGGTCGATCCACATGTGGTTCGTGAGAAGAACACACATGCAATGACACTGGTGGATCCATATGTGGTTTGTTAAAAGAATAGACACGCAATGAACTCTGGTGTATCCATATGTGGTTTGTGAGAAGAACACACATGCAATGACACTGGTTGTGGTTCATGAAAAGTACACACATCCAATGACACTGGTGGATCCTTATGTGGTTTGTGAAAAGAACACACATGCAATGACTCTGGTGGATCCACATGTGGTTTGTGAAAAGAACACACATGCAATGACACTGCTGGATGAATGTGGTTTGTGAAAATAATAGATATGCAATGAACTCTAGTGGATCCATATGTGGTTTGTGAGAAGAACACACATGCAATGACACTAGGTGTGGTTCATGAAAAGAACACACATCCAATTTGAATGGTGGATCCTTATGTCGTTTGTGAAAAGAACACACATACAATGACTCTAGATGTGGTTTGTGAGAATAACACACATGCAATGACACTGGTGGATCACTATGTGGTTTGTGAAAAGAACACACATGCAATGACACTGGTGGATCCATATGTGGTTTGTGAGAAGAACACACATGCAATGACACTGGGTGTGGTTCATGAAAAGAACACACATCCAATGACACTGGTGGATCCTTATGTGGTCTATGGAAAGAACAGACATGCAATGACACTAGTTGTGGTTTGTGCAAAGAACACACATGCAATGACACTGGTGGATCAATGTGGTTTGTGAAAATAACAGACATGCAATGAACTCTGGTGGATCCATATGTTGTTTCTGAGCAGAACACACATGCAATGACACTGGGTGTGGTTCATGAAAAGAACAGACATGCAATGACACTGGTGGATCCTTATGTGGTTTGTGAAAAGAACACTCATGCAATGAGTCTAGATGTGGTTTGTGAGAAGAACACACATGCAATGACAATGGTGGATAAATATGTGGTTTATGAAAAGAACACACATGAAATGACACTGGTGGATCCATATGTGGTTTGTGAGAAGAACACACATGCAATGACACTGGGTGTGGTTCATGAAAAGAACACACATCCAATTTGAATGGTGGATCCTTATGTAGTTTGTGAAAAGAAACACATGCAATGACTCTAAATGTGGTTTGTGAGAATAACACACATGCAATGACACTGGTGGATCACTATGTGGTTTGTGAAAAGAACACACATGCAATGACACTGGTGGATCCATATGTGGTTTGTGAGAAGAACACACATACAATGACACTGGGTGTGGTTTATGAAAAGAACACACATCCAATGACACTGGTGGATCCTTATGTGGTCTGTGGAAAGAACAGACATGCAATGACACTAGCTGTGGTTTGTGAAAAGAACAAACATGCAATCACACTGGTGGATCTATATGTGGTTTGTGAGAAGAACACACATCCAATGAGTCTAGTTGTGGTTAATGAAAAGAACACACATCAAGTGATTCTGGTGGATCCATGTGGTTCATGAAAAGAACACACATGCAATGACTCTAGCTATGGTTCATGTAAAGAACACACATCAAAAAAGACACTGGTGGATCCTTATGTGATTTGTGAAAAGAACACACATGAAATGACTCTGGTGGATCCATATGTGGTTTGTGAGAAGAACACACATCCAATGACTCTAGTTGTGGTTAATGAAAAGAACACACATGCAATGATTCTGTTGGATCCATGTGGTTCATGAAAAGAACACAAATGCAATGACTCTAGCTATGGTTCATGAAAAGAACACACATCCAATGATACTGGTGGATCCTTATGTGGTTTGTGAATAGAACAGACATGCAATCACACTGGTGGATCCATATGTGGTTTGTAAGAAGAACACACATCCAATGACTCTAGTTGTGGTTAATGAAAAGAACACACATGCAATGATTCTGGTGGATCCATGTGGTTCATGAAAAGAACACACATGCAATGACTCTAGCTATGGTTCATGAAAATAACACACATCCAATGACACTGGTGGATCCTTATGTGGTTTGTGAAAAGAATAAACATGCAATGACTCTGGTGGATCCACATGTGGTTTGTGATAAGAACACACATGCAATAACACTGGTGGATCCATATGTGGTTTGTGAAAATAATAGATATGCAATGAACTCTGGTGTATCCATATGTGGTGTGTGAGATGAACACACATGCAATGACACTGGTAGTGGTTCATGAAAAGAACACACATCCAATGACACTTTTGGATCCTTATGTGGTTTATGAAAAGAACACGCATGCAATGACTCTGGTGGATCCACATGTGCTTTGTGAATAGAACACACATGCAATGACACTAGTGGATTAATGTGGTTTGTGAAAATAACAGACATGCAATGAACTCTGGTGGTTCCATATGTGCTTGTGAGAAGAACACACATGCAATGACACTGGGTGTGGTTCATGAAAAGAACACACATCCAATGACACTGGTGGATCCTTATGTGGTTTGTGAAAAGAACACCCATGCAATGACTCCAGATGTGGTTTGTGTGAATAACACACATCCAATGACACTGATGGATCCATATGTGGTTTGTGAGAAGAACACACATCCAATGACACTGGGTGTGGTTCATGAAAAGAACATCCTTCCAATGACACTGGTGGATCCTTATGTGGTCTGTGGAAAGAATAGACATGCAATGACACTAGCTGTGGTTTGTGAAAAAACAATCATGCAATCACACTAGTGGATATATATATGTGGTTTGTGAGAAGAACACACATGCAATGAGTCTAGTTGTGGTTAATGAAAATAACACACATGCAATGATTCTGGTGGATCCATGTGGTTCATGAAAAGAACACACATGCAATGACTCTAGCTATGGTTCATGAAAAGAACACACATCCGATGACACTGGTGGATCCTTATGTGGTTTGTGAAAAGAACACAGATGCAATGACTCTGGTGGATCCATATGTGGTTTATGAGAAGAACACACATCTAGTGACTCTAGTTGTGGTTAATGAAAAGAACACACATGCAATGATTCTGGTGGATCCATGTGGTTCATGAAAAGAACACACATGCAATGACTCTAGCTATGGTTCATGAAAATAACACACATCCAATGACACTGGTGGGTCCTTATGTGGTTTGTGAAAAGAACACACATGCAATGACTCTGGTGGATCCACATGTGGTTTGTGAGAAGAACACCCATGCAATGACTCTAGTGCATCCACATGTGGTTTGTGAGAATAACACACATCCAATGACTCTAGTTGTGGTTAATGAAAAGAACACACATGTAATGACTCTAGCTACGGTTCATCAAAAGAACACACATCCAATGACACTCATGGATCCTTATGTGGTTTGTGAAAAGAACAAACATGCAATGACTCTGGTGGATCCACATGTGGATTGTGAGAAGAACACACATGCAATGACAATGGTGGATCCATATGTGGTTTGTGAAAAGAATATACATGCAATGAACTCTGGTGGATCCATATGTGGTTTGTGAGAAGAACACACATGCAATGACACTGGTTGTAGTTCATGAAAAGAACACACAGCCAATGACACTGGTGGATCCTTATGTGGTTTCTGAAAAGAACACGCATGCAATGACTCTGGTGGATACACATGTGCTTTGTGAAAAGAACACACATGCAATGACACTGGTGGATCAATGTGGTTTGTGAAAATAACAGACATGCAATGAACTCAGGTGGTTCCATATGTGCTTGTGAGAAGAACACACATGCAATGACACTGGGTGTGGTTGATGAAAAGAACACACATCCAATGACACTGGTGGATCCTTATGTGGTTTGTGAAAAGAACACACATGCAATGACTCTAGATGTGGTTTGTGAGAATAACACACATCCAATGACACTGGTGGATCCATATGTAGTTTGTGAGAAGAACACACATGCAATGACACTTGGTGTGTTTCATGAAAACAACACACATCCAATGAACCTGGTGGATCCTTATGTGGTTTGTGCAAAAGAACACACATGCAATGACTCTTGATGTGGTTTCTGAGAAGAACACACATCCAATGACACTGGTGGATCGATATGTGGTTTGTGAGAAGAACACACATCCAATGACACTTGTGGATCCATATGTGGTTTGTTAGAAGAACACACATGCAATGACACTGGGTGTGGTTCATGAAAAGAACACACATCCAATGACACTGTGGATCCTTATGTGGTTTGTGAAAAGAACACACATGCAATGACTGGTGGATCCACATGTGGTCTGTGAAAAGAACACACATGCAATAACATAGGTGGATCAATGTGGTTTGTGAAAATAACAGACATGCAATGAACTCTAGTGGATCCATATGTGGTTTGTGAGAAGAACACACATGCAATGATACTGGGTGTGGTTCATGAAAAGAACACACATCCAATGACACTGGTGGATCCTTATGTGGTTTGATAAAAGAACACACATGCAATGCCTCCATATGTGGTTTTTGAAAAGAACACACATGTAATCACACTGGTGGATCCATATGTGGTTTGTGAGAAGAACACACATCCAATGACATTGGTGGATCCATATGTGGTTTGTGAAAAGAACACACATGAAATGACACTGGTGGATCCTCATGTGGTTTGTGAAAAGAACACACATGCAATGACACTGGTGGATCCATATGTGGTTTGTGAAAAGAACAGACAATTAAATGACTCCTGTGGATCCATATGTGGTTTGTGAGAAGAACAGACATGCAATGACACTGGTCGTGGTTCATGAAAAGAACACACATCCAATGACACTGGTGGATCCTTATATGGTTTGTGAAAAGACCACACATGCAATGACTTTTAAGGATCCACATGTGGTTTATAAAAAGAACACACATGCAATGACCCTGGTGGATCAATGTGGTTTGTGAAAATAACAGACATGCAATGAACTCTAGTGGATCCATATGTGGTTTGTGAGAAGAACACACATGCAATGACACTGGGTGTGGTTCACGAAATGAACACACATCCAATGACACTGGTGGATCCTTATGTGGTTTGTGAAAAGAACACACATGCAATGACTCTAGATGTGGTTTGTGAAAAGAACACACATGCAATCACAGTACTGGATCCATATGTGGTTATTGAGAAGAACACACATCCAATGACACTGGTGCATCCATATGTGGTTTGTGAGAAGAACACACATGCAACGACACTGGGTGTGGTTCATGAAAAGAACACACATCCAATGACACTGGTGGATCCTTATGTGGTCTGTGGAGAGAACAGCCATGTAATGACACTAGCTGTGGTTTGTGAAAATAACAGACATGCAATCACACTGGTGGATCCATATGTGGTTTGTGAGAAGAACACACATCGCATGACTCTAGTTGTGGTTAATGAAAAGAACACACATGCAATGATTCTGGTGGATCCATGTGGTTCATGAAAATAATACACATGCAATGACTCCAGCTATGGTTCATGAAAAGAACACACATCCAATGACACTAGTGGATCCTTATGTGGTTTGTGAAAAGAACAAACATGCAATGACTCTGGTGGATCCATATGTGGTTTGTGAGAAGAACACACATGCAATGACACTGGTTGTGGTTCTTGAAAAGAACACACATCCAATAACACTAGTAGATCCTTATGTGGTTTATGAAAAGAACACACATGCAATGACACTAGTGGATCAATGTGGTTTGTGAAAATAATAGACATGCAATGAACTCTGGTGGTTCCATATGTGCTTGTGAGAAGAACACACATGCAATGACACTGGGTGTGGTTCATGAAAAGAACACACATCCAATGACACTGGTGGATCCTTATGTGGTTTGTGAAATGAACACGCATGCAATGACTCTAGATGTGGTTTGTGTGAATAACACACATCCAATGACACTGATGGATCCATATGTGGTTTGTGAGAAGAACACACATCCAATGACACTGGGTGTGGTTCATGAAAAGAACATGCTTCCAATGACACTGGTGGATCCTTATGTGGTATGTGGAAAGAATAGACATGCAATGACACTAGCTGTGGTTTGTGAAAAAAACAATCATGCAATCACACTGGTGGATATATATGTGGTTTGTGAGAAGAACACACATCCAATGAGTCTAGTTGTGGTTAATGAAAAGAACACACATGCAATGATTCTGGTGGATCCATGTGGTTCAAGAAAAGAACACACATGCAATGAATCTAGCTATGGTTCATGAAAAGAACACACATCCAATGACACTGGTGGATCCTTATGTGGTTTGTGAAAATAACACACATGCAATGACTCTGGTGGATCCATATGTGGTTTATGAGAAGAACACACATCTAGTGACTCTAGTTGTGGTTAATGAAAAGAACACACATGCAATGATTCTGTTGGATCCATGTGGTTCATGAAAAGAACACAAATGCAATGACTCTAGCTATGGTTCATGAAAAGAACACACATCCAATGATACTGGTGGATCCTTATGTGGTTTGTGAATAGAACAGACATGCAATCACACTGGTGGATCCATATGTGGTTTGTAAGAAGAACACACATCCAATGACTCTAGTTGTGGTTAATGAAAAGAACACACATGCAATGATTCTGGTGGATCCATGTGGTTCATGAAAAGAACACACATGCAATGACTCTAGCTATGGTTCATGAAAATAACACACATCCAATGACACTGGTGGATCCTTATGTGGTTTGTGAAAAGAATAAACATGCAATGACTCTGGTGGATCCACATGTGGTTTGTGATAAGAACACACATGCAATAACACTGGTGGATCCATATGTGGTTTGTGAAAATAATAGATATGCAATGAACTCTGGTGTATCCATATGTGGTGTGTGAGATGAACACACATGCAATGACACTGGTAGTGGTTCATGAAAAGAACACACATCCAATGACACTTTTGGATCCTTATGTGGTTTATGAAAAGAACACGCATGCAATGACTCTGGTGGATCCACATGTGCTTTGTGAATAGAACACACATGCAATGACACTGGTGGATTAATGTGGTTTGTGAAAATAACAGACATGCAATGAACTCTGGTGGTTCCATATGTGCTTGTGAGAAGAACACACATGCAATGACACTGGGTGTGGTTCATGAAAAGAACACACATCCAATGACACTGGTGGATCCTTATGTGGTTTGTGAAAAGAACACCCATGCAATGACTCCAGATGTGGTTTGTGTGAATAACACACATCCAATGACACTGATGGATCCATATGTGGTTTGTGAGAAGAACACACATCCAATGACACTGGGTGTGGTTCATGAAAAGAACATCCTTCCAATGACACTGGTGGATCCTTATGTGGTCTGTGGAAAGAATAGACATGCAATGACACTAGCTGTGGTTTGTGAAAAAACAATCATGCAATCACACTAGTGGATATATATATGTGGTTTGTGAGAAGAACACACATGCAATGAGTCTAGTTGTGGTTAATGAAAATAACACACATGCAATGATTCTGGTGGATCCATGTGGTTCATGAAAAGAACACACATGCAATGACTCTAGCTATGGTTCATGAAAAGAACACACATCCGATGACACTGGTGGATCCTTATGTGGTTTGTGAAAAGAACACAGATGCAATGACTCTGGTGGATCCATATGTGGTTTATGAGAAGAACACACATCTAGTGACTCTAGTTGTGGTTAATGAAAAGAACACACATGCAATGATTCTGGTGGATCCATGTGGTTCATGAAAAGAACACACATGCAATGACTCTAGCTATGGTTCATGAAAATAACACACATCCAATGACACTGGTGGGTCCTTATGTGGTTTGTGAAAAGAACACACATGCAATGACTCTGGTGGATCCACATGTAGTTTGTGAGAAGAACACCCATGCAATGACTCTAGTGCATCCACATGTGGTTTGTGAGAATAACACACATCCAATGACTCTAGTTGTGGTTAATGAAAAGAACACACATGTAATGACTCTAGCTACGGTTCATCAAAAGAACACACATCCAATGACACTCATGGATCCTTATGTGGTTTGTGAAAAGAACAAACATGCAATGACTCTGGTGGATCCACATGTGGATTGTGAGAAGAACACACATGCAATGACAATGGTGGATCCATATGTGGTTTGTGAAAAGAATAGACATGCAATGAACTCTGGTGGATCCATATGTGGTTTGTGAGAAGAACACACATGCAATGACACTGGTTGTAGTTCATGAAAAGAACACACAGCCAATGACACTGGTGGATCCTTATGTGGTTTCTGAAAAGAACACGCATGCAATGACTCTGGTGGATACACATGTGCTTTGTGAAAAGAACACACATGCAATGACACTGGTGGATCAATGTGGTTTGTGAAAATAACAGACATGCAATGAACTCAGGTGGTTCCATATGTGCTTGTGAGAAGAACACACATGCAATGACACTGGGTGTGGTTGATGAAAAGAACACACATCCAATGACACTGGTGGATCCTTATGTGGTTTGTGAAAAGAACACACATGCAATGACTCTAGATGTGGTTTGTGAGAATAACACACATCCAATGACACTGGTGGATCCATATGTAGTTTGTGAGAAGAACACACATGCAATGACACTTGGTGTGTTTCATGAAAACAACACACATCCAATGAACCTGGTGGATCCTTATGTGGTTTGTGCAAAAGAACACACATGCAATGACTCTTGATGTGGTTTCTGAGAAGAACACACATCCAATGACACTGGTGGATCGATATGTGGTTTGTGAGAAGAACACACATCCAATGACACTTGTGGATCCATATGTGGTTTGTTAGAAGAACACACATGCAATGACACTGGGTGTGGTTCATGAAAAGAACACACATCCAATGACACTGGTGGATCCTTATGTGGTTTGTGAAAAGAACACACATGCAATGACTCTGGTGGATCCACATGTGGTCTGTGAAAAGAACACACATGCAATAACATAGGTGGATCAATGTGGTTTGTGAAAATAACAGACATGCAATGAACTCTAGTGGATCCATATGTGGTTTGTGAGAAGAACACACATGCAATGATACTGGGTGTGGTTCATGAAAAGAACACACATCCAATGACACTGGTGGATCCTTATGTGGTTTGATAAAAGAACACACATGCAATGCCTCCATATGTGGTTTTTGAAAAGAACACACATGTAATCACACTGGTGGATCCATATGTGGTTTGTGAGAAGAACACACATCCAATGACATTGGTGGATCCATATGTGGTTTGTGAAAAGAACACACATGAAATGACACTGGTGGATCCTCATGTGGTTTGTGAAAAGAACACACATGCAATGACACTGGTGGATCCATATGTGGTTTGTGAAAAGAACAGACATGAAATGACTCTGGTGGATCCATATGTGGTTTGTGAGAAGAACAGACATGCAATGACACTGGTCGTGGTTCATGAAAAGAACACACATCCAATGACACTGGTGGATCCTTATATGGTTTGTGAAAAGACCACACATGCAATGACTTTTAAGGATCCACATGTGGTTTATAAAAAGAACACACATGCAATGACCCTGGTGGATCAATGTGGTTTGTGAAAATAACAGACATGCAATGAACTCTAGTGGATCCATATGTGGTTTGTGAGAAGAACACACATGCAATGACACTGGGTGTGGTTCACGAAATGAACACACATCCAATGACACTGGTGGATCCTTATGTGGTTTGTGAAAAGAACACACATGCAATGACTCTAGATGTGGTTTGTGAAAAGAACACACATCCAATCACAGTACTGGATCCATATGTGGTTATTGAGAAGAACACACATCCAATGACACTGGTGCATCCATATGTGGTTTGTGAGAAGAACACACATGCAACGACACTGGGTGTGGTTCATGAAAAGAACACACATCCAATGACACTGGTGGATCCTTATGTGGTCTGTGGAGAGAACAGCCATGTAATGACACTAGCTGTGGTTTGTGAAAATAACAGACATGCAATCACACTGGTGGATCCATATGTGGTTTGTGAGAAGAACACACATCGCATGACTCTAGTTGTGGTTAATGAAAAGAACACACATGCAATGATTCTGGTGGATCCATGTGGTTCATGAAAATAATACACATGCAATGACTCCAGCTATGGTTCATGAAAAGAACACACATCCAATGACACTAGTGGATCCTTATGTGGTTTGTGAAAAGAACAAACATGCAATGACTCTGGTGGATCCATATGTGGTTTGTGAGAAGAACACACATGCAATGACACTGGTTGTGGTTCTTGAAAAGAACACACATCCAATAACACTAGTAGATCCTTATGTGGTTTATGAAAAGAACACACATGCAATGACACTAGTGGATCAATGTGGTTTGTGAAAATAATAGACATGCAATGAACTCTGGTGGTTCCATATGTGCTTGTGAGAAGAACACACATGCAATGACACTGGGTGTGGTTCATGAAAAGAACACACATCCAATGACACTGGTGGATCCTTATGTGGTTTGTGAAATGAACACGCATGCAATGACTCTAGATGTGGTTTGTGTGAATAACACACATCCAATGACACTGATGGATCCATATGTGGTTTGTGAGAAGAACACACATCCAATGACACTGGGTGTGGTTCATGAAAAGAACATGCTTCCAATGACACTGGTGGATCCTTATGTGGTATGTGGAAAGAATAGACATGCAATGACACTAGCTGTGGTTTGTGAAAAAAACAATCATGCAATCACACTGGTGGATATATATGTGGTTTGTGAGAAGAACACACATCCAATGAGTCTAGTTGTGGTTAATGAAAAGAACACACATGCAATGATTCTGGTGGATCCATGTGGTTCAAGAAAAGAACACACATGCAATGAATCTAGCTATGGTTCATGAAAAGAACACACATCCAATGACACTGGTGGATCCTTATGTGGTTTGTGAAAATAACACACATGCAATGACTCTGGTGGATCCATATGTGGTTTATGAGAAGAACACACATCTAGTGACTCTAGTTGTGGTTAATGAAAAGAACACACATGCAATGATTCTGGTGGATCCATGTGGTTCATGAAAAGAACACACATGCAATGACTCTAGCTATGGTTCATGAAAAGAACACACATCCAATAAAACTGGTGTGTCCTTATGTGGTTTGTGAAAAGAACACACATGCAATGACTCTAGTGCATACACATGTGGTTTGTGAGATTAATAGACATCCAATGACTCTAGTTGTGGTTAATGAAAAGAACACACATGTAATGACTCTAGCTATGGTTCATGAAAAGAACACACATCCAATGACACTCGTGGATCCTTATGTGGTTTGTGAAAAGATTAAACATGCAATGACTCTGGTGGATCCACATGTGGTTTGTGAGAAGAACACACATGCAATGACACTAGTAGATCCATATGTGGTTTGTGAAAAGAATAGACATGCAATGAACTCTGGTGGATCCATATGTGGTTTGTGATAAGAACACACATCCCATGACTCTAGTTGTGGTTAATGAAAAGAACACACATGCAATGATTCTGGTGGATCCATGTGGTTCATAAAAAAACACATGCAATGACTCCAGCTATGGTTCATGAAAAGAACACACATCCAATGACACTGGTGGATCCTTATGTGGATTGTGAAAAGAACACACATGCAATGACTCTGGTGGATCCACATGTGGTTTGTGAGAAGAACACACATCCAATGACACTAGTGGATCCATATGTGGTTTGTGAAAAGAACAAACATGCAATGAACTCTAGTAGATCCATATGTGGTTTGTGAGAAGAACACACATGCAATGACACTGGTTGTGTTTCATGAAAAGAACACACATCAAATGACATTGGTGGATCCATATGTGGTTTGTGAAAATAACACACATGCAATGACTCTTGTGCATGCACATGTGGTTTGTGAAAGGAACACACATGCAATGGCACTGGTGGATCAATGTGGTTTGTGAAAATAACAGACATGCAATGAACTCTGGTGGATCCATATGTGGTTTGTGAGAAGAACACACATGCAATGACACTAGGTGTGGTTCATGAAAAGAACACACATCCAATGACACTGGTGGATCCTTATGTGGTTTGTGAAAAGAACACACATGCAATGACTCTAGATGTGGTTTGTTAGAAGAACACACATGCAATGACACTGGTGGATCAATATGTGGTTTGTGAAAAGAACACACATGCAATGACACTGGTGAATCCATATGTGGTTTGTGAGAGGAACACACATGCAATGACACTGGGTGTGGTTCATGAAAAGAAAACACATCCAATGACACTGGTGGATCCTTATGTGGTCTGTGGAAAGAACAGACATGTAATGACACTAGCTGTGGTTTGTGAAAAGAACAGACATTCAATCACACTGGTGGTTCTATTTGTGATTTGTGAGAAGAACACACATCCAATGATTCTAGTTGAGGTTAATGAATAGAACACACATGCAATGATTCTGGTGGATCCATGTGGTTCATGAAAAGAACACACATGCAATGACTATAGCTATGGTTCATGAAAAGAACACACGTCTAATGACATTTGAGGATCCTTATGTGGTTTGTGAAAAGAACAAACATGCAATCACACTAGTGTATCCATATGTGGTTTGTGAGAAGAACACACATCCAATGACTCTAGTTGTGGTTAATGAAACGAACACACATGCAATGATTATGGTGGATCCATGTGGTTCATGAAAAGAACACACATGCAATGACTCTAGCTATGGTTCATAAAAAGAACACACATCCAATGTCACTCGTGGATCCTTATGTGGTTTGTGAAAAGAACAAACATGAAATGACTCTGGTGGATCCACATGTGGTTTGTGAGAAGAACACACGTGCAATGACACTGGTGGATTCATATGTGGTTTGTGAAAAGAATAGACATGCAATGAACTCTGGTCGATCCATATGTGGTTTGTGAGAAGAACACACATGCAATGACACTGGTTGTGGTTCATGAAAAGAACACACATCCAATGACACTCGTGGATCCTTATGTGGTTTGTGAAAAGAACGCGCATGCAATGACTCTGGTGGATCCACATGTGCTTTGTGAAAAGAACACACATGCAATGACACTGGTGGATCAATGTGGTTTGTGAAAATAACAAACATGCAATGAACACTGGTGGTTCCATATGTGCTTGTGAGAAGAACACACATGCAATGACACTGGGTGTGGTTCATGAAAAGAACACACATCCAATGACACTGGTGGATCCTTATGTGGTTTGTGAAAAGAACACACATGCAATGACTCTAGTTGTGGTTTGTGAGAATAACACACATCCAATGACACTGGTGGATCCATATGTGGTTTGTGAGAAGAACACACATGCAATGACACTGGGTGTGGTTCATGAAAACAACACACATCCAATGATACTGGTGGATCCTTATGTGGTTTGTGAAAATAACACACATGCAATGACTCTAGATGTGGTTTGTGAGAAGAAAACACATCCAATGACACTGGTGGATCCATATGTGGTTTGTCAGAAGAACACACGTGCAATGACACTGGGTGTGGTTCATGAAAAGAACACACATCCAAGGACACTGGTGGATCCTTATGTGGTTTGTGAAAAGAAAACACATGCAATGACTCTGGTGGATCCACATGTGGTTTCTGAAAAGAACACACATGCAATGACACTGGTGGATCAATGTGGTTTGTGAAAATAACAGACATGCAATGAGCTCTGGTGGGTCCATATGTGGTTTGTGAGAAGAACACACATGCAATGACACTAGGTGTGGTTCATGAAAAGAACACACATCCAATGACACTGATGGATCCTTATGTGGTTTGTGAAAAGAACACACATGCAATGACTCTAGATGTGGTTTGGGAAAAGAACACACATATCACACTTGGGGATCCATATGTGGTTTGTGAGAAGAACACACATGCAATGACACTGGTGGATCCATATGTGGTTTGTGAGAAGAACACACATGCAATGAAACTGGTTGTGGTTCATGAAAAGAACACACATCCAATGACACTGGTGGATCCTTATGTGGTTTGTGAAAAGAACAAACATGAAATGACTCTGGTGGATCCACATGTGGTTTGTGAGAAGAACACACGTGCAATGACACTGGTGGATCCATATGTGGTTTGTGAAAAGAATAGACATGCAATGAACTCTGGTAGATCCATATGTGGTTTGTGAGAAGAACACACATGCAATGACACTGGTTGTGGTTCATGAAAAGAACACACATCCAATGACACTGGTGGATCCTTATGTGGTTTGTGAAAAGAACGCGCATCCAATGACTCTGGTGGATCCACATGTGCTTTGTGAAAAGAACACACATGCAATGACCATGGTGGATCAATGTGGTTTGTGAAAATAACAGACATGCAATGAACTCTGGTGGATCCATATGTGGTTTGTGAGAAGAACACACATGGAATGAAACTAGGTGTGGTTCACGAAAAGAACACACATCCAATGACACTGGTGTATCCTTATGTGGTATGTGGAAAGAATAGACATGCAATGACACTAGTTGTGGTTTGTGAAAAAAACAATCATGCAATCACACTGGTGGATATATATGTGGTTTGTGAGAAGAACACACATCCAATGAGTCTAGTTGTGGTTAATGAAAAGAACACACATGCAATGATTCTGGTGGATCCATGTGGTTCATGAAAAGAACACACATGAAATGAATCTAGCTATGGTTCATGAAAAGAACACACATCCAATGACACTGGTGGATCCTTATGTGGTTTGTGAAAAGAACACACATGGAATGACTATGGTGGATCCATATGTGGTTTATGAGAAGAACACACATCTAGTGACTCTAGTTGTGGTTAATGAAAAGAACACACATGCAATGATTCTGGTGGATCCATGTGGTTCATGAAAAGAACACACATGCAATGACTCTAGCTATGGTTCATGAAAAGAACACACATCCAATAAAACTGGTGTGTCCTTATGTGGTTTATGAAAAGAACACACATGCAATGACTCTGGTGGATCCACATGTGGTTTGTGAGAAGAACACACATGCAATGACTCTAGTGCATACACATGTGGTTTGTGAGATTAATAGACATCCAATGACTCTAGTTGTGGTTAATGAAAAGAACACACATGTAATGACTCTAGCTATGGTTCATGAAAAGAACACACATCCAATGACACTCGTGGATCCTTATGTGGTTTGTGAAAAGATTAAACATGCAATGACTCTGGTGGATCCACATGTGGTTTGTGAGAAGAACACACATGCAATGACACTAGTAGATCCATATGTGGTTTGTGAAAAGAATAGACATGCAATGAACTCTGGTGGATCCATATGTGGTTTGTGATAAGAACACACATCCCATGACTCTAGTTGTGGTTAATGAAAAGAACACACATGCAATGATTCTGGTGGATCCATGTGGTTCATAAAAAAAACACATGCAATGACTCCAGCTATGGTTCATGAAAAGAACACACATCCAATGACACTGGTGGATCCTTATGTGGATTGTGAAAAGAACACACATGCAATGACTCTGGTGGATCCACATGTGGTTTGTGAGAAGAACACACATCCAATGACACTAGTGGATCCATATGTGGTTTGTGAAAAGAACAAACATGCAATGAACTCTAGTAGATCCATATGTGGTTTGTGAGAAGAACACACATGCAATGACACTGGTTGTGTTTCATGAAAAGAACACACATCAAATGACATTGGTGGATCCATATGTGGTTTGTGAAAATAACACACATGCAATGACTCTTGTGCATGCACATGTGGTTTGTGAAAGGAACACACATGCAATGGCACTGGTGGATCAATGTGGTTTGTGAAAATAACAGACATGCAATGAACTCTGGTGGATCCATATGTGGTTTGTGAGAAGAACACACATGCAATGACACTAGGTGTGGTTCATGAAAAGAACACACATCCAATGACACTGGTGGATCCTTATGTGGTTTGTGAAAAGAACACACATGCAATGACTCTAGATGTGGTTTGTTAGAAGAACACACATGCAATGACACTGGTGGATCAATATGTGGTTTGTGAAAAGAACACACATGCAATGACACTGGTGAATCCATATGTGGTTTGTGAGAGGAACACACATGCAATGACACTGGGTGTGGTTCATGAAAAGAAAACACATCCAATGACACTGGTGGATCCTTATGTGGTCTGTGGAAAGAACAGACATGTAATGACACTAGCTGTGGTTTGTGAAAAGAACAGACATTCAATCACACTGGTGGTTCTATTTGTGATTTGTGAGAAGAACACACATCCAATGATTCTAGTTGAGGTTAATGAATAGAACACACATGCAATGATTCTGGTGGATCCATGTGGTTCATGAAAAGAACACACATGCAATGACTCTAGCTATGGTTCATGAAAAGAACACACGTCTAATGACATTTGAGGATCCTTATGTGGTTTGTGAAAAGAACAAACATGCAATCACACTAGTGTATCCATATGTGGTTTGTGAGAAGAACACACATCCAATGACTCTAGTTGTGGTTAATGAAAAGAACACACATGCAATGATTATGGTGGATCCATGTGGTTCATGAAAAGAACACACATGCAATGACTCTAGCTATGGTTCATAAAAAGAACACACATCCAATGTCACTCGTGGATCCTTATGTGGTTTGTGAAAAGAACAAACATGAAATGACTCTGGTGGATCCACATGTGGTTTGTGAGAAGAACACACGTGCAATGACACTGGTGGATTCATATGTGGTTTGTGAAAAGAATAGACATGCAATGAACTCTGGTCGATCCATATGTGGTTTGTGAGAAGAACACACATGCAATGACACTGGTTGTGGTTCATGAAAAGAACACACATCCAATGACACTCGTGGATCCTTATGTGGTTTGTGAAAAGAACGCGCATGCAATGACTCTGGTGGATCCACATGTGCTTTGGAAAAGAACACACATGCAATGACACTGGTGGATCAATGTGGTTTGTGAAAATAACAAACATGCAATGAACACTGGTGGTTCCATATGTGCTTGTGAGAAGAACACACATGCAATGACACTGGGTGTGGTTCATGAAAAGAACACACATCCAATGACACTGGTGGATCCTTATGTGGTTTGTGAAAAGAACACACATGCAATGACTCTAGTTGTGGTTTGTGAGAATAACACACATCCAATGACACTGGTGGATCCATATGTGGTTTGTGAGAAGAACACACATGCAATGACACTGGGTGTGGTTCATGAAAACAACATACATCCAATGACACTGGTGGATCCTTATGTGGTTTGTGAAAATAACACACATGCAATGACTCTAGATGTGGTTTGTGAGAAGAAAACGCATCCAATGACACTGGTGGATCCATATGTGGTTTGTCAGAAGAACACACGTGCAATGACACTGGGTGTGGTTCATGAAAAGAACACACATCCAAGGACACTGGTGGATCCTTATGTGGTTTGTGAAAAGAAAACACATGCAATGACTCTGGTGGATCCACATGTGGTTTCTGAAAAGAACACACATGCAATGACACTGGTGGATCAATGTGGTTTGTGAAAATAACAGACATGCAATGAGCTCTGGTGGGTCCATATGTGGTTTGTGAGAAGAACACACATGCAATGACACTAGGTGTGGTTCATGAAAAGAACACACATCCAATGACACTGATGGATCCTTATGTGGTTTGTGAAAAGAACACACATGCAATGACTCTAGATGTGTTTTGGGAAAAGAACACACATATCACACTTGGGGATCCATATGTGGTTTGTGAGAAGAACACACATGCAATGACACTGGTGGATCCATATGTGGTTTGTGAGAAGAACACACATGCAATGACACTGGTTGTGGTTCATGAAAAGAACACACATCCAATGACACTGGTGGATCCTTATGTGGTTTGTGAAAAGAACAAACATGAAATGACTCTGGTGGATCCACATGTGGTTTGTGAGAAGAACACACGTGCAATGACACTGGTGGATCCATATGTGGTTTGTGAAAACAATAGACATGCAATGAACTCTGGTAGATCCATATGTGGTTTGTGAGAAGAACACACATGCAATGACACTGGTTGTGGTTCATGAAAAGAACACACATCCAATGACACTGGTGGATCCTTATGTGGTTTGTGAAAAGAACGCGCATGCAATGACTCTGGTGGATCCACATGTGCTTTGTGAAAAGAACACACATGCAATGACCATGGTGGATCAATGTGGTTTGTGAAAATAACAGACATGCAATGAACTCTGGTGGATCCATATGTGGTTTGTGAGAAGAACACACATGCAATGAAACTAGGTGTGGTTCACGAAAAGATCACACATCCAATGACACTGGTGTATCCTTATGTGGTATGTGGAAAGAATAGACATGCAATGACACTAGTTGTGGTTTGTGAAAAAAACAATCATGCAATCACACTGGTGGATATATATGTGGTTTGTGAGAAGAACACACATCCAATGAGTCTAGTTGTGGTTAATGAAAAGAACACACATGCAATGATTCTGGTGGATCCATGTGGTTCATGAAAAGAACACACATGCAATGAATCTAGCTATGGTTCATGAAAAGAACACACATCCAATGACACTGGTGGATCCTTATGTGGTTTGTGAAAAGAACACACATGGAATGACTCTGGTGGATCCATATGTGGTTTATGAGAAGAACACACATCTAGTGACTCTAGTTGTGGTTAATGAAAAGAACACACATGCAATGATTCTGGTGGATCCATGTGGTTCATGAAAAGAACACACATGCAATGACTCTAGCTATGGTTCATGAAAAGAACACACATCCAATAAAACTGGTGTGTCCTTATGTGGTTTGTGAAAAGAACACACATGCAATGACTCTGGTGGATCCACATGTGGTTTGTGAGAAGAACACACATGCAATGACTCTAGTGCATACACATGTGGTTTGTGAGATTAATAGACATCCAATGACTCTAGTTGTGGTTAATGAAAAGAACACACATGTAATGACTCTAGCTATGGTTCATGAATAGAACACACATCCAATGACACTCGTGGATCCTTATGTGGTTTGTGAAAAGATTAAACATGCAATGACTCTGGTGGATCCACATGTGGTTTGTGAGAAGAACACACATGCAATAACACTAGTAGATCCATATGTGGTTTGTGAAAAGAATAGACATGCAATGAACTCTGGTGGATCCATATGTGGTTTGTGAGAAGAACACACATCCCATGACTCTAGTTGTGGTTAATGAAAAGAACACACATGCAATGATTCTGGTGGATCCATGTGGTTCATAAAAAAAACACATGCAATGACTCCAGCTATGGTTCATGAAAAGAACACACATCCAATGAGACTGGTGGATCCTTATGTGGATTGTGAAAAGAACACACATGCAATGACTCTGGTGGATCCACATGTGGTTTGTGAGAAGAACACACATCCAATGACACTAGTGGATCCATATGTGGTTTGTGAAAAGAACAAACATGCAATGAACTCTAGTAGATCCATATGTGGTTTGTGAGAAGAACACACATGCAATGACACTGGTTGTGTTTCATGAAAAGAACACACATCAAATGACATTGGTGGATCCATATGTGGTTTGTGAAAATAACACACATGCAATGACTCTGGTGCATGCACATGTGGTTTGTGAAAGGAACACACATGCAATGGCACTGGTGGATCAATGTGGTTTGTGAAAATAACAGACATGTAATGAACTCTGGTGGATCCATATGTGGTTTGTGAGACGAACACACATGCAATGACACTAGGTGTGGTTCATGAAAAGAACACACATCCAATGACACTGGTGGATCCTTATGTGTTTTGTGAAAAGAACACACATGCAATGACTCTAGATGTGGTTTGTTAGAAGAACACACATGCAATGACACTGGTGGATCAATATGTGGTTTGTGAAAAGAACACACATGCAATGACACTGGTGAATCCATATGTGGTTTGTGAGAGGAACACACATGCAATGACACTGGGTGTGGTTCATGAAAAGAAAACACATCCAATGACACTGGTGGATCCTTATGTGGTCTGTGGAAAGAATGCATATGTAATGACACTAGCTGTGGTTTGTGAAAAGAACAGACATTCAATCACACTGGTGGTTCTATTTGTGATTTGTGAGAAGAACACACATCCAATGATTCTAGTTGAGGTTAATGAATAGAACACACATGCAATGATTCTGGTGGATCCATGTGGTTCATGAAAAGAACACACATGCAATGACTCTAGCTATGGTTGATGAAAAGAACACACGTCCAATGACATTTGAGGATCCTTATGTGGTTTGTGAAAAGAACAAACATGCAATCACACTAGTGTATCCATATGTGGTTTGTGAGAAGAACACACATCCAATGACTCTAGTTGTGGTTAATGAAAAGAACACACATGCAATGATTATGGTGGATCCATGTGGTTCATGAAAAGTGGATCCTTATGTGGTTTGTGAAAAGAACAAACATGAAATGACTCTGGTGGATCCACACGTGGTTTGTGAGAAGAACACACGTGCAATGACACTGGTGGATTCATATGTGGTTTGTGAACAGAATAGACATGCAATGAACTCTGATCGATCCATATGTGGTTTGTGAGAAGAACACACATGCAATGACACTGGTTGTGGTTCATGAAAAGAACACACATCCAATGACACTGGTGGATCCTTATGTGGTTTGTGAAAAGAACGCGCATGCAATGACTCTGGTGGATCCACATGTGCTTTGTGAAAAGAACACACATGCAATAAAACTGGTGGATCAATGTGGTTTGTGAAAATAACAAACATGCAATGAACACTGGTGGTTCCATATGTGCTTGTGAGAAGAACACACATGTAATGACACTGGGTGTGGTTCATGAAAAGAACACACATCCAATGACACTGGTGGATCCTTATGTGGTTTGTGAAAAGAACACACATGCAATGACTCTAGTTGTGGTTTGTGAGAATAACACACATCCAATGACACTGGTGGATCCATATGTGGTTTGTGAGAAGAACACACATGCAATGACACTGGGTGTGGTTCATGAAAACAACACACATCCAATGACACTGGTGGATCCTTATGTGGTTTGTGAAAATAACACACATGCAATGACTCTAGATGTGGTTTGTGAGAAGAACACACATCCAATGACACTGGTGGATCCATATGTTGTTTGTGAGAAGAACACACATCCAATGACACTGGTGGATCCATATGTGGTTTGTCAGAAGAATACACGTGCAATGACACTGGGTGTGGTTCATGAAAAGAACACACATCCAAGGACACTGGTGGATCCTTATGTGGTTTGTGAAAAGAAAACACATGCAATGACTCTGGTGGATCCACATGTGGTTTCTGAAAAGAACACACATGCAATGATTCTAGTGGATCCATGTGGTTCATGAAAAGAACACACATGCAATGACTCTAGCTATGGTTCATGAAAATAACACACATCTTATGACACTTGTGGATCCTTATGTGGTTTGTGAAAAGAACACACATGCAATGACTCTGGTGGATCCACATGTGGTTTGTGAGAAGAACACACATGCAATGACACTAGTGAATCCATATGTGGTTTGTGAGAGGAACACCCATGCAATGACACTGGGGTGCTTCATGAAAAGAACACACATCAAATGACACTGGTGGATCCTTATGTGGTTTGTGAAAAGAACACACATGCAATGACTCTAGATGTGGTTTGTGAAAGGAACACACATGCAATGACACTGGTGGATCAATATGTGGTTTGTGAAAAGAACACACATGCAATGACACTGGTGAATCCATATGTGGTTTGTGAGAAGAACACACATGCAATGACACTGGGTGTGGTTCATGAAAGGAACACACATCCAATGACACTGGTGGATCCTTATGTGGTTTGTGAAAAGAACACACATGCTGTGACTCTAGATGTGGTTTGTGAGAATAACACACATCCAATGACACTGGTGGATCCATATATGGTTTGTGAGAAGAACACACATCCAATGACACTGGTGGATCCATATGTGGTTAGTCAGAAGAACACACATGCAATGACACTGGGTGTGGTTCATGAAAAGAACACACATCCAATGACACTGGTGGATCCTTATGTGGTTTGTGAAAATAACACACATGCATTGACTCTGGTGGATCCACATGTGCTTTGTGAAAAGAACACACATGCAATGACACTGGTGGATCAATGTGGTTTGTGAAAATAACAGACATGTAATGAACTCTGGTGGATCCATATGTGGTTTGTGAGAAGAACACACATGCAATGACACTAGGTGCGGTTCATGAGAAGAACACACATCCAGTGACACTGGTGTCTCCTTATGTGGTTTGTGAAAAGAACACACATGCAATGACTCTAGATGTGGTTTGTGAAAAGAACACACATGCAATCACACTGGTGGATCCATATGTGGTTTGTGAGAAGAACACACATGCAATGACACTGGTGGATCCATATGTGGTTTGTGAGAAGAACACACATGTAATGACACTGGGTGTGGTTCATGAAAAGAACACACATCCAATGACACTGGTGGATCCTTATGTGGACTGTAGAGACAACAGACATGCAATGACACTAGTTGTGGTTTGTGAAAATAACAAACATGCAATCACACTTGTGGATCCATATGTGGTTTGTGAGAAGAACACACAGCCCATGACTCTAGTTGTGGTTAATGAAAAGAACACACATGCAATGATTCTGGTGGATCCATGTGGTTCATGAAAAGAACATAGATGCAATGACTCTAGCTATGGTTCATGAAAAGAACACACATCCTATGACATTGGTGGATCCTTATGTGGTTTGTGAAAAGAACACACATGCAATGACTCTGGTGGATCCACATGTGCTTTGTGAGAAGAACACACATGCAATGACACTGGTGAATCCATATGTGGTTTGTGAGAAGGACACGCATGCAATGACATTGGGTGTGGTTCCTGAAAAGAACACACATCCAATGACACTAGTGGATCCTTATGTGGTTTGTGAAAAGAACACACATGCAATGACTCTAGATGTGGTTTGTGAGAAGAACACACATGCAATGACACCGGTGGATCAATATGTGGTTTGTGAAAAGAACACACATGCAATGACACTGGTGAATCCAAATGTGGTTTGTGAGAAGAACACACATGCAGTGACACTGGTTGTGGTTCATGAAAAGAACACACATCCAATGAGACTGGTGGATCCATATGTGGTTTGTCAAAAGAACACACATGCAATGACTCTGGTGGATCCACATGTGGTTTGTGAAAAGAACACACATGCAATGAAACTGGTGGATCGATGTGGTTTGTCAAAATAACAAACATGCAATGAACTATGGTGGATCCATATGTGGTTTGTGTGAAGAACACACATGCAATGACACTGGGTGTGGTTCATCAAAATGTAATGACACTAGTTGTGGTTTCTGAAAAGAATAGACATTCAACCACACTGGTGGATCCATTTGTGGTTTATGAGAAGAACACATATCCAATGACTCTAGGTGTGGTTAATGAAAAGAACACACATGCAATGATTCTGGTGGATCCATGTGGTTCAAGAAAAGAACACACATGCAATGACTCTAGCTATGGTTTATGAAAAGAACACACATCCAATGACACTGGTGGATCCTTATGTGGTTTCTGAAAAGAAAAGACATGCAATCACACTGGTGGATCCATATGTGGTTTGTGAGAAGAACAAACATGCAATGACACTAGTTGTGGTTCATGAAAAGACCACACACATCCAATGACACTCGTGGATCCTTATGTGGTTTGTGAAAAGAACACACATGCAATGACTCTGGTGGATCCACATGTGGTTTGTGAAAAGAACACACATGCAATGACACTGGTGGATCCATATGTTGTTTGTGAAAAGAACAGACATGCAATGACTTTGGTGGATCCATGTGTGGTTCATGAAAAGAACACACATGCAATGACTCTAGCTATGGTTCATGAAAAGAACTCACATCCAATGACATTGGTGTATCCTTATGTGGTTTGTGAAAAGAACACACATACAATGACTCTGGTGGATCCACATGTGGTTCGTGAGAAGAACAGACATGCAATGACACTGGTGGATCCATAAGTGGTTTGTGAAAAGAACAAACATGCAATGAACTCGGGTGGATCCATATGTGGTTTGTGAGAAGAACACACATGCAATGACACTGGTTGTGGTTCATAAAAAGAACACACATCCAATAACACTGGTGGATCCTTATGTGGTTTGTGAAAAGAACACACATGCAATGACTCTGGTGGATCCACATGTGGTTTGTGAAAAGAACACACATGCAATGACACTAGTGGATCCATATGTGGTTTGTGAAAAGAACAGACATGCAATGACTCTGGTGGATCCATATGTGGTTTGTGAGAAGAACACACATGCAATGACACTGGTTGTGGTTCATGAAAAGAACACACATCCAATGACACTGGTGGATCCTTATGTGGTTTGTGAAAAAAACACATGCAATGACTCTGGTGGATCCACATGTGGTTTGTGAGAAGAACACACATGCAATGACCCTGGTGGATCCATATGTGGTTTGTGAAAATAACAGACATGCAATGAACTCTGGTGGATCCATATGTGGTTTGTGAGAAGAACACACATGCAATGACACTGGGTGTGGTTCATGAAAAGAACACACATCCAATGACACTGGTGGATCCTTATATGGTTTGTGAAAAGAACACACATGCAATGTCTCTGGTGGATCCACATGTGGTTTGTGAAAAGAACACACATGCAATGAAACTGGTGGATCAATGTGGTTTGTGGAAATAACAGACTTGCAATGAACTATGGTGGATCCATATGTGGTTTGTCTGAAGAACACACATGCAATGACACTGGGTGTGGTTCATGAAGATGTAATGACACTAGTTCTGGTGGATCCATTTGTGGTTTGTGAGAAGAACACATATCCAATGACTCTATGTGTGGTTAATGAAAAGAACACACATGCAATGATTCTGGTGGATCCATGTGGTTCATGAAAAGAACACACATGCAATGACTATAGCTATGGTTCATGAAAAGAACACACATGCAATGACACTGGTGGATCCTTATGTGGTTTCTGAAAAGAAAAGACATGCAATCACACTGGTGGATCCATATGTGGTTTGTGAGAAGAACACACATGCAATGACAATAGTTGTGGTTCATGAAAAGAACACACATCCAATGACACTCGTGGATCCTTATGTGGTTTGTGAAAAGAACACACATGCAATGACTCTGGTGGATCCACATGTGGTTTGTGAAAAGAACACACATGCAATGACACTGGTGGATCCATATGTGGTTTGTGAAAAGAACAGACATGCAATGACTCTGGTGGATCCATATGTGGTTCATGAAAAGAACACACATGCAATGACTCTAGCTACGGTTCATGAAAAGAACACACATCCAATGACACTGGTGGATCCTTATGTGGTTTGTGAAAAACACACACATGCAATGACTCTGGTGGATCCACATGTGGTTTGTGAGAAGAACACACATGCAATGACACTGGTGGATCCATATGTGGTTTGTGAAAAGAACATACATGCAACGAACTCTGGTGGATCCATATGTGGTTTATGAGAAGAACACACATGCAATGACACTAGGTGTGGTTCAGGAAAAGAACACACATCCAATGACACTGGTGGATCCTTATGTGGTTTGTGAAAAGAACACGCATGAAATGACTCTAGATGTGGTTTGTGAAAAGAACACAGTCAATCACATTGGTGGATCCATATTTGGTTTGTGAGAAGAAAACACATCCAATGACACTGGTGGATCCATATGTGGTTTGTGAGAAGAACACACATGCAATGACACTGGGTGTGGTTCATGAAAAGAACACACATCCAATGACACTGGTGGATCCATATATGGTCCATGGAGAGAACAGACATGCAATGACACTAGTTGTGGTTTGTGAAATGAACACACATACAATCACGTTGGTGGATCCATATGTGGTTTGTGAGAAGAAGACACATCCAATGACTCTAGTTGTGGTTAATGAAAAGAACACACATGTAATGATTCTGGTGGATCCACGTGGTTCATGAAAAGAACACACATGCAATGACTCTAGCTATGGTTCATGAAAATAGCACATATCTAATGACACTGGTGGATCCTTATATGGTTTATGAAAAGAATACACATGCAATGACTCTGGTGGATCCACATGTGGTTTGTGAGAAGAACACACATGCAATGACACTGGTGGATCCATATGTGGTTTGTGAGAAGAACTCACATGCAATGACACTGGTGGATCCATATGTGGTTTGTGAGAAGAACACACATGCAATGACACTGGTTGTGGTTCATGAAAAGAACACACATCCAATGACACTCGTGGATCCTTATATGGTTTGTGAAAAGAACACACATGCAATGACTTTGGTGGATCCACATGTGGTTTGTGAAAAGAACACACATGCAATGACACTGGTGGATCCATATGTGGTTTGTGGAAAGAACAGACATGCAATGACTCTGGTGGATCCATATGTGGTTCATGAAAAGAACACACATGCAATGACTCTAGCTATGGTTCATGAAAAGAAGACACATCCAATGACACTGGTGGATCCTTATGTGGTTTGTGAAAAAAAACAAATGCAATGACTCCGGTGGATCCACATGTGGTTTGTGAGAAGAACACACATGCAATGATACTGGTGGATCCATATGTGGTTTGTGAAAAGAACAGATATGCAATGAACTCTGGTGGATCCATATGTGGTTTGTGAGAAGAACACACATGCAATGACACTGGTTGTCGTTCATGAAATGAACACACATCTAATGACACTGGTGGATCCTTATGTGGTTTGTGAAAAGAACACACATGCAATGAATCTGGTGGATCGACATGTGGTTTGTGAAAAGAACACAAATGCAATGACACTGGTGGATCCATATGTGGTTTGTGAAAAGAACATATATACAATGACTCTGGTGGATCCATATGTGGTTTGTGAGAAGAACACACATGCAATGACAGTGGTTGTGGTTCATGAAAAGAACACACATCCAATGAAACTACTGGATCCTTATGTGGTTTGTGAAAATAACACACATGCAATGACTCTGGTGGATGCACTGTGGTTTGTGAAAAGAAAACACATGCAATGACCCTGGTGGATCAATGTGGTTTGTGAAAATAACAGACATGCAATGAACTCTGGTGGATCCATATGTGGTTTGTGAGAAGAACACACATGCAATGACACTGGGTGCGGTTCATGCAGAGAACACACATCCAATGACACTGGTGGATCCTTATGTGGTTTGTGAAAAGAACACACATGCAATGACTCTAGATGTGGTTTGTGTAATGAACACACATGCAATCACACTGGTGGATCCATATTTGGTTTGTGAGAAGAACACACATCCAATGACACTGGTGGATCCATATGTGGTTTGTCCGAAGAACACACATGCAATGACACTGGTTGTGGTTCATGAAAAGAAAACACATCCGATTACACTGGTGGATCATTATGTGGTTTGTGAAAAGAACACACATGCAATGACTCTGGTGGATCCACATGTGGTTTGTGAAAAGAACACACATGCAATGACATTGGTGGATCAATGTGGTTTGTGAAAATAATAGACATGCAATGAACTCTGGTGGATCCATATGTGGTTTGTGGGAAGAACACACATGCAACGACACTGGGTGTGGTTCATGAAAAGAACACACATCCAATGACACTGGTGGATCCTTATGTGGTTTGTGAAAAGAACACACATGTAAGGACTTTAGATGTGGTTTGTGAAAAGAACACAGTCAATCACATTGGTGGATCCATATTTGGTTTGTGAGAAGAACACACATCCAATGACACTGGTGGATCCATATGTGGTTTGTGAGAAGAACACACATGCAATGACACTGGGTGTGGTTCATGAAAAGAACACACATCCAATGACACTGGTGGATCCATATGTTGTCCATGGAGAGAACATACATGCAATGACACTAGTTGTGGTTTGTGAAAAAGAACAGACATGCAATCACACTGGTGGATCCATATGTGGTTTGTGAGAAGAACACACATCCAATGACTCTAGTTGTGGTTAATGAAAAGAACACACATGTAATGATTCTGGTGGATCCACGTGGTTCATGAAAAGAACACACATGCAATGACTCTAGCTATGGTTCATGAAAAGAACACATATCCAATGACACTGGTGGATCCTTATATGGTTTGTGAAAATAGTACACATGCAATGACTCTGGTGGATCCACATGTGGTTTGTGAGAAGAACAGACATGCAATCACACTAGTGGATCAATATGTGGTTTGTGAAAAGAACACACATGCAATGACACTGGTGGATCCATATGTGGTTTGTGAGAAGAACACACATGCAATTACATTGGTTGTGGTTCATGGAAAGAACACACATCCAATGACACTCGTGGATTCTTATGTGGTTTATGAAAAGAACACACATGAAATGACTCTGGTGGTCAACATGTGGATTGTGAAAAGAACACACATGCAATGACACTTGTGGATCCATATGTGGTTTGTGAAAAGAACAGACATGCAATGACTCTGGTGGATCCATATGTGGTTCATGAAAAGAACACACATGCAATGACTCTAGCTATGGTTCATGAAAATAACACATATCCAATGACACTGGTGGATCCTTATATGGTTTATGAAACGAATACACATGCAATGACTCTGGTGGATCCACATGTGGTTTGTGAGAAGAACACACATGCAATGACACTGGTGGATCCATATGTGGTTTGTGAGAAGAACACACATGCAATGACACTGGTTGTGGTTCATGAAAAGAACACACATCCAATGACACTCGTGGATCCTTATATGGTTTGTGAAAAGAACACACATGCAATGACTTTGGTGGATCCACATGTGGTTTGTGAAAAGAACACACATGCAATGACACTGGTGGATCCATATGTGGTTTCTGGAAAGAACAGACATGCAATGACTCTGGTGGATCCATATGTGGTTTGTGAGAAGAACACACATGCAATGACTCTAGCTATGGTTCATGAAAAGAACACACATCCAATGACACTGGTGGATCCTTATGTGGTTTGTGAAAAAAAACACATGCAATGACTCCGGTGGATCCGCATGTGGTTTGTGAGAAGAACACACATGCAATGATACTGGTGGATCCATATGTGGTTTGTGAAAAGAACAGACATGCAATGAACTCTGGTGGATCCATATGTGGTTTGTGAGAAGAACACACATGCAATGACACTGGTTGTCGTTCATGAAATGAACACACATCCAATGACACTGGTGGATCCTTATATGGTTTGTGAAAAGAACGAACATGCAATGTCTCTAGTGGATCCACATGTGGTTTGTGAAAAGAACACACATGCAATGAAACTGGTGGATCAATGTAGTTTGTCAAAATACCAGACATGCAATGAACTATGGTGGATCCATATGTGGTTTGTCTGAAGAACACACATGCAATGACACTAGGTGTGGTTCATGAAAATGTAATGACACTAGTTGTGGTTTCTGAAAAGAATAGACATTCAATCACACTGGTGGATCCATTTGTGGTTTGTGAGAAGAACATATATCCAATGACTCTAGGTGTGGTTAATGAAAAGAACACACATGCAATGATTCTGGTGGATCCATGTGGTTCATAAAAAGAACACACATGCAATGACTATAGCTATGGTTCATGAAAGAACACACATGCAATGACACTGGTGGATCCTTATGTGGTTTCTGAAAAGAAAAGACATGCAATCACACTGGTGGATCCATATGTGGTTTGTGAGAAGAACACACATGCAATGACAATAGTTGTGGTTCATGAAAAGAACACACATCCAATGACACTCGTGGATCCTTATGTGGTTTGTGAAAAGAACACACATGCAATGACTCTGGTGGATCCACATGTGGTTTGTGAAAAGAACACACATGCAATGACACTGGTGGATCCATATGTGGTTTGTGAAAAAAACAGACATGCAATGACTCTGGTGGATCCATATGTGGTTCATGAAAAGAACACACATGCAATGACTCTAGCTATGGTTCATGAAAAGAACACACATCCAATGACACTGGTGGATCCTTATGTGGTTGCTGAAAAACACACACATGCAATGACTCTCGTGGATCCACATGTGGTTTGTGAGAAGAACACACATGCAATGACATTGGTGGATCCATATGTGGTTTGTGAAAAGAATAGACATGCAATGAACTCTGGTGGATCCATATGTGGTTTGTGAGAAGAACACACATGCAATGACACTGGGTGTGGTTCATGAAAAGAACACACATCCAATGACACTGGTGGATCCTTATGTGGTTTGTGAAAAGAACACGCATGCAATGACTCTAGATGTGGTTTGTGAAAAGAACACAGTAAATCACATTGGTGGATCCATATTTGGTTTGTGAGAAGAACACACATCCAATGACACTGGTGGATCCATATGTGGTTTGTGAGAAGAACACACATGCAATGACACTGGGTGGGGTTCATGAAAAGAACACACATCCAATGACACTGGTGGATCCATATGTGGTCCATGGAGAGAACAGACATGCAATGACACTAGTTGTGGTTTGTGAAAAGAACAGACATGCAATCACACTGGTGGATCCATATGTGGTTTGTGAGAAGAACACACATCCAATGACTCTAGTTGTGGTTAATGAAAAGAACACACATGTAATGATTCTGGTGGATCCACATGGTTCATGAAAAGAACACACATGCAATGACTCTAGCTATGGATCATGAAAAGAACACATATCCAATGACACTGGTGGATCCTTATATGGTTTGTGAAAAGAATACAGATGCAATGACTCTGGTGGATCCACATGTGGTTTGTGAGAAGAACACACATGCAATGACACTGGTGGATCCATATGTGGTTTGTGAGAAGAACACACATGCAATGACACTGGTGGATCCATATGTGGTTTGTGAGAAGAACACACATGCAATGACTCTAGATGTGGTTTGTGTAAAGAACACACATGCAATCACACTGGTGGATCCATATTTTGTTTGTGAGAAGAACACACATCCAATGACACTGGTGGATCCATATGTGCTTTGTCCGAAGAACACACATGCAATGACACTGGGTGTGGTTCATGAAAAGAACACACATCCAATTACACTGGTGGATCCTTATGTGGTTTGTGAAAAGAACACACATGCAATGACTCTGGTGGATCAATGTGGTTTGTGAAAATAATAGATGTGCAATGAACTCTGGTGGATCCATATGTGGTTTGTGAGAAGAACACACATGCGATGACGCTGGGTGTGGATCATGAAAATAACACACATCCAATGACACTGGTGGATCCTTATGTGGTTTGTGAAAAGAACACACATGCAATGACTCTAGATGTGGTTTGTGAAAAGAACATAGTCAATCACATTGGTGGATCCATATTTGGTTTGTGAGAAGAAGACACATCCAATGACACTGGTGGATCCATATGTGGTTTGTGAGAAGAACACACATGAAATGACACTTGGTGTGGTTCATGAAAAGAACACACATCCAATGACACTGGTGGATCCATATGTGGTCCATGGAGAGAACAGAAATGCAATGACACTAGTTGTGGTTTGTGAAAAGAACAGACATGCAATCACACTGGTGGATCCATATGTGGTTTGTGAGAAGAACACACATCAAATGACTCTAATTATGGTTAATGAAAAGAACACACATGTAATGATTCTGGTGGATCCACGTGGTACATGAAAAGAACACACATGCAATGACTCTAGCTATGGTTCATGAAAAGAACACATATCCAATGACACTGGTGGATCCTTATATGGTTTGTGAAAAGAATACACATGCAATGACTCTGGTGGATCCACATGTGGTTTGTGAGAAGAACACACATGCAATGACACTGGTGGATCCATATGTGGTTTGTGAGAAGAACACACATGCAATGACACTGGTGGATCCATATGTGGTTTGTGAGAAGAACACTCATGCAATGACACTGGTTGTGGTTCATAAGAAGAACACACATCCAATGACACTCGTGGATCCGTATATGGTTTCTGAAAAGAACACACATGCAATGACTTTGGTGGATCCACATGTGGTTTGTGAAAGGAACACACATGCAATGACACTGGTGGATCCATATGTGGTTTGTGGAAAGAACAGACATGCAATGACTCTGGTGGATCTATATGTGGTCCATGAAAAGAACACACATGCAATGAATCTAGCTATGGTTCATGAAAAGAACACAAATGCAATGACACTGGTGGTTCCATATGTGGTTCGTGAAAAGAACAGATATGCAATGACTAGTGGATCCATATGTGGTTTGTGAGAAGAACACACATGCAATGACACTGGTTGTGGTTCATGAAAAGAACACACATCCAATGACACTCGTGGATCCTTATATGGTTTGTGAAAAGAACACACATGCAATGACTTTGGTGGATCCACATGTTGTTTGTGAAAAGAACACACATGCAATGACACTGGTGGATCCATATGTGGTTTGTGGAAAGAACAGACATGCAATGACTCTGGTGGATCCATATGTGGTTCATGAAAAGAACACACATGCAATGACTCTAGCTATGGTTCATGAAAAGAACACACATCCAATGACACCGGTGGATCCTTATGTGGTTTGTGAAAAACACACACAGGCAATGACTCTGGTGGATCCACATGTGGTTTGTGAGAAGAACACACATGTAATGACACTGGTGGATCCATATGTGGTTTGTGAAAAGAACAGACGTGCAATGAACTCTGGTGGATCCATAAGTGGTTTGTGAGAAGAACACACATGCAATGACACTGGTTGTCGTTCATGAAATGAACACCCATCCAATGACACTGGTGGATCCTTATGTGGTTTGTGAAAAGAACACACATGCAATGACTCTGGTGGATCGACATGTAGTTTGTGAAAAGAACACAAATGCAATGACACTGGTGGATCCATATGTGGTTTGTGAAAAAAACTGAGATGCAATGACTCTGGTGGATCCATATGTGGTTTGTGAGAAGAACACACATGCAATGACAGTGGTTGTGGTTCATTAAAAGAACACACATCCAATGACACTACTGGATCCTTATGTGGTTTGTGAAAAGAACACACATGCAATGACTCTGGTGGATGCACTGTGGTTTGTGAAAAGAACACACATGCAATGACCCTAGTGGATCAATGTGGTTTGTGAAAATAACAGACATGCAATGAACTCTGGTGGATCCATATATGGTTTTTGAGAAGAGCACACATGCAATGACACTGGGTGTGGTTCATGCAAAGAACACACATCCAATGACACTGGTGGATCCTTATGTGGTTTGTGAAAAGAACACACATGCAATGACTCTAGATGTGGTTTGTGTAAAGAACACACATGCAATCACACTGGTGGATCCATATTTGGTTTGTGAGAAGAACACACATCCAATGACACTGGTGGATCCATATGTGCTTTGTCCAAAGAACACACATGCAAGGACACTGGGTGTGGTTCATGAAAAGAACACACATCCAATTACACTGGTGGATCCTTATGTGGTTTGTGAAAAGAACACACATGCAATGAATCTGGTGGATCAATGTGGTTTGTGAAAATAATAGACGTGCAATGAACTCTGGTGGATCCATATGTGGTTTGTGAGAAGAACACACATGCGATGATGCTGGGTGTGGATCATGAAAATAACACACATCCAATGATACTGGTGGATCCTTATGTGGTTTGTGAAAAGAACACACATGCAGTGACTCTAGATGTGGTTTGTGAAAAGAACATAGTCAATCACATTGGTGGATCCATATTTGGTTTATGAGAAGAACACACATCCAATGACACTGGTGGATCCATATGTGGTTTGTGAGAAGAACACACATGCAATGACACTTGGTGTGGTTCATGAAAAGAACACACATCCAATGACACTGGTGGATCCATATGTGGTCCATGGAGAGAACAGACATGCAATGACACTAGTTGTGGTTTGTGAAAAGAACAGACATGCAATCACACTGGTGGATCCATATGTGGTTTGTGAGAAGAACACACATCAAATTACTCTAATTATGGTTAATGAAAAGAACACACATGTAATGATTCTGGTGGATCCACGTGGTTCATGAAAAGAACACACATGCAATGACTCTAGCTATGGTTCATGAAAAGAACACATATCCAATGACACTGGTGGATCCTTATATGGTTTGTGAAAAGAATACACATGCAATGACTCTGGTGGATCCACATGTGGTTTGTGAGAAGAACACACATGCAATGACACTGGTGGATCCATATGTGGTTTGTGAGAAGAACACACATGCAATGACACTGGTGGATCCATATGTGGTTTGTGAGAAGAACACACATGCAATGACACTGGTTGTGGTTCATGAGAAGAACACACATCCAATGACACTCGTGGATCCGTATATGGTTTCTAAAAAGAACACACATGCAATGACTTTGGTGGATCCACATGTGGTTTGTGAAAGGAACACACATGCAATGACACTGGTGGATACATATGTGGTTTGTGGAAAGAACAGACATGCAATGACTCTGGTGGATCCATATGTGGTCCATGAAAAGAACACACATGCAATGAATCTAGCTATGGTTCATGAAAAGAACACAAATGCAATGACACTGGTGGATCCATATGTGGTTCGTGAAAAGAACAGATATGCAATGACTAGTGGATCCATATGTGGTTTGTGAGAAGAACACACATGCAATGACACTGGTTGTGGTTCATGAAAAGAACACACATCCAATGACACTCGTGGATCCTTATATGGTTTGTGAAAAGAACACACATGCAATGACTTTGGTGGATCCACATGTTGTTTGTGAAAAGAACACACATGCAATGACACTGGTGGATCCATATGTGGTTTGTGGAAAGAACAGACATGCAATGACTCTAGTGGATCCATATGTGGTTCATGAAAAGAACACACATGCAACGACTCTAGCTATGGTTCATGAAAAGAACACACATCCAATGACACCGGTGGATCCTTATGTGGTTTGTGAAAAAAAACACAGGCAATGACTCTGGTGGATCCACATGTGGTTTGTGAGAAGAACACACATGTAATGACACTGGTGGATCCATATGTGGTTTGTGAAAAGAACAGACATGCAATGAACTCTGGTGGATCCATATGTGGTTTGTGAAAAGAACAGACATGCAATCACACTGGTGGATCCATATGTGGTTTGTGAGAAGAACACACATCAAATTACTCTAATTATGGTTAATGAAAAGAACACACATGTAATGATTCTGGTGGATCCACGTGGTTCATGAAAAGAACACACATGCAATGACTCTAGCTATGGTTCATGAAAAGAACACATATCCAATGACACTGGTGGATCCTTATATGGTTTGTGAAAAGAACACACATGCAATGACACTGGTGGATCCATAAGTGGTTTGTGAGAAGAACACACATGTAATGACACTGGTTGTCGTTCATGAAATGAACACACATCCAATGACACTGGTGGATCCTTATGTGGTTTGCGAAAAGAACACACATTCATTGACTCTGGTGGATCGACATGTAGTTTGTGAAAAGAACACAAATGCAATGACACTGGTGGATCCATATGTGGTTTGTGAAAAGAACTGAGATGCAATGACACTGGTGGATCCTTATGTGGTTTGTGAGAAGAACACACATGCAATGACAGTGGTTGTGGTTCTTGAAAAGAACACACATCCAATGACACTACTGGATCCGTATGTTGTTTGTGAAAAGAACACACATGCAATGACTCTAGTGGATCGACATGTGGTTTGTGAAAAGAACACAAATGCAATGACACTGGTGGATCCATATGTGGTTTGTGAAAAGAAAAGATATGCAATGACTCTGGTGGATCCATATGTGGTTTGTGAGAAGAACACACATGCAATGACAGTGGTTGTGGTTCATGAAAAGAACACATATCCAATGACACTAGTGGATCCTTATGTGGTTTGTGAAAAGAACACACATGCAATGACTCTGGTGGATGCACTGTGGTTTGTGAAAAGAACACACATGCAATCACCCTGGTGGATCAATGTGGTTTGTGAAAATAACAGACATGCAATGAACTCTGGTGGATCCATATATGGTTTTTGAGAAGAACACACATGCAATGACACTGGGTGTGGTTCATGCAAAGAACACACATCCAATGACACTGGTGGATCCTTATGTGGTTTGTGAAAAGAACACACATGCAATGACTCTAGATGTGGTTTGTGTAAAGAACACACATGCAATCACACTGGTGGATCCATATTTGGTTTGTGAGAAGAACACACATCCAATGACACTGGTGGATCCATATGTGCTTTGTCCGAAGAACACACATGCAATGACACTGGGTGTGGTTCACGAAAAGAACACACATCCAATTACACTGGTGGATCCTTATGTGGTTTGTGAAAAGAACACACATGCAATGACTCTGGTGGATCAATGTGGTTTGTGAAAATAATAGACGTGCAATGAACTCTGGTGGATCCATATGTGGTTTGTGAGAAGAACACACATGCGATGACGCTGGGTGTGGATCATGAAAATAACACACATCCAATGACACTGGTGGATCCTTATGTGGTTTGTGAAAAGAACACACATGCAATGACTCTAGATGTGGTTTGTGAAAAGAACATAGTCAATCACATTGGTGGATCCATATTTGGTTTGTGAGAAGAACACACAACCAATGACACTGGCGGATCCATATGTGGTTTGTGAGAAGAACACACTTGCAATGACACTTGGTGTGGTTCATGAAAAGAACACACATCCAATGACACTGGTGGATCCATATGTGGTCCATGGAGAGAACAGACATGCAATGACACTAGTTGTGGTTTGTGAAAAGAACAGACATGCAATCACACTGGTGGATCCATATGTGGTTTGTGAGAAGAACACACATCAAATGACTCTAATTATGGTTAATGAAAAGAACACACATGTAATGATTCTGGTGGATCCACGTGGTTCATGAAAAGAACACACATGCAATGACTCTAGCTATGGTTCATGAAAAGAACACATATCCAATGACACTGGTGGATCCTTATATGGTTTGTGAAAATAATAGATATGCAATGACTCTGGTGGATCCACATGTGGTTTGTGAGAAGAACACACATGCAATGACATTGGTGGATCAATATGTGGTTTGTGAAAAGAACACACATGCAATGACACTGGTGGATCCATATGTGGTTTGTGAGAAGAACACACATGCAATGACACCGGTTGTGGTTCATTAAAAGAACACACATCCAATGACACTCATGGATCCTTATGTGGTTTGTGAAAAGAACACACATGCAATGACTCTGGTTGATCCACATGTGGTTTGTGAAAAGAACACACATGCAATGACATTGGTGGATCCATATGTGGTTTGTGAAAAGAACAGACATGCAATGACTCTGGTGGATCCATATGTGGTTCATGAAAAGAACACACATGCAATGACTCTAGCTATGGCTCATGAAAAGAACACACATCCAATGACACTGGTGGATCCTTATGTGGTTTGTGAAAAGAACACACGTGCAATGACTCTGGTGGATCCACATGTGGTTTGTGAGAAGAACACACATGCAATGACACTGGTGGATCCATATGTGGTTTGTGAAAAGAACAGACATGCAATGAACTCTGGTGGATCCATATGTGGTTTGTGAGAAGAACACACATGCAATGACACTGGTTGTGGTTCACGAAATGAACACACATCCAATGACACTGGTGGATCCTTATGTGGTTTGTGAAAAGAACACACATGCAATGACTCTGGCTGATCCACATGTGGTTTGTGAAAAGAACACACATGCAATTACACTGGTGGATCCATATGTGGTTTGTGAAAAGAACATACATGCAATGACTCTGGTGGATCCATATGTGGTTTGTGAGAAGAACACACATGCAATGACACTGGGTGTGGTTCATGAAACGAACAAACATCCAATGACACTGGTGGATCCTTATGTTGTTTGTGAAAAGAACACACATGCATTGACTCTAGTGGATCCACATGTGGTTTGTGAAAAGAACACACATGCAATGACCCAGGTGGATCAATGTGGTTTGTGAAAATAACAGACATGCAATGAACTCTGGTGGATCCATATGTGGTTTGTGAGAAGAACTCACATGCAATGACACTGGGTGTGGTTCATGAAAAGAACACACATCCAATGACACTTGTGTACCCTTATGTTGTTTGTGAAAAGGACACACATGCAATGATTCTAGATGTGGTTTGTGAAAAGAACACACATGCAATCACACTGGTGGATCCATATTTGGTTTGTGAGAAGAACACACATCCAATGGCACTGGTGGATCCATATGTGGTTTGTCAGAAGAACAGACATGCAATGACATTGGGTGTGGTTCATGAAAAGAACACACATCCAATGACACTGGTGGATCCTTATGTGGTTTGTGAAAAGAACACACATGCAATGACTCTGGTGGATCCACATTTGGTTTGTGAAAATAATTGACATGCAATGAAAATAATTGACATGCAATGAACTCTGGTGGATCCATATGTGGTTTGTGAGAAGAACACACATGCAATGACACTGGGTGTGGTTCATGAAAAGAACACACATCCAATGACACTAGTGGATCCTTATGTGGTTTGTGAAAAGAACACACATGCAATGACTCTAGATGTGGTTTGTGAAAAGAACACACAGTCAATCACACTAGTGGATCCATATTTGGTTTGTGAGAAGAACACACATCCAATGACATTGGTGGATCCATATGTGGTTTGTGAGAAGAACACACATGCAATGACACTGGGTGTGGTTCATGAAAAGAACACACATCCAATGACACTTGTGGATCCTTATGTGGTCTATGGAGAGAACAAACATGCAATGACACTAGTTGTGGTTTGTGAAAAGAATAGACATGCAATCACACTGGTGGATCCATATGTGGTTTGTGAGAAGAACACACATCCAATGACTCTAGTTGTGGTTAATGAAAAGAACACACATGTAATGATTCTAGTGGATCCACGTGGTTCATGAAAAGAACACACATGCAATGACTCTATCTATGGTTCATGAAAAGAACACACATCCAATGACACTGGTGGATCCTTATATAGTTTGTGAAAAGAATACACATGCAATCACTCTGGTGGATCCACATGTAGTTTGTGAGAAGAACACACATGCAATGACACTGGTGGATCAATATGTGGTTTGTGAAAAGAACACACATGCAATGACACTGGTGGATCCATATGTGGTTTGTGAGAAGAACACACATGCAATGACACTGGTTGTGGTTCATGAAAAGAACACACATCCAATGACACTAGTGGATCCTTATGTGGTTTGTGAAAAGAACACACATGCAATGACTCTAGATGTGGTTTGTGAAAAGAACACACAGTCAATCACACTAGTGGAATCATATTTCGTTTGTGAGAAGAACACACATACAATGACACTGGTGGATCCATATGTGGTTTGTGAGAAGAACGCACATGCAATGACACTAGGTGTGGTTCATGAAAAGAACACACATCCAATGACATTGGTGGATCCTTATGTGGTCTATGGAGAGAACAGACATGCAATGACACTAGTTGTGGTTTGTGAAAAGAACAGACATGCAATCACACTAGTGGATCCATATGTGGTTTGTAAGAAGAACACACATCCAATGACTCTGGTTGTGGTTAATGAATAGAACACACATGTAATGATTCTGGTGGATCCACGTGGTTCATGGAAAGAACACACATGCAATGACTCTAGCTATGGTTCATGAAAAGAACACACATCCAATGACACTGGTGGATCCTTATATGGTTTGTGAAAAGGATACACATGCAATGACTCTGATGGAACCACATGTGGTTTGTGAGAAGAACACACATGCAATGACACTGGTGGATCAATATGTGGTTTGTGAAAAGAACACACATGCAATGACACTGGTGGATCCATATGTGGTTTGTGAGAAGAACACACATGCCATTACATTGGTTGTGGTTCAGGAAAAGAATACACATCCAATGACACTCGTGGATCCTTATGTGGTTTGTGAAAGGAACACACATGCAATGACTATGGTGGATCCCCATGTGGTTTGTGAAAAGAACCCACATGCAATGACACTGGTGGATCCATATGTGGTTTGTGAAAAGAATAGACATGCAATGACTCTGGTGGATCCATATGTGGTTCATGAAAAGAACACACATCCAATGGCTCTAGCTATGGTTCATGAAAAGAACACACATCCAATGACACTGGTGGATCCTTATGTGGTTTGTGAAAAGAACACACATGCAATGACTCTGGTGGATCCACATGTGGTTTGTGAGAAGAACACACATGCAATGACACGGGTGGATCCATATGTGGTTTGTGAAAAGAACAGACATGCAATGAACTCTGGTGGATCCATATGTGGTTTGTGAGAAGAACACACATGTAATGACACTGGTTGTGGTTCATGAAATGAACACACATCCAATGACACTGGTGGATCCTTATGTGGTTTGTGAAAAGAACACACATGCAATGACTCTAGCTGATCCACATGTGGTTTGTGAAAAGAACACACATGCAATGACACTGGTGGATCCATATGTGGTTTGTGAAAAGAACAGACATGCAATGACTCTGGTGGATCCATATGTGGTTTGTGAGAAGAATACACATGCAATGATACTGAGTGTGGTTCATGAAAAGAACACACATCCAATGACACTAGTGGATTCTTATGTGGTTTGTGAAAAGAACACACATGCAATGACTCTGGTGGATCCACATGTGGTTTGTGAAAAGAACACACATGCAATGACCATGGTGGATCAATGTGGTTTGTGAAAATAACAGACATGCAATGAACTCTGGTGGATCCTTATGTGGTTTGTGAGAAGAACACACATGCAATGAAACTAGGTGTGGTTCATGAAAAGAACACACATCCAATGACACTAGTGGATCCTTATGTGGTTTGTGAAAAGAACACACATGCAATGACTCTAGATGTGGTTTGTGAAAAGAACACACATGTAATCACAGTGGTGGATCCATATTTGGTTTGTGAGAAGAACACACATCCAATGACACTAGTGGATCCATATGTGGTTTGTCAGAAGAACAGACATGCAGTGACACTGGGTGTGGTTCATGAAAAGAACACACATCCAATGACAATAGTGGATCCTTATGTGGTTTGTGAAAAGAACACACATGCAATGACTCTGGTGGATCCACATGTGGTTTGTGGAAAGAACGCACATGCAATGACACTAGTGGATCAATGTGGTTTGTGAAAAAATAATAGACATGCAATGAACTCTGGTGGATCCATATGTGGTTTGTGAGAAGAACACACATTCAATGACACTGAGTGTGGTTCATGAAAAGAACACACATCCAATGACACTAGTGGATCCTTATGTGGTTTGTGAAAAGAACACACATGCAATGACTCTAGATGTGGTTTGTGAAAAGAACACACATGCAATCACACTGGTGGATCCATATTTGGTTTGTGAGAAGAACACACATCCAATGACACTGGTGGATCCATATGTGGTTTGTGAGAAGAACACACATGCAATGACACTAGGTGTGGTTCATCAAAAGAACACACATCCAATTGCACTGGTGGATCCCTATGTGGTCTATGGAGAGAACAAACATGCAATGACACTAGTTGTGGTTTGTGAAAAGAACAAACATGCAATCACACTGGTGGATCCATATGTGGTTTGTGAAAAGAACAGACATGCAATCACACTAGTGGATCCATATGTGGTTTGTGAGAAGAACACACATCCAATGACTCTAGTTGTGGTTAATGAAAAGAACACACATGTAATGATTCTAGTGGATCCACGTGGTTCATGAAAAGAACACACATGCAATGACTCTAGCTATGGTTCATGAAAAGAACACACATCCAATGACACTGGTGGATCCTTATATGGTTTGTGAAAAGAATACACATGCAATCACTCTGGTGGATCCACATGTAGTTTGTGAGAAGAACACACATGCAATGACACTGGTGGATCAATATGTGGTTTGTGAAAAGAACACACATGCAATGACACTGGTGGATCCATATGTGGTTTGTGAGAAGAACACACATGCAATGACACTGGTTGTGGTTCATGAAAAGAACACACATCCAATGACACTAGTGGATCCTTATGTGGTTTGTGAAAAGAACACACATGCAATGACTCTAGATGTGGTTTGTGAAAAGAACACACAGTCAATCACACTAGTGGAATCATATTTCGTTTGTGATAAGAACACACATACAATGACACTGGTGGATCCATATGTGGTTTGTGAGAAGAACGCACATGCAATGACACTGGGTGTGGTTCATGAAAAGAACACACATCCAATGACATTGGTGGATCCTTATGTGGTCTATGGAGAGAACAGACATGCAATGACACTAGTTGTGGTTTGTGAAAAGAACAGACATGCAATCACACTAGTGGATCCATATGTGGTTTGTAAGAAGAACACACATCCAATGACTCTAGTTGTGGTTAATGAATAGAACACACATGTAATGATTCTGGTGGATCCACGTGGTTCATGGAAAGAACACACATGCAATGACTCTAGCTATGGTTCATGAAAAGAACACACATCCAATGACACTGGTGGATCCTTATATGGTTTGTGAAAAGGATACACATGCAATGACTCTGATGGAACCACATGTGGTTTGTGAGAAGAACACACATGCAATGACACTGGTGGATCAATATGTGGTTTGTGAAAAGAACACACATGCAATGACACTGGTGGATCCATATGTGGTTTGTGAGAAGAACACACATGCCATTACACTGGTTGTGGTTCATGAAAAGAATACACATCCAATGACACTCGTGGATCCTTATGTGGTTTGTGAAAGTAACACACATGCATTGACTCTGGTGGATCCCCATGTGGTTTGTGAAAAGAACCCACATGCAATGACACTGGTGGATCCATATGTGGTTTGTGAAAAGAATAGACATGCAATGACTCTGGTGGATCCATATGTGGTTCATGAAAAGAACACACATCCAATGGCTCTAGCTATGGTTCATGAAAAGAACACACATCCAATGACACTGGTGGATCCTTATGTGGTTTGTGAAAAGAACACACATGCAATGACTCTGGTGGATCCACATGTGGTTTGTGAGAAGAACACACATGCAATGACACGGGTGGATCCATATGTGGTTTGTGAAAAGAACAGACATGCAATGAACTCTGGTGGATCCATATGTGGTTTGTGAGAAGAACACACATTTAATGACACTGGTTGTGGTTCATGAAATGAACACACATCCAATGACACTGGTGGATCCTTATGTGGTTTGTGAAAAGAACACACATGCAATGACTCTAGCTGATCCACATGTGGTTTTTGAAAAGAACACACATGCAATGACACTGGTGGATCCATATGTGGTTTGTGAAAAGAACAGACATGCAATGACTCTGGTGGATCCATATGTGGTTTGTGAGAAGAATACACATGCAATGATACTGAGTGTGGTTCATGAAAAGAACACACATCCAATGACACTAGTGGATTCTTATGTGGTTTGTGAAAAGAACACACATGCAATGACTCTGGTGGATCCACATGTGGTTTGTGAAAAGAACACGCATGCAATGACCATGGTGGATCAATGTGGTTTGTGAAAATAACAGACATGCAATGAACTCTGGTGGATCCTTATGTGGTTTGTGAGAAGAACACACATGCAATGAAACTAGGTTTGGTTCATGAAAAGAACACACATCCAATGATACTAGTGGATCCTTATGTGGTTTGTGAAAAGAACACACATGCAATGACTCTAGATGTGGTTTGTGAAAAGAACACACATGTAATCACAGTGGTGGATCCATATTTGGTTTATGAGAAGAACACACATCCAATGACACTAGTGGATCCATATGTGGTTTGTCAGAAGAACACACATGCAGTGACACTGGGTGTGGTTCATGAAAAGAACACACATCCAATGACAATAGTGGATCCTTATGTGGTTTGTGAAAAGAACACACATGCAATGACTCTGGTGGATCCACTTGTGGTTTGTGGAAAGAACGCACATGCAATGACACTGGTGGATCAATGTGGTTTGTGAAAAAATAATAGACATGCAATGAACTCTGGTGGATCCATATGTGGTTTATGAGAAGAACACACATTCAATGACACTGAGTGTGGTTCATGAAAAGAACACACATCCAATGACACTAGTGGATCCTTATGTGGTTTGTGAAAAGAACACACATGCAATGACTCTAGATGTGGTTTGTGAAAAGAACACACATGCAATCACACTGGTGGATCCATATTTGATTTGTGAGAAGAACACACATCCAATGACACTGGTGGATCCATATGTGGTTTGTGAGAAGAACACACATGCAATGACACTAGGTGTGGTTCATCAAAAGAACACACATCCAATTGCACTGGTGGATCCTTATGTGGTCTATGGAGAGAACAAACATGCAATGACACTAGTTGTGGTTTGTGAAAAGAACAGACATGCAATCACACTGGTGGATCCATATGTGGTTTGTGAGAAGAATACACATGCAATGATACTGAGTGTGGTTCATGAAAAGAACACACATCTAATGACACTAGTGGATCCTTATGTGGTTTGTGAAAAGAACACACATGCAATGACACTAGGTGTGGTACATGAAAAGAACACACATCCAATGACACTGGTGGATCCTTATGTGGTCTGTGGAGAGAACAGACATGCAATGACACTAGTTGTGGTTTGTGAAAAGAACAGACATGCAATCACACTGGTGGATCCATATGTGGTTTGTGAGAAGAATACACATGCAATGATACTAAGTGTGGTTCATGAAAAGAACACACATCCAATGACAATGGTGGATCCATATGTGGTTTGTGAGAAGAACACACATGCAATGACACTAGGTGTGGTTCATGAAAAGAACACACATCCAATGACACTGGTGGATCCTTATGTGGTCTATGGAGAGAATAGACATGCAATGACACTAGTTGTGGTTTGTGAAAAGAACAGACATGCAATCACACTGGTGGATCCATATGTGGTTTGTGAGAAGCACACACATCCAATGACTCTAGTTGTGGTTAATGAAAAGAACACACATGCAATGATTCTGGTGGATCCATGTGGTTCATGAAAAGAACACACATGCAATGAATCTAGCTATGGTTCATGAAAAAAACACATCCAATGACATTGGTGGATCCTTATGTGGTATGTGAAAAGAACACACATGCAATGACTCTGGTGGATCCACATGTGGTTTGTGAGAAGAACACGCATGCAATGACACTGGTGGATCCATATGTGGTTTGTGAAAAGAACAGACATGCAATGAACTCTGGTGGTTCCATATGTGGTTTGTGAGAAGAATACACATGCAATGATACTGGTTGTGGATCATGAAATGAACACACATCCAATGAAACTGGTGGATCCTTATGTGGTTTGTGAAAAGAACACACATGCAATGACTCAAGCTGATCCACATGTGGTTTGTGAAAAGAACACACATGCAATGACACTGGTGTATCCACACGTGGTTTGTGAAAAGAACACACATGCAATGACCCTGGTGGATCCTTATGTGGTTTGTGAAAATAACACACATGCAATGACTCTAGATGTGGTTTGTGAAAAGAACACACATGCAATCACAGTGGTGGATCCATATTTGGTTTGTGAGAAGAACACACATCCAATGACACTAGTGGATCCATATGTGGTTTGTCAGAAGAACACACATACAATGGCACTAGTTGTGGTTCATGAAAAGAACACACGTCCAATGACACTAGTGGATCCTTATGTGGTTTGTGAAAAGAACACACATGCAATGACTCTAGTGGATCCACATGTGGTTTGTGAAAATAACACACATGCAATGACACTAGTGGATCAATGTGGTTTGTGAAAATAATAGACATGCAATGAACTCTGGCGGATCCATATGTGGTTTGTGAGAAGAGCACACATGCAATGACACTAGGTGTGGTTCACGAAAAGAACACACATCCAATGACACTAGTGGATCCTTATGTGGTTTGGGAAAAGAACACACATGCAATGACTCTAGATGTGGTTTGTGAAAAGAACACACATGCAATCACACTGGTGGATCCATATTTGGTTTGTGAGAAGAACACACATCCAATGACACTTGTGGATCCATATGTGGTTTGTGAGAAGAACACACATGCAATGACACTAGGTTTGGTTCATGAAAAGAACACACATCCAATGACACTAGTGGATCCTTATGTGGTCTAGGGAGAGAATAGACATGCAATGACACTAGTTGTGGTTTGTGAAAAGAACATACATGCGATCACACTGGTGGATCCATATGTGGTTTGTGAGAAGAATACACATGCATTGATACTTAGTGTGGTTCATGAAAAGAACACACATCCAATGACACTAGTGGATCCTTATGTGGTTTGTGAAAAGAACACACATGCAATGACACTAGGTGTGGTTCATGAAAAGAACACACATCCAATGACACTGGTGGATCCTTATGTGGTCTATGGAGAGAACAGACATGCAATGACACTAGTTGTCATTTGTGAAAAGAACAGACATGCAATCACACTGGTGGATCCATATGTGGTTTGTGAGAAGAACACACATCAAATGACTCTAGTTGTGGTTAATGAAAAGAACACACATGCAATGATTCTGGTGGATCCATGTGGTTCATAAAAAGAACACACATGCAATGAATCTATCTATGGTTCATGAAAAAAACACATCCAATGACACTGGTGGATCCTTATATGGTTTGTGAAAAGAATACACATGCAATGACTCTAGTGGATCCACATGTGGTTTGTGAGAAGAACACGCATGCAATGACACTGGTGGATCCATATGTGGTTTGTGAAAAGAACAGACATGCAATGAACTCTGGTGGTTCCATATGTGGTTTGTGAGAAGAACACACATGCAATGACACTAGGTGTGGTTCATGAAAAGAACAAACATCCAATGACACTGGTGGATCCTTATGTGGTCTATGGAGAGAACAGACATGCAATGACACTAGTTGTTGTTTGTGAAAAGAACAGACATGCAGTCACACTAGTGGATCCATATGTGGTTTGTGAGAAGAATACACATGCAATGATACTGAGTGTGGTTCATGAAAAGAACACACATCCAATGACACTAGTGGATCCTTATGTGGTTTGTGAAAATAACACACATGCAATGACACTAGGTGTGGTTCATGAAAAGAACACAAATCCAATGACACTGGTGGATCCTTATGTGGTCTATGGAGAGATCAGACATGCAATGACACTAGTTGTGGTTTGTGAAAAGAACAGACATGCAATCACACTGGTGGATCCATATGTGGTTTGTGAGAAGAATACACATGCAATGATACTGAGTGTGGTTCATGAAAAGAACACACATCCAATGACACTGGTGGATCCATATGTGGTTTGTGAGAAGAACACACATGCAATGACACTAGGTGTGGTTCATGAAAAGAACACACATCCAATGACACTGGTTGATCCTTATGTGGTCTATGGAGAGAACAAACATGCAATGATACTAGTTGTGGTTTGTGAAAAGAATAGACATGCAATCACACTGGTGGATACATACGTGGTTTGTGAAAAGAACACACATCCAATGACTCTAGTTGTGGTTAATGAAAAGAACACACATGCAATGATTCTGGTGGATCCATGTGGTTCATGAAGAGAACACACGTGCAATAAATCTAGCTATGGTTCATGAAAAAAACACATCCAATGACACTTGTGGATCCTTATGTGGTTTCTGAAAAGAATACACATGCAATGACTCTGGTGGATCCACGGTTTGTGAGAAGAACACGCATGCAATGACACTGGTGGATCCATATGTGGTTTGTAAAAATAACAGACATGCAATGAACTCTGGTGGTTCCATATGTGGTTTGTGAGAAGAACACACATTTCAATGATACTGGTTGTGGGTCATGAAAAGAACACACATCCAATGACACTGGTGGATCCTTATGTGGTTTGTGAAAAGAACACACATGCAATGACTCTGGTGGATCCACATGTGGTTTGTGAAAAGAACACACATGCAATGACACTGGTGGATCAATATGTGGTTTGTGAAAAGAACACACATGCAATGACACTGGTGGATCCATATGTGGTTTGTGAGAAGAACAGACATTAAATGACACTGGTTGTGGTTCATGAAAAGAACACACATCCAATGACCCTCATGGATCCTTATGTGGTTTGTGAAAAGAACACACATGCAATGACTCTGGCTGATCCACATGTGGTTTGTGAAAAGAACACACATGCAATGACACTGGTGGATCCATATGTGGTTTGTGCAAAGAACATACATGCAATGACTCTGGTGGATCCATATGTGGTTTGTGAGAAGAACACACATGCAATGACACTAGGTGTGGTTCATGAAAAGAACAAACATCCAATGACACTGGTGGATCCTTATGTGGTCTATGGAGAGAACAGACATGCAATGACACTAGTTGTTGTTTGTGAAAAGAACAGACATGCAGTCACACTAGTGGATCCATATGTGGTTTGTGAGAAGAATACACATGCAATGATACTGAGTGTGGTTCATGAAAAGAATAGACATCCAATGACACTAGTGGATCCTTATGTGGTTTGTGAAAATAACACACATGCAATGACACTAGGTGTGGTTCATGAAAAGAACACAAATCCAATGACACTGGTGGATCCTTATGTGGTCTATGGAGAGATCAGACATGCAATGACACTAGTTGTGGTTTGTGAAAAGAACAGACATGCAATCACACTGGTGGATCCATATGTGGTTTGTGAGAAGAATACACATGCAATGATACTGAGTGTGGTTCATGAAAAGAACACACATCCAATGACACTGGTGGATCCATATGTGGTTTGTGAGAAGAACACACATGCAATGACACTAGGTGTGGTTCATGAAAAGAACACACATCCAATGACACTGGTTGATCCTTATGTGGTCTATGGAGAGAACAAACATGAAATGATACTAGTTGTGGTTTGTGAAAAGAATAGACATGCAATCACACTGGTGGATACATACGTGGTTTGTGAAAATAACACACATCCAATGACTCTAGTTGTGGTTAATGAAAAGAACACACATGCAATGATTCTGGTGGATCCATGTGGTTCATGAAGAGAACACACGTGCAATAAATCTAGCTATGGTTCATGAAAAAAACACATCCAATGACACTTGTGGATCCTTATGTGGTTTCTGAAAAGAATACACATGCAATGACTCTGGTGGATCCACGTGTGGTTTGTGAGAAGAACACGCATGCAATGACACTGGTGGATCCATATGTGGTTTGTAAAAATAACAGACATGCAATGAACTCTGGTGGTTCCATATGTGGTTTGTGAGAAGAACACACATTTCAATGATACTGGTTGTGGGTCATGAAAAGAACACACATCCAATGACACTGGTGGATCCTTATGTGGTTTGTGAAAAGAACACACATGCAATGACTCTGGTGGATCCACATGTGGTTTGTGAAAAGAACACACATGCAATGACACTGGTGGATCAATATGTGGTTTGTGAAAAGAACACACATGCAATGACACTGGTGGATCCATATGTGGTTTGTGAGAAGAACAGACATGAAATGACACTGGTTGTGGTTCATGAAAAGAACACACATCCAATGACCCTCGTGGATCCTTATGTGGTTTGTGAAAAGAACACACATGCAATGACTCTGGCTGATCCACATGTGGTTTGTTAAAAGAACACACATGCAATGACACTGGTGGATCCATATGTGGTTTGTGCAAAGAACATACATGCAATGACTCTGGTGGATCCATATGTGGTTTGTGAGAAGAACACACATGCAATTACTCTAGATGTGGTTTGTGAAAAGAACACACAGTCAATCACACTGGTGGATCCATATTTGGTTTGTGAGAAGAACACACATCCAATGACACTAGTGGATCTATATGTGGTTTGTGAGAAGATCACACATGTAATGACACTAGATGTGGTTCATGAAAAGAACACACATCCAATGACACTGGTGGATCCTTATGTGGTCTATGGAGAGAACAGACATGCAAGGACACTAGTTGTGGTTTGTGAAAAGAACAGACATGCAATCACACTGGTGGATCCATATGTGGTTTGTGAGAAGAACACACATCCAATGACTCTAGTTGTGGTTAATGAAAAGAACACACATGTAATGATTCTGGTGGATCCACGTGGTTCATGAAAAGAACACACATGCAATGACTCTAGATATGGTTCATGAAAAGAACACATATTCAATGACACTGGTGGATCCTTATATGGTTTGTGAAAAGAATACACAAGCAATGACTCTGGTGGATCCACATGTGCTTTGTGAGAAGAACACACATGCAATGACACTGGTGGATCAATATGTGGTTTCTGAAAAGAACACACATGCAATGACACTGGTCGATCCATATGTGGTTTGTGAGAAGAACACACATGCAATTACACTGGATGTGGTTCATGAAAAGAACACACATCCAATGACACTCGTGGATCCTTATGTGGTTTGTGAAAAGAACACACATGCAATGACTCTGGTGGACCCACATGTGGTTTATGAAAAGAACACACATGCAATGACAATGGTGGATCCATATGTGGTTTGTGAAAAGAATAGACATGCAATGACTCTGGTGGATCCATATGTGGTTCATGAAAAGAACACACATGCAATGACTCTAGCAATGGTTCATGAAAATAACACACATCCAATGACACTGGTGGATCCTTATGTGGTTTGTGAAAAGAACACACATGCAATGACTCTAGTGCATCCATATGTGGTTTGTGAGAAGAACACACCTGCAATGACACTAGTGGATCCATATGTGGTTTGTGAACAGAACAGACATGCAATGAACTCTGGTGGATCCATATGTGGTTTGTGAAAAGAACACACATGCAATGACTCTGGCTGATCCACATGTGGTTTGTGAAAAGAACACACATGCAATGACACTGGTCGATCCATATGTGGTTTGTGAAAAGAACAGACATGCAATGACTCTGGTGGATCCATATGTGGTTTGTGAGAAGAATACACATGCAATGACACTAGGTGTGGTTCATGAAAAGAACACACATCCAATGACACTAGTGGATCCTTATGTGGTTTGTGAAAAGAACACACATGCAATGACTCTAGATGTGGTTTGTGAAAAGAACACACATGCAATGACTCTAGATGTGGTTTGTGAAAAGAACACACATGCAATCACAGTGGTGGATCCATATTTGGTTTGTTCAAAGAACACACATCCAATGACACCGGTGGATCCATATGTGGTTTGTGAAAAGAACGCACATGCAATGACACTGGTGGATCCATATGTGGTTTGTGAGAAGAACACACATGCAATGACACTGGTTGTGGTTCATGAAAAGAACACACATCCAATGACACTCGTGGATCCTTATTTGGTTTGTGAAAAGAACACACATATAATGACTCTAGATGTGGTTTGTGAAAAGAACACACATTCAATCACACTGGTGGATCCATATTTGGTTTGTGAGAAGAACACACATCCAATGACACTAGTGGATCCATATGTGGTTTGTGAGAAGAATACACATGCAATGACACTGGTGTGGTTCATGAAAATAACACACATCCAATGACACTAGTGGATCCTTATGTGGTTTCTGAAAAGAACACACATGCAATGATTCTGGTGGATCCACATGTGGTTTGTGAAAAGAACACATATGCAATGACCGTGGTGGATCAATGTGGTTTGTGAAAATAACAGACATGCAATGAACTCTGGTGGATCCATATGTGGTTTGTGAGAAGAACACACATGCAATGACATTGGGTGCGGTTCATGAAAATAACACACATCCAATGACACTGGTGGATCCTTATGTGGTTTGTGAAAAGAACACACATGCAATGACTCTAGATGTGGTTTGTGAAAAGAACACACATGCAATCACAGTGGCGGATCCATATTTGGTTTGTGAGAAGAACACACATCCAATGACACTAGTGGATCCATATGTGGTTTGTCAAAAGAACACACATGCAATGACACTGGGTGTGGTTCATAAAAAGAACACACATCCAATGACACTGGTGGATCCTGATGTGGTTTGTGAAAAGAACACACATGCAATGAATCTGGTGGAACCACATGTGGTTTGTGAAAAGAACACACATGCAATGACACTGGTGGATCAATGTGGTTTGTGAAAATAATAGACATGCAATGAACTCTGGTGGATCCACATGTGGTTTGTGAGAAGAACACACATGCAATGACACTGGGTGTGGTTCATGAAAAGAACACACATCCAATGACACTAGTGGATCCTTATGTGGTTTGTGAAAAGAACACACATGCAATGACTCTAGATTTGGTTTGTGAAAAGAACACAGTCAATCACATTGGTGGATCCATATTTCGTTTGTGAGAAGAACACACATCCAATGACACTGGTGGATCCATATGTGGTTTGTGAAAAGAACACACATGCAATGACTCTGGCTGATCCACATGTGGTTTGTGAAAAGAACACACATGCAATGACACTGGTCGATCCATATGTGGTTTGTGAAAAGAACAGACATGCAATGACTCTGGTGGATCGATATGTGGTTTGTGAGAAGAAATACACATGCAATGACACTAGGTGTGGTTCATGAAAAGAACACACATCCAATGACACTAGTGGATCCTTATGTGGTTTGTGAAAAGAACACACATGCAATGACTCTGGTGGATCCACATGTGGTTTGTGAAAAGAACACACATGCAATGACACTGGTGGATCCATATGTGGTTTGTGAAAAGAACAGACATGCAATGTCTCTGGTGGATCCATATGTGGTTTGTTAGAAGAACACACATGCAATGACACTGGTTGTGGTTCATGAAAAGAACACACATCCAATGACACTGGTGGATCCTTATGTGGTCTGTGAAAAGAACACACATGCAATGACTCTAGATGTGGTTTGTGAAAAGAACACACATGCAATGACTCTAGATGTGGTTTGTGAAAAGAACACACATGCAATCACAGTGGTGGATCCATATTTGGTTTGTTAAAAGAACACACATCCAATGACACTGGTGGATCCATATGTGGTTTGTGAAAAGAACGCACATGCAATGACACTGGTGGATCCATATGTGGTTTGTGAGAAGAACACACATGCAATGACACTGGTTGTGGTTCATGAAAAGAACACACATCCAATGACACTCGTGGATCCTTATTTGGTTTGTGAAAAGAACACACATATAATGACTCTAGATGTGGTTTGTGAAAAGAACACACATTCAATCACACTGGTGGATCCATATTTGGTTTGTGAGAAGAACACACATCCAATGACACTAGTGGATCCATATGTGGTTTGTGAGAAGAATACACATGCAATGACACTGGTGTGGTTCATGAAAATAACACACATCCAATGACACTAGTGGATCCTTATGTGGTTTCTGAAAAGAACACACATGCAATGACTCTGGTGGATCCACATGTGGTTTGTGAAAAGAACACATATGCAATGACCCTGGTAGATCAATGTGGTTTGTGAAAATAACAGACATGCAATGAACTCTGGTGGATCCATATGTGGTTTGTGAGAAAAACACACATGCAATGACATTGGGTGCGTTTCATGAAAATAACACACATCCAATGACACTGGTGGATCCTTATGTGGTTTGTGAAAAGAACACACATGCAATGACTCTAGATGTGGTTTGTGAAAAGAACACACATGCAATCACAGTGGCGGATCCATATTTGGTTTGTGAGAAGAACACACATCCAATAACACTAGTGGATCCATATGTGGTTTGTCAAAAGAACACACATGCAATGACACCGGTGTGGTTCATGAAAAGAACACACATCCAATGACACTGGTGGATCCTGATGTGGTTTGTGAAAAGAACACACATGCAATGAATCTGGTGGAACCACATGTGGTTTGTGAAAAGAACACACATGCAATGACACTGGTGGATCAATGTGGTTTGTGAAAATAATAGACATGCAATGAACTCTGGTGGATCCACATGTGGTTTGTGAGAAGAACACACATGCAATGACACTGGGTGTGGTTCATGAAAAGAACACACATCCAATGACACTAGTGGATACTTATGTGGTTTGTGAAAAGAACACACATGCAATGACTCTAGATTTGGTTTGTGAAAAGAACACAGTCAATCACATTGGTGGATCCATATTTGGTTTGTGAGAAGAACACACATCCAATGACACTGGTGGATCCATATGTGGTTTGTGAAAAGAACACATGCAATGACTCAGCTGATCCACATGTGGTTTGTGAAAAGAACACACATGCAATGACACTGGTCGATCCATATGTGGTTTGTGAAAAGAACAGACATGCAATGACTCTGGTGGATCCATATGTGGTTTGTGAGAAGAATACACATGCAATGACACTAGGTGTGGTTCATGAAAAGAACACACATCCAATGACACTAGTGGATCCTTATGTGCTTTGTGAAAAGAACACACATGCAATGACTCTGGTGGATCCACATGTGGTTTGTGAAAAGAACACACATGCAATGACATTGCTGGATCCATATGTGGTTTGTGAAAAGAACAGACATGCAATGACTCTGGTGGATCCATATGTGGTTTGTGAGAAGAACACACATGCAATGACACTGGTTGTGGTTCATGAAAAGAACACACATCCAATGACACTGGTGGATCCTTATGTGGTTTGTGAAAAGAACACACATGCAATGACTCTAGATGTGGTTTGTGAAAAGAACACACATGCAATGACTCTAGATGTGGTTTGTGAAAAGAACACACATGCAATCACAGTGGTGGATCCATATTTGGTTTGTGAAAAGAACACACATCCAATGACACTGGTGGATCCATATATGGTTTGTGAAAAGAACGCGCATGCAATAACACTGGTGGATCCATATGTGGTTTGTGAGAAGAACACACATGCAATGACACTGGTTGTGGTTCATGAAAAGAACACACATCCAATGACACTCGTGGATCCTTATTTCGTTTGTGAAAAGAACACACATGCAATGACTCTAGATGTGGTTTGTGAAAAGAACACACAGTCAATCACACTGGTGGATCCATATTTGGTTTGTGAGAAGAACACACATCCAATGACACTAGTGGATCCATATGTGGTTTGTGAGAAGAATACACATGCAATGACATTGGTGTGGTTCATGAAAATAACACACATCCAATGACACTAGTGGATCCTTATGTGGTTTCTGAAAAGAACACACATGCAATGACTCTGGTGGATCCACATGTGGTTTGTGCAAAGAACACACATGCAATGACCCTGGTGGATCAATGTGGTTTGTGAAAATAACAGACATGCAATGAACTCTGGTGGATCCATATGTGGTTTGTGAGAAGAACACACATGCAATGACATTGGGTGCGGTTCATGAAAATAACACACATCCAATGACACTGGTGGATCCTTATGTGGTTTGTGAAAAGAACACACATGCAATGACTCTAGATGTGGTTTGTGAAAAGAACACACATGCAATCACAGTGGCGGATCCATATTTGGTTTGTGAGAAGAACACACATCCAATGACACTAATGGATTCATATGTGGTTTGTCAAAAGAACACACATGCAATGACACTGGATGTGGTTCATAAAAAGAACACACATCCAATGACACTGGTGGTTCCTGATGTGGTTTGTGAAAAGAACACACATGCAATGAATCTGGTGGAACCACATGTGGTTTGTGAAAAGAACACACATACAATGACACTGGTGGATCAATGTGGTTTGTGAAAATAATAGACATGCAATGAACTCTGGTGGATCCACATGTGGTTTGTGAGAAGAACACACATGCAATGACACTGGGTGTGGTTCATGAAAAGAACACACATCCAATGACACTAGTGGATCCTTATTTGGTTTGTGAAAAGAACACACATGCAATGACTCTAGATGTGGTTTGTGAAAAGAACACACAGTTAATCACACTGGTGGATCCATATTTGGTTTGTGAGAAGAACACACATCCAATGACACTAGTGGATCCATATGTGGTTTGTCAAAAGAACACACATGCAATGACACTGGGTGTGGTTCATAAAAAGAACACACATCCAATGACACTGGTGGATCCTGATGTGGTTTGTGAAAAGAACACACATGCAATGAATCTGGTGGAACCACATGTGGTTTGTGAAAAGAACACACATGCAATGACACTGGTGGATCAATGTGGTTTGTGAAAATAATAGACATGCAATGAACTCTGGTGGATCCACATGTGGTTTGTGAGAAGAACACACATGCAATGACACTGGGTGTGGTTCATGAAAAGAACACACATCCAATGACACTAGTGGATACTTATGTGGTTTGTGAAAAGAACACACATGCAACGACTCTAGATTTGGTTTGTGAAAAGAACACAGTCAATCACATTGGTGGATCCATATTTGGTTTGTGAGAAGAACACACATCCAATGACACTGGTGGATCCATATGTGGTTTGTGAAAAGAACACACATGCAATGACTCTGGCTGATCCACATGTGGTTTGTGAAAAGAACACACATGCAATGACACTGGTCGATCCATATGTGGTTTGTGAAAAGAACAGACATGCAATGACTCTGGTGGATCCATATGTGGTTTGTGAGAAGAATACACATGCAATGACACTAGGTGTGGTTCATGAAAAGAACACACATCCAATGACACTAGTGGATCCTTATGTGCTTTGTGAAAAGAACACACATGCAATGAGTCTGGTGGATCCACATGTGGTTTGTGAAAAGAACACACATGCAATGACATTGCTGGATCCATATGTGGTTTGTGAAAAGAACAGACATGCAATGACTCTGGTGGATCCATATGTGGTTTGTGAGAAGAACACACATGCAATGACACTGGTTGTGGTTCATGAAAAGAACACACATCCAATGACACTGGTGGATCCTTATGTGGTCTGTGAAAAGAACACACATGCAATGACTCTAGATGTGGTTTGTGAAAAGAACACACATGCAATGACTCTAGATGTGGTTTGTGAAAAGAACACACATGCAATCATAGTGGTGGATCCATATTTGGTTTGTTAAAAGAACACACATCCAATGACACTGGTGGATCCATATGTGGTTTGTGAAAAGAACGCACATGCAATGACACTGGTGGATCCATATGTGGTTTGTGAGAAGAACACACATGCAATGACACTGGTTGTGGTTCATGAAAAGAACACACATCCAATGACACTCGTGGATCCTTATTTGGTTTGTGAAAAGAACACACATGCAATGACTCTAGATGTGGTTTGTGAAAAGAACACACAGTCAATCACACTGGTGGATCCATATTTGGTTTGTGAGAAGAACACACATCCAATGACACTAGTGGATCCATATGTGGTTTGTGAGAAGAATACACATGCAATGACACTGGTGTGGTTCATGAAAATAACACACATCCAATGACACTAGTGGATCCTTATGTGGCTTCTGAAAAGAACACACATGCAATGACTCTGGTGGATCCACATGTGGTTTGTGAAAAGAACACACATGCAATGACCCTGGTGGATCAATGTGGTTTGTGAAAATAACAGACATGCAATGAATTCTGGTGGATCCATTTGTGGTTTGTGAGAAGAACACACATGCAATGACATTGGGTGCGGTTCATGAAAATAACACACATCCAATGACACTGGTGGATCCTTATGTGGTTTGTGAAAAGAACACACATGCAATGACTCTAGATGTGGTTTGTGAAAAGAACACACATGCAATCACAGTGGCGGATCCATATTTGGTTTGTGAGAAGAACACACATCCAATGACACTAGTGGATCCATATGTGGTTTGTCAAAAGAACACACATGCAATGACACTGGGTGTGGTTCATAAAAAGAACACACATCCAATGACACTGGTGGATCCTGATGTGGTTTGTGAAAAGAACACACATGCAATGAATCTGGTGGAACCACATGTGGTTTGTGAAAAGAACACACATGCAATGACACTGGTGGATCAATGTGGTTTGTGAAAATAATAGACATGCAATGAACTCTGGTGGATCCACATGTGGTTTGTGAGAAGAACACACATGCAATGACACTGGGTGTGGTTCATGAAAAGAACACACATCCAATGACACTAGTGGATCCTTATGTGGTTTGTGAAAAGAACACACATGCAATGACTCTAGATGTGGTTTGTGAAAAGAACACACATGCAATCACACTGATGGATCCATATTTGGTTTGTGATAAGAACACACATCCAATGACACTGGTGGATCCATATGTGGTTTGTGAGAAGAACACACATGCAATGACACTGGGTGTGCTTCATGAAAAGAACACACATCCAATGACACTGGTGGATCCTTATGTGGTCTATGGAGAGAACAGACATGCAATGACACTAGTTGTGGTTTGTGAAAAGAACAAACATGCAATCACAATGGTGGATCCATATGTGTTTTGTGAGAAGAACACACATCCAATGACTCTAGTTGTGGTTAATGAAAAGAACACACATGTAATGATTCTGGTGGATCCACGTGGTTCATGAAAAGAACACACATGCAACGACTCTAGCTATGGTTCATGAAAAGAACACACATCCAATGACACTGGTGGATCCTTATATGGTTTGTGAAAAGAATACACATGCAATGACTCTGGTGGATCCACATGTGCTTTCTGAGAAGAACACACATGCAATGACACTGGTGGATCAATATGTGGTTTCTGAAAAGAACACACATGCAATGACACTGGTCGATCCATATGTGGTTTGTGAGAAGAACACACATGCAATTACACTGGTTGTGGTTCATGAAAAGAACACACATCCAATGACAGTCGTGGATCCTTATGTTGTTTGTGAAAAGAACACACATGCAATGACTCTGGTGGACCCACATGTGGTTTGTGAAAAGAACACACATGCAATGACAATGGTGGATCCATATGTGGTTTGTGAAAAGAATAGACATGCAATGACTCTGGTGGATCCATATGTGGTTCATGAAAAGAACACACATGTAATGACTCTAGCTATGGTTTATGAAAAGAACACACATCCAATGACACTGGTAGATCCTTATGTGGTTTGTGAAAAGAACACACATGCAATGACTCTGGTGGATCCATATGTGGTTTGTAAGAAGAACACAAATGCAATGACACTAGTGGATCCATATGTGGTTTGTGAACAGAACAGACATGCAATGAACTCTGGTGGATCCATATGTGGTTTGTGAGAAGAACACACATGCAATGACACTGGTTGTGGTTCATGAAATGAACACACATCCAATGACACTGGTGGATCCTTATGTGGTTTATGAAAAGAACACACATGCAATGACTCGGGCTGATCCACATGTGGTTTGTGAAAAGAACACACGTGCAATGACAAATGGTCGATCCATACGTGGTTTGTTAAAAGAACAGACATGCAATGACTCTGGTGGATCCATATGTGGTTTGTGAGAAGAATACACATGCAATGACACTAGGTGTGGTTCATGAAAAGAACACACATCCAATGACACTGGTGGATCCTTATGTGGTTTGTGAAAAGAACACACATGCAATGACTCTAGATGTGGTTTGTGAAAAGAACACACATGCAATCACAGTGGTGGATCCATATTTGGTTTGTGAAAAGAACACACATCCAATGACACTAGTGGATCCATATGTGGTTTGTGCACAGAACAGACATGCAATGAACTCTGGTGGATCCATATGTGGTTTGTGAGAAGAACACAGATGCAATGACACTGGTTGTGGTTCATGAAATGAACACACATCCAATGACACTGGTGGATCCTTATGTGGTTTGTGAAAAGAACACACATGCAATGACTCTGGCTGATCCACATGTGGTTTGTGCAAAGAACACACATGCAATGACACTGGTCGATCCATATGTGGTTTGTGAAAAGAACAGACATGCAATGACTCTGGTGGATCCATATGTGGTTTGTGAGAAGAATACACATGCAATGACACTAGGTGTGGTTCATGAAAAGAAAACACATCCAATGACACTAGTGGATCCCTATGTGGTTTGCGAAAAGAACACACATGCAATGACTCTGGTGGATCCATATGTGGTTTGTGAGAAGAACACACATGCAATGACACTTGTTGTGGTTCATGAAAAGAACACACATCCAATGACACTGTTGGATCCTTATGTGGTTTGTGAAAAGAACACACATGCAATGACTCTAGATGTGGTTTGTGAAAAGAACACACATGCAATCACAATAGTGGATTCATATTTGGTTTGTGAAAAGAACACACATCCAATGACACTAGTGGATCCATATGTGGTTTGTCAGAAGAACACACATGCAATGACACTGGGTGTGGTTCATGAAAAGAACACACATCCAATGACACTGGTGGATCCTTATGTGGTTTGTGAAAAGAACACACATGCAATGACTCTGGTGCATCCACATGTGGTTTGTGAAAAGAACACACATGCAATGACACTGGTGGATCAATGTGGTTTGTGAAAATAATAGACATGCAATGAACTCTGGTGGATCCATATGTGGTTTGTGAGAAGAAGACACATGCAATGACACTGGGTGTGTTTCATGAAAAGAACACACATCCAATGACACTAGTGGATCCTTATGTGGTTTGTGAAAAGAACACACATGCAATGACTCTAGATGTGGTTTGTGAAAAGAACACACATGCAATCACACTGGTGGATCCATATTTGGTTTGTGAGAAGAACACACATCCAATGACACTGGTGGATCCATATGTGGTTTGTGAGAAGAACACACAAGCAATGACACTGGGTGTGGTTCATGAAAAGAACACACATCCAATGACACTGGTGGATCCTTATGTGGTCTATGGAGAGAATAGACATGCAATGACACTAGTTGTGGTTTGTGAAAAGAACAGACATGCAATCACACTGGTGGATCCATATGTTGTTTGTGAGAAGAACACACATCCAATGACTCTAGTTGAATTTAATGAAAAGAACACACATGCAATGATTCTGGTGGATCCATGTGGTTCATGAAAAGAACACACATGCAATCACACTGGTGGATCCATATTTGGTTTGTGAGAAGAACACACATCCAATGACATTGGTGGATCCATATGTGGTTTGTGAGAATAACGCACATGCAATGACATTGGGTGTGGTTCATGAAAAGAACACACATCCAATGACACTGGTGGATCCTTATGTGGTCCGTGGAGAGAATGGACATGCAATGACACTAGTTGTGGTTTGTGAAAAGAACAGACATGCAATCACACTGGTGAATCCATATGTGGTTTGTGAGATGAACACACATCAAATGACCCTAGTTGTGGTTAATGAAAAGAACAAACATGCAATGATTCTGGTGGATCCATGTGGTTCATGAAAAGGACACACATGCAATGACTCTAGCTATGATTCATGAAAAGAACACACATCCAATGACAATGGTGGATCCTTATGTGGTTTATGAAAAGAATACACATGCAATGACTCTGGTGGATCCACATGTGGTTTGTGAGAAGAACACACATGCTATGACACTGGTGGATCCATATGTGGTTTGTGAAAAGAACAAACATGCAATTAACTCTGGTGGATCCATATGTGGTTTGTGAGAAGAACACACATGCAATGACACTAGTTGTGGTTCATGAAAAGAACACACATCCAATGACACTGGTGGGTCCTTATGTGGTTTGTGAAAAGAACACACATGCAATGAGTCTGGTGGATCCACATGTGGTTTGTGAAAAGAACACACATGCAATGACCCTAGTGGATCAATGTGGTTTGTGAAAATAACAAACATGGAATGAACTCTGGTGGATCCATATGTGGTTTGTGAGAAGAACACACATGCAATGACACTGGTTGTGGTTCATGAAATGAACACACATCCAATGACACTGGTGGATACTTATGTGGTTTGTGAAAAGAACACACATGCAATGACTCTGGCTGATCCACATGTGGTTTGTGAAAAGAACACACATGCAATGACACTGGTCGATCCATATGTGGTTTGTGAAAAGAACAGACATGCAATGACTCTGGTGGATCCATATGTGGTTTGTGAGAAGAATACACATGCAATGACACTAGGTGTGGTTCATGAAAAGAACACACATCCAATGACACTAGTGGATCCTTATGTGGTTTGTGAAAAGAACACACATGCAATGACTCTGGTGGATCCACATGTGGTTTGTGAAAAGAACACACATGCAATGACACTGGTGGATCCATATGTGGTTTGTGAAAAGAACAGACATGCAATGACTCTGGTGGATCCATATGTGGTTTGTGAGAAGAACACACATGCAATGACACTGGGTGTGGTTCATGAAAAGAACACACATCCAATGACACTGGTGGATCCTTATGTGGTTTGTGAAAAGAACACACATGCAATGACTCTAGATGTGGTTTGTGAAAAGAACACACATGCAATCACAGTGGTGGATCCATATTTGGTTTGTGAAAAGAACACACATCCAATGACACTAGTAGATCCATATGTGGTTTGTCAGAAGAACACACATGCAATGACACTGGGTGTGGTTCACGAAAACAACACACATCCAATGCCACTGGTGGATCCTTATGTGGTTTGTGAAAAGAACGCACATGCAATGACTCTGGTGGATCCACATGTGGTTTGTGAAAAGAACACACATGCAATGACTCTAGATGTGGTTTGTGAAAAGAACACACATGCAATCACAGTGGTGGATCCATATTTGGTTTGTGAAAAGAACACACATCCAATGACACTAGTAGATCCATATGTGGTTTGTCAGAAGAACACACATGCAATGACACTGGGTGTGGTTCACGAAAACAACACACATCCAATGACACTGGTGGATCCTTATGTGGTTTGTGAAAAGAACGCACATGCAATGACTCTGGTGGATCCACATGTGGTTTGTGAAAAGAACACACATGCAATGACACTAGTGGATCAATGTGGTTTGTGAAAATAATAGACATGCAATGAACTCTGGTGGATCCATATGTGGTTTGTGAGAAGAACACACATGCAATGACACTGGGTGTGGTTTCATGAAAAGAAAACACATCCAATGACACTAGTGGATCCTTATGTGGTTTGTGAAAAGAACACACATGCAATGACTCTAGATGTGGTTTGTGAAAAGAACACACATGCAATCACACTGGTGGATCCATATTTGGTTTGTGAGAAGAACACACATCCAATGACACTGGTGGATCCATATGTGGTTTGTGAGAAGAACACACATGCAATGACACTGGGTGTGGTTCATGAAAAGAACACACATCCAATGACACTGGTGGATCCTTATGTGGTCTATGGAGAGAACAGACATGCAATGACACTAGTTGTGGTTTGTGAAAAGAACAGACATGCAATCACACTAGTGGATCCATATGTGGTTTGTGAGAAGAACACATCCAATGACTGTAGTTGAGGTTAATGAAAAGAACACACATGCAATGATTCTGGTGGATCCATGTGGTTCATGAAAAGAACACACATGCAATCACACTGGTGGATCGATATTTGGTTTGTGAGAAGAACACACATCCAATGACATTGGTGGATCCATATGTGGTTTGTGATAAGAACACACATGCAATGACATTGGGTGTGGTTCATGAAAAGAACACACATCCAATGACACTGGTGGATCCTTATGTGGTTTGTGAAAAGAACACACATGCAATGACTCTAGTTGTGGTTTGTGAGAATAACACACATCCAATGACACTGGTGGATCCATATGGACATGCAATGACACTAGTTGTGGTTTGTGAAAAGAATAGACATGCAATCACACTGGTGAATCCATATGTGGTTTGTGAGAAGAACACACATGCAATGACTCCAGTTGTGGTTAATGAAAAGAACAAACATGCAATGATTCTGGTGGATCCATGTGGTTCATGAAAAGGACACACATGCAATCACTCTAGCTATGATTCATGAAAAGAACACACATCCAATGACACTGGTGGATCCTTATGTGGTTTATGAAAAGAATACACATGCAATGACTCTGGTGCATCCACATGTGGTTTGTGAGAAGAACACACATGCAATGACACTGGTGGATCCATATGTGGTTTGTGAAAAGAACGACCTGCAATGAACTCTGGTGGATCCATGTGTGGTTTGTGAGAAGAACACACATGCAATGACACTGGTTGTGGTTCATGAAAAGAACACACATCCAATGATACTGGTGGATCCTTATGTGGTTTGTGAAAAGAACACACATGCAATGACTCTGGTGGATCCACATGTGGTTTGTGAAAAGAACACACATGCAATGACACTGGTGGATCAATGTGGTTTTTGAAAATAACAGACATGCAATGAACTCTGGTGGATCCATATGTGGTTTGTGAGAAGAACACACATGTAATGACACTGGGTGTGATTCATGAAAAGAACACACATCCAATGACACTGGTGGATCCTTATGTGGTTTGTGAAAAGAACACACATGCAATGACTCTAGATGTGGTTTGTGAAAAGAACACACATGCAATCACACTGGTGGATGCATATTTGGTTTGTGAGAAGAACACACATCCAATGACACGGTTGGATCCATATGTGGTTTCTCACAAGAACACACATGCAATGACACTAGGTGTGGTTCATGAAAAGAACACACATCCAATGACACTGGTGGATCGTTATGTGGTTTGTGAAAAGAACACACATGCAATGACTTTGGTGGATCCACATGTGGTTTTTGAATGGAACACACATGCAATGACACTGGTGGATCAATGTGGTTTGTGAAAATAATAGACATGCAATGAACTCTGTTGGATCCATGTGTGGTTTGTGAGAAGAACACACATGCAATGACACTAGGTGTGGTTCATGAAAAGAACACACATCCAATGACACTGGTGGGTCCTTATGTGGTTTGTGAGAAGAACACACATGCAATGACTCTAGATGTTATTTGTGAAAAGAACACACATGCAATCACACTGGTGGATCCATATTTGGTTTGTGAGAAGAACACACATCCAATGACACTAGTGGATCCATATGTGGTTTGTGAGAAGAACACACATGCAATGACACTGGGTGTGGGGCATGAAAAGAACACACATCCAATGACACTGGTGGATCCTTATGTGGTCTATGGAGAGAACAGACATGCAATGACACTAGTTGTGGTTTGTGTAAAGAACAGACTTGCAATCACACTGGTGGATCCATATGTGGTTTGTGAGAAGAACACACATCCAATGACTCTAGTTGTGGTTAATGAAAAGAACACACATGCCATTATTCTGGGGGATCCATGTGGTTCATGAAAAGAATACACATGCAATGAATCTAGCTATGGTTCATGAAAAAACACATCCAATGACACTGGTGGATCCTTATGTGGTTTGTGAAAAGAATACACATGCAATGACTCTGGTGGATCCACATGTGTTTTGTGAGAAGAACACGCATGCAATGAACCTGGTGGATCCATATGTGGTTTCTGAAAAGAACAGACATGCAATGAACTCTGGTGGATCCGTATGTGGTTTGTGAGAAGAACAGACATGCAATGACACTGGTTGTGGGTCATGAAAAGAACACACATCCAATGACACTGGTGGATCCTTATGTGGTTGATACATTGCAAATGTATCTATAATTTTTGATGTTCCATGCTTGGTTTTATCCACTTTCTTGTGTTTTGTTCCAACTTTGGAGTACTTTTCTTATGATTTCTTGGACTAACCTATTAACAAGAGCCACGGTGCCAGCTGCCTGTTTTCTGCTGTTTTTGGTTCTAGGAAAGTCAGAAAATGAATATTCTCGGAATTGGACGGGACAAAAGCCAAAGTGCCTATTTTTCTAGAAGTCATCAAGTGCCAGAATACGAGACGGAGAGGGGCCAGGGGGCCAGCACAACACCTGGCCCGCGCCAGGGGGTGGTGTGGACACTCCCGGCACCCCCTCGGCCTCTCCTTCTGACTATAAGATGCCCTCAGGACGAAAACCCTAAGTGCCCGATCAAAAATCCACGAAAGAGTCTATAGCCGCCGTCATCTCCATCCCTAGATCGGGAGGGATCTGAAGCTCTTCCCGGCACCCTGCCGGAGAGGGGAATTCACCCTGGAGGCCTTCTTCATCACCATGCAAGCCTCCGGTGTTATGTGTGAGTAGTTCATCCTTGGACTACGGATCCATGTAGTAGCTAGATGGCTGGTTCTCCTCCTTTGTGATTTCATGTCTAGATCTTGTGAGCTCCGTTCATGATCAAGATCATCTATTTGTAATTCTGCATGTTGTGTTTATGGGGATCCGATGGATATGAGATGCTATTTCAGATTGATTATTGATTCTATCATGTCTTTGTTATTTATGATCTTGCATGCTTTCCGTTGTTAGTAGCTATCTTGGCCAAGTAGATGCTAGCAACTCCAAGAGTTAGTATTTATGCTCGATAGTGGGTTCATCCCTCTAGTAATCTGGGGAAAGTGAGAGAAATCTCTAAGGTACTAGATGTGCTGTTGCTATTAGGGAGAAAACAACAATCCTTTGTTCATAGAACAATCGTATTGTTTACTTTACACGCAGTTTGTAAAGCAATAATCTGTTGCTTGCAACTTAATACTGGAGGGGGTTCGGATGATAACCTGAAGGTGAATTATTAGGCATAGATGCAGTTGGATGGCGGTCTATGTATAATATTGTAATGCCCAATCAAGTTCCAAAGGAGTCAAGATGATTAGTATATGCATGTATTGCTTTCTCGATGTTTGTCAATTGCCCCGCTGTAATTTGTTCACCCAGCATGTTACCTATCTAAGGAGAGCCACCTCTAGTGAACTATGGATCCCGGTCCTTGTCTTTTACATTCAATCTACAAACTGTTTACTTCTTTGTGTTTACTTTCTGCAAACTTTTACTTCTTTCCATTCAATACGTTCAATCCTTTGTTTTCCGCAAAACACGGTGATATTGACAACCTCATCGCAAGTTGGGGACAAAGTGTGGTTCTGTTGTGCAGGTATCCACGTTGCTACTAGCACCGGTAGTGCGCCCTGCCAAGGCTCAGCTAGTAACACCTTTGGGGTGTTTCCTTGCTCCTACTGGTTCGATTAAACCTTGGTTTCATAACTGAGGGAAACTTGTTGCTGTGCTCAGCATACCTTCCTCTTGGGGTTCCCAACGAGCTCTACATCAACACCGCCATCAAGCATTTTTCTAGGCACCGTGCATTGAGCCATCAAGCATTTTTAAAGCTTCTTTGGGGAGTCAAGGACATCTTCACAAGGGGAGTCCCTCGTAACCAATCTTTTTACTTTGTTATTTTTGTTTTGCTTAGTTTCTTTTTTGCTTTGTTTGCTTGTTTTGTTATTCAAAAACACAAAAAAATTAGTTTCACTAGTTTGCTTTCTTTATCAAAAACACAAAAAAATTAAGTCTCCTTTAGTTGTCACCTCTTCCTTAGCTCACCATGTTGATTCCTACATTCACCCCGAAAGACCTTTCAATTGGTAGTGGTTCTATAATTGGGAAAGATAATATTGAAGAATTCTTCAATCATGTTAGTAAGCATGAAGATACTGAGGATAGATCCCTTGCAGAACTTGCTCCAAACTATGAGATTGCTGCAGCTTCTTTAATTCACATGTTAGAAGCTAGGTTTATTAACCTCAACCCCTTAATGAAAGTAATATTTCTTAAGCTTAAAGAAATTGAAGACCCTAAAAAGAGGGATTTTATTCTAGAAACTTTGTTTAAGGAGTTCTATGATGTTGCCAAGGAAGCTAGGAAAGTCTTTGAACATTTCAATATGCTAGGCTCATGTGTAGATGTTGTTGGTACACAATAAAAGATGAACAAAACCGAACCTAATGGGGAGGAACCTAAGATACCAATACCCTTTAAACTAGTAGCAATACATGATGCCATAGAAAAGAATCTTGATTGGATTGTTCCTACGAACCCTTTTGATGAGAATAGTGAACCTAAGAGCATTGGGAGAGGATACTCTAGAACTTATTTGGGTGATATACCTTGCCTTGTTGAAAATATTTCTGGTATTGATCTTAATGCTTCTTCATTTGAGAACACTTGATTCTTTCTTTGCTTCTTATGCCTAACTTAAAGGCGTTAAAGAAAAGTACTTATTGGGAGATAACCCAAAAGTTTTAGATGAGCCTTGTAAGTTATTACTTCAGTAATAACCTCTCCTTATCCTTTTTATTTGCTTTTTGTGCCAAGAGTAACCTCTAATGAGAGAGAAGTAATGATTGGGAAAGTTGCTGTCCCGAAACAGATTTTTGTGCTTCACCGTAAAAATTCGTGAGAGAGATCTGCATGTCGGATTGATCTGTAAGTTTTTGTGCTTTTTCCCCAGGTTGTTACCTAAATGTCGTTAGTTCAACACTTTTTGATTTGATCAACATAAGGTCTTCGAAAAAATTTGTCTTTACCTGCTGGTCTGTTTTGACAGATTTCTGCCATTTTCTGCATTTGCTTCTTGTTTTCCTTCTTGAGTTCTTTTGGGGAATTGAGCTTTTTGAGGGAAGTGCTTCAGTAGCTAGTGTTCTAATGGAAGTTTATTTGGTGTTAGAACTGAACCTTAAGACTGATTATCTTGAGTGCAGTAATGTTGCTAATAAAGATTGTGTGAAGTTTTGTATGAAGGAAAAATTTCAGGTGTATGGAAGGAATGAGTAATGAGATGAAGGATGGACTAAAGCTCAAGCTTAGGTATGCCAAGCATGTCACCCCAAGAAATATCCAAGAAGTACAAGCGTCAAATCTTGGGGATTCCCAAGGCATTCCCCTTCTTCATCAATAAAAATCCTAGGTTTCTTCCAAACGCCTCATTTTTATTGTTTCATGCACAGTTGCGTTGTTCTTGGAGCGTCTTCCTTTTTAGTTTTTGTTTTGGTTTTTCATTTGCTTGGTTTGCTTAGTTTTCTGAATAAATTGGTTGGACCCCCTCTTTCATACTTAAGTTTGCAAATAGTTTGGTTTGGTTTGGAAAAGAGTAGGAAAGTTCATGCTTATGTGGTAAAAAGAGCTCGTTTTAGACTGTGGCCTATGCTTTGTCATGCCATGCTTGATATTGTTTTGGCTTTATGCTTAGTATTCTTTTCTGTAGCATGACTTGTTATAAACAATTGAGATTGCTTAATGTGCCTTAGATGAATCATGCGTTGTTTTAGCATATTAAAGCATAGTATAGTGGTATTCTCCTTTGATGCTTTATTTGGGCTAACTTGGCGCATGCTCACACCATGTTATGACTATCTCAAGTCACCATAGCCTTTATGATCCTTTAGTTTTCAACTTGTAGTATCACTTTATGCTTTGATCAATGATGTTTTGTCGCTCTGCATGATTATGGCTATTATTGCTCTCTTAGTTTGTCGCTCCTAGTCTTTTGCTAGCCTCCACAACAAAGTATGAGTTCCACTCATGCATCCAACTCCCTAAACCAAGTTATTCCAAAGATTCCACCATACCTACCTACTAGATTATGCTATTCCAAGTATATTCATGCTTTTGTTTACCTTCCAAATTAAACTTGTTATGAGAAAACTAGTGCTTAAAGCTCTCACGAACTTGATGGCACACTTTACTTTATTGCCTCTAATAAACTTGAACCATCGGGTCCTTCTTTGTTGCGTATATGCTTGCGCTTTATAAGTTGAAATTAGCAGAACCATGTTTCATGGGGAACGCTTTCAACATTGCACTTGTACTTTGTACCCCGTTGATATCATGTTCTTTTGCTTACGGATCCCGGCGGTGTGAAATAAAAGTGGAACTTGTAAGATCATGGAGTTTGTATGTGTGTTAGAGAAACGCCTAGGCCGATAGCCTAAGCCATGCCTAATCATGGTGGAAACTTGCAGCATCACCATAATGAGCATCCTCAATAAAAACCTATGCAAATAGCAAATAAAAAGATCGCTGAGATGCTCATTGTATGCTTGCCTTGTCATTTTGATTATGGGATAGCTCCTGTATCAAGTGCAAGGGGTACCCCGTTGGCGGTTCTTTATGATACACATGTACTTACCATGACAAGAGCTTACTCGTGACTAAAGTTGAGTAGCATGAGGAGCGGCCCTCGTATTCAAGGGACATGAGATTTCTAACTTATACTTCGTCAAGCATGTACACCATAGTTTGTTCACTTTAACCTTAATCACCTTAAAGATGCTTATGATAGGGGCAATGAGAGCTAAAAGCTATAAGTACCATAAGTTTTGGAAGCTCTTTATGAGACTTGAATCCCTACTTCCTTTTACAAAGGCCTTTCTTCCACCATTATATTGAGTCTCCACCTTCTATCTTTATGCACATACTTTGAGAGCATAGTGGCCATTCTTGGTTCTATGTGCATTGTCCCAAGACTAGTTGATTGATGCATAACTTGTTATTGCTTGTTTTAAACTATTGTATCTAGTCACTCTTATGAACTTTGAAGGTGGCCTATGCATTTATATTTTCTACTCTATGAGGGACAAGCTGAATGCTATTATGCTATGTTTTCTTTATGTGAAACAAACAAACGTCTTGCAAAGCATTGTTATTCATGAATCTTTTGTTTGTGCCTTTTCATGTTGCATCATAGTTTCTTTGTCTTATTGCTAGAACTTTGCCTTTCATGTTATGATTGAAGTACTATGATCCCAGCTTTGAATGTTTTACAAATACTTTGATCAAGTCTTTGATGCTGCATGTCACCTCAAAAATTATTCTTTCTTTTTATCACTTACCTACTCGAGGACGAGCAGGAGTTAAGCTTGGGGATGTTGATACATTGCAAATGTATCTATAATTTTTGATGTTCCATGCTTGGTTTTATCCACTTTCTTGTGTTTTGTTCCAACTTTGGAGTACTTTTCTTATGATTTCTTGGACTAACCTATTAACAAGAGCCACGGTGCCAACTGCATGTTTTCTGCTATTTTTGGTTCCAGGAAAGTCAGAAAATGAATATTCTCGAAATTGGACGGGACAAAAGCCAAAGTGCCTATTTTTCCGGAAGTCATCATGTGCCAGAATACGAGACGGAGAGGGGCCAGGGGGCCACCACACCACCTGGCCGCGCGGCCAGGCCTGGCCCACGCCAGGGGGTGGTGTGGACACTCCCGGCACCCCCTCGGCCTCTCCTTCTGACTATAATATGCCCTCGGGATGAAAACCCTAATCGCCCGATCAAAACTCCACGAAAGAGTCTGTTCCCACCGTCATCTCCATCCCTAGATCGGGAGGGATCTGAAGCTCTTCCCAGCACCCTGCCGGAGAGGGGAATTCACCCTAGAGGCCTTCTTCATCACCATACAAGCCTCCGGTGTGATGTGTGAGTAGTTCATCCTTGGACTACGGATCCATGTAGTAGCTAGATGGCTGGTTCTCCTCCTTTGTGATTTCATGTCTAGATCTTGTGAGCTCCGTTCATGATCAAGATCATCTATTTGTAATTCTGCATGTTGTGTTTGCGGGGATCCGATGGATATGAGATGCTATTTCAGATTGATTATTGATTCTATCATGTCTTTGTTATTTATGATCTTGCATGCTTTCCGTTGTTAGTAGCTATCTTGGCCAAGTAGATGCTAGCAACTCCAAGAGTTAGTATTTATGCTCGATAGTGGGTTCATCCCTCTAGTAATCTGGGGAAAGTGAGAGAAATCTCTAAGGTACTAGATGTGTTGTTGCTATTAGGGAGAAAACAACAATCCTTTGTTCATAGAACAATCGTATTGTTTACTTTACACGCAGTTTGTAAAGCAATAATCTGTTGCTTGCAACTTAATACTGGAGGGGGTTCGGATGATAACCTGAAGGTGAATTATTAGGCATAGATGCAGTTGGATGGCGGTTTATGTATAATATTGTAATGCCCAATCAAGTTCCAAAGGAGTCAAGATGATTAGTATATGCCTGTATTGCTTTCTCGATGTTTGTCAATTGCCCCGCTGTAATTTGTTCACCCAGCATGTTACCTATCTAAGGAGAGCCACCTCTAGTGAACTATGGATCCCGGTCCTTGTCTTTTACATTCAATCTACAAACTGTTTACTTCTTTGTGTTTACTTTCTGCAAACTTTTACTTCTTTCCATTCAATACGTTCAATCCTTTGTTTTCCGCAAAACACGGTGATATTGACAACCTCATCGCAAGTTGGGGACAAAGTTCTGTGGTTCTGTTGTGCAGGTATCCACGTTGCTACTAGCACCGGTAGTGCGCCCTGCCAAGGCTCAGCTAGTAACACCTTTGGGGTGTTTCCTTGCTCCTACTAGTTCGATTAAACCTTGGTTTCATAACTGAGGGAAACTTGCTGCTGTGCTCAGCATACCTTCCTCTTGGGGTTCCCAACGAGCTCTACATCAACACCGCCATCAAGCATTTTTCTAGGCGCCGTGCATTGAGGCATCAGTGGTTTGTGAAAAGAACACACATGCAATGACTCTGGTGGATACACATGTGGTTTGTGAAAAGAACACAAATGCAATGACATTGGTGGATCAATGTAGTTTGTGAAAATAACAAACATGCTTTGAACTCTGGTGGATCCATATGTGGTTTGTGAGAAGAACACACATGCAATGACACTGGTTGTGGTTCACGAAAATAACACACATCCACATACACTAGTGGATCCTTATGTGGTTTGTGAAAAGAACACACATCCAATAACTCTAGATGTGGTTTGTGAGAAGAACACACATGCAATGACACTGGTGGATCAATATGTGGTTTGTGAACAGAACACACATGCAATGACATTGGTGATCATATGTGGTTTGTGAGAATAACTCACATGCAATGACACTGGGTGTGGTTCATGAAAAGAACACACACCCAATGACACTGGTGGATCCTTATGTGGTGTATGGAAAGAACAGACATGCAATGACACTAGCTGTGGTTTGTGAAAAGAACAGACATGCAATCACACTGGTGGATCCATATGTGGTTTGTGAGAAGACACACATCAATTGACTCTAGTTCTGGTTAATGAAAAGAGCACACATGCAATGATTCTGGTGGATCCATGTGGTTCATGAAAAGAACACACATGCAATGACTCTAGCTATGGTTCATGAAAAGAACACACATCCAATGACACTGGTGGATCATTATGTGGTTTGTGAAAAGAACACACATGAATGACTCTGGTGGATCCACATGTGGTTTGTGAGAAGAACACACATGCAATGACAGTTATGGATCCATATGTGGTTTGTGAAAAGAACAGACATTCAATGAACTCTAGTGGATCCATATGTGGTTTGTGAGAAGAACACACATGCAGTTACACTGGTTGTGGTTCATGAAAAGAACACACATCCAATGACACTGGTGGATCCTTATGTGGTTTGTGAAAAGAACACACATGCAATGACTCTAGTGAATCCACATGTGGTTTGTGAAAAGAACAGACATGCAATGACACTGGTGGATCCATATGTGGTTTGTGAGAAGAACACACATGCAATGACACTGGTTGTGGTTCATGAAAAGAACACACATCCAATGACACTGGTGGATCCTTATGTGGTTTGTGAAAAGAACACACATGCAATGACTCTAGTGAATCCACATGTGGTTTGTGAAAAGAACAGACATGCAATGACACTGGTGGATCCATATGTGGTTTGTGAGAAGAACACATATGCAATGACACTGGTTGTGGTTCATAGAAAGAACACACATCCAATGAGACTAGTGGATCCTTATGTGGTTTGTGAAAAGAACACACATGCAATGACTCTGGTGGATCCGCATGTGGTTTCTGAAAAGAACACACATGCAATGACACTGGTGGATCAATGTGGTTTGTGAAAATAACATACATGCAATGAACTCTGGTGGATCCATATGTGGTTTGTGATAAGAAGACACATGCAATGACACTAGGTGTGGTTCATGAAAAGAACACACATCCAATGACACTGGTGGATCCTTATGTGGTTTGTGAAAAGAACACACATGCGATGACTCTAGATGTGGTTTGTGAAAAGAACACACATGCAATCACACTGGTGGATCCATATGTGGTTTGTGAGACTAACACACATCCAATGACACTGGTTGATCCATATGTGGTTTGTGATAAGAACACACATGCAATGACATTGGGTGTGGTTCATGAAAAGAATACACATCCAATGACACTGGTGGATCATTATGTGGTTTGTGAAAAGAACGCACATGCAATAACTAGATGTGGTTTGTGAAAATAACACACATGCAATCACACTGGTGGATCCATATTTGGTTTGTGAGATGAACGCACATCCAATGACACTGGTGGATCCATATGTGGTTTGTCAGAAGAACACACATGCAATGGCACTAGGTGTGGTTCATGAAAAGAACACACATCCAATGACACTGGTGGATCCTTATGTGGTTTGTGAAAAGAACACCCATGCAATGACTCTGGTGGATCCACATGTGGTTTGTGAAAGGAACACACATGCAATCACACTGGTGGATCAATGTGGTTTGTGAAAATAATAGACATACAATGAACTCTGGTGGATCCATATGCGTTTTGTGAGAACACACATGCAATGACACTGGGTGTGGTTCATGAAAAGAACACACATCCAATGACAGTGGTGGATCCTTATGTTGTTTGTGAAAAGAACACACATGCAATTACTCTAGATGTGGTTTGTGAAAAGAACACACATGTAATCACATTGGTGGATCCATATTTGCTTTGTGAGAAGAACACACATCCAATGACACTGGTGGATCCATATGTGGTTTGTGAGAAGAACACACATGCAATGACACTGGGTGTGGTTCATGAAAAGAACATACTTCCAATGACACTGGTGGATCCTTATGTGGTCTATGGAGAGAACAGACATGCAATGACACTAGTTGTGGTTTGTGAAAAGAACACACATGCAATCACACTGGTGGATCCATATGTGGTTTGTGAGAAGACACACATCCAATGACTCTAGTTGTGGTTAATGAAAAGAGCACACATGCAATGATTCTGTGGGATCCATGTGGTTCATGAAAAGAACACACATGCAATGACTCTAGCTATAGTACATGAAAAGAACACACATCCAATGACACTGGTGGATCCTTATATGGTTTGTGAAAAGAACACACACATGCAATGACTCTGGTGGATCCACATGTGGTTTGTGAGAAGAACACGCATGCAATGACACTGGTGGATCCATATGTTGTTTGTGAAAAGAACAGACATGCAATGAACTCTAGTGGATCCATATGTGGTTTGTGAGAAGAACACACATGCAATGACACTAGTTATGGTTCATGAAAAGAACACACATCCAATGACACTGGTGGATACTTATGTGGTTTGTGCAAAGAACACACATGCAATGACTCTGGTGGATCCACATGTGGTTTGTGAAAAGAACACAGATGCAATGACACTGGTGGATCGATATGTGGTTTTGAAAAGAACAAACATGCAATGACTGTGGATCCATATGTGGTTTGTGAGAAGAACACATATGCAATGACACTGGTTGTCGTTCATGAAAAGAACACACATCCAATGACACTGGTGGATCCTTATGTGGTTTGTGAAAAGAACACACATGCAATGACTCTAGATGTGGTTTGTGAGAAGAACAGGCATGCAATGACACTGGTGGATCCATATGTGGTTTGTGAGAAGAACACACATCCAATGACACTGGTGGATCCATATGTGGTTTGTGAGAAGAACACACATGCAATGACACTAGGTGTGGTTCATGAAAAGAACACACCTTCAATGACACTGGTGGATGCTTATGTGGTTTGTGAAAAGAACACACATGCAATGACTCTAGTGGATCCACATGTGGTTTCTGAAAAGAAAACACATGCAATGACACTGGTGGATCAATGTAGTTTGTGAAAATAATAGACATGCAATGAACTCTTGTGGATCCATATGTGGTTTGTGAGAAGAACACACATGCAATGACACTGGGTGTGGTTCATGAAAAGAACACACATCCAATGACACTGATGGATCCTTATGTGGCTTGTAAAAAGAACACACATGCAATCACTCTAGATGTAATTTGTGAAAAGAACACACATGCAATCACACTGGTAGATCCATATGTGGTTTGTGAGAAGAACACACATCCAATGACAGTGGTGGATCCATATGTGGTTGGTGAGAAGAACACACATGCAATGACACTGTGTGTGGTTCATGAAAAGAACACACATCCAATGACACTGGTGGATCCTTATGTGGTCTCTGGAGAGAACAGACATGCAATGACACTAGATGTGGTTTGTGAAAAGAACAGACATGCAATCACACTAGTGAATCCAGATGTGGTTTGTGAGAAGAACACACATCCAATGACTCTAGTTGTGGTTAATGAAAAGAACACACATGCAATGATTCTGGTGGATCCATGTGGTTCATGAAATGAACACACATGCAATGACTCTAGGTATGGTTCATGAAAAGAACACACATCTAATGACACTGGTGGATCCTTATGTGGTTTGTGAAAATAACACACATGTAATGACTCTAGTTGATCCACATGTGGTTTGTGAGAAGAACACATATGCAATGAAACTGGTGGATCCATATGTGGTTTGTGAAAAGAACGTACATGCAATGAACTCTCGTGGATCCATATGTGGTTTGTGAGAAGAACACACATGCAATGACACTAGTTGTAGTTCATGAAAAGAACACACATCCAATGACACTGGTGGATCCTTATGTGGTTTGTGAAAAGAACACACATGCAATGAATCTGGTGGATCCACATGTGGTTTGTGAAAACAACACACATGCAATGACACTGGTGGATCAATGTGGTTTTTGAAAATAACAGACATGCAATGAACTCTGGTGGATCCATATGTGGTTTGTGAGAAGAACACACATGCAATGACACTGGGTGTGGTTCATGAAAAGAACACACATCCAATGACACTGGTGGATCCTTATGTGGTTTGTGAAAAGAACACACATGCAATGACTCTGGTGGATCCACATGTGGTTTGTGAAAAGAACACACATGCAATGACACTGGTGGATCAATGTGGTTTGTGAAAATAACAGACATGCAATGAACTATGGTGGATCCATATGTGGTTTGTGAGAAGAACACACATGCAGTGACATTAGGTGTGGTTCATGAAAAGAATACACATCCAATGACACTGGTGGATCCTTATTTGGTTTGTGAAAAGAACACGCATGCAATGACTCTAGCTGTGGTTTGTGAAAAGAACACACATGCAATGAAACCGATGAATCAATCTGGTTTGTGAAAATAACAGACATGCAATGAACTCTGGTGGATCGATCTGTGGTTTGTGAGAAGAACACACATGCAATGACACTGTGTGTGGTTCATGAAAAGAACACACATCCAATGACACTGGTGGATCCTTGTGTGGTCTGTGGAGAGAACAGACATGCAATGACACTAGCTGTGGTTTGTGAAAAGAACAGACATGCAATCCCACTAGTGGATCCATATGTGGTTTGTGAGAAGAACACACATCCAATGACTCTAGTTGTGGTTAATGAAAAGAACACACATGCAATGATTCTGGTGGATCCATGTGGTTCATGAAAAGAACACACATGCAATGACTCTATATATGGTTCATAAAAAGAACACACATCTAATGACACTAGTGGATCCACACGTGGTTTGTGAAAAGAAAACACATGCAATCACACTGGTGGATCAATGTGGTTTGTGAAAATAACAGACATGCAATGAACTCTAGTGGATCCATATGTGGTTTGTGAGAAGACACATGCAATGACACTGGGTGTGGTTCTTGAAAAGAACACACATCCAATGACATTGGTGGATCCTTATGTCGTTTGTGAAAAGAACACGCATGCAATGACTCTAGATGTGGTTTGTGAAAAGAACACACATGCAATCACACTGGTGGATCCATATGTGTATTGTGAGAATAACACACATCCAATGACACTGGTGGATCCATATGTGGTTTGTGAGAAGAACACAGATGCAATGACACTAGGTGTGGTTCATGAAAAGAACACACATCCAGTGACACTGGTGGATCCTTTGGAACACCCTCTATTGTAGATTAGACCATGTTAAAACTATTTTGGAGTTGTTTCTTATTAGAACCTCTAGAATCACCCTGTGGTCGAAATATCTAATACAATTTAGTGTGATCTGTTGTTCCATTGGGAATTAGTAGATTACAAACTACCTTTCGTGGTCGACTGCTACGTGCGCAAGAGCGTGGTGTTGTGAATATCCTAAAGGGTTCGAGAGTTGTTGCATTGGCATCAGGGTTCAAGCGAGAGAGTTCATAGCTACATGCTAGTTATTTCTCATCCACCATCATCATCGATAAGTGCTTGCTGAGAAGATCAGGCCACCCCATATCACTTTGTGTGTACCTATCCCACGAGAGTGGCTCATCTTGTGTTTGTTTGAGCATTGTGCATTTGTCCTTGGATAGTTAGAGTTGAATAGAAATAGCAAGAGTGACTTGGTAGCATCAAGGGAGAACAAAAAAATCAAAAAGATACAAAAGAAAAAGAAAAAATAGTCTCCCATAGCAAAAGAGAGTCTCAAAGCTTATAAGCAAGAGAGAAAGAAGAGCGCTCAAGGCAAGCGCACAAATCCGTTGCTAATTTTTTCCTCTTTCCAAACGAGTCACAGTCTCTCTTTGTGTTGGCACGACACCGAGTGTAGTCTTCGTTAGGACATTTTGGTTGCTCATTTTCATAGTCGTGTCAATCCCATCAATCTCCACGTGTGTGTACATAATCTTACGTTCCTGTCACCCTTTTGAGTTGTTGACCCTTACCTTTTGACTTGAGTTTTGTTTGGATTTTACCCACTTTTGACTATCCCTTTTCTTTTGATTGGTTCTATGGCATTCCACAACCATAACCTTCAACCAAAAGCTTTTGAGAGTCTTAGTCCTTTCTTTAGTGTGAGGTTTGTTTGTGATTTCACTTTGCAAGCTAATAGCTCTCACTTGTGGTTTCTAGTTTGGTGCAATTCCCAAGGTGAGGTAAAAGGCTAACACCACCATATTCCACTTCCATATACAATCCTTGTGTGTTTTGCATGATGGATAGGCACGGTGAGTTGATCCAACCACCTCCACAAGAACAAGAACAAGAACAAGGCCCGTACATGACGCACGCAAGCTACTACATCATTCGACATGATTTCCGTGATCGTTGCCAAGCGCGTGAGACAGGACAAGATGAATAATTCGGCAAGACTCAAACCGAGTTCAAGAACATTGACAACCGCTTCGATAGCCTTGAAAGACAAATGCATGCAATGCAACACAACTTTGGCCATCAAATTGAAGCGCTCCAAAGGTTCGTCATCGAAACATATGATAAGCTTTGACTCCTCATCGACATAATGACAATACCGCGTTCACGCGCATCAAGCTCTTCAAGCTCATCACGTCACTGTTCTCCTCTTTGTCAAGATCATCATTGAAGTGCTCCAAGATGCAATGATGCCCCTGTGGTTGAAGATGGAAGCTCTTCACACTATGTACCATACCCACGGCACGCCGCAACGACAAGCTCTGATGGTGATTTCTCCTCAAGGCCCAAGCAAGGCGAAAAGGACACCGTCATCATGCAAGGGCACTAGTGATTCAACAAGCGCAATCACAAGTGGAACCTCAAGCACAACCTAAAGTACACCACTGTCGCCCACGACACATACTTGAAACAACAAGTGATGACTCCAACTTGGCGGAACAAGCTCGTCACCGACATGAAGCTCTCTAAGAACACCATCTTCGCCATCACTGTCATGAATGTCCATGCCGACACCATGGTCATCACGAAGCGCCACCTCCACCACATCAAGACATGGAGCGTCAAATTGTACATGTTGAGTGACGCCCACCACGTCATGAGGCTGAAGATCATGATATTTGTCGTAAGGCCCAAGTGCCTAACCAGCAAGACCAACCGAGGAACGAGCCTCCTCTTTGTCAACAACTGCGCCAAGAGGCTCCACATCCTCAACACCCTCATGAGGCCCAAGCGCCTCAACCTTTTGATCAACCGCGCCAAGAGAAAGATCAAGAGCAAGATCCTCAACAAGGTTGCGAGAACCAAGTTCCACCTCCTCAATCGCAAGCACATCATCAAGCTCATCGCAATAATTGCAAGGAAGATGAAGACCGTCACTATCATGGCAACCATCGCCACCGTGACTGCAATGAGGAAGAAACCATCGGCAAGCTCAAGTTCATGGTGCCCAAGTTCACCGCTCGAATGATCTCAAAGAATACCTCTCATGGGCGCTCAAAGTCGACAAGATCTTCCGTATGCACAACTATAGTGATGAAAAGATGGTCGCCATGGCTTCGCTTGAGTTTGATGATTATGCCAACCTTTGGTAGGAATAAGTTCAACTTGCTCGTGACACAAGAGAAGAGCCTCTAATAACAACTTGGCATGACATGAAGTCTCATATGAGATCCCGCTTTGTTCCTTCGCACTATACGCGTGACCTTTTCAAAAAGCTTCAATCGCTTAGTCAAGGGACAAAGACCGTGGAAGAGTACTTCAAGCAAATGGAGCTCAACATGATCCGCGCCAACATTGAAGAGCGCAAGGAGCAAACAATGGAATGTTTCCTCATCGTCTTGAACCATCCAATCAAGCGCATCGTCGAGTTCCAAACATACAATGACATGGTTGAGCTTGTGCACATCGCAATAAAAGCTGAGCGTCAAGTGCAAGAGGACATCAAGTACAACAAGCCCAAGACATACTTAACCTACAAGAAATATTTAACCGCTACACCAACAACTTTCAAGGGAAGCTCCTCAAGTACCTCCAAGCCTTCCTTCAAGCCCACACTTCCTCAACGAAAACCTCCCCCGAGTGGCAAGTATGCAAAGGATGCCACGCCATTCAACAACGAATGCTACAAGTGTGGAGGCAAAGGACACAAGTCGACCAAGTGTGGAAACAAGAAAGTATTGTTCATACATGACAATGGAGACGAAGAGTACTCGAGTGAAGATGAATTTGATGCCCGAGTCAAGGAAGCAATGACAAGGCAACATGTGGAAGATGACTAAGAACTCCTCATGTGTGAACATGACGCTAGAACATCGCTTGTTGTCACAAGGATCTTGACTACTCAACCAAAAGAGCATGAAGGTCAACGATCAAATATCTTCCAAACACGTGCCGGCATCAATGGGAAATCTATCAAGGTGATCACCGATGGAGGGAGTTGCCACAACCTTGCAAGCACCGAGTTATGTGAGAAGCTCAACCTCACCCTCCATCCTCACAAGCACCCCTACCATGTCCAATGGCTAAGTGACCAAGGGTCCATGAAGATCAAGCACACCATCTCAGTAACATTCTCTGTTGGGCCATACAAAGACACGGTGGAGTGTGATGTGGTACCAATGATGGTTTGCCACATGTTGCTTGGTCGACCATGGAAATTTGACAAAGGTTCTCTACATGATGGTCGCATAAATGACACTTTCAAATGGCTTAACAAGACATGTGTTTTGCAACCAATGACTCCTAGCCAAATAATTATAGACAATGCAAAGGCTTTAGCGAGGGCACAAACCATAACACAAACTTGTGAGAAGAGTGGTGAGCGAGAGAACCACCATATAGCGAGTGAGAGCCACAAGCCTACCTTGAGTGGAAAAACTATGAGTGTTCTCCTTGCCACCAAAAGTGAGATGAGAGATATGAGGAACAACCCATCCATCTTTCACTACGCCCTCCTTTGCAAGGGACTATCACAAGGAACTAATGAATTAACCAATATTCCTCCCTCTTTGATGATTGTTTTGCAGGAATTCAAGGATGTGTTTCCCGAAGAGCTCCCACATGGACTACCTCCTCTTCGCGGAATCGAACATCGCATTGACCTCATACCCGGCACCCCCTTCCAAACCTCGCCACCTACCACACGAAACCAGAGGAGACAAAAGAGATCGAGCATCAAATCAACCAACTCGTATCCAAAGGTTTGATCTAGGTAAGCACTAGTCCAAGTGCGGTACCCATGATTCTTGTTCCAAAAATGGATGATACATTGTGATTATGCATGGACTATCGTCCAATCAGTGCTATCATTGTACGTTATCGACATCCCATACCACGTCTCAATGACATGCTTGATGAGTTGTGTGGAGCCACTATTTTCTCGAAAATTGATCTTCGTAGTGGTTACCATCAAATACGCATGGCGGAAGGTGATGAGTGGAAAACCGCCTTCAAGACCAAACTTGGTCTCTATGAATGGTTGGTCATGCCTTTTGGCTTATCAAATGCTCCATCCACCTTTATGCCCCTTATGAATCATATTTTGCGTTCTCTCATTGGAAAAAGTGATGTTGTCTATTTCGATGATATACTTGTTTATAGCTGATACGTCCATAACGTATATATAATTTTTTATGGTTTTATGCTAATAATACGCTTTTGACACTCCTTTTTGTATAAAATTTATGATTTATTTGGACTAACCTACTAATAGTTGCAAAAGTGCACAATGTTTTTGTTTTACACTTTGATGTGTAGGAATTACCAAGAATACAAGTGAAAACCTTGTTGGAGTCAAATTGGGATTTTTCCAGAAATCTGTCTCAAAAATCTTTTTGAAGATGGTAACGTTTTGGATCGAAAACGGTGTTAAACAGAAAACTCTTCAAGTACAAAGTTGTTGGAAATTTCACGACAAACGTTCTGAACATAAAATTTAGCTGATTCCGAGTCCGGACGGGCCTTTTAGGCCCAATTTACTGCAGCCCAAGATGGAGTGACGGGAATCCGAGAAGCTATATAAAGGGAGGAAACCTAATTCGCCCAGGGCATCTCCACCCACGAATTTGCAGCCACCAAAGCCAATTTTTTGCCTCCCCCATGGATCCCATCTCCATGAGGAGGGCTCCCAAGAAGCCATGAAGGAAGGGGGCTAAGGGGCGGTGCTCCTCCATGATACCGACGGCGGGGAAGGAGTCCCGCGCGCCACCGCCGGCGCCGCCGGCGCCCTCTTCACCATCTTCACCGCCATCTACATCACCTAATCCTCCTAGTATGCATTGGTTCATCCTCCCACATACCTCTGTACCGTCCTATGTAAACATGGTGTTTGATGTTATAAGTTATAATCCTATGATCTATGTCATGTTTGCGTAGTTTCTTTGTTCTTAGATTGAATGGTTGAACGTCTTTGGTTCATTAGAGTTGCATGTTGATATGGTACAGTCCTTTGGTATCCATTATATTTGTGCGCGTATGGATTAAACATCATAGGGTTTGTAGTATGTGTAAGAGGAAGGGGAAAGTTCTGTCGGAGTGACAGAAACCTGAGGATGCGAACCAGAATGTTGCACGTATGGGAGTAAGAGGACCATTAAACTTAAGGCTATGGTTGGGGAAACCTTAATGCATTGATTAGTACTTACAGATGTCTGGTAACAATCCAATCATATAGTACATGTAATTCCAAGTAGTGAAGCGCATGTATTTTTAGCCTCTCCCACATAGAAAACTGCATCGAAGACAATGAACCTGACCTATTCGCTATTTAAACTTGGACAAAGCCACCACAATTACCACCACTATTCCACACTCATGGTTCTGTTAGTTTAGTGTATTTTATTGCTGCAACAACTAGCTTTACTTTCTTGTTATTTATTATCATGCAAAGTTATCTCTATTACTCGTATTGTTACTCTAGTTTTATTTCCTAGAAAATGCAAATGTTTAGTATGCATAGAGTTGTATCAGTGGTTGATAGAACTTGAGAGAATATTTATCCTACCTTTAGCTCCTCGTTGGGTTCGACACTCTTACTTATAGAAAAGGCTACACACAATCCCCTATACTTGTGGGTTATCAAGACCTTTTCTAGCGCAGTTGCCGGGGAGCAATAGCGTGTGGGTGAATATTCTTGTGTGCATTTGTTTGCTTTATCTCTAAGTAGGTTTTACTTTTAGTTTTAAGTTGTTCTCTATCTTAGTATGGATAGGGAATGCGAATTACAAAAAAAAATAGTTGTACTTGTTACCTAAAAACGTTTTTAAAAAGGAAAGTGATTGGAAAGATGAGTAATGATTAAGTGGGGGTCGACCTTGAACACTTGTGTTCATGCCTATGAATCAAAAATAAATCTTTCCATGGAAGCTTTTCAGTTAAAAACTAGTAGGAATGCATGAAGCCTTGAAAAAGAAAGATATTTTTGGTATTAATCTTAATGCTTATTCATTCGAAAATACTTGAATCTTGCTCCTATGCCTAACTTAAAGGCGTTAAAGAAAAGTACTTATTGGGAGATAACCCAAAAGTTTTAGATGAGTCTTGGAAGTTATTACCTCTGTAATAACCGCTCCTTATCCTTTTTATTTGCTTTTGTGCCAAGAGTAACCTCTAAAGAGAGAGTCGTAATGCTTGGGAAAGTTGCTGTCCCAAAATAGATTTTTGTGCTTTGCTGTAAAAAAATTGTGTAAAATATCTATAGGTAGGTTTGAGCTATGAATTTTTGTGTTTCTGCCCCAGGTTGTTATCTAACGTTCGTTAGTTCAACACTTTTCGATTTGAGCAACAGAAGGTCTTCGAAAAAATTGGTCTTTACTTGTTGGTCTGTTTTGACAGATTTCTGCCATTATTTGCATTTGCTTCTTGTTGATTCCTTTTTGGGTTCTTTTTGGGGAATTGAGATTTTTGAGGGAAGTGCTACAGTAGCTTGTGTTTTAATGGAATTTTTATTGGTGTTGGAACTGAACCCAAAGACTTATTATCTTGAGTGCACTAATGTTGCTAATAAAGATTGTGTGAAGTTTTGTATGAAGGAAAAATTTCAGGTGTATGGAAAGAGTGATGTAATGAGATGAAGAATGGACTAAAGCTCAAGCTTGGGGATGCCATGTGTGTCACCCCAAGAAATATCCAAGAAGTACAAGCGTCAAAGCTTGGGGATGCCCAAGGCATCCCCTTCTTCATCAATAAAAATCTCAGGTTTCTTCCAAACACTTCATTTTTATTGTTTCATGCACGGTTGTGTTGTTCTTGGAGCGTCTTCGTTTGCTTGGTTTTCTTAGTTTGCTTGAATAAATTGGTTGTACCCCCTCTTTCATACATTAGTTTTCAAATAAGTGTGGTTTGGATTGGAAAAGAGTAGGAAAAGTTCATGCTTAAGTGGTAAAATGAGCTCATTTTTGACGGTGGCCTATGCTTTGTCATGCCATGCTTGATATTGTTTTGGCTTTATGCTTAGTGATTTTGCTGTAGCATGACATGTTATAAACAATTGAGATTGCTTAATGTGCCTTGAAGGAAGCATGCGTTGTTTTAGCATATTAAAGCATAGTATTGTGGTATTCTCATGCTTTATTTGGGTTGACTTGGCGCATGCTCACACCATGTTATGACTATCCGAAGTCACCATAGCCTTTATGATCCTTTAGTTTTTGACTTATAATATCACTTTATGCTTTAATTAATGATGTTTTGTCGCTTTGCATGATTATGGCCATTATTGCTCTTTTAGTTGGTCGCTCCTAGTCTTTTACTAGCCTCAGTAACCAAGTATGAGTTCCACTCATGCATCCAACTCCAAATAAAACCAAGTTATTCCAAAGAGTCCACCATACCTACCTATTAGCATTTGCTATTCCAAGTATATTCATGTTTTTATCTATCTTCCGAATTAAACTTGTTATGTGAAAATTAGTGATTAAAGCTCTCACGAACTTGATGGTACACTTTATTTTCTCGCACTTAATAAACTTGAACCATTGTGTCCATCTTTGTTGCGTATATGCTTGCGCTTTATAAGTTGAAGTTAGCAGAACCATGTATCATAGGGAACGCTTTCAACATTGCACTTATATTTCGTTGACTTATGGATCCCGGCGGTGTGAAATAAAAGGGGAACTTGTAAGATCATGGAGTTTGTATGTGTGTTAGAGAAACGCCTGGGCCGCTAGCCTAAGCCATTCCCAATCATGGTGGAAACTTGCAACATAACCATAATGAGCACTCTATGAAGCATCCCCAATAAAAACCTATGCAAATAGCAAATAAAAAGATCGCTGAGATGCTCATTGTCTGCTTGCCTTGTCATTTTGATTATGGGATAGCTCCTGTATCATGTGCAAGGGGTACCCCGTTGGCGGTTCTCTATGATACATATGTACTTACAATGACAAGAGCTTATTTGTGACTGAACTTGAGTAGCATGAGGTTCGGTACTCGTAAGTAAGGGGCATGAGATTTCAACTTATAACTTGTCAAGCATATCCTCTTAGTTGTGTCACTTTAACCTTAATCACCTAAAGATGCTTATGATAGGGGCAATGAGAGCTGAAAGCTAATAAGTATCATAATTTTTGGAAGCTCTTTATGAGACATGAATCCCTTCTTCCTTTCAAGAAGGACTTTATTTTACTTTTATGTTGAGTCTCCATCTTCTATCTTTATGCACCTATTAAGAGAGCATAGTGGCTATTCTTAGTTTAATGTGCATTGTCCCAAGACTTGTTGATTGATGCATAACTTTGATATTGCTTGTTCTTAAACTATTTGTATATAGTCACCCTTATGAACTTTGAAGGTGTCCTATGAATTTATGTTTTGCTACTCTATGAGGGACAAGCTGAATACCATTCTCATTATGCTTTCTTTATGTGAAACAAACAAACATCTTGCAATGCATTGTTATTCATGAATCTTTTGTTTATGCCTTTTCATTTTACAACATAGTTGCTATGTCTTATTGTTAGAACTCTATCTTTCATGATTCATATTTAGAGTACCTTAATCCCAGCTATCAATGCTTTTACAATAATGATGATCAAGATTGTGTTGTCTGCATGTCACATCAAAAATTATATTATTTTGATCGTTTACCTACTCAAGGTGAGCAAGAACTAAGCTTGGGGATGTTGATACGTCCATAACGTATCTACAATTTTTGATGGTTTTATGCTAATAATATGCTTTTGACACTCCTTTTTGTATAAAGTTTATGATTTATTTGGACTAGCCTACTAATAGTTGCAAAAGTGCACAATGTTTTTGTTTTACACTTTGATGTGTAGGAATTACCAAGAATACAAGTGAAAACCTTGTTGGAGACAAATTGGGATTTTTCCAGAAATCTGTCACATAACTCTTTTTGAAGATGGTCACGTTTCAGGTCGAAGACGGCGTCAAACGGAAAACTCTTCAATTACACAGTTGTTGAAAATTTTGCGACAAACGTTCTGAACATAAAATTTAGCTGATTCTGAGTCCGGACAGACCTTTTAGGCCCGATTTACTGCAGCCCAAGATGGAGTGACGGGAATCCGAGAAGCTATATAAAGGGAGGAAACCTAATTCGCCTAGGGCATCTCCACCCACGAATTTGCAGCCACCAAAGCCACTTTTTTGCCTCCCCCATGGATCCCATCTCCATGGGGAGGGCTCCCAAGAAGCCATGAAGGAAGGGGGCTAAGGGGCAGTGCTCCCCCATGATACCGGCGGCGGGCAAGGAGTCCCTCACGCCACCGCCGGCACCGCCGTCGCCCTCCTCACCATCTTCACCGCCATCTCCATCACCTAATCCTCTTAGTATGCAGTGGTTCATCCTTCCACACACCTCTGTACCGTCCTATGTAAACATGGTGTTTGATGCTATAAGTTATAATCCTATGATCTATGCCATGTTTGCGTAGTTTATTTGTTCTTAGATTGAATGGTTGAACGTCTTTGGTTCATTAGAGTTGTATGTTGATATGGTACAGTCCTTTGGTGTTCATTATATTTGTGCGCGCATTGATTAAACATCATAGGGTTTGTAGTATGTGTAAGAGGAAGGGAGAAGTTCTGCCGGAGTGACAGAAACCTGAGGACGCGAACCGGAATGTTGCACGTATGGGAGTAAGAGGACCATTAAACTTAAGGCTATGGTTGGGGAAACCTAAATGCATTGATTAGTACTTACGGATGTTTGCTAACAATCCAATCATATAGTACATGTAATTCCAAGTAGTGAAGCACATGTATTTTTAGCCGCTCCCACATAGAAAACTGCATCGAAGACAATGAACCCGACCTATTCGCTATTTAAACTTGGACAAAGCCACCACAATTACCACCACTATTCCACACTCATGGTTCTGTTAGTTTAGTGTATTTTATTGCTGCAGCAACTATCTTTACTTTCTTGTTATTTATTATCATGCAAAGCTATCTCTATTACTGGTATTGTTGCTCTAATTTTATTTCCTAGATAATGCAAACGTTTAGTGTATGTAGAGTTGTATCAGTGGTTGATAGAACTTCAGAGAATATTTATCCTGCCTTTAGCTCCTCGTTGGGTTCGACACTCTTACTTATCGAAAAGGCTACACACAATCCCCTATACGTGTGGGTTATCAATAGCAAGTCACTTAAGGAACATGTTACACATGTCAAGGAGGTTTTGCAAATCCTTTAACATGAAAAGCTATATGCTAATCTTCTCAAGTGCACTTTTGCTAAAGACAAGTTGATTTTTCTTGGATTTGTCGTTTCTTCGAAGGGCATTGAAGTTGACATTTCCAAGGTAAAGGACATATGCAATTAGCCCATCCCAACAAATGTGAGTGAACTCCAAAGTTTTTATGGGTTGGCTGGTTTCTATCGTTGCTTTGTGAAAGACTTCTCTACCATTGCTTGTCCTCTCAACGAGTTGACCAAAAAGAATGTCACCTTCATGTGGGGCAAAGCATAACAAAAAGCTTTTGATGAACTTAAAAAGAGGCTCACCGAAGCACCTCTGTAATACCTCGGGCCCTACGCTCTAAGCACGAGCTTGGATGGACCTAAAAGTGGATAAAGAATTCTACCACGGAGGCCCAAGGCCACCCACGTGTAGGCCCATCGAAGCGGAGCAGGGCACGATACCGGCCTACCACCCTATCCACTTTCAAGAACATCGGGACAAGAGTGAGCGGCGTAGTCGATAGGTAAAGCGATCAAAAACATACACAAATGAGTATGTATGTCAACGACATACAATAGTCATCAAAGCCACACCATCTAAAAATAAATAGAAATATTGCAATGCCATACGACAAGGTCCAAATATCCTAGATAGAGCTAATATTTTAGGATACCTCCTCATACATCACAAAACAGAGTATCAAGCGGAAGTGGCATACAAGATCCGAGTATGGATAATAAGAAAATCGGCATAAGATGCCACAGAACTAAGCACATCCCGCCCACAGATCTCACGGATCTCCATCCCTGGAAGCTCTACACCTGATGGTCGTTGCCACCATCATCTGTCTCCTCAACTTAGTAACCTTCCTAAGAGTATATCTGTCCATTTGAACCAAATATTTATCATGTGAGACCCTAGGGGTACTCAGGAAGTCTTAATGCATCTAAAGGGAACAACCTGGGGTGACGCAATTGCAGCGAAAGATAATAACTAAACAATTCTATAGAGACACGCTACAGATTTGCCCAACCAGAGATGGACAGACGCTCGTTAATTAATAACAACAGTTATATATGTAACATAATTAGACATCGCTCGCCCTCCTTCTCGCTTACCGATGAGAAGGCGGATGAACATCCCATCCGTTGGCAATTTTATTAACCATTCCATGAGTGTTGCACTATTTACTAGTCATGTCTTAGTCAAATTAAAGGCGGTACTTTAGTTATACTTGTCTATGATCGAGAAAATATGCTCCAAGTCGTCCATAACCGCGGACACGACTTTCAGAAAGATTTACCCTGCAGGGGTACACAAATAGCAACACACACACGATCAACCTCGGAAAGAACCAAATAAAACGCAATGAGGCCTCATGACAATGCATTCATAGGATTCATAAGTTATTTCAGGGGGCACCCCACAAAGCTACCCGCAACGAAGTTGGCCGGCTCCGATAAGGATCTAGGGTTTGTGAGAATGGCTGTAAACAATTGGAAACCCAAAAGTGTGACTAGGCTTGTCGATACCACGAAATCGTGCCGCGATCCTAAACAGTACAGGTGCTCCAGGCACAATTGTAAATAAAGCAGAAAAGCATGGCATAAGCACATGATAGTAATAAAGCCCAAACTAGTTTGTGGCCCCAAGAAATAAAGTGTGAATCAAGCTGAGACGAAGGGGGATCCATAGAGTCTCCCGTATATGGATAGTGCGAATAGTCAAGGAATATGAATCAAGTACTCCGAGTCCTACCGGACACAAGTGAGCTTAAAGAACCAAATAATAGATAATGATTACCGGTGCCTCTTTCAATAATTATCCCATTATTACTCTGATTAAGTTGTTTAGGTACCTCGTTATCCAAGGACTCGCACAAACCCTACACATGCAATTCTATGACTGGCATGGCTCAAATAACTCCTATAGTAATGGCTCATGGGATTGAGGTACAAGCTTTGATGCGGTTTACAAGTAAAGTCTATGCAATACTTGGGATTCAATTTAATGCAATCGCGACTCAATGATGCAAGAGTAAGATAGAAGCATAGGTACTATATGTATGGAAACATGGGGAATTGCTTGCCTAGCAGTTCAGTTGTGGAAGAAGGATCCGAGTAATACTCTTGAGGCTCCTGGTATTCTCCTTGCTCAATGTCTATCCGGATAAAAACCAAACACACAACGACCGAAATAAATACATTGCACAATCATATAATTCATATGTAACAAGCAAACATAGTATGCCATGATGAAATTATGCACAATTTGCATGATATAACATAGCATAGCATGGGTGAGGTGTAGAACAATAATAAAGCACTTTATTAATTTATTTAGGCATATTTTACTCCCATAAACAGTTTTGATTATATAATATTTATATGATGCATGCTTCAATTCATATCATGGAATATATAATCAGAACAGGCTCGGCGTGCTGATCGATTTAGATATATTATTTGTCGAGTTTGGAACTACGAAATTAAAGTTATGGATTTATTAAGATAAAGACATTTATTAACATTTAAATAATTTAATTTTTTTAAATTGCTTAACAAATATTCTCGATGGCATATTTAAATTCCTCACATTTTTCTGATCAGAAAACATATATCATATGCAAAATTTAAAGATATGAATTTAAAACATTATTTAATTGCAATTAATTCAAAAATAGGTCAAAGTCACAGGTTTGACTGGATAGGGTTAACCTAGGTCAAAGTTGAATTAGGTTTGTGGTCATGTTTAAATTTGAACCACTTTTCATTTTGAAATTTTTGTCAAATTCGAATTATATAAAAAGATATGAATTAATTAAGATATAAACAATTTCTGGAATTTTTATTTAACCAGAAAAAGTTATGGAAACTTTTCTCACTCGGGCAGAGCTTACCCACAGGCATTGACAGGTGGGGACAGGGTCAAGGTGGGTCCACCTCGCGCGAGCCAAGCGAGTGGCTGACACGTGGCGGATTCGGGGGCTGCGCGGCGACATTCGAAAAGCTAGGGTGCCTTTTCGTAAAAAGATTTAGGTGGGTGACAAAGGGGCTGCTGAACAGAGAAAAAGCAGGGGCGTTTTTGCAAAAGTATCCGGCTGGGCTAAAATAGACTGACAAAACTGAATACTCCGAAACAAAAACAGGTTAGCTGATGCAATCTTTCGAGGAAGATGGCGAGCAATCCGCTTGGAATTTTGCACCGCCGCAAAAGGCAAAGTTGGAGCTGGATCGTAGATTTACAAGTTGCATTCAGGGAGTTTCTACAGAGGTGGGCTGCAGCGACCGATAATTATCGACGAACAGAGGGAAAACACGTGAGAAAAACTAACGAACTACACTTTGAAATAGACAGCGACGTAGTGAAATTCCTACCAACTTCGTCGGAAGATTCCGGGAGGTGCTGACCACCGTTTTGAGTGATTCCTTTTGGAATGGAAAGAGGGGACACTCTACTCTATTTTTCACTCAGGGAGTTTCGTCGGAGGAAGACTGCAGCGTCTGGGATCTGGCGGGGAAGAGGTGAGAGCGAGCTACGCATGTTGTGCCTGCTGCTGACTTGCTGCCGGCGTGCGCGGTTGCTGTTGCGGGCGCGGCGAGCGGCATGGCGGGCTGCAGCGAACGGGGCATAGGGGCGGCGCTGTGGCAGTACGCCGATGATGCAGAGGTGAAGGCGGATGGTTGAGGCTCACCTTGGGACCGGTGGATTTCTCGGTGGGCTCGGTGGAGGTCGGAAATGACGGAGACGGTGAGCTGCTGAGACGATCAGGCGCGGCAATGGACGGCGGCCAGCGTCGACAGCATGCGGCACGGGGTGGTGATCGACGGCAAGGCTCCGGGTGTGCGGCCCTTCTCCTCCTTGGCTTCTGTACCCGGCGACGACAGGGAGGACGGCTAGGGCCAGACCATGGTGGCGTTGCGGTTTGCTTGGCGAGGAAGAAGAAAGAGGGGAGGGGCTCGATCTGGCAGTAGGTGGGAGGATGAGGACGGGTGATGCCAGCGCTATCTTCTGCTTTATGCTTTATGCTTTATGCTTTATGCAGAGAGAGGGAGGCACGCTTACGCAGGCCGTCCTGCCAAAGCTACTACATTATAAAACTAAGTTTTAAAGCTCGTCTCCAAGTCATCTAAAAAGACGGAAGAAACCAGCAGTTGAAGCCTCGGAGTCTCTGGCCAAGACTCCAGACTCGCCCCAGGAACGTTCATTACATCCCTCCGGAGACAAGCCCGGAGAGTGACATCCACCGCGGACTCTCTGGCCACATCGGAGTCTCCGGCCCTTCGACACCGGTGTCTCCGCCCGAGGACTCCGGCCCAGTCTCCGGACCCCTGCCTGGAAGTCTCTGCATGCCACCCCGGAGTCTACCTCGGAGAGCGCCATTGACCCCGGAGTCTCCGGCCTAAGTGGAACGGGCCTGCGCGCCTTGAGTTGGGACTTCATCCCATGTACCCCTCTTATCCTAAGAAATCCTAGTTTTATGCCTAAACTACTCCTTGTTATGTGGCTGGCCTATATATAGTGCCCCCACCCCCTCATGTAACCCTAGACATAGCTGATAGACTAAAGACAACCCTCTTTGTGGAATATCTAGTTTTGCCTCATCCCTTTCTACCAAAGAGGATCGACTATCGTCACCACCTCGTTGGAGTTTGCATCGCGCCTCCCTTGTTGTACAAGGCCTTGGCATTGGTGTCCCTTTGCCAAGACTTCAAGACCCTCTCCAAGGTGTTCTTCCCTCTCCGCGTGGGATCGAGGGAGCACGTTGACCGATCTTTTCTTGCGAGGATTCTATCGGACCGATCGACACCGGCGGGAGCAATCGGCCTTGTATCGTGTGAGTTTTGCGTGTTTTCATCGTGTTCTTCGTGACGTGTGCATCCGCTTCCGCTACCTTCTCCCTTTCCCCTCGCTTTCCCACGGGGTTATCCCATAACATCTGGTATCAACAGATTTTGGTTGCCACAGATTTCTCATCGATTTGGTCTTTTCTCCATAAATTCGAAAATTCACCAAAAATAGCCCCAATTCGTTTTTTGGATCGATCTGTGATTTGAGTGCGTTTTGGTAGGTTTTGATCCGTGTATTACTTGCTAAACTTGTTGATCTACCTTCCCATGTGTTCCCATGGCCTAATTTCTTGATTTCCCCCCACCAATTTGAGGTTTTGGTTCGAGTTTTCCACCCAAAATCGTGCCACGGATGAGTTCTGGACGTTCTGGAAGTTCTAGGCTGGAGTATCCATCCCAGGACCGGAGTCTCCGGGGTTAGTGAGCTCAGACCAGAGTCTCTGGCCCCCGAGACCAGAGTCTTCGCCCCCTGCAGACAGAAAAACTGTTTCACTGTTTTGGCTATAACTTTTGCATCCGAACTCGGATTTTTGTGTTCTTTCACTACAACCGGAACCCTCCTTCAGCAATGCATCGATGTGTTGCCGAATGTCCATATAAGCGTTGTTACCGCCTACACCAACGGATTTCGTATGTGTTGCCGTTGGTGGCGTTGCAAGGGTCTACAACAATGCATATACATGCGTTGGTAACCAGCACGAGAAGCGTTGTGAGATAGCAACATATATAATTAGAGCCTAACAACAGTTCATATGCGTTGGGGGATTCTGTGCATGAATGGATATTGAAATGGACAGAATAAATCATTGCTAGATAACTCAAAAGATTAATGGTAGTTTATTTGTCATCGGGAACCATTATTTGCTCAATTCTAGGAGTGCATAGGAGATGTTATATCGTAAACAAAAAGAACTCATATATTAAATAAACTTTGTAACTTTACAAAGAGCATGATCCAATGAATACATGTTCTGCATATCTAAAAATGGCATTCTCAAACATAATCTAGAACTATCGAGTAGTAGCACGAATCTTGAAACTTGCTCTCGGTAATCTCAGCCATGCGTCATCCATTTAGTCTACAAGAACAACACCAAAATATGAGATAAGTAACTTACCATTAATGAGACAAAAAAGCTAGTGAATAAAATAGTGCCAATTAAAATAGTTGCAACATATAAAGGTTGAAGGTCATGAGATAATTAATCTTCTTGCATGACTACCTCTAGGAACACGGAAGGAACTTGATGCTTATCTTCTGTGAATAACAAAGTCAAAGATATGACAAGAACCGAAGAACTCTTCCGATCAGATATAAATTATAATATTTTATTGCAGCAGATGCCTGTGTGTCCTCATCTTTTTAATCCAATTTGTCTTCCCAGGCTGCCACATTAGTTGGTGTGCAATCCGACTTACACCAAGTAACTTACTGACTTTGAGATTTTGGCTAAACCTATTGGGATTCGCTGAGTAAAGATTAAATTAATGTACTCCCTCTAATCCTAATTAATGTTCTCGTATTTGTTTAGATTCAGATATATCTAGCCATATTTTAGTGATAGATACATCCAAATCTAGACAAATGTGGGAACATTAAGTAGGATCGGAGGGAGTAGCAGAAATAATAAAAGAAGTAGCATAACAACTACCTAAGAAATTTCTTTTGACTACGCCTGTTATAGACATGTAGTTCACTGAATAAAATATTTAAAAGAATATGGCAGATATAACAAAGATGTACCCTAGTAATTGGCTATGAATTTCGATGTTGTGCTGACTCAGTAATGGCAATCCTTCTGGAAGTAAAATCGATACCAAGTCTATAGAATTTTTTAAATTTTCACCATTTAGAAGTAGCTAAACAAAACTAATGAGCATGAAACTAAATTAAGATACGTCTACACACTTCAGAATGTATGCTAGTACACCGTGAGATGCCTTTTCTAATATATCTGTGACAATAAATGACCTTAGGACCAAAGACGTCACCTGGTTGTACCACAAATACGCTGATTACTGTTCGGGCCCTTCTTCTGTAAAATCATGTCTTTATATTTCTCATAGTTCTCATAGTTGCAGCGCACACTGAAGATTTACCTCTCATCTGAAACTACATACGCACAAGACCAACAAAAATTTCAGAACATATGTAGAGCTCCATGTAGAGATTACCTAACTAACGCAACCGAGTACAATATGGAATATAGAAAGTTAAAGAATTTTAGATCTTACTCGTCTTCCTCCTTGAGTAGAAGAGGGGTTTCATTAAAGATATGATTACAATTCAGCACAGTTTCCTCTATTTCTGCAGCCAACTGTTACTCCAGTGACCAGCCCCGCAAGTTTCATAACATTGACATCCATAGACAATCATCGAAGGCAAGGTGAATATTATGATCTAATAAATTCATTTTGTTGCTCATGTATAGCAACAGGCTTAAGCTGGTCTAAGATAATTCTTCTATTATATATACATGAAAGAACAAAACGGTGGCCTAAACAAAACGAGATAGATATAGTAATCAACCATATAGCTTTTGAATTAATGAGACCATATACACATGTTTCAAGATCAACAAATATCCGGCAGGAGCACCACTAATGCTACTGGACCTACGGTGCTGCAAAAATTTGGGAACGGATAATGTGGTAACATGTGTAAAAAAAGTGATCTAATGTAGGACCTGCTCACCTAATTAATGGAGACGAAGCTGGTGAGAGCGATGGTTGCTAGTTGGCACAGGGGGCGAGGAACCTGGGAGTGAGCGCCCATGGTTGGGGATCAGGAACGGCAAAACACACAACACGGATCCACCCAAGCACCAAGCACATGACCTAAAAAATATGAAGAACGAATGAAGCAAATCAAGGATTGCAGATGTTGGGTGGGATGTTAGAGAAAAATTGAAATATTTCTAGATCCGAATATGATTGGGGACATCCTGTAGTGTCTCGGCATATAGTGGTGCCTGTCGATGGTCGGCTATGGAGTGGACTTTTGCTTGCAGGCTCTCTGTTGCATAAAATTGACGATTCTTGACATCTGAATCGCAAACAAGAGAACGGTGACCGAAGCACGACCGGTAGAACCCGGGGATGGCGGCCGGGATAGAGGTCAATAGACGAGGCCAAGGTGGAGACACTCACATGGGCTTGTGAGGAAGGCTGGCAGCAATGGTGGTGAGTAGCCGCACGAGAGGAACTGCCAGGGGCGTATTCAGGGGAGAGGATTGGGATTGAGGGGAAATATCCAGGGAAGGAGATATAGGTAGGTTATAGATCGTGTCCTATAACTCCGGTCGCAGGGGAGGGGGAGTTGATTCTCACACGCATGGCTAATCCGTTGGAAAATATCCGTAGCTATACCGTGGTTTGTGGTGTAGTGTTTAGCTCATTTTGAAGAGGAGAAGGAGCTCTACATCATGCTATCTACTCCATCCAAATTCCATGAGGAAGACAGAATCCACCAATAAAGATAAAGATCAGCGACGAAAGGTATAAAAATTCCGTGACTTCTCCCCACTTGCCTTCCTTTGTGAGCTACATTATCTCTGCGATCAACAAACACCTATTGAGACTAGTTCCTCCTATGATTGCTTAGGCTATGCACATTTGATACTTGTAGAATTCCAAGCAAAAGTTGTGAGCGCGCTATCTCATATAGTTATCTTGTATAGTTGTTGGCACAAGAAAGAGGCAAGTGAAAAAAATAAAAAAATAAAAAATAGAAAAAGAACAAAAAATAGAAGAAAAATAGAAAAATAAAAAGAAAAGAAAGAAACAAGTGCCTCATAGAATAAGAAGCGCAAACTCGACGAACATCAAATAGGTGGTACTTATTGTGCATATCTTGTAACCCATCAATTTATTGCAATGGAACTAGCGTCTCTCCTTGCACTTGTGCGAGACGAGCTTATAGTCTTCGCTAGGTAATCATTTGGTTCTTAGCTCACTTTCTCCATCGCACAAGTCCCATTTATCTCACCGTGTGTGTTTCCTTGTACATAATTCCTATCTTGTGGATTGACTTGTTTGCTTTGTGATCATCGTGGATCTATACTTGCCATTACAATATCTTGATTTCAGATTGTTCTTGGACACGCCACCTTCCATACCCATCCACCATAAGCTTTGTGTGTGTGTGTGTTTTTTAGTGGTTAGTTGGTTTTGGTGTTCCGTGTGAACTTCACTTTGCTTGGTTTTGATTGCTCTCAAGTGTTGCCACTTGCACGATACTATCTTCTAAGGTAAAGTAAGGTTTGATGTTGCATCCCTAACCCCCTACCACTTCCATATAGACCACTTGGTCTTGTGAATCATGTCTAGGAACTCCAGAGCCGAGGATGATTTCTATGAAGAATCCACGATGAGCCACCATGCATATGCCTCCACAAGCATGGATGACATGATGGAGCACTACATCGATAATGGATCCACATGCTTGGGTGATATGGAGTTCTACAAGAACAATAACTCCCCAAGCATGGACAACTTCACGAACGACAATGACAAGCTCCTCAAGTCGCATCGACCAAGAGGGAGCGTCCACCTCGAGAGCGCCAAGGTCCACCATCAAATGGACAAGTTCGAAAGCTCCCTCAACAACTTCAAGAGCGACATGGACAACAACTTCGTCAAAACTATGAGCATGATGGCCAAGACTAATGATGCTTTGCGCTCATTAGAACTCCTGACCAAGAAGACTGTCAAGGAAAAGGAGAATCGTTGTGAACATAATGTAGATGACCAAGTGCGCCATCTACATCAACCTTTGGCAAGGCACGCCAATGACCTCTGTCGACACCATCATAAGGCGCCTTCAACTACTCGTGCCACCACCAAAAGGGCACCAAGAGCAAGCTCTCCTCCATGCCAAGAGTCTACACTTCAAGATGGAGGAAGCCAAGGCCACATATGTGATGAAGTCGATCTGAGAACCACTCTCGACAACAACATGAGCCTACTTCTACCACTACTTCAAGACATCGACAAGGTCAAGAATGGTGAGCATGGGACTTTCCCTTCACCAAAGGAGGCGCATGGAGTTGAGAGATCAGAGCCTATCCATATGTGCTTGAGTAATGATGTGGTACCAATCCCATGTGAGTATGAGAGCCACTTATCCCACTTGAGTGAAAACAATAGTGAGATGAGCGACTCCACCATGCGTGAGATTGAGTGCTTCCATTTGGAGGGCATGAGTGATACACCAAGTGAGTTGAGAGTGGTAGTTGATAGGTCATGTGAGACCACTTTGACTTCTAACGACTTACCCTCTACCTCTAGTGTGCGATCTCATGATGTGCTAGGTTCAATGGATCAAAAAGCGCCAAGCATGGAGATGATGATGCCTCCAACCAAGAAGATGTACATGGTGGATGAAGATGATGCCATCCCCATAGATGATGAAGAAGTCGCCCACATGGAGGCCAATACTACCACAACACCCACTTCATATGAGAGGTATGAACAAGGTAAAAATAAGCGTGTTGATGATGCCATGATCCCACTAGTGGACATGATGACGTGTGATGATTGGCATGCTATGGATGATGTTTGTGATATCACATATGATTCATTGATATTTCCATGTGATACTTTGCCTTTGCATAATGTTGAGCATGTGAAATTATTTGAGTGTGATGATGTTGCCATAGACATGCCATGCTCTAAACTTTACGTTGATGATATCATTGCTTGCACTTTGTTGAACAATTGCTCTTTCCAATGTTTTGCTTGCAATGATGTTAAAAACGACACCTCTAGGACCATGATTTGGCATAAGTGTTTTACAATTTCTCCCGTTGTTTGCAATAATATGGATGATTACTCCTTCACTTGTTTTGCTTGCAACAATAATTCTCATATGGTATCTATTGAGATGGCCCCCATAGATTTCTCAAATTTTGGAGATTTTGGTAAATGCCATGATAAGCATGTTCCCCACTTGCATACTCACCATGCATATATTTCATACTTGATTGACATTAATGGTGATGTGCACAAGAAGAGATACGTCATGATGGATGATGTATTTCTCTACCATGCACATATGTTCTTCCTTTTATCTATGATGTGTGTAGCTACCCGTACAAGAATGTCAACCTCGGTTGAGCGCGAGTTGACAAAAAGAGCTCTAGAGAGCATACCACAAGTGAGTTCAAGATCGAACCCAGCTCTGATACCTTTTGCATGCTTTGCATCTTTCATGTTGACAAATTGCTCTTTCCTATGGTTAGCTTGCAAGCATGTTGATGGTATTCTTTCACCTTGTAACAATCATGTTTCGTTGCTATTGGATATTGATGCTTTGTGTGTTGCAACAAAAATGTTGAACAATTTCTCTTTCCGATGTTTTGTGTGCACACATAATGCCATTATGAGCATGTATTGTTATGAGAGCTTCCAAGTCTCTCGTATTGTTGTTGCAACAAACATAAGGACCACTTGCTCTTTCATATAGTTTTTTGTAAACATGGTGATTTTGCTTCCGCTCGTGATACTCATATTCCCATAATATTTGCTTTTGATGATTTGTGTGTGGCATCCAACATGTTGACCAATTGTTCTTTCCAATGGTTTCCTTACACACATAATGATGTTGTTTTGGATATTCTTCATCTTGTGTTTTTTGCCAAGTTCTCCTAGCGTTGCATCAAAGATGTTGATCAATACTTTAGTCAATTGCTTTGAGTACCACACTAAGATGTTTTATGGAGTTTTTGAGTTCCCACATTTGGATGATGTTCAAACAATTTCCATGCACTTTGACCTTCCATATGCATCCCGTTTGCTATACTTGAGTTGTGCTAATAGTGTTATGAACAAGAATGGACACGCCACAAATGACATGCACCTCTATCACACACAAACATATGTTGCTTGGTCTTTGTTGTGTGAAGGGACAAGAATATACACATCAACCTCTATGGACAAAGAGTTGACAAGACGAACCGAAGAGAGTTACCTATGGCATCCCTTCAACGAGCCATCTCTACATCTTAAGGTGACTTCCTTCTACTTGAGGACTCATGATGTAATCTTCATGAATTGGCCACTCTTTGAATGTTGCTTCGCTTTTGTTGTGAGCTTTGTAGGCTTCATGGAAGGTGAAGGAACATTGAAGAGTTGCCACACCAAGCTTCTCAAGGACGACTATATGGTGAACCCCAGGATCAAGAAGGTCTCTTGACATCCTATTCTTAGTGATGAGCATGAAGAGTCGAGGACGACTCTTTTTGAAGGGGGGAGCTAATGCATCCCATCTTGCGGATGCTACTACATCTACAACGCCAAGTCCCAAAGCTCGTCCCCAAGTCACCCAAGAACATGGAAGGAAGCAACAGCTGAAGCCTCTCCGAGTCTCAAGCTCAAGTCGGGTCTCCCGCCCAACCCCGAGTCTCGCCTAGACTCTCGGACTCGCCCCAGAGCTCAAGACACCCCTCCAGAGACAAGCCCGGAGAGCGACGTCCACCGCAGAGTCTCTGGCCACACTAGAGTCTCCGGCCACACCGGAGTCTTTGCCCTAGGACTCTAGCCCAATCTCCGGACCCCTGCCTGGAAGTCTCTGCATGCCAGCCCGGAGTCTACCCCGGAGAGCGCCATCAACCCCGGAGTCTCCAGCCACCCCTGGAGTCTCTGTCCACCCCCGGAGTCTCCGGCCACCCCCGGAGTCTCCGGCCCATGTACCCCGGAGTCTCCAGCCTAAGTGGAACGGGCCTATACGCCTTGAGCTGGGCCTTCGGCCCATGTACCCCTCTTATCCTTAGAAACCCTAGTTTTATGCCTAAACTACCCCTTGTTATGTGGCTGGCCTATATATAGTGCCCCCACCCCCTCATGTAACCCTAGGAATAGATGATAGACTAAAGACAACCCCCTTTGTGGAATATCTAGTTTTGCCTCATCCCTTTCTACCAAAGGGGATCGACTATCGTCACCACCTCGTTGGAGTTTGCATCACGCCTCCCTTGTTGTACAAGGCCTTGGCATCGGTGTCTCTTTGCCAAGACGTCAAGACCCTCTCCAAGGTGTTCTTCCCTCTCGGCGTGGGATCGAGGGAGCACGTTGATCGATTTTTCCTTGCGAGGATTCTATCAGACCGGTGGCCACCGGCGGGAGCAATCGGCCTTGTATCGTGTGAGTTTTGCGTGTGTTCATCGTGTTCTTCGCGAGGTGTGCGTCCGCTTCCGCTACCTTCTCTCTTTCCCCTCGCTTTCCCATCGATTGGACCACGAGATCCGTGAAGATCGGGCCACCCACGGGGTTACCCCATAACACACGCGAGGGGCACATGTTGCTGTCATGGCGTTGGACACGTAAGGCGATTCCAAGAAGAGAAACAGGATCGGCCTCGCTGTCCGCTGCGGTTGGTTCGAACCAGACCAAAAGGAGAGACGAGGTCGGGTGCAGCAGGTAGAGGTAGAGGAAAACCAAACTGGGTTCTGTTGTGCCCTTGGTTTTAGATAACAAGCACGAGTTGAATTACAGAGTTTGGTGTGCGTGTGTAGTTAGACACCACATGCCTCATGCATGGCATATATGCACCTACACATACACTTGCTTGCATGCATGGGTACACACATACACTCATATGGATGGTTACATACACAGAATGGCTCGATTTGAATTTAGGAAAAGGAGAGAGAGGTTAGATAGGAGTGTATGTGTGTATGTGTGAGAATACACACATAGGTAGATATGATTTGGGTCATCTAGGTGTGTGTATGTGTGCAAGCGCACAAGATTAGAGAAGAGGGTTTTGATAGCTAGGAATTAGTTGGTTTTGTAGAGAGAGAGAGGATTAGATTAGATGGGTAGATTAGTGAGAGAAAAATGGGTTATATTCGAATCAAGCATAAGAACCAAAGAAATCAAAAAGGGATTTATTTAATAGGGGTACACATGATGTGCTCAACATTTCATGTAAGATGATATGGGGTTATATTGCATGTGAGTGTAAAAGCACGTATACATGCATGTGGTTGGCATTTTTGTGAAAACAAAAATGTAAGAATTATGTAGGAGAGATGTGGATGTCAAAACAACACAAGATTGCAAAGGACAAGTACATGGCAATGTTGTATAGGTTTCAATCAAACCCTATGTGACCATGAGTAGATGAAGAAAGAATTGGAGTCATATATATGTATGTGGCCTTGAGTAAAACCAAAAGAAAGATATATTGCCCACATACATATGCATGGTGGAGTTGTGGATAAATACCAAAAGGAAGGTGGCCATTGTTAGTAGCTGGAAGGATTAAAGAGAGATGCCCTCAACTCATATTCGACATGTAACAATATATCAAGATGCAAATACAAGATATCAAGAAGCAACTATATTTAATAAGAGGAAAATACAAGATGCGATATGAGGAGAAGAACCAAATGAAAGGGGTTTTATATGATGCTCAAATGCAATGTGGCATGGTGACATGAGCATGATATAATGCAATGCAATTAATGATATATAGGAAGTAGCAATATATAGACTAGACAAGTAGCATTGCAATTGTTAGTTAAATTGGGATGAAGATGAAGTGCGACATGGAACACTACGTCCAACGATGCACTACATGTGTTCAAGCTAAGTCGCAAGCTAACCCTTATGGTCTTTATATGCCATTGCCTATTCCTCATGCACCTTGGTCCGACATTAGCATGGATTTTGTGTTAAGATTGACTAGGTCTAAGCATGGTCATGATTCTATATTTGTTGTTGTGGATCGCTTTTCCAAAATGGCACACTTCATACCGTGCCATAAGACCGACGATGCTTCACATGTTGCCAATTTGTTTTTGAGGGAAATCGTCCGTCTTCATGGTGTGCCAAGAACAATTGTCTCCGACTGCGACGTCAAATTCATGAGCTACTTGTGGAAGACCCTCATGGCCAAACTCAGTGTCAAGCTACTCTTCTCCTCCGCATCGCACCAGCAAACCGATGGCCAAACTAAGGTCGTTAACCGAAGCCTCGGTACTCTCCTTCGTGTGTTGATCAAGAAGAACTTGAAGGTTTGTGAGGAATGCATTCCCCATGCTGAGTTCGCCTACAATCGAGCCAAGCACTTAACAACCAAGATGAGTCCCTTCATGATCATCTACGGTTTCGATCCCCTCACCGTGCTCAACATCCTACCACTACCTCTCCATGAGCGCACCAACATGGATTGAAAAGGGCTCCCAAGCTATGAAGAAGCTTCATGAAGAAACAAGAGCTACTATCGAACAACAAGTCCTTCGCCAAGCTTCAAGGTTAAACAAGGAAAAGAAGGACATGATATTTGAAGAAGGTGACCTTGTGTGGATACACTTGAGCAAGGACCGCTTTCCCAAGGAACGAGATTCCAAGCTCAAACCAAGAGGAGATGGCCCTTCAAGGTCCTCAAGAGAATCAACAACAATGCCTACATCATCGACATTCCAACCTCCAAGTACCTTGTAAGCAATACATTCAATGTCAAGGACCTCTCACCCTACCATGGAGATGTTCAAGATGATAACCATGAAGAGTCTAGGACGACTCTTTCCCAAGGGGGGGAGCTGATGCAGCCTGTCCTACGGACGCTCCTACATCTACACCACCAAGTCCCCCAAGTGGCCCATGACTCGTGCCCGAGCCAAGCTCCTCCAAGCTAAGGTGAATTCTCTCCTCTCATCATGTGGGTTTAACACATCCTTGGATGGCTTGCTACTTCATGCAAATACACTATGCATTCTTAGCTATGAAGCCCCGACACATCACCAAGCCTGATGCAGCCCGTCCTACGGACGCTACTATATCTACACCACCAAGTCCCCCAAGTGGACTGATGACTCGTGCCCGAGCCAAGCTCCTTCAAGCTAAGGTGAATTCACTCCTCTCATCATGTGACTTTGACATACACTTGGATGGCTTGCTACTTCATACCACTACTCTGTGCATTATCAGGTACGAGTCCCTGTTGCGTCGACCCACGAGCCCTGAAGCTGCACCTGTCCTAAAGCTGCCTGAGCCGGAGTGTCCGCCCGAATCCAGCCGGAGTGTCCGGCATGACTTAGCCGGAGTGTCCGGCCTGCCCCAGCCCCAACCTGGCGTGGACATTTAGAAGGCCAGTTCGGACACTACCCGGAGTGTCCGCCACTGACTATCCGTCAACTCGACTGGCTCAAGATGGGCTCATGAGCCTTAGCTAGGCCCATGTGGCCCATGTACCCCTCTACTTCGCCCAGAACTCTACTTTAATGCCTGAATTACCCCTGAACTTGTGGTTGGCCTATATATAGTCCCCCACCTCCATTGTAAACCCTAGGCATGATATTTGGAATTAGTGGAAACCCCTTGTGGATCTATCTAGTTCTTGCCTCATGCTCCTTTGACAAAGGAGCAGCAAATATACCAAACCTCGTTGGAGTTTGCATCGTGCCTCCGTGTTGTACAAGGCCTAGGCATAAGAGTCCCTTTTCCTAGACGTCAAGATCTCACCAAGTCTCCCATCTCGCCGTGCCGGTTCAAGAGAGAGTCCTCCGCCCAATGCTGATCCTAGGGATTACGCCGGACCGATCACCACCGGCGTGAGCTATTGGTGTGTATCGTGGTTTTGCGTGTGTGTGTGTTCATCGTGTTCTTCATGCGTGAGTTCGTCGTGTTCGTCCTCCCCTCCTTCCCCCACACTCCATCCTCGATTTGAGTGGGATTCGTGAAAGATCGGGCCACCCTAGAGGTTTGCCCTCAACATATTGGTATCAAGAGCTTCGTTGCTCACGAATCCCCCCACAAATTTTTCTTCTATCCACCCAAAAATTGAGAATCTCCAAAAAAGAGCCCCATATTTGCCTTTGGATCGATCTCTTGATTTGGAGTGTTATTTTGGTTTTGATCCGACCAAACCTTGTCTTAGGAGTTGGTCCAGCTTTATCCTGCGTTTTTCCAGCCCGATTTGGCCAGTTTTTCGCGGATTTGAGGCCTTAAGGCGAAGATTTCCGCTAAAAAACACGAGCAGGAACCCCGTGGTAGAGTGTCCGGACCGATTCAACCGGAGTGTCCGGCCGAATCCGATCGGAGTGTCCGGACTGACCGGAGTGTCCGGCATAGACAGACTGGAGTGTCCGGCTGTAACGCCAGTTTTGACAGTTTTGCCTCATTTTTCGCATTGGCTAATTTCCTTTGTTTGCTCGTGTCCCGTGTGCGTGTCAGCAACTAACAGCAAGCTTCCGCATCAACAATCCCCACGCCCATTGACACCACGGCCCATGAACATCATCCCGCAACACCAACGGCAAGTTCATCATCACCAACTAAGGTATAACTTGCGTCACCTTGTTAACCCCTATCTTTCTTTGTGTGTACCTATCCCATGCGAGTGGCTCGTCTTGTGTTTGCTTGAGCATTGTGCATTTGTCCTTGGATAGTGAGAGCACAAGAGCAATATCAAGTGTGACTAGGTAGCATCAAGGGAGAGCAAAAAAAGAAACAAAAGAAAAGAAAAATAGTCACCCCTTGCAAAAGAGAGTCTCAAAGCTTGTAAGCAAGAGAGAGATGAAGGAAATATGCCCTGAGAGGCAATAATAAAGTTGTTATTATGTATTGCTTGTATATGATAGATGTTTATTTTGCATGCTATAATTTTATTGATAGGAAACGTCAATACATGTGTGTTTAATAAACAAAAAGGGTTCCTAGTTATGCCTCTCTTATAGACTAGCTCGTTGATTAACAAGATGATCAAAGTTTCCCGATCATAGACATTGGATGTTGTTAATAACGAGGTCACATCATTTGTGAAATGATGTGATGAACATTCATCTGAAGTATAGCATTATGATCAAAGTCATTATGTTTATATTGCTATAACATCATATGAAGTAATCTTAGTCCTTAGACCATGAGATCATGTTAATTACTAACACCGGAAGAGTATCTTGATAACATCAAACGTCACACCATAACAGGGTGACTATAAAGGTGGGTTCAGTGCTACGAAGGTGTTATGTTGAGGCTCATGGATCAAGAGTAGAATTTGTCAATCCCGATGACGGATAGATATACTCTGGGCCCTCTCGGTGATATCACATTAAGATAGCTTGCAAGCAAGTGATGTGATCACTAGAATGTTATATCACGGGAACGAGAAAAGAGTGCATGTCGGTAACGAGATCAAACTAGGTATTTGGATACCGATGATCGAATCTCGGACATGTATTATACCATGAGACAAAGGGATTAAATTACTAGCATTAAAGGTTCTCACGATCACAGAAGTCATCGTTGAATGTGCACGAGTCAGTATGGATCTCCAGGTCCCACTTCTGATTATTGATCTGAGAGGAGACTCAATCATGTCTGCATTATTCATGAACCGTAGGGTGACACACTTAAGGGTTGCCGGACACCATTTAGGAGAACATATGTTTCAGACAAAAGGTTTGCAAAGCGCAGAAATGTTTCGATAGAAACAGGAATTGTTTCGATAGAAACCGGAATTGTTTCGAGTGAAATTGCAGAAAGAGGTTCTGCATGTGATTTTGAAATGTTGCAAGGGGTTTTATGTGAATGTTTGTTAATTAAAGTAATTAACAAAATTCTGAATAAAATAAATAAAAGAGCTTTATTAATTGAGAGTGGCATTAAATTTGGTGGAAATTTAATGCATGTGAGTGGAATTTTGGGTGGAGTCAAAATTGATGTGAGTGGAGCTTCCACCACATGAATGAGGAAGAGGTGGGGGCACCCTCCTTGGCCGCCGGCCATGGTAGGGGAGGAGCCCCCTCTCCTATAAAAGTCCCCCTCTCCTTCCTCACAAAGCACACCTCCTCGTGAAGGATCTCTCTCCCCCTCTAGATATTCCCCCATGGTCTCGGATTAGCGAGATACATGTTCCCGGTGGCCTTGCATCTGGAAGGAGTTGCTGCTTCCGCTGATTCGCTGGAGCGGGGAGGTGGAGGTTGTCCGGTGGCTTGAACGTGTGTGCGAGGACGGATGCGCTACTGATTTGCAGCGCTCGGACTTCCACACGATCTTGAGATCGGCAAGCGTACGACTACATCGACCACGAGTTCCTACTCGTTAACAAAACTCGTTGTCTTTGAGGGTAAGTTCTCCATGGATGTATGTCCACCCGTTGCTCTGTATCTAGTAGATAGATCTTGGCGTATAATTCTCATCGTAGGAATTTTTTTTCTATGTTGCGGACCCAACAGTGGTATCAGAGCTTGATCTATGCATAGGTGCTTTGCACGGGTAGTACACATATGTTTATATGTGGGCGAGATAATGTTATTGCATCTTCTATGTATCTTGGCTATTGGTGGCATAGTGGGATGAAGCGGCCCGGACCAACCTTACATGTCATTGTACATGAGACCGGTTCCACGACTGACATGCAACTAGTTTTGCATAAGTGGCTAGCGGGTGTCTGTCTCTCCTACTATAGTCAATATCTGATTTACAACGAGTTGTTAATAACTTGGTTATCCTCATTGTGGTTCATGTTCGTAGGTAAGATCGGTTCTATCTCCGAAAGCCCTAAGCCATGTAAAACTTGCAATTGATAAATTAGAGGCGTCTAGTTTAGATTGTTGCTGGGCTAGTGTCTTGATATGGTATTGTTGTAAGTAGATGTATGATAGATACTCTTACAACGCACTCAACATGTAAGTTCCATAGACCTTGGCCTTACACACAAAGGAATGATAGAGATCATACCACGATGCAAATGATAGAGATCAAATGCATGGACCATATCATCTCACTTTACACATTAGATGTTTGCATATTATATTGCTAGTTTGGCGCTTTTGGTAGCATTATAAGATGATCCCTCATTTAGATATCAAGATAAAATGTGTTCTTCCTTAAGTATGCACCGTTTTATGGATCGTGTTTCAAGGCATCACGTGATGATCAGGTGTTCTCGACTCTACGCTTTCATACGACGGGTGTAAGACAGTTTTACACACGCGAATACTAAGGTTCTTACTTGGCGAGCCTAGCATGTACATACATGGCCTCGGAACGCGGACTGAAAGGTTAAGCATGAGTCATATAGTTGATATGATGCCGATATAGATGATCGCCTTTGAAGCTACACCGACTCACGTGATGATCGGACTTGGTGTAGTGGATTTGGTTCATGTAATCACCAAAAGGACACGAGGGATGTCATTTTTGAGTGGGAGTTCATTAGTAATTTGGATTAGTTGAACTCAATCTATCATAAACTTAGTCTAAATATACTTTACAAATTCTGTTGTAGATGGCACCACCTGCTTTTAATTTCAATGTGTTCATGGAGAAAGAGAAACTTGCTGCGAATGGTAGCAACTTCACCAACTGGGCTATGAATTTGAGGATTCTCCTCACTTCTGCACAAAAGCAATATGTGCTAGAGGTGCCGCTAGGCCCCCCACCAGCTCCTGATGCCCCTGACGAGGAAAAGAACGTCTATATAACTCGTCAGGAGGACCACAACTTAGTTCATTGCGGCATACTGTATGGGCTAGATCCAGAACTTCGAAAGCATTTCGAAAATGGCAATGCTTTTGATATCATGGGAGAATTGAAAATGATTTTAAATACCCATGCTGCCGTAGAGAGTTATAATTCTTCTGAAAAGTTCTTTAGCTACATGATGGAGGAGAACAACTCCGTTAGTGAGCATGTACTCAAAATGTCTGGGTACGCCGATAAGCTTGTGTCCTTGGGAATAACGATTCCCATTGACTTAGGCATACATCGTGTTCTCCAATCTCTGCCACCTAGCTACAAGATCTTTGTGATGAACTATAATATGCAGGGCATGAAGAAGTCTCTTCCCGAGCTTCTATCAATGCTTAAGACTGTAGAAGTGGAAATTAGGAAAGAACATCAAGTGTTGATGATCAATAAGACCACCGGTTTCAAGAAGGACAAGAAAGGCAAGCAGAAGGGAAAGAAGGGCGGCAAATCTGTTGCCGCACCTGAGAAGAAACCCCGAGCTGGCCCTAAGTCTGATACCGAGTGCTACTATTGCAAGGGGACTGGCCATTGGAAGCGCAACTGCCCCAAGTATTTGGCGGATAAGAAGGCCGGCAAGGAAAACAAAGGTATATGTGATAGACATGTTATTGATGTGTACTTGACTAGTACTCGCAGTAGCACCTGGGTATTTGATACGGGATCGGTTGCTAATATATGTAACTCGGTTCAGGGGCTGCGGAACAAGCGACAGCTAGCAAGGGATGAGGTCACGATGCGGGTCGGCAATGGATGAAGAGTTGATGTGAACGCCGTCGGAACGCTACCTCTCCATATGCCGTCGGGATTAGTTATAAATCTCAATAATTGTTATTTGGTGACTACACTAAGCATGAACATTGTATCCGGATCGTGTTTGATACAAAGTGGTTATTCGTTTAAATCTGAAAACAATGGTTGTTCGATTTATATGAATGATATCTTTTATGGTCATGCACCTGTGTTGAATGGTTTATTTCTATTGGATCTCGATAGTAGTATTATGCATATTCATAATGTTGATGCTAAAAGGATTAAACTTGATAATGATATATCTGCATATATGTGGCACTGTCGTCTAGGTCATATTGGCATTAAACGCATGAAGAAACTCCATTCTGATGGACTTTTGGAATCACTTGATTTTGAATCATTTGATACATGTGAGACATGCCTTATGGGCAAGATGACTAGAATGCCATTTTCCGGTTCAATGGAACGGGCGATAGATTTATTGGAAATCATACATACTGATGTGTGTGGACCAATGAGTGTGTCGGCGTGAGGTGGATATCGTTATTTTGTTACTTTCACGGATGATTTGAGTAGATACGGGTATATCTATTTAATGAAACATAAGTCTGAAACCTTTGAAAAGTTCAAGGAATTTCAGAATGAAGTGGAAAATCATTATAACAGAAAGATCAAATTTTTGATGAAGGACCTTGGTGAAGCTTCATATATATTAGGCATTAAAATCTATAGAGATAGATCAAGACGCCTAATTGGGCTATCGTAGAGTACATACCTTGATAAGATATTAAAGACGTTTAATATAGACGGAAGTAAGAAGGGGTTCTTACCTATGTTGCAAGGCAAGACATTGAGTAAGACTCAAAGTCCGGCTACGGCGGAAGAAAGAGAGATAATGGATAAGATCCCCTATGCCTTAGCCATAGGCTCTATAATGTATGCCATGCTATGTACAAGACCGGATGTGGCACATGCTATTAGTTTGACTAGTAGGTACCAATCGATCCAGTTCTAACATCGGATAACGGTCAAGAATATCCTTAAGTACTTGAGAAGTACTAAGGATATGTTTCTTGTATACGGAGGTGAAGAAGAGCTAGTCGCTAAGTGTTATGTCGATGCTAGCTTTGACACTGATCCGGATGACTCTAAGTCTCAATCCAAATACGTATTTCTCTTGAACGGAGCAGCAGTTAGTTGGAGGAGTTCCAAACAACCTGTGGTGGCTAGATCATAGACGGAGGCGGAATATGTTGCTACTTCAGAAGCGGCGCAGGAAGCGGTTTGGATGAAGGAGTTCATAACGGAACTAGGTGTGGTTCCTAGTGCATTGGACCCAATGGTGATCTATTGTGACAACAATGGAGCCATAGCCAACGCCAAGGAACCAAGGTCTCACAAGAATTCCAAGCATATTAAGCGTCGATTTCATTCCATCCGCGAGCATGTCAAGGATGGAGACATAAAGATTTGTAAAGTGCACACGGACCTGAATGTAGCAGATCCGTTGACTAAAGTTCTCCCTAGGGCAAAACATGATCAACACCAGAACTCCATGGGTGTTAGATTTATCACTATGTAAACTAGATTATTGTCTCTAGTGCAAGTGGGAGACTGAAGGAAATATGCCTTGAGAGGCAATAATAAAGTTGTTTTTATGTATTCCTTGTATATGATAGATGTTTATTTTGCATGCTATAATTGTATTGATAGGAAACGTCAATGCATTGTGTTTAATAAACAAAAAGGGTTCCTAGTTATGCCTCTCTTATAGACTAGCTCGTTGATTAACAAGATGATCAAAGTTTCCCGATCATAGACATTGGATGTTGTTAATAACGAGGTCACATCATTTGTGAAATGATGTGATGAACATTCATCCGAAGTATAGCATTACGATCAAAGTCATTATGTTTATATTGCTATAACATCATACGAAGTAATCTTAGTCCTTAGACCATGAGATCATGTTAATTGCTAACATCGGAAGAGTATCTTGATAACATCAAACGTCACACCGTAATATGGTGACTATAAAGGTGGGTTCAGTGCTACGAAGGTGTTATGTTGAGGCACATGAATCAAGAGTGGAATTTGTCAATCCCGATGATGGATAGATATACTCTGGGCCCTCTCGGTGATATCACATTAAGATAGCTTGCAAGCAAGTGATATGATCACTAGAATGTTATATCACGGGAACAAGAAAAGAGTGCATATCGATAACGAGATCAAACTAGGTATTTGGATACCGATGATCGAATCTCGGACATGTATTATATCATGAGACAAAGGGATTAAATTACTAGCATTAAAGGTTCTCACGATCACAGAAGTCATCGTTGAATGTGCAGGAGTCAGTATGGACCTCCAGGTCCCGCTTCTGATTATTGATCTAAGAGGAGTCTCAATCATGTCTGCATTATTCGTGAAGCATAGGGTGACACACTTAAGGGTTGCCGGACACCATTTAGGAGCACATATGTTTCAAACAAAAGGTTTGCAAAGCGCAGGAAATGTTTCGATAGAAACAGGAATTGTTTCGGGTGAAATTGCAGAAAGAGGTTCTGCATGTGATATTAAAAAATTTCAAGGGGTTTTATGTGAATGTTTGTTAATTAAAGTAATTAACAAACTTCTGAATAAAATAAATAAAAGAGTTTTATTAATTGAGAGTGGCATTAAATTTGGTGGAAATTTAATGCATGTGAGTGGAATTTTGGGTGGAGTCAAAATTGATGTGAGTGGAGCTTCCACCACATGAATGAGGAAGAGGTGGGGGCACCCTCCTTGGCCGCCGTCCATGGTAGGGGAGGACCCCCCTCTCCTCCCTCACAAAGCACACCTCCTCATGAAGGATCTCTGTCCCCTTCTAGATATTCCCCCATGGTCTCGGATTAGCGAGATACATGTTCCCGGTGGCCTTGCGTCTGGAAGGAGTTGCTGCTTCCGTTGATTCGCTGGAGCGAGGAGGTGGAGGTTTTCCGATGGCTTGAAAGTGTGTGCGAGGATGGATGCGCCGCTGATTTACGGCGCTTGCACTTCCACACGATCTTGAGATCGGCAAGCGTACGACTACATCAACCACGAGTTCCTACTCGTTAACAAAACTCGTTGTCTTCAAGGGTAAGTTCTCCATGGATGTATGTCCACCCGTTGCTTTGTATCTAGTAGATAGATCTTGGCGTATAGTTCTCATCGTAGGAAATTTTTTGTTTTCTATGCTACAGACCCAACAAGAGAAAGAGCGCCAGAGGCAAGTGCACAAATCCGTTGCTCATTTTTCCTCTTTGCAAACAAGCCACTGTCTCTCCTTGTATTGGCACGACACCGAGCGTAGTATTCGTTAGGACATTTTGTTTGCTCATTTTCATAGTCGTGTCAATCCCAACTATCTCCACGTGTGTGTATATAGTCATAGGTTCCCGTCACCCTTTGAGTTGTTGACCTTCGCCTTTGACTTGAGTTTTATTGGATTTTACCCACATTTGACTATCCCTTTTCTTTTGGTTGGTTCTTTGGCATTCCACAATCCTAACCTACCACCAACAAGCTTTTGAGAGTTAGTTATTTCTTTAGTGTGAGTTTTCTTTGCAATTCCACTTTGCACGCTTATAGCTCTCACTTGTGGTTTCTAGTTTGGTGCAATCCCCAAGGTGAGGTACAAGGCTAACACCACCATATTCCACTTCCATATACAATACTTGTGTGTTTTGCATGATGGATAGGCACGGTGAGTCGAGCCAACCACCTCCCCAAGAAGAAGATCAAGGACCATACATCATGCGCGAAGTCACTTCATTGTTCGACAAGAGTTCTGTGAATGTTGCCAAGCCCTTGAGACGCGACAAGATGAACAATTTGGCGAGACGCAAGCCGAGTTCAAGAACATCGACAACCGCTTCGACGGCCTCGAACGACAAATGCACGCAATGCATCACAACTTCGGCCACCAAAATGAAGCGCTTCAACGCTCCATTGCCGAAACAAATGACAATCTTCTACGCCTCATCGATGGAATGGCAAGACCACGTTCACGCGCATCAAGCTCTTCAAGTTCATCGCATCGTCATGCACCTCTTCAACAAGATCTACATCTAAGTGCTCGAAGACGCAATGATGCCCATTGGTTGAAGATGGAAGTTCCTCGAACTATGTACCTTCCCCACAGCACGCCGCAACGTCAAGCTATGATGGTGATTTCTCTTCAAGGCCAAGATCAAGGCAAGAAGCACACCGTCATCACGCAAGGGAATTAGTGATCCAACAAGAGCAACCACAAGAATAACCGCAAGTGCGACCGCAAGTCTACCACCATTGACCTCGACACATACTTGACACAACAAGTGATGACTCCAATTTGGAGAACCAATCTCGTCATCAACGTGAAGCTCTCCAAGATCCTCCTCCTTGTCATCATCGCCATGAACGTTGTAACATCCCAAAACTTTAATCCAAGTGATCAAGATCAAATCCACCCAATTTAGGGTTAACAAAAACCTTTTCCATTTAAAAATCTTTAAGCATTCATATATGTGTGTGCATTTAAATAGGAGTTGTTTTGAATTGCCATGTTTGAGTGATCCATTGATTGTAAAATGATTCTTAGGTGGATTAAACATCATCTAGATCATCCCCAAACAAATCCCAAAGAAAAAGAAATCAAAAAGAATAAAATAAGGAAATGGTCATTTGTGCCATTTTAACTAACTAGCCTGCTTTGGCTATTCCTAGAACTCAAATCTTAATAGAAACAATTATGGTCCTTTGCACCCCTTGCTAGTACAAGTAGTGATGTGCCAAGGCCCACTTTGTTTCATCCCAAAAACTTTCAAACACTAAATTTAAATGACAATTGAAATTTGAATGTAGTTCATATGTATAGATCACACTTATTCAAAAACCACTCAAATGAATTCCATTTGGCAAATCCTAGCAACCACAGTCTACCAAGCATCAGATCAAGGCATCCACCAAAAATCAGCCCAAAATTCAAAACTTTTGTTCTTGCGGATTTGACCGAACAGGTGGCAGACAGAGATCAAAATGCCTAACTATTACTGTTTCTAGTTAAGCCATTGTCCCCCTTTGCACCCTCTCTACTCTCCTCTGTCCCTCCTGAGTCCAACCAAGTCCCCAACTAGCTTCCCCCTTAGCCGCAACACCAGTGCAGCGCCGCCCGATTGAGGTCATCACCGGCCAGACGAGGACAACACGCCAGAGACCGCGCCGTGCCAAACTAGCGTGCCCCTAGCTTCGCCCAACCCTACCGCCGCCCATGGTCCACCCCTCGATCAACCCCAGCCTCGACCACTCCCAGCTGCCGCTTTTCTCTCGCATGAGGCCAGAGCGCGATAGCCGCCAGCACGCAGCAGACCGCCCTTGACCCCATACCGCGCACGCCACTCTGCCTCGACACTAGCACCCCGCCAGACATGGTCGTGCACCATCACGCGACCCATAGTCGCCGGGATCCGTGTCGAGCACCGCCTCTGTCTCTCAGAGCGCGAGACGCTATTGACCACAATCCACCGCCCCTAGTGTCGCCATTAAGCCGTAGAGCACCGCCAGGAGACAAGCCACCGTCCGCCTACGCCACCCATGCCGAAAGCGCCCTGTATCGTCGTCACCGACGAGCTCGCCCTTGCCCTCTCGGTTCCCTCGTCACGCCTATATAAGGAGCCCTCCCCAGCACCATCTCCTCACACCATTCCACTCCCCTCTCTCCCCTGAACATTTCTCCTCTCTCACCGAAGCCGCTCAAGCCGCCGTTCGCCGGAATTGCACCGGAGGAGGCCGCTGCAGAGGAGGAGACGCTGCCGTCGATTCCGTCCACCTTAGCCCCTGCCGCTACCTCGCCTGAGTCTGCCGTCGCCGTCCAGTTCGATCGCCTGCCTCGCCGCACTAGCTGGAGCCCTGGTACGTCCCCAGTAGACCCCCACTAGCCGTTTAGGGTTCGGTCTCGCCGACGACGAGTCCGTCATCGATGACGGCTGTGAGCCGTTGATCCGCTTATAATCGTGTGGCCCAGATCGCTAGATACCGTTTCAGTTTTTAAGTCTCGCTGACAAGCGGGACCAACCTGTTAGTCGCCCTCTGCGCCGCTGAGCGTCACTGGGTCGGCCCATTTCATTTCCCGCGTCGACCCTGCAATTCAAATTAGGATTTTTCTATTTAGGTTTAAACTCAATTCTATCACTTAGATCAAAAAATAATTCAGGAAGATTTACTGAACCAAATTGAGTGATTCTAATTTTGTTGAAAAGCTTCTAAAAAGATCTATCCAAGCCCATTGGATTTAATTCATTTAGAGTTAGAGATCTCTCCTAGTTAAAATAACAAACAGAAGCTTTCGCACATTCAAACATTTTTATAAAATCAATCATAATAGCTTTTGAGTTGATTCCAACTCTCAAAAATCATATTTAACCATACCTATTTGAATATGTAATAATATTAAGGTTTGTATAAAGTGACTTTGGACTAGTATCAAAATAATGCTATATAGGCATTTCTAGTCACTTTAAATCATTAAATATTAAATGTAAACTTATTAAAATATGATCCAACCTTTAAATCACATTCCCATATGTTAGAATATGTGGTGATGACATGTGTCCACATGATTCCATATTTTAATTGGAGAATATTAAATCTTAGTTATTTTCAATGAGTAGAAATTACTTTTCTCAAATAAAATAAATGAAACTAGTTCATTAAGCCTTGTGATGCTTGTGATGATATTAGATCATCAAATGTGTGCCTTAGTGTGCTAAATAGACTAGTTAAGTATTGTTTGGTGATTGTGTACTCCGTATGTATTTATAGACGATAGTACCGACCAAGCTTACGAGGAGGAGGAGTTCTACCAGGAGGAGGAGGAAGAAAACTTCAACCACTACACTGCACAAGGCAAGCCATCATTAACAATGCAATCTAACCCTTGCAATCTAGATAACCTAAGCAAAGGCATTAGGCATGCTTTGGTTATACCACTTTGACTTATACCTACCCCAAGTTTTATTTATAAGCTTTACTTACTTTACTTTACCAAAGTCCTTTACTTGTTTGAAGGTATAAAGAGTATAAAACTTGACCTATATAGTTATACTTAGATGTCATCCTATGGCATGAGATTGACATTAGCATCCCACATTAGTGAACACTCTTAACTTAGTAGTTTAGAGCTAAACCAAAAACTTGATTTACTCTAGATGGGAATACTTGGTGAAAATGAGTTGTGAAAACCTTGGAATGTTGAGTCATTCTATTGAGATGTTTTGACATGTGTTGAGAAACACAAATGGTTTATGATGATGAAAATGTTGAGGCATGAGCCTTAGCCCTTTTATAAAACTGATGGTTGGGTTCGGATGCGATACCATTCCAATTTTACCGTACAACCACAATACCTAAATTGGGTAAGGCTTAGCCGGAAGTTTATATGCATTAGTATTAGTTCCCTCACGGGAGAGGTTTGAGCTGAGGCTACCTCTCAATGTTGTCCACCTATGTAGTGCCCAAGATGACAGATGGTCATGGTTGGGAGGCCATGCTCATAGGAGAGGTTCTTATACTAGGGTGTGTAAAGGAAAGGTTATGTTTGATTATCTGCATACCAAGTATGATGATTCAGGGTTATCCCTGACAGATGTATCGAATCTTGTGGTGAAAGTGTACCACCTCTGCAGAGTGTCAAACTATTCGAATAGCCGCATCTGCGATTATGGACAGTTGGAGTGGCCATATTGTTCCGTTGTCAGATGTTTGCAAAACAACTTATGAAATGAATTGTGACATGACTTGACCACAACAGAGTTGTGACTATGATGATTAAGTTCCCACTTAGGTGTTTTCAAACTTCTTTTAGCTTTCTTTGTTTCAGAACTCAACTTAGGTTTCAAACTTAACTTTACAAGTAAACTTAGAGTTACCATTTCCTACTAGAGCTATACTACTTGTTAGTGATAGTTTGCGAGTACTTAAAGAGTACTCATGGCTTTTGTCCCTGGCTATTCCTATGGCCAGACTATGAAGGAGATTACCAAGATGAAGGCCAACATGACGACTATGATAACTAGGACTATCTTCCATCGTCAGCATTGCCTGTGACTCTGAAGATGGACCCCACCGCTACGCTATTTATTCTGCTACTTGATTGTACTAAGACTGGATCATGAGATCCTTATTTGTGTAAGACCTTATTTATGGTTTGTAATGGATGATGTACTATGATATCCAATCTGTTATGTCTCGCAAAAATGGTAATCGTAGGATTGCGAGGTATGGCATAACATGCATCTGGGATTAAAAATCCGGGTGTTGACAAGTTGGTATCAGAGCCATCCTGACCTTAGGAGACCCTAGTTAGAATGGACGTCCGAACAAAAACTTAGCTTCAAAAACCAAAGTGAGTATTTATGAAAACTACTTCCTCTCTTACCCTTGGGAATTCTTTCTCTCAAAAAATTCATATTCCTCCAAATTCTTACATTACTACATAAAAATTTGACACACTTGATCACTTCACTAACTTCCTCATCCTAAATTCTTATAGATGGAAGCTCAATACAGCAAGTTCTACCAGTTGGGCAACGGAGGCCAACTGATCTTCGAGAGGGATTTGGATGCACTGTCTGAGTTCTTGGAGCGTCCTCATCCAGAATTCCTTGGAGCTCAACTCCCGGGTCCACCAGGAGGAGATTTGCAATGGCTAGTGACTGCTGATCTTCGAGGCAAGATAGAAGCCCCAGTATCTAGGAGGATTCAGTTCTCGGTGAGAGAGAACAACTGGCTAGATGGATTAGCCAGAGAAATGCATGAGGCCCTCGCACGTCTGTGTGCCCTTAGTGTCAACCTCATCCAGGGAACCCGCTTTGTTCACTATGCAAGGCGTGATTCCATGGGAATGCCGCTTGAGATGCCAAGTCACCCAATACTGAAGCGTCAAGTGGAGAACCTCAACTTCCTACTGTACGACCGCCAGAAGGAGTTGGACAATGCAAGAGAGCTAGCCAACCACAACCTCGCTATTGCTACCCAGAAGGCCCAGACTTTCTCACTTCTAGTCTAGGATCGTCAGTCCCTTCGCCGTCAGCGCACCAAGAAGGATCGCACCATCGACCGTCTTCACAAGAAGGTGGCCGATCTTGAGAAGACCATCAAGGAGCAAGAAGCTCAGTTGGCCGTAAAGAAAGAAGAAGAGGAAGGTGAAGATATCCAAGGGGATATTGATTCCTACCTTAGCAATGATGATGACTTTCTGGAGGAAGATGTCGTGGACTTCTACACCGACGATGATGACTCCGACTTCATTGATGATAAGTAGATGCACTAGAGCACTATCGTAGCATGAGATGTATCGGTCCCATTGTATCGTAGCTTACAAAATGGTTCTTAAAACCATATGTTTTCCTTTGATGTTGTGGTGTGTGTGTGTTTGTATCATGTGCTTGCTTGAATGAATGAAAAGAAGTTAGTTGCAAAAACCTGAGTCAAACTCAAAGTTTTAGATTTGAAATTAAAACCATAAACCATAGAATTTTCCCTCTTACCCCTTTATCTACCTCAATCTTCAGATGACTCGTGGAAACCAAGGAGGGAGCAGCTCATCGCAAGATCCAATGCTGCAGATTCTGTAGACTCTCATCGCAGACAGGGAAGCAAGCAGGGCAGAGCGCCAAGCTAATCTAGCAACACTACAGCAGATTGCCCAGATGGATCACAACAACCAGAACCATGGAAATCAGGATCATCAAGTATCCAAGCTGAAAAACTTCCAGAATACCAATCCCCCAATCTTTAGCACCTCGGAGAACCCATTGGATGCTGATGACTGGTTGCAGACAATGGAGAACAATTTGGAAGTAGCCAGAGTTGATGACAATGAGAAAGTTCTCTTTGCCACCCACTATTTGGCAGGAGATGCAAGAGCATGGTGGAATAGTATCCGCACAATGAACCATGGTCAAGTGATGACATGGGAAGCCTTCAAAATCAAGTTCAGTCGCACCCACGTGCCTCAGGGTCTAGTCACCAGAATGAGGGATGAATTCCGAGAGTTGAAGCAAGGCAGAATGACTGTAGTGGAGTACCATGACAGATTCTTGTCCCTGGCCAGGTATGCACCTGATGAGATCAACACGGAGGCCAAAAAGAAGGAGAGATTCCTAAACGGACTGCATGATGAGATGCAGACTGTCCTCGTCAACATCCGTTTCCAGGATCTCGAAGAGCTAGTCGACTCTTCCATTCAGATGGAAGGGAAGATTAACCAGGCAAACGACAACTGCAAACGTCATATGATGCATCAAGCTAGATCCAACAGTCACCAGAAGTACCGTCCCAACCCCTCAGCAGGATATGCACCGAGGAACAATCGACCCCCAATGTCTCGCCCAAGCTACCCCAACCGTAGCGGAGGAAATGTGAAGTCCGAAGGAAACAACAATCACTCCGGCAACACCAGCAATTTCAACCGTGCACCTCCCAAGAGCAACAACAACAACAACAACAATAACAACACTGCACCCAGAACTAGAAGCAATGTTGTGCCCGTGGCAGCAAAAGACAAGTCTCAGATCACTTGTTTCGAGTGTGGAGTGAAGGGTCACTATTCCAATGAGTGCCTGAAGAAGATTGCTGCCACTGCCAATGTGAATGCCCCAGCTCAACAGCAGCGTCGTGTTCAACCAGGAAGAAGATTCGCCCCAGGGAACCCTCACAACCGCAATGGCCGTCTCTTCCACATGAACGCCGAAGAAGCCCAAGAAGCGCCAGATGTAGTGCTGGGTATGTTTTCTGTCAACTCAGTTTTAGAAAGAGTGTTGTTTGATTCTACAGCATCGCACTCATTTGTCACCGAAGAATTTGCGTGCACTAGTAAGATCCACCCAACCAACTTGAAGCATGTCATGATAGTTCAAATCCCCGGTTCAACTACAAAAGCTAGAAAAATTTGCAAAGCTGTGCCTATCAGAATACATGGAATAGATTTTTATGCTAATCTAATAGTACTTGGAACCAAAGGTTTGGAAGTAGTACTAGGAATGGACTAGATGTCAAAACATAAAGGACTGATAGACTATGCCAAGAAAGCCATCATCATGACCAGTAGCTCCGGAGTCTCAGTAGAGCATATATCTGAAACCTTGCCCCGTCAATTCAAGTGCAACAAGAGTCTAGCCCTGCCCACCATTGACCAAGTCAGAGTAGTCTGTGAATACCCCGACGTATTCCTAGATGAATTGCCCGGTATGCCCCCAGATAGGGATATTGAGTTCATTATTGAATTAATCCCCGGAACCGGACCCATAGCCCAAAGACCCTATAACATGAACCCGTCAAAGTTAGTGGAACTGAAGAAGCAGTTGGATGCGATGTTAGCAACATGCTTGATTCAACCAAGCGCATCGCCATGGAGATCACCAGTGTTATTCGTTGACAAGAAAGATGGAGGCAACCGTTTGCGCACTGATTACCGAAAGCTGAATGACGTCACCATAAAAAACAAGTACCCTTTGCCAAAGATAGAAGATCTATTTGATCAGTTGACTGGCGCCTAGGTATTCTCAAAGATTGATCTTAGGACTGGTTATCACCAACTTAAGATTCATGCAGTGGATATTCCGAAGACCGCCTTTACTACTTGCTATGGTTTATACGAGTATACGGTTATGTCTTTTGGATTAACCAATGCCCCTGCTTATTTCATGAATAAGATCTTTATGAATTTCCTGGATAAGTTTGTTGTTGTGTTTATCGACAATATCCTTATCTACTCCAAGTCAGAAGAAGAGCATGAGCAACATCTGAGAATCATCCTTGAAACCCTTAGAGAGCATCGGCTGTATGCCAAGTTTAGCAAATGTGAGTTTTGGCTGAAAGAAGTAGGATTCCTAGGACATATTGTGTCTGCCAGAGGAGTCTCTGTTGATCCCACCAAGATCAGAGATGTCGAAGCATGGGAATCCGCAACCACTCAAACCCAAGTCCGTGCATTTCTCGGATTAGCGGGATACTACCGCAAGTTCGTAGAAGGATTTTCTAGCATCACCACACCCATGACACAATTGTTGAAGAAGGACAAGAAGTTTGAATGGACCGACAAATGTGAAGCCAGTTTCCAAGAACTGAAGAAGAGATTGATTTCAGCCCCAATATTGATCATGCCAGATATCAAGAAGCCGTTTGATGTATATTGTGATGCATCCAAGATTGGTCTCGGATATGTATTGATGCAAGAAGGCAAGGTCATCGCTTATCTGTCTCGACAGCTGAAGCAGCATGAGCAGAACTATCCGACTCATGATCTTGAGTTAGCAGCCGTAGTGTTGGCATTGAAGACATGGCGCCATTATCTTATGGGTAATCGCTGTGAGATTTACTCGGATCACAAAATCTTGAAATATATTTTCACTCAGAAGGAGCTGAATATGAGGCAAAGGAGATGGATAGAGTTAATCAAGGATTATGACCTTGACATTCACTATCACCCCGACAAAGACAATGTGGTAGCGGATGCTCTTAGCATATTACCGTGTAGGCTAAACACCATGATCAAAGAGAAGCAGCCAAGTTTGTATGAGGAGTTGGAGCAGTTTAGAATTGAGCTAGTTAGCAAAGGATTCTTAGCTAGCATTGAACTTCAACCCACTTTGATTAGCCAAATCAAGGAAGCTCAGAAAGGAAATGAAAGTATCGACGGAATCAAACATCGTATTGGTACCGGAAAGGTACCTGGATTCACAGAAGACGAAGAAGGAGTTCTATGGTACAAAGGCCGTATCTATGTGCCAACAGATTCGGAGCTGAAGCAAGTTATCATGGAAGAAGCTCATGATACTCTTTATTCTATCCACCCCGGAGGAACAAAGATGTATCAAGATTTGAAAGAGCAATTTTGGTGGCACAAGATGAAGAAAGAAATCGGGATCTACATCACCAAGTGTGATATCTGTCAAAGAGTCAAAGCGGAACATCAGAGACCCATAGGACTGTTGCAACCCTTGCAGATTCCGGAATGGAAATGGGATTCCATCGGAATGGACTTTATCACCGGATTGCCTACTTTGAGTAGGGGAAATGACTCAATCTGGGTCATCGTTGATAGACAGTCCAAGGTAGCTCACTTTATACCGGTCAAGACAATTTACCAGAGTTCGAAGCTAGGAGAGCTGTATATTGCTAGAATTGTTAGTCTGCATGGAACCCCCAAGACCTATATTATTAGATCGAGGAACCCAATTTACCTCGAGATTTTGGCAGAAAGTCTAGGAAGGATTAGGAACCAAGTTGAATTTCAGCACCGCTTATCACCCGCAAACTGATGGACAGACTAAGAGAGTGAACCAAATCATAGAAGATATGTTGAGAGCTTGTGTGTTAGAATATGGATCAAAATGGGAAGACTGCCTGCCTTTCGCAGAATTCTCATATAACAACAGTTATCAAGCTAGTTTGCAAATGGCACCATTTGAGCTCCTATATGGAAGAAAGTGTCACACCCCTTTGAATTGGTCGCAAGTAGGAGAGAGTCAAATATTTGGACCTGACATTCTCCGAGAAGCCGAAGTGAAGGTTCACAAGGTCCGTGAGCACCTCAAGACCGCCCAATCCAGACAGAAGAGTTATGCTGACAAGAGAAGGAGAGACCTGACTTTCAATGTCGGAGATTTTGTATATCTCAAGGTTTCACCATTGAAGGGTACCCAACGTTTTAGTCTGAAGGGAAAGTTAGCCCCCAGATATATCGGACCCTTCAAGATTCTGAATCACAGAGGAGAAGTATCTTATCAACTGGAACTGCCTAAAGAGATGTCTGCCATCCACAATGTGTTCCATATCTCGTTACTTCGCAAATGCTTAGAAGTGCCGGAGAAGATCGAAGTTTTCAAGAACATCGATCATCGAGCTGTTGATATCAACAAGGACCTGACATATCGTGAAGTGCCCATCTGTATCCTAGAGGAAGCCTACAGAACCACCAGGACCAGGAGCATCAAGTTTCTCAAGATTCAATGGAGCAACCATGCCGAAGAGGAAGCCACTTGGGAGCGAGAAGATTACATTAGGACGGAGTTCCCAGATCTCTTTAGTTCCTAGTTTTCTTTCTTAAATCTCGGGACGAGATTTTGTTTAAGGGGGGAAGGTTTGTGACACCCCAAAACTTTAATCCAAGTGATCAAGATCAAATCCACCCAATTTAGGGTTAACAAAACCTTTTTCCATTTAAAAATCTTTAAGCATTCATATGTGTGTGCATTTAAATAGGAGTTGTTTTGAATTGCCATGTTTGAGTGATCCATTGATTGTAAAATGATTCTTAGGTGGATTAAACATCATCTAGATCATACCCAAACAAATACCAAAGAAAAAGAAATCACAAAGAATAAAATAAGGAAATGGTCATTTGTGCCATTTTAACCAACTAGCCTACTTTGGCTATTCCTAGAACTCAAATCTTAACAGAAACAATTATGGTCCTTTGCACCCCTTGCTAGTACAAGTAGTGATGTGCCAAGGACCACTTTGTTTCATACCAAAAACTTTCAAACACTAAATTTAAATGACAATTGAAATTTGAATGTAGTTCATATGTATAGATCACACTTATTCAAAAACCACTCAAATGAATTCCATTTGGCAAATCCTAGCAACGACAGTCTACCAAGCATCAGATCAAGGCATCCACCAAAAATCAGCCCAAAATTCAAAACTTTTATTCTTGCAGCCATTTGACCGAACAGGTGGCAGACAGAGATCAAACTGCCTAACTATTACTGTTTCTAGTTAAGCCATTGTCCCCCTTTGCACCCTCTCTACTCTCCTCTGTCCCCCTGAGTCCAACCAAGTCCCCAACCAGCTTCCCCTTAGTCAAGAAGACTGGCAAAGGGCCTCGATTGAGGTCATCGCCGGCCAGACGCGGATAGCATGCCAGAGACCGCGTTGCGCCAAACCAACGTGCCCCTAGCTCCGCCCAACCCTACCGCCGCCCATGGTCCACCCCTCATTCAACCCCAGCCCCTGAACCACTCCCTAGTGTCGCCGCCCGTTCTCTTTGCGAGCTCGCCAGAGTGCGCCAGAGCATGATAGCCGCCAGCACGCAGCAGACCGCCCCTTGACCCCATACCACGCACGCCACTCCACCTCGACACCAGCACCCCGCCAGACACGGTCGTGCACCGCCCCGCGACCCATAGTCGCCGGGAGACGCGTCGAGCACTGCCTCTGTCCCTCAGAGCGTGAGACGCTCCCGACCATAATCCACCGCCCCTAGCGTCGCCATTAAGCCGTAGAGCACTGCCAGGAGGCAAGCCACCGTCCGCCTACGCCGCCCATGCTGATAGCGCCCTGTATCGTTGTCACCGACGAGCTCACCGTCGCCCTCTCGGTTCCCTCGTCACGCCTATATAAGGAGCCGTCCCCAGCACCATCTCCTCACACCATTCCACTTCCCTCTCTCCCCTGAACATTTCCCCTCTCTCGCCGGAGCCGCTCGAGCCGCCATTCGCCGGAATTCCACTGGAGGAGGCCGCTGCAGAGGAGGAGATGCTGCCGTCGATTCCGTCCACCTCAGCCCCTGCCGCTACCTCGCCTGAGTCCGCCGTCGCCATCTAGTTCGATCGCCCGCCTTGCCACACTAGCTAGAGCCCTGGTACGTCCCCATTAGACTCCCACCGGCTGTTTAGGGTTCGGTCTCGCCGGCGACGAGTCCGTCATCGACAACGTCTGTGAGCCGTTGATCCGCGTTATAATCGTGTGGCCCAGATCGCTAGATACTGTTTCGGGTTTTAAGTCTCACTGACAAGCGGGACCAACCTGTCAGCCGCCCTCTGCGCCGCTGCATGTCACTGGGTTGGCCCATTTCATTTCCCGCGCTGACCCAACAATTCAAATTAGGATTTTTTTCTATTTAGGTTTAAACTCAATTCTGTCACTTAGTTCAAAAATCAATTCAGGAAGATTTACTGAACCAAATTGAGTGATTCTGATTTTGTTGAAAAGCTTCTGAAAAGATCTATCCAAGCCCATTGGATTTAATTCATTTAGAGTTAGAGATCTCTCCTAGTTAAAATAACAAAACATAAGCTTTTGCACATTCAATTTTTTTATAAGACCAACCATAATAGCTTTTGAGTTGATTCCAACTCTCAAAAATCACATTTAACCATAGCTATCTGAATATGTAATAATATTAAGGTTTGTATACAATGACTTTGGACTAGTACCAAAATAATGCTATATAGGCATTTCTAGTCACTTTAAATCATTAAATATTAAACTTAAACTTATTAAAATATGATCCAACCTTCAAATCACATTACCATATGTTAGAATATGTGGTGATGACATGTGTCCACATGATCCCATATTTTAATTGGAGAATATTAAATCTTAGTTATTTTCAATGAGTAGAAATTACTTTTCTCAAATAAAATAAATGAAACTAGTTCATTAAGCCTTGTGATGCTTGTGATGACATTAGATCATCAAGTGTGTGCTTTAGTGTGCTAAATAGACTAGTTAAGTATTGTGTGGTGATTGTGTACTCTGTATGTATTTATAGACGATAGTACCGACCAAGCTTACGAGGAGGAGGAGTTCTACCAGGAGGAGGAGGAAGAAAACTTCAACCACTACACTGCACAAGTCAAGCCATCATTAACAATGCAAGCTAACCCTTGCAATCTAGATAACCTAAGCAAAGGCATTAGGCATGCTTTGGTTATACCACTTTGACTTATACCTACCCCAATTTTTATTTACAAGCTTTACTTCCTTTACTTTACCAAAGTCCTTTACTTGTTTGAAGGTAGCATAAAGAGTATAAAACTTGACCTATCTAGTTAGACTTAGATGTCATCCTATGGCATGAGATTGACATTAGCATCCCACATTAGTGAACACTCTTAACTTAGTAGTTTAGAGCTAAACCAAAAACTTGATTTACTCTAGATGGGAATACTTGGTGAAAATGAGTTGTGAAAACCTTGGAATGCTGAGTCATTATATTGAGATGTTTTGACATGTGTTGAGAAACACAAATGGTTTATGATGATGAAAATGTTGAGGCATGAGCCTTAGCCCTTTTATAAAACTGATGGTTGGGTTCAGATGCGATACCATTCCGATTTTACCGTACAACCACAATACCTAAATTGGGTAAGGCTTAGCCAGAAGTTTATATGCATTAATATTAGTTCCCTCACGGGAGAGGTTTGAGCTGAGGCTACCTCTCAATGTTGTCCACCTATGTAGTGCCCAAGATGACAGATGGTCATGGTTGGGAGGCCATGCTCAGAGGAGAGGTGCTTATACTAGGGTGTGTAAAGGAAAGGTTATGTTTGATTATCTGCATACCAAGTATGATGATTTAGGGTTATCCCTGACAGATGTATCGAATCTTGTGGTGAAAGTGTACCACCTCTGCAGAGTGTTAAACTATTCGAATAGCTGCGTCCGCGGTTATGGACAGTTGGAGTGGCCATACTGTTCCATTGTCATATGTTTTCAAAACAACTTATGAAATGAATTGTGACATGACTTGACCACAACAAAGTTGTGACTATGATTATTAAGTTCCCACTTAGGTGTTTTCAAACTTCTTTTTACTTTCTTTGTTTCAGAACTCAGCTTAGGTTTCAAACTTAACTTTACAAGTAAACTTAGAGTTAGCATTTCCTACTAGAGCTATACTACTTGTTAGTGATAGTTTGCGAGTACTTAAAGAGTACTCATGGCTTTTGTCCCTGGCTATTCCTATGGCCAGACTATGAAGGAGATTACCAAGATGAAGGCCAGCAGGACGGCTATGATAACTAGGACTATCTTCCATCGTCAGCATTGCCTGTGACTCTAAAGATGGACCCCACCGCTACGCTATTTATTCCGCTACTTGAATGTACTAAGACTGGATCATGAGATCCTTATTTGTGTAAGACCTTATTTATGGTTTGTAATGGATGATGTACTATGATATCCAATCTGTTATGTCTCGCAAAAATGGTAATCCTGGGATTGCGAGGTATGGCACAACATGCATCTGGGATTAAAAATCCGGGTGTTGACAAACGTCCACACCGACACCATGGTCATCACGAGGCGCCTCCTCCACCACACCAAAACATGGAGCATCAAGTGGTACAAGTTGAGCGACGCCCACCATGTCAAGAGGCTCATGACCATGATCTTCGCCGTGAGGCCCATGTGCCTAACCAACATCACCAACCAAGGAACGGGCCTCCTCTTTGTCATCAACCGTGTCATGAGGCTCCACATCCTCAACAACCTCATGGGGCCCAAGCGCCTCAACAACATCACCAACCGCGCCAAGAGAAAGAGCAAGCTCCTCAACAACAATATCAAGAGAAAGCTCCACAACAAGGTCATGAGAACCAAGTTCCACCTCCTCAACCACAAGATCATCAACGAGGTCACCAAGCTCGTCGCAATAACCGCAATGATGAAGAAACTTTCGGCAAGCTCAAGTTCACAATGCCCAAGTTCACCGGATCCAATGACCCTGAAGAATACCTCTCGTGGACACTCAAGGTCGACAAGATCTTCCGCATGCACAACTATAGCAACGAGAAGATGGTCGCCATGGCTTCGCTTGAGTTTGATGATTACGCCAACCTTTGGTGGGAACAAGTTCAAGTTGCTCGTGATGCAAGACAAGGACCGCCAATCACAACTTGGCATGACATGAAGGCTCATATGAGATCCCGCTTTGTCCCCACGCATTACACGCGTGATCTCTTCAACAACCTTCAATCGCTCCGTCAAGGGACAAAGACCGTGGAAGAGTACTTCAAGGAAATGGAACTCAACTTGATTCACACCAACAATGATGAGCACATGGAGCAAACTATGGCACGTTTCCTTATTGGCTTGAATCACCCAATCAAGCGCATCGTCGAGTTCCAAACATACAACACCATGGTTGAGCTTGTGCACATCGCAACAAAGGCTGAACGTCAAGTGCAAGAGGACATCAAGTACAACAAGCCCAAGACATATTTCACCTACAAGCAAGCTTCAACCGCTATGCCAACTCAATGGAAGCTCCTCAAGTACCTCCAAGCCTTCCTTCAAGCCCACACTTCCTCAAGGAAAACTGCCCCCAAGTGGAAAAAAGCAAAGAGTGATACACCTTTCAATGGTGAATGCTACAAGTGTGGAGGCAAAGGACACAAGTCGGCCGAATGTGGAAACAAGAAGGTATTGTTCATCCATGACAATGGCGATGAAGAGTACTTGAGTGAAGATGAATTTGATGCCCGAGTCAAGGAAGCAATGGCAAGGCAACGAGTGGAAGATGACCAAGAACTCCTCATGTGTGAACATGACGCAAGTCCATCGCTTGTCGTCACAAGGATCTTGACCACTCAAGCACAAGAGCATGAAGACCAACGCTCCAATATCTTCCAAACACGAGCCGACATTAATGGAAAATCTATCAAGGTGATCATTGACAGAGGGAGTTGCCACAACCTTGCTAGCACCGAGTTGTGTGAGAAGCTCAACCTCACCCTCCATCCGCACAAGCACCCCTACCACGTGCAATGGTTAAGTGACCAAGGTTCTGTGAAGATCAAGCATACCATATCGGTCTCCTTCGCCATTGGTACTTACAAAGACACGGTGGAGTGCGATGTGGTGCCTATGACAGTTTGCCACATGCTTCTTGGTCTACCATGGCAATTTGACAAGGCTACTCAACATGATGGTCGCACCAATGTATACACCTTCAAATGGCTCAACAAAACATGTGTTTTGCAACCAATGACTCCTAGCCACATAATTGCAGACAATGCAAAGGCTTTAGCGAGGGTGCAAAGCACAACACCTACTTGTGAGAAGAGCAGTGAGAGAGAGAACCACCTCATAGTGAGTGAGAGCCCCAAGCCAAACTCGAGTGGAAAAACTAAGAGTGTTCTCCTTGCCACCAAAAGTGAGATGAGAGATGTTCGGAACAACCCATCCATCTTGCACTATGTCCTCCTTTGCAAGGGACTAGCGCAAGGAACTAATGAATTAACCAATGTTCCTCCATCTTTGATGATTGTTTTGCAGGAATTCAAGGATGTGTTCCCCGAAGAGCTTCCACATGGACTACCTCCTCTTCGCGGCATCGAACATCGCATTGACCTCATCCCCGGTGCACCACTTCCCAACCGCGCCGCTTACTGCACAAACCCGGAGGAGACAAAGGAGATTGAACGTCAAATCAACCAACTCGTCTCCAAAGGTTTGATCCAAGTTAGCACTAGTCCAAGTGCCGTACCCGTGATACTTGTTCCAAAAACGGATAATACGTTACGGTTATGCATGGACTGCCGTCCAATCAATGCTATCACCGTGCGTTATCGACATCCCATGCCACGTCTAGATGACATGCTTGATGAATTGTGTGGAGCCACTATTTTTTTGAAATTTGATCTTCGTAGTGGTTACCATCAAATACGCATGGCTGAGGGTGATGAGTGGAAAACCGCTTTCAAGACCAAACTTGGTATCTATGAATGGTTGGTTATGCCATTTGGTTTATCTAATTCACCATCTACCTTCATGCGCCTTATGAATCACATCTTGCATTCTCTCATTGGAAAAAGTGTTGTTGTCTATTTCGATGATATTCTTGTTTATAGCAAATCACTTGAGGACTATATAAAGCATGCCAAGGAAGTTTTGCAAATCCTTCGACATGAAAAGCTTTATGCTAATCTTCCCAAGTGCACTTTTGCTAAAGACAAGTTGATTTTTCTTGATTTTGTCATTTCTTCAAAGGGCATTGAAGTTGATGTGTCCAAGGTAAAGGACATACGAGATTGGCCCATCCCAACAAATGTGAGTGAACTCCGAAGTTTTCATGGGTTGGCTGGTTTCTATTGTTGCTTTGTAAAAGACTTTTCCACCATTGCTTGTCCTCTCAACGAGTTGATGAAAAAGAATGTCACCTTCGTGTGGGGCAAAGCACAACAAAAAGCTTTTGATGAACTCAAAAAGAGGCTCACCGAAGCACCTCTCCTTGCGTTACCGGATTTGACAAAAACTTTTGAGATAGAGTGTGATGCTAGTGGTATTGGCATTAGAGGAGCCCTTATGCAAAACAGACGTCCTATAGCCTACCATAGCGAGAAACTTGATGGTGCTCACCTTAATTATCCAATTTATGACAAAGAGATTTTTGCCTTAGTTAGTGTCCTTCAAGTTTGGCAACACTACCTATGGCCCAAGGAATTTATCATACATTCTGACCATGAGTCATTGAAATATCTCAAAGGCCAAGCTAACTTGAGTAAGAGACACGCTAAGTGGGTTGAGTTCATGGAGTCTTTTCCGTACATTTTCAAGTATAAGAAGGGTAAAGATAATGTAGTTGCGGACGCTTTGTCTCGCAAGCACACAAACCTTCTTACGAGACTTGAAATCAATGTGTTGGGTCTTGAGGAAATAAAATCTTTGTATGCTTCCGACCCATTCTTTGAACCAATTTTCGCAAAGTGCTCCATTGACAAAGGAATTGATGATTTCTATTTGCATAAGGGCTTTCTCTTTAAACAAAACAAGCTTTGCATTCTGAAATCGTCGCTCCAACTTTTGCTTCTCCAAGAATCTCATGGTGGAGGCCTTATGGGTCACTTTGGCCATGACAAGACATTGGACATGCTCTCCACTCACTACTTTTGGCCCAAGATGAAGCGCGACATGGAGTGCTACGTTCAACGATGCACGACATGTGTTCAAGCTAAGTCGCAAGCTAACCCTTATGGTCTTTATATGCCATTGCCTATTCCTCATACACCTTGGTCCGACATTAGCATGGATTTTGTGTTAGGATTGCCTAGATCTAAGCATGGTCATGATTCTATATTTGTTGTCATGGATCGCTTTTCCAAAATGGCACAGTTCATACCATGCCATAAGACCGACGATGCTTCACATGTTGCCAATTTGTTTTTCAGGGAAATCGTCCGTCTTCACGGTGTGCCAAGAACAATTGTCTCCGACCGCGACGTCAAATTCATGAGCTACTTATGGAAGACACTCATGGCCAAGCTCGGCGTCAAGCTCCTCTTTTCATCTGCATCGCATCCTCAAACCGACGGACAAACCGAGGTTATCAACCGAAGCCTCGGAACTCTTCTACGTGTGTTGATCAAGAAGACCTTGAAGGATTGGGAGGAATGCATTCCCCACACCCGAGTTCGCCTACAACCGAGCCAAGCACTCAACAACTAAGATGAGCCCCTTCATGATCGGCTATGGTTTCGTGCCCCTCATAGCGCTCGACATCCTACCACCACCTCTTCATGAGCGCACCAACACGAACATCGAGAAGTGCACACAAGCTATGAAGAAACTGCATGAAGAAACAAGAGCTACTATCGAGCAACAAGTCCTTCGCCAAGCTTCAAGGTTAAACAAGGACAAGAAGGAGATGATATTTGAAGAAGGTGATCTCGTGTGGATACACCTAAGCAAAGACCGCTTCCCCAAGGAACGCGACTCCAAGCTCAAGCCAAGAGGAGATGGTCCCTTCAAGGTCCTCAAACGAATCAACAACAACGCCTACATCATCGACATACCGACATCCAAGTACCTTGCAAGCAATACATTCAACGTCAAGGATCTCTCACCCTACCATGGAGATGTTCAAGATGACAACCATGAAGAGTCGAGGACGACTCTTTCCCAAAGGGGGGATCTGGTGCAGCCCGTCCTACGGATGCTACTACATCTACACCACCAACTCCCCCAAGTGGACCGATGACCTGTGCCCGAGCCAAGCTCCTTCAAGCTAAGGTGAATTCGCTCCTCTCATCATGTCACTTTGACATACACTTGGATGGCTTGCTACTTCATACCACTACTCTGTGCATCATCAGGTACGAGTCCCCACCGCGTCGACCCACGAGCCCTGAAGCTGCACCTGTCCTGAAGCTGCCTGAGCCGGAGTGTCCGGCCTGCCCCAGCCCCAACCTAGCGTGGACATTCAGAAGGCTAGTTCGGACACTACCCGGACACTACCCGGAGTGTCCGACCACCCTAGACTATTCGGTCAACTCAACCCGGCCTGAAGATAGGCCCGCGAGCCTTAGCTAGGCCCTGTGGCCCATGTACCCCTCTACTTCGTCCAAAACTCTACTTTAATGCCTGAATTACCCCTGAACTTGTGGTTGGCCCATATATAGTCCCCCACCTCCATTGTAAACCCTAGGCATGATATTTGGAATTAGTGGAAACCCCTTGTGGATCTATCTAGTTCTTGCCTCATGCTTCTTTGATAAAGGAGCACCAAATATCCCAAACCTCGTTGGAGTTTGCATCGTGCCTCCGCGTTGTACAAGTCCTAGGCATCGGAGTCCCTTTGCCTAGACGTCAAGATCTCACCAAGTCTCCCATCTCGCCATGCCGGTTCGAGAGAGAGTCCTCCACCCGACGCTGATCCTAGGGATTGCGCCGGACCGGTCACCACCGGCGTGAGCTATTGGTGTGTATCGTGGTTTTGTGTGTGTGTTCATCGTGTTCTTCGTGCATGAGTTCGTCATGTTCGTCCTCCCCTCCTTCCCCTGCACTCCATCCTTGATTTGAGTGGGATTCGTGAAAGATCGGGCCACCCTAGAGGTTTGCCCTCAACAAAGCCCCTATGGCTGAAGTGTAAGGAGTAGGTCAAGAAGAAGAAGCTACTAGAGCTTCTCAGACCGGAGTCTCCAGACCGAGACACCGGAGTCTCCAGCCCATCTCTGGGCCGACCCCCAAATCGAGATCAAGGACACTCAGATGACTACTCCGGAGACGAACCAGAGACCGACCAGAATCTCTGGCCTAGACCGGAGTCTCTGGTCCACCACACCGGAGTTTCTGGACCGAGCGTTGCGAGGCATGTAAAAGCCTTTGGGCCTTTGGCCCATGTACCCCTTAGTCCATCTAGAACTTACCTTTTATCCCTAAAGTACCCCTGACTTAGTGGCTGGCCTATATATAGTCTGCCACATCTATTGTAAACCCTAGGCATGATATTTGGAATTAGTGGACACCCTTGTGGATCTATCTAATTCTTTCCTCATGCTCCTTGATTGAGGAGCACCCAAATATCACAAACCTCGTTGGAATTTGCATCGTGCTTCCCTCATTGTACAAGGCCTAGGCATTGGAGTCCCTTTGATTAGACATCAAGATGTCACTGAGTCTCCCTACTCGCCTGTCGGTTCGAGAGAGAGTCCTCCGCCTGACGCTGATCCTAGGGATTGCGCCGGACCGGTCACTACCGACGTGAGCTATTAGTGTGTATCGTGGTTTTGCATGAGTGTGTTCATCGTGTTCTTTGTGCGTGAGTTCATCGTGTTCATCCCTCCTCTCGGATATTGGGTGGCCCGATCTTCTCAACAAGCACTTGTCAATGATGATAATGGTGGATAGATAACTAGCCTGCTATGAACTCTCCCGCTCGAACCCATATGCCAATGCAACAGCTCTCGAACCCTGTGGGATATGCACAACACCACGCTCTTGCACACACAACCATTGACCACGAACGGTAGTTTGCAATCTACTAATTCCTAGTGGAACAAGATATCACACTGAATTGTAGGTGGTAATTCAATCACAAGTAACTCCAGAGGTTCTAAAGAGAAACAACTCCAAAATAATTTTAACATGGTTTAACCTAATTGAAGTGGTGCCCCATCTACTTAAGAGTCTGGGGGTGGTGGCTAAGCTGGGGATCCGACTTGGTCCCACCCAACTAAGGCACAAACCAACCCAGAAGGGTTCGGCCTTGGACTCTGCCATGGTAGAGTTGGGCACGGTCTTGGTGCCGCGGTAGCCTACCATGGTAGCCAATCGTGTTGCTTCTGTGCCATGGCAGCCTGTCGTGGTAGAGAATGGTAGTGTTTCTCTGCCACGCCAGAGATCTTATACCACATGTTGATCTTCAATCTTGACATCTCCTTGCGCTTCCTCCCTCTCCTCCCTCGCGCATTCTTCATTGCTCAACACGCCATGATCCATATGCTTCAGCTCCTCGCTCCGTGCTACGCGTTATTCTCCTATGTACCTGATCATACAATAATTCAAAGACTTAGGCAGTATAAAATTCTCATTAACTAAAACATCAGGTTCATTTAGAAACAAGTTCACCTGTTCTAGTAGCTTAGCACGAGCTCTTGTAATTGGTCCATTCCTTATCTCATTGGATTAATCTTTCTTTACAGCAGCTGGAACATCATCAGTAGTAATTGGGGTAGGTGTAATTGTAGGGATGTCCTCATCATCTCCCCCCTTCAAAAGGCGTCGACCTCGACGCTCCAAGGTCTTCTCCATCATATGGTGGTAAATCAGCAATATTAAAACTGTTGCTAACTCCACCAAACTCAGCAATAGGTATATCAACCGGGTAGGCATTATCATTAATCTTGGATAACACCTTGTAAGGACCAGCACCATGTGGCTTTAATTTGGATTGTCGCAGTAGTGGGAACCTGTCCTTGCGCAGATGCACCCATACCATGTCGCCAGGCTTGAACAACACTTCCTTCCTTGCTTGATTCCTTGCAGCATCAATGTTCTTGCCTTTCTTCTTAATAGCCTCTCGAGTCTTCTCATGAATCTTCTTCACATATTCAACATGTTTTGATGCCTCCATATCAACTCTCTCATGTAATGGCAAAGTCAACAAATCAAGTGGCGTCAATGGCTTGAAGCCATACACCACCTCATAAGGACAAAGCTGAGTAGTCGAATGCACAATCCTGTTGTATGCAAACTCAACATGTGGCAAACACTCTTCCCACTCCTGCAGATTATTCTTTATCACAGTCCTTAGCAATTGTGACAATGTTATATTCACCACCTCTGTTTGACCATCTGTTTGGGGATGGCATGTAGTACTGAACAGTAGCTTCGTTCCCAGCTTCCCCCATAAGGTCTTCCAAAATGATGAGGGCAAACCTCTAGGGTGGCCCGATCTTCACGGCTATCATGGTCAAATCGATGGGAAAGCGAGGGGAAAGGGAGAAGGTAGCGGAAGCGGACGCACACCTCGCGAAGAACACGATGAACACACGCAAACCACACACGATACAAGGCCGATTGCTCTCACCGGTGGCCACCGGTCCGATAGAATCCTCGCAAGGAAATATCGGTCAACGTGCTCCCGTCAATCCCAAGCGGAGAGGGAAGAACACCTTGGAGAGGGTCTTGACATCTTGGCAAAGGGACACCGATGCCAAGGCCTTGTACAACGAGGGAGGCGCGATGCAAACTCCAAAAAGGTGGTGACGATAGTCGATCCCCTTTGATAGAAGGGGATGAGGCAAAACTAGAGATTCCACAAAGGGGTTTTTCTTTAGTCTATCATCTATGCCTAAGGGATACAATGAGGGGTGGGGGCTCTATTTATAGGCCAGCCACAAGTTCAGGGGTAGTTTGGGCATAAAACTAGGGTTTGGTGCGAAATAGAGGGGTACATGGGCCAAGGGCCCAGCTGTTGGCTCGCAGGCCCATCACTTGGGCTGGACAGTCCGGGTCGGCACGACCGGACAGTCCGGGCTGACCGGACACTCCGGGTGGTGTCCGGGGAGTGTCCGATTTGACCTTTTGAATGTCCACGCCAGGTCCGGGCTCGGGCAGGCCGGACACTCCGGCTGAGTCGCGCTGGACTCCGGTGGTGCCGGACACTCCGGCTGGATTCAAGGCACTCCGGCACTGCTCAAGACAAGGCAGTGCAGCTTCAGGGTCGACGATCTTGGGGACTCGGCGTTGTAGATGTAGTAGCGTCCGCAGGACGGGCTGCATCAGCTCCCCCCCTTCAAAAAGAGTCATCCTCAACTCTTCATGCACATCACAAAGAAGATGATGTCGAGAGACCTTCTTGATCCTAGGGTTCACCATACAGTCGTCCTTGAGAAGCTTGATGTGGCAACTCTTCAATGTTCCTTCACCTTCCATGAAGCCTACAAAGCTCACAACAAAAGCGAAGCAACACTCAAAGAGTAGCCAATTCATGAAGATTATAGCATGAGTCCTCAAGTAGAAGGAAGTCACCTTATGATATAGATATAGCTCATTGAAGGATAACCCTAGGTAACTCTCTTCGATTCGTCTTGTCAACTCTTTGTCCATAGAGGTTGACACGTATGCAATTGTACCTTCACACAACAAAGACCAAGCAACATATGTTTGTGTGTGATAGAGGAGCATGTCATTTGTGGCATGTCCATTCTTGTTCACAACACTATTAGCACAACTCAAGTATCGCAAACGAAATGCGTATGCAAGGTCAAAGTGCATGGAAGTTAATTGAACATCATCCAAATGTGGGAACTCAAAAACTCCATATAACATCTTAGTGTGGCACTCAAAGCAAGTGACTAAAATCTTGATCAACATCTTTGATGCAAAGCTAGGAGAATTCGCCAAAAACACATGAGGAAGAATATCCAAAGCAACAACATTATGTGTGCAAACCAACCATTGGAAAGAACAATTGTTCAATATGTTGGATGTCATACACATATCATCAAAAGCCAAACTCATGGGGGTATGAGTATCGCAAGCGATAGCAAAAACAACATGTTTGCAAACAAACCATATGAAAGAGAAAGTGGTCCTTATGTTTGTTGCAACAACAATACGAGAGACTTGGGAAGCTCTCATGACAATACATGCTCAAAATGGCATTATGGTTGCACACAAAACATTGGAAAGATAAATTGTTCAACATTTTTGTGGCAACACACAAAGTATCAATATCCAAAAGCAACGAGACATGATTGTCACAAGGTGAAAGAATACCATCAACATGCTTGCAATCAAACCATAGGAAAGAGCAATTTGTCAACATGAAAGATGCAAAGCATGCAAAAGGTATCAGAGCTGGGTTCGATCTTGAACTCACTTGGGGGATGCTCTCTAGAGCTCTTTTTGTCAACTCGTGCTCAACCGAGGTTGACATTCTTGTGTGGGTACCTACACACATGAAACACAAAAGGAATAATGTGTGTGCATGGTAGAGAAACACATCATCCATCATGACATATCTCTTCTTGTGCACATCACCATTAGTGTCAATCAAGTATGAAAAATAGGCATGGTGAGTATGCAAGTGGGGAACATGCTTATCATGGCAATCCTCAAAATCTCCAAAATTTGAGAAAGCTATGGGGGCCATCTCAATATAAACCATATGAGAATTATTGTTGCAAGCAAAACAAGTGAAAGAGCAATTATTCAACTTATTGCAAGCAACGGGACAGATTGTAAAACATGCATGACAAAGCATGGTTCGAGGGGTACCATTGGTAACATCATTGCAAGCAAAACATTGGAAAGAGCAATTGTTCAACAAAGTGCAAGCAATGATATCATCAATGTAACGTTTAGAGCATGGCATGTCTATGGCAACATCATCACAATCAAATAATTTCACATGCTCAACATTATGCAAAGGAAAAGTATCACATGGAAATACCAATGAGTCATATGTGATATCACAAACATCATCCATAGCATGCCAATCATCACAAGTCATCATGTCCACTAGTGGGATCATGGCATCATCAACACCCGTATTCTTACCTTGTTCATACCTCTCATATGAAGTGGGTGTTGTGGTAGAGTTGGCCTCCATGTGGGCGACTTCTTCATCCAATATGGGGATGGCATCATCTTCATCCACCATGTACATCTTCTTGGTAGGAGGCATCATCATCTCCAAGCTTGGCGCTTCTTGATCCATGGAACCTAGCACAACATGAGGAAACACACTAGATGTAGAGAGTAAGTCGTTAGAAATCAAAGTGGTCTCACATGACCTATCAACTACCACTCTCAACTCACTCGGTGTATCACTCATGCCCTCCAAGTGGAAGCACTCAATCTCACGTATGGTGGAGTCACTCATCTCACTCTTGTTTTCACTCAAGTGGGCTAAGTGGCTCTCATACTCACATGGGATTGGTACCACATCATCACTCAAGCATATGGGGGTAGGTTCGGTTCTCTCAACTCCTTGCACCTCCTTTGGTGAAGGGAAAGTGCCATGCTCACCATTCTCGACCTTGTCGTCGCCATCTTGTGGTGTAGGCCCTTGTCTTGGAGCTTGCTCATCCTTTGCCATGGCCTCCTTGGCTTGTGTAGACATCCTCTTGGCGTACTCGTCCAACTTGGCAAAGTAGAGGTCTTCGTCTTCCTCATCCATGAAGTTGCATGCGTCATCTAGGACATCAAGTCTTGGCATTGAAGCTTGATGGCGTGGAGGAGAGCTTTCTCTTGGTGCCATTTTGGTGGTGGCACGAGTAGTTGAAGGTGCCTTATGATGGTGTCGACGAAGGTCATTGGCGTGCCTTGCCAAAGGTTGATGTAGATGGCGCACTTGATCATCCACATGACGCTCGCGACGATGCTCCTTGTCCTTGGCACTCTTCTTGTGATGGTGGTGCATTCTTGAGCTTGGTTTAGCCTTATGGATGGTGCTCAACATGTATTCTTCGTCTTCATGGCGAAGATGCCTTGAACGACGTCTTGTATCCTCTTGATGCTGGTGATGATCACGAGAGGATGTATGTTGATGAAGATTCTTGCTTCTTGGCGCCTCTTTTGGAAGGTGATGTTGGGGCGCCGCTCTTTTTGTAGTTGGTGGCACTTGATGCCTAGGAGGTAGAGGCACTTGACGCCTTCGAGGTTGTGGTGCTTGGCGCCTTGGAGATGGTGGTGCTTGGTGGCTTGGAGGTGATGGCGCTCGTCGCCTTGGAGATGGTGGTGCATGACGGCTTGGAGGTGATGGCGCTCGTCGCCTTGGAGATGGTGGTGCATGACGCCATGTAGGTGGTGGCACTTGATGCCTTGGAGGTGGATCATCGAAGTAGGTGGTGCCCTTTGTTGTGGCACGCTTGGCCTTGAAGGTCATGGTTTCTTGATGAGGCGTCTCCGCTAGCTTGGCGTAATAGTCCTCCATCTCCAAGCGGTGGAGGTATTCTTCATGGCTCATGGAAGAGCCCTCGAAGTGGGTGAAGCTCGCCATGTCCTCCATGCTTGGTGAGGCGTCGTCGTTGTAGCACTCGAAGTCATCCATGCTTGGGGAGTCGTTGTTGATGTAGTACTCCATGTCACCCAAGCATGTGGCGCCATTGTCGGTGTAGTGCTCCATGCATGAGGAGCCATTGTCGATGTAGAGCTCCAATTCCTCCATTCTTGAGGAGCCATAGTTGATGACGTGCTCCATGTCTTCCATGCATGTGGATCCGTCATAGGTGCAATGCTCCGGGTCCTCAAAGCATGTGGAGCCATTGTCGGTGTAGTGCTCCATCATGTCCTCTATACTTGTGGAGTCGTAGTCGTGGTGGCTCATCATGGATTCTTCATAGATATCATCCTCGGTTTCAGAGTCCCTAGACATGATTCACAAGACCAAGTGGTGTATATGGAAGTGGTAAGGGGTTAGAGATGCAACGTCAAACCTTACTTTACCTTGGAAGATAGTATCATGCAAGTGGCAACACTTGAGAGCAATCAAAACCAAGCAAAGTGAAGTTCATGCGGAACACCAAAACCAACTAACCACTAATAAACACACACACACACAAAGCTTATGGTGGATAGGTATGGAAGGTGGCGTGTCCAAGAATAATCCGAAATCAAGATATTGTAATGGCAAGTAAAGAACCACAACGATCACAAAGCAAAACAAGTCAATCCACAAGAGAAAATATGTACAAGGAAACACACACGGTGGGATAAATGGGACTTGTGCGACGGAGAAAGTGAGCTAAGAACGAAATGATTACCTAGCGAAGACTATAAGCTCGTGTTGCACAAGTGCAAGGAGAGACGCTAGTTCGATTGCACTAAATTGGCGGGCTACAAGATATGCACAATAAGTACCACCTATTTGATGTTCATCGAGCTTGCGCTTCCTATTCTATGAGGCACTTGTTTCTTTCTTTCTCTTTTTCTTCTTTTTCTTTTTCTATTTTTTTCTCGTTTTCTTTCTTTTTTCACTTGCCTCTTCCTTGTGCCAACAACTATACAAGATAACTATATGAGATAGCGCGCTCACAACTTTTGCTCGGAATTCTACGAGGTATGAAATATGCATATCCCAAGCAATCATAGGAGGAACTAGTCTCAATAGGTGTTTGTTGAACGCAAAGATAGTGTAGCTCACAAAGGAATGCAAGTGGGGAGAAGTCGCGGAATTTTTATACCTTTCTTCGCCGATCTTCACCCTTTATTGGTGGATTTTGCCTTGCCCATGGAATTTGGATGGAGTAGATAGCATGAACCACAGAGATGATGATGTAGATCTCTTTCTCCTCTTCAAAACGAGCTAAAGAACACCAAAATCCGAGTTCGTATGCAAAAGTTATGCTCAAAACCGTGAAGCAGATTTTTCTGTCAGCAGGGGGGCGGACAATCCGGTGCGCATAGGCCGGACAGTCCGGCCGGGCCGGATATTCCGGTCAGTTTAAGCCAGAAACTCCGGTGGGGCGGATATTCCGGTCCGTTTTGGCCGGACAGTCCGGTCCGGTCGAACCAGAATTTCTAGAACACGAACGGGACGAGTTTTGGCGGAAAAACTGGGACCAAAACCTCAAATTGATGGGGGAAATCAAGGAATTAGGCTATAGAAACGCAGGGGAAGGTAGATCAACGAGTTTAGCAAGTAATCCACGGATCAAAACCTACCAAAACGCACTCAAATCACAGATCAATCCAAAACACGAATTGGGGCTATTTTTTATGGAAATTTCGAATTTATGGGGGAAAAGACCAAATCGAGGAGAAATCCGTGGCAACCAAAAGCTGCTGATACCAGATGATGAGGGCAAACCTCTAGGGTGGCCCGATCTTCATGGATCTCGTGGTCAAATCGATGGGAAAGCGAGGGAAAAGGGAGAAGGTAGCGGAAGTGGACGCACACCTCGTGAAGAACACGATTAACACACGCAAAACACACACGATACAAGGCCGATTGCTCTCACCGGTGGCCACCGGTCCGATAGAATCCTCGCAAGGAAAGATCGGTCAACGTGCTCCCGTCAATCCCAAGCGAAGAGGGGGGAACACCTTGGAGAGGGTCTTGACGTCTTGGCAAAGGGACACCGATGCCAAGGCCTTGTACAATGCGGGAGGCGCGATGCAAACTCCAACGAGGTGGTGACGATAGTCGATCCCCTTTTGTAGAAGGGGATGAGGCAAAACTAGAGATTCCACAAAGGGGGTTTTCTTTAGTCTATCATCTATGCCTAAGGGATACAATGAGGGGTGGGGGCTCTATTTATAGGCCAGCCACAAGTTCAGGGGTAGTTTGGGCATAAAAGTAGGGTTTGGTGCGAAATAGAGGGGTACATGGGCCAAGGGCCCAGCTGGCCCATTTCATGGGCCCATCACTTGGGCCGGACAGTCCGGGTCGGCACGTCCGGACAGTCCAGGCTGACCGGACACTCCGGGTGGTGTCCGGGGAGTGTCCGATTTGACCTTTTGAATGTCCACGCCAGGTCCGGGCTTGGGCAGGCCGGACACTCTGGCTGAGTCGCGCCGGACACTCTGGTGGCGCCGGACACTCCGGCTGGATTCGGGCGGACACTCTGGCTCAGGCAGCTTCAGGACAGGTGCAGCTTCAGGGCTCGTGGGTCGACGATCTTGGGGACTCGGCGTTGTAGATGTAGTAGCGTCCGCAGGACGGGCTGCATCACAAAAATACAACGGCTCACAAATATGTACACATCATGCCTCATCTTGGGCCAATAAAAATGATCAGCAAGCATGCGCAACATCTTCTCACGCCCAAAGTGACCCATCAAATCACCAGCATGCGATTCCTGCACTAAAAACAAACGCAACGACGATTCTAGATTACATAGTTTGTTAGCTCGAAACAAATATCCATCATGTATATGATACTTATCCCATGCATTTCTAAGAGCACACAAACAATATGGTTCAGCAAAATCATGGTCAGTTGCATAAAGTGCACAAATACTCTCTAATCCAGGAATTTTAACATCAAGATTGGTTAATAACATGTTCTTCCTAGATAAAGCATCAGCAACAACATTCTCCTTTCCCTTCTTATATTGAATGATGTAAGGAAAAGACTCAATAAACTCAACCCATTTAGCTAATCGTCTATACAAGTTTGATTGAACTTTCAAATATTTCAATGATTCATGATCAGAACGTATGATAAATTCTTTTGGCCACAAATAATGTTGCCAACCTTCAAGTACTCTAACAAGTGCATACAATTCTTTATCATAAATAGGATAATTCAAGCGAGCACCAGTAAGTTTCTCAAAAAAATATGCTATAGGGAGACCCTCTTGCATCAAAACACCACCAATGCCTATACCACTAGCATCACATTCAACTTCAAATTGCTTCAAAAAATCAGGTAATGAAAGTAATGGTGCAGAAGTAAGCAAACGTTTCAATTTATCAAAAGCAATATCTTGGGCTGCTCCCCATACAAACGGCACACCTTTCTTAGTCAAATCATTCAACGGTGCAACAATAGTGCTAAAATCCTTCACAAAGCGCCTAGAGAAACCAGCTAAGCCATGGAAACTACACACTTGACTCACATTCATGGGAATAGGCCAATTCTGAATTGATTCAATAGATTGATCTACCTCTACCCCAGACTTAGATACAACAAATCCCAAAAATATGACCTTATCTTTTGCAAATATGCAGTTCTCAAGATTATCATACAGTTTATTATCATGCAACACTTGCAAAACTTGTCGGATATGATTACAATGATCAGTTTCATTGTGGCTATAGATAAGTATATCATCAAAGTAAACAACCAAAAAACGACCAATAAAATGTCTCAAAACATGATTCATTAATCGCATGAATATACTAGGTGCATTAGTAAGACCAAACGGCATAACTAACCACTCATACAAACCAAATTTTGTTTTGAAAGCAGTTTTCCACTCATCCCCTTCTTTCATCCTAATTTGATGATAACCACTACGCGAATCTATTTTAGAGAAAATAGCAGCACCACTCAATTCATCTAGCATATCCTCTAAGCGTGGAATAGGATGATGATATCAAATAGCGATGTCATTAATAGCTCTACAATCTACAGACATGCTCCATGTACCATCTTTCTTAGGCACTAAAATAACAGGAACATCACAAGGGCTAAGAGAGATACGAATGTACCCTTTATCCAGCAACGCCTATACTTGTTTCTGTATCTCCTTTGTTTCTTCGGGATTGGTCCTGTAGGGTGCAATGTTGGGTAATGTGGCGCCATGGATCAAGTCAATTTGATGCTCAATTCCACGCAATGGAGGCAATCCTGCGGGTACATCTTCTGGAAACACATCCCCAAAATCCTGCAAAACAGAAGACACACCAAGAGAAATAGGGGTCATGTCGTTAGAAACCAATACCTCACCCTTATACATGAGCACAAGCGCCATGGCTATAGGATCCTCACGAAATTCTCTCATATCCTCCTTGGTGGCTAATATCAGAAGATTAGGCACTCTCTCACTTTTCGTTATATCACTCGATTTAGGCTTAATTACATCATGAACAACTGTCACATTATCTCGTCGTTCTACAGAATCATCCTTCAAATTCACTTCTATCTTCTGACGAGAATCATTCACAATGTCTTGTGGTGTCATTGGCTGCATAGAAATCTTCTTTCCTTTGAATTCCAAGTGATATGTATTGGCACGGCCATTGTGTTGCACATGGCGATCATAAAGCCAAGGCCGACCCAATAGAAGATGGCAAATAGTCATAGGCACCACATCAAAGTCAATAGAATCCTTGTATGGCCCTATTTGAAAATTCACATGTACCATATGATTTACCTTCATCTCACCATTATTTCTCAATCATTGTATGTAGTATGGCCTGGGATGAGGTAAATAAGTCAAATTCAGCTTGGCACATAACTCCTTACTTGCAAGATTTCTCCAGCTACCTCCATCAATAATTACCTTGCAAGCTTTGTTAGGTCCAACTAGAGCTTTTGTTTGGAACAAGTTGTAACACTGAGATTCATAAATAGGTTGCACACTAAGTATGCTTGAAGATACCACAATAGTTGGTGCACGCTCAGGAAAGGCATTAGCATCCTCGCCATCATAATCAACATCATCATCAATCTCATCTCCACTCTCATACTCACCTTGTTCATTGACAAACATCACCTTGCTGTTTGGACAATCTCTCTTGTAATGTCCTCTACCTCCACAAGTATGGCACTCCACATTGCGAGTACGCGTAGTTGACATATTGGAACCCGAGCTAGCAGTAGGAGTTGCGGGCTTCCGAGCATTGGAACCAAAAGAAGACGTAGGTGCAGATTTGACCGATGGTGAAGGATGGCTAGCAGCCGCTGCAGGTGGCACCATAGGAGGCGGTGAAGATCTGGCCACAAAATGGCTGGTAGACGTAAACCTGGAACATGACTTAGCCTCCTTAGCTAGCTGTGGTTCGGCCTCTCTAGCATGGTGCAATAGTTCATTCATAGTTTCGTACATGTGATGACGAACAATGCTCTTGATTTGAAGCTTCAAATTGTTGAGAAAACGCTGCATAGTCATCTCTAGGAATTCACGAACTCTAGCACGTTGCATAAGCATCTCCATCTCCATGTAGTACTCATCAACTAACATGTTTCCTTGCCTCAACTTTGGGTCAAAAACTGATCGCAAGTAGTTGGTGGATACAAAACGATCCTTCATAATGCGCTTCATATCGCGCCAATCCATCACAGGAAGTTCATTGTCGTCCCGTCTATTCTGCACAATAGCATCCCACCATCGCAAAGCATATCCATCAAATTCTGACGCTGCAAGCTTGACCTTCTTGTCTTCTAGATAATCAAACAAACGCCAGAGCTTCTCGATCTTCAAGTCCCAAGTAAGATAATCCTCAGGATCAAGTGAACCATTAAAAGAGGGAATTGAGAACTTGGGCCTGCCCAAACCATCATCAGCAGCTTGGTTCGGAACACGTTGAGCACATCCCAAAGGAGCATAACCACGACCATAAAGAGGAGCGGCAGTAGGCACAGGGGGATTGGCACGTCCCCTGCCACGATGTGGGGCAGCATCAGCCACACTACCCTCATCATGATCTTCAAACACATCATCGGGTTGGTATTCCTGTCTTTGCTGAATTACCGTTGTAAGGGCCTCAATCAAACGCTGCTAGGTGGCGACATTGACATTGATTGCTGTCACTTGAGTTTGAATATTAGTGACTACGCCAGTATTCTGATCCACTGCCTCTTGCATGTCCTTGATATTCCCATCAATGGCCTCGCGCCAATTAACAAGCTCCTCATCCTTCTTTGTTTGTGACACAACATCATCATCACTCGAAGACATGATTAGTAGGTTAGTGCAAAAATCAAATTATGTTTGGTGGAAAACACTCACAACTCACTCACAACTGACAAGAAAGCAAATCTTACCGTTCCATAGTGAATAGAGATGCTTTACCAAATAAAAATCAAAGACTTATGCACTGATGTGATGAAGTGAATATCAAGGGTATAGAGAACGATCACAGGACACACAGGTTTATTTATGCTGGAGCTCTATGTATGGTATCCTAAGTATACTGCAAACAAGTCCTAGTATTGATCGTACAAAATCCAAGAAACACGCATGTGGAGATAAACGTGGAAATGCAACTATGAAGGGTGTTGCACTACTCTGGAGAGACACTAGCAAAGCTCAAAGTAAACAGTCACAAGATTGCTCAATCTACAAGTGCACAAAGATATCACTTGGCCTCTTGCTCAAATTCTCCTTTTTTCTCTTTTTCTTTCGTATAGCTCCTTTCTCTTTTTGCTTTATTTTCTTTTGATATATGTTTTTTTGAATATATGTCACACACGGCCAAATTACAAAACACAGCACCAAAATCCTAGGAGCAGCCTGCAGAAGCAGAAACTAGTCTCAATGGGCAAGTTCCTACACCTATGAAATAGAATGGATGTGGCTGAAGTTCAGGAAAAGTGCAATTTTTCACACTTTGTAAGTATGGTCGTGGTGGTAAACAAATGAAAATTGTGCTTTGTGGCAGAAATTCACGTACCAATGCAAAAAAAAAAAAAAGCGTGCCGCGGTAGAGCACATGCGCGTGGCAGAGAAATCCGCAAAAATCTTGCCGCGGCAGAGCGGCGGCAGCGAATTGGCGCGTGGCAGAGCAAAGGCATGCCGCGACAGAAGAATTTGGCCAAAACAGTGTCGCAGCAGGCGGCGGCAACGAGCTGGCGCGCGGCAGCGCAAGTTGTGCCACGGCAAGAGTCCGAATCACGGCAGACTTCACGGCAGGGAAAATAACGTCTTTTCATGCCACGGCAGAATCGGTAGAAAAAAAAATTAATGCAAACCGACTCGACCAATAGTACATAACAAGGACTCCTACCTAGGATCGGATCTGACTAGTGGTGGTGGAAAAAGATAGTGGATTCGACTAGAACAAGAACAAAACGAAGAACAAAACTAGATCTAGACTAAAAGAGGAACATGACCAGCAATTATTACTCGAATACAATGTAATCTAGGCTATGGCAACTCTTTTTGTGGGGCCTTTTCTGTATAGGACTAAAAAGACGAACTAATCTATGGATGGATTGTGGATTGCTCACCGAGTAAACAAGAAAATCTGATAGCAAGATGATATGGGGTGGCCTGATGTTCTCAGCAAGCACTTGTCGATGATGATGGTGGATGATTGATAACTAGCGTGTAGCTATGATCTCTCCCGCTCGAACCCTGATGCCTATGCAATAGCTCTCGAACCCTGTGGGATATTCACAACACCACGCTCTTGCACACGCAGCCGTCGACCACGAACAGTAGTTTGCAATCTACTAATTCCCAGTGGAACAACAGATCACACTCAATTGCAGTTGGTAAAATCGATCACAAGTAATTCCACAGGTTCTATGAAAGAAACAACTCCAAAATATTTTAACGTGGTCTAAACCTAACTAGTGTGGCGCCCCATCTATTTAAGAGTCTGGGGGCGGCGGCCAAGGCGGGCTTCGAGTTAGTCCTACCCAACTAAGGTATAAACCGACCCATAAGGGGTTCGGCCTCAGGACTCTGCCGTGGTAGACTTGGGCGCGGTTCTTGTAATACCTCGAACATTACGCTCTAAGTTCAAGCCTGGATGAACCCATAAGTGGATAAGTGATTCTACCGCGGAGGCCCAAGGCCACCCACATGTAGGCCCGTTGAAGCGGACCAGGGCACGGTACCGGCCGACCACCATATCCACTTTCAAGAACATCGGGACAAGAGCGAGCAGCGTAAGCGATAGGTAACGCGACCACGACATACACAAATGAGTATGTATGTCTGCGACTTACAATATACATTAGAGTCACACCATCTAAAAGAAATAGAAATATTGCAACTCCATACGGCAAGATCCAAATATCCTAGATAGATATAATAGTTTAGGATACCTCCTCATACATCACACACCAGAGTATCAAGCGGAAGGGAAATACAAGATCCGAGTACGGATAAGAAGCAAATCGACATAAGATGCCATAGAACTAAGCACATCCTGCCCACAGATCTCATGGATCTCCATCCCCGAAATCTCTACACCTGATGGTCATTGCCACCATCATCCGTCTCCTCAACCCAGTAACCTTCTTGAGAGCATACTTGTCCATCTGAACCAAATATTTATCGTGTGAGACCCTAGGGGTACTCAGCAAGTCTTAATGCATCTAAAGGGCACAACCTGGGGGTGACGTAATTGCAGCGAAAAATAATAGCTACAAATTTCTATAGGGACACGCTACACATCTGCCCAACCAAAGATGGATGGACGCTCATTAATTAAAAACAATAGTTATATAAGCAACATAATTTAACCTGGCTCGTCCTCCTTCTCGCTTATCGACGAGAAGGCGGAAGAACATCTCATTCGTTGATAATTTTATTAACCATTCCATGAGTATTGTTCTATTTACTAGTCATATCTTAGTCAAATTAAATGCGGTACTTTAGTTATGCTTGTCTATGATCGAGAAACTGTGCTCCAAGTCGTCCATAACCGCGGACACGGCTTTTAGAAAGACTTACCCTGCAGGGGTGCACAAATAGCAATAGACACACGATCAACCTCGGGAAGAACCAAATAAAACGCAACGAGGCCTCATGACAAAGCATTCACAAGATTCATAAATCATTTCAGGGGGCCACCCCAATAAGCTACCCGCAACAAAGTTGGCCGGCTCCGAGACGGACCCAAGGTTTGCGAGAACGGTTGTAAACGACTGGGAACCCGAAAGTGTGACTAGGCTTGTCGATACCGCGAAATCGTGCCGCGATCCTAAACAGTACAGGTGTTCTACGCACAATCATAAATAAAGCAGTAAAGCATGGCATAAGTACAGGATAGTAATAAATCCCCAAACTAGGTTGTGGCCCCAAGAAATAAAGTATGAATCAAGATCAGGCAAAGGGGGATTCATAGGGTCTCCCATATGTGGATAGTGTGAATAGTCAAGGAACAGGAATCAAGTACTCGGGGTCCTACGGGGGACAAGTGAGCTTAAAGAACCAAATGGCAGATAATGCTCACTGATGCCTCTTTCATTAGTTCTCTACTCATATTAAGTTCTTTAGGTACCTCATTATCCAAAGACTCGCACAAACCCTACACATGCAATTCTACGACTCACATGGCTCAAACAACTCCTGCAGTAATAACTTATGGGATGGAGGTACAAGCTTCGGTGGGGTTTAAAAGTAAAGACTATGCAATACTTGGGATTCAATTTAATGCAATCGCGACTCAATGATGCAAGAGTAAGATAGAAACATAGGTACTATATGTATGCAAGCATGAGGAATTGCTTGCCTAGCAGTTCAGTTGCAGGATAGGAAGGATCCTGGTAATACTCCCGAGGCTCCTGGTATTCTCCTTGCTTAGTGTCTATCCGGTTAAAAACCAAACACACAAGAGGCTGAAATAAATACATTGCATAATCATATAAATAATATGCAACAAACAAACAAGTATGCTATGATGGAATGATGCACAATTTACATGGCATAGCATGGCATGGGTGAGGTGTGGGGTACCAGAACAAAGCATTTTATTAAGTTTTTAGTCATGTTTTGCTCCCATAAACATTGTTGTATACTTAATATTTATATTATGCATGCTTCAATTAATATTATGGAATGCATAGTTAGAACGGATCGTCGCGTTGATCGATTTAGACATATTATTTGTCGAATTTGGAATTACGGAATTATAGTTATGAATTTATTAAAAAAAGCCATTTATTGCAATTTAAATAATTTTGAAATTTTAAATTGCTCCAAATTTATTTTGGATGGCATATTTGTATTCCTGGCATTTTTCTGATCAGAAAACATATATCATACATCTTATTTTGAGTTACCATTTGAAACACGATTTTATTTAGAATCTGCAAAAAAATAGTAAAACAAAGGGATTGAAGGGAGGGAGATGGGACTGGCTTGGCATCAGACTTCGGCACGATGGGAGGTAGCAGAATCAGGTCAGAGATTGTAAAAGATTCGATTTATGGTGAGTTGTGATCTCTGGTCAAGGTGATGGCTCGGCAGGGACTAAACCAATCAGACTACACTTCAACTTGTGCAAGATTGAGGCACGTATGTTTTTATTTTGAACCCAAAAGAGCATGAGTTTGCATGGATACATAAAAGAGAAAAGAGGGATTATGTGTCACAAAAAGGATTTGACCAAAGGATCTACAGGGTACAGGCGCAAGGACCTGGCCACTAAACTGATTCCTGGTACCGATGTTTTTATCTAGCTCCAGATTGATGGATATTGGAAATGCTAGGTGTCCACTAGACTGGGGACTGTTTTCTTGTATAGGAAGGTCGATTGGATTTGTTTAAAAAAAAATCAAAGATTCGTGTGTGGTTCTCTGACGAACTGACTCTGATTTTTTTTTTGGTTTGACAGTTAGACAGTTGAAATAGCAAAAATGATTTTGATAAAATGGGTGAATGGGAGATCGACTTTTGGTTCTGGCGAGGCGGAAGGAAACCAGGAATGCTCTGCTGTTTGTGTTAGGAAAAAAAGGTACACTAGAGATATCAAAGCATGGCTCCGGAAATCGATCAAAAGGGCAGCGCTGTTAACTGAAGGCCGACGAACTGTTCGTGCAGGTCTGAAGTTTTTCGACAGCCAACGCGTGAAGAACAGCGAAAAGGCAAGGATGATCTCGTCGCGCTCCATACCCAATCTGGGACACCGGTTGGTGCGATCTGGAGCTGGTACCAAGGGGAAGGCGTACGCATGGCGAACAACGCCGGAGGTAGTCTGTTAAGAGCACACACTTGACGGAACAGGGGCGAAAACACAGCTCCCGGACTGTTGGCAGATTGCAGTGTTTTGGGGTGATCTTCAGCGGAAGAAAACGAGAGCTACACGCGATGGATTGGGAACCGCAAGATGTTCTGGAAAGACGTGATAATCCTCTACGCGTACATATGCGGTTCGGCGCTAGAGGAGTACTGAGAACGCCGGGAATCAAGGAGGAACATAGGCAGTTTGATCGCGGCTGCTGTTGTGCTTTCGATGCGTGCTATGCTGCTTCTGTATGGGTGCGCGGCTGGCGAGCGGCAGGGCAGCAGAGTGGCTGGGGACGGCGAGGCTGTAGGACGTGAAGGCGGCGGCCAGCGAGGACAGCAAGAAAGCCTGCAAGAAGCCCGTGTTCTGGAAGGCCCCTACGCACAAACCTCCCTCTATATCCGGGTAAGCACTTTTCTCTGGGTTAGTTCTGTGCTTCCTATTTTTCTTCTTTTTCTTTGTGTTTCTTGTTTCTCTTTTCCTTGTTTGCCTCGATCTTTTCCCTATTTGATTCGGCAGAGCCACCGCTGATATTTCCCAAAGTGGCACCAACATCGCCTCTCCTATTCCTAAGGGACCACCTTCTCCTCATGGAGACGCTCCCGTTCTTAGCCCCATTGAGGAGAACTCTCTCGCTACGCCAAACCACAGTCCACCTCGGTGGGAGGTAACATCGACACAGGTGGAGGAGGCACCCCCGAGGACATGCCTATGCCGGATCAGCGGGGTTCTTCCTCCACCGCACAGCAAGAAGATCGTGGCGCCAACAACATCAGCGTCGAAAATGTTTCTACCGAGGTTCCGGAAACTCTGGCACCAGTTCAAACTCAACCTCCGCCTCAACCTCAGCAAACTCTAGCTTAAAGTTCTCTCCAGCAAGCACCGCCAGCCTCGTCTGAGTCTCCCTAGACTCGGTGATATGACCAACCTCGGTAGAGCCCTCAGGCCCAGTCTTCCGCGCCATCTTTGGCGGCCGAAGATCAACCCACACCTCCTCAGCAACGGGTCAAACCGTCTGCTAAGGTAAAGAAACCTGCCGATGTGGCTAAGGCAGCGCCCAAGGGATCAGTGGCTGGGTCAGGGCAGCATACCATTGCTTCCATGATGCAAAAAGGCAGTGCCACTTCTGGCCCCACTTCGGATAAGCAGATCACGATGCACACCAACCCAGCCGCTGCAAAGGTCGGCCGACAAGCTGATCACGAGAAAGGCTTAGTCCTAACTCGAACTCGAATACTCAGTGGTGGAGTCTCAGCTCACTCATTGAGGATGTCGAGAATTGGAATAATGCCGAGTACATCAACGTCAGCTCTAGGAATCCTTCGAAGTTTGGCCATGCGGAGATTGATGCCCAGATGAATACTGCTAGCAAAGCCATTTCTTATGCCGGCAAGATGATTGAGTGCGGTGACTCATCATACCACTGCATGATGTAGTACACTATAGTCGTTGACATAACACCAATGAAACACCATTCACTAGTATTACATCCCTCAGAGTGGTACAACAGAAACACAACAGGTCCAAGATATGACTATAGATTACAACTCGACTCTTTACAAAAGATCTAGAGAACACTCTATGTTAAAGAGAGAGACAAAACTTCTTACAAGGAGGAACCAGAAATAATAACTCAGAAATATCTAGTAACTAAGACTAGTATCTAAACTATTTGGCTTGCCATTGCTACTATTGCAATGCTCTACAGAAATAGGTTTTATGGCTAGAGAATCTACTCCTATCTAAACCGACACTTTATCTTCACTTCAGCTGATGTATATGTTGACTTCATTGACTTTATTGAAGAACTGGAGCTGTCGGTGATGGTTTCTTGAGCAAAAATTGATGTTGGCGTCGTCTTCAATAGCTTAGAACCTAGCAAGGGTTAAGAAGGTACGGTTGAGTACGAGCATACTAAGCAAGCTCACTAAAAAGGAGTGTATGATGCACTATATCTACTGCCACAAACCAGAGGTTGTAGGCAATGTGGGTTTTCGAAAACATTTCTTCAAAGATTGCTTTTATTCTGAAAACTATGTTCGACAGCCTTCACAGGTTGACCAGAACTTCATGGAGTTCCTTTCCTGCCACGTTCACAGCTCCTTCCCGGAACAAGGAGTAACATGTCACAATTCTTACACTCTGCAGAGGTGCGTCACTTTTCCCACAAGAGACCTTAGCTTTGTTGCACATCCGAGTTGCATTCTCGTCCACACTTCCTTGGTGTGGGACCCAATCTAAGATCCAAGCCAATCGCTGCCCCTCTTCGCGACCCCGCATGAAGACACGATCCCCCGAGACAACTACCACGGTTACTCTTTGGGTAGCCTCTCGGAGACTCTGTACGCAGCTTTGCCTGGCGGTCACCATCAGCTATGGTGAACTCAGACCCAGACAGAGATGCACAGATAATCTAGACACCTAGCTCGTGGGGTACTAAGGGGTCCCACCCATGTGCTGGATTCTCTGGAACTCCACGAGAAATCAACAGCCTCACGATAAGGTCATCCGTCCATGCGAAAGGGAGAAGATCCAGCTGACTTCTCCGTCCCATTCCAAATCTCATGGTTGACGCGTAATATACGGCGCTAGAATCACTGGCGACATTGGTTGTTAAGTCCTAGATATTATGTTCCTTTACCACTGGAACTATATCAGTAGATTATTACCATCTGGTAAATAATCCATAATTATATTATTATGAAAATAATGATTTCTGACCTTTTTGGAATGCAGGTGATGACAACATTTGAGTTACAAGCATTCGATAGAAAATAATCAAAGGACATGGACATGATCAAGTTGTGAACTTGCCTTTTGTGATTGCAAGATTATGCACTCACGGTCTTCAAGACAATAGAAGATCCAAATTCTGTAAATAGCATCATTGGTGCGGTAAGGACTAATATTTACAGAAGCAAGATGCAACGATGCATAAGTAATGTAACACAATTTGAGAAACGCGAAAACCCGGAGTAGCCGTATCTAATCTAGGGTTTGGAAACTAGAAATGAGTTCTTTAGAATGTGTTGCACTTTTATCTCAGTTTCACACTTGTGCTTCTTATTAAGGCTTGTGAGAGAGTGTGAAACAATATGTAAACACAACAAATAGTATGCAAACCTAAAGCATTCAAATAGATCATGGTATCTAAAAGATTTCTTCAATAAGATTAAGAATCAAGTAAAGTGTTCAAGTATTACTTTTAATGTTCCTTAAAAGAACACTTTTGAGGAAAATATTACTTTACAAAGTAAAAAGTATTTAAACTAAAGGCTAACACTTTAAGGTTTTCTTATTAGCTAAGCTTATTAAAAATGAAAACATTACTACATTAAAAATCATAGTATAAGTGATGGAAATCTACATGTGTTGAATAAGGCATCACTTGTTATCACATTGTAAATGGTTTACTTCTTAACATTCCACAAAATTAGAATTTAAATGTTATTACTTGAATGAGTTGGTGTTTTATTAGAGTTGGTGTTTTATTAGAGTTGTAAGTGGATATACATACTTAATTTTAAATGGTCGTTTTAGTGAGTACAAGTTGAATTGGTTAGACTTATGTTACTTCAATTAAACATTAATTGAACTTGTTATTACATTTTTTAAAACTTTAAACAAATAATGGTAAAGACAATAGTAAAGGTTTATATATTTTTAATGAATTAAAATAAAAGAAAAGAGTTAAAATAAGATTTGGTATACCTTTATCTTTTATTTTAGTTCAAAAGTGAGAGTTGACATTTTTAATGAGTAGAATTTATTTTTGTGATCATTTTGATATATTATAAGTACTTTTGTGAATTTTAAATAATAAGATATGATTTTTATAAGTTTTATCAATTTATAAATACCTAATAAATAATAAACATTGGTTAAGTGATACAAAAATAATTTAAACAAGTTTGTAAATGTAGAATTTGTTTTTATAAGAATTTTAGTATATTATTTATATTTTTCTTATATACTAATATGAAAATATGAATTTTTAAAGTATTATTACTTATAAATTCTTTATTAACTAATAATTATTTAAATAGTTAACACAATAATATTTGTTAATAAACTTAAATATAGATTTTATTTTTCTTAACATTTTGATATGTAATATGTATTTTTCTAAATTAGAAAACAAAAGTTATTAAATTTATAAGATTTAACAATTTTATTAATTCCTAAAATTTATTTATATTTAAATTTGTATTGATTTGTCTAATTACTTAAACATAAAATCCTTTTTACACTGCTACCTAACCTAGCCACAGACACTGACTAATGGGCCCGTGGCCACATCATCTGCCACACGAGATAAAGACTTTTTATACCTAATCTACTCTACCCCAGAGCCATTGTGACTGGTGGGCCTGGACCACGTTGGCTGCCACGTGAGCAAGACCAGGTCAAACTGCACTGAGGTGGTAGGGATGACGTCGGCATGACGTCGTGGTGACGTCAGCGACGACTTCCACCACCAGATCGAGGTCACCGGCAATGACCCCAACTACCCCGGCTTGCGAGAGGGGTTGTGTTGGATGCGGACGAGCACATTGAGCAGTTTAGTGGCAGTGCCACCATTTCTAGGTCACCGGAGCACTGGTTGCGACGGCGACTGACAGTGGCCAGCGGCGGCGCGAGACGCCAGCGAGACACGGATCGAAAGGGCATGATTGAATGGGTCTGTGAGGATTAGTAGCTCACCTTGAGTCTGTTGCAATGGTCGACGATGAGGATCGTGCCCCGATACGCGCTAATGGCTACGAACTCCGGTGATAACCGATGAAAGAGATCGATGAAATTCTTCTTCCACCGAGCTCCCCTTGTTGTTGTGTTCCGCCCAGAGGATCTTCAGATCATGGCGCTTCTTCCGGACTACTCCACAGTCTCTAGGACGACCCCTACCGACGACAGCGGTTGGCTCCGACCAGCTAGGGTTTCGGGCATGTGGGGATTAGAGACAAAGGGAGATGGAGAGCGAGCGAGAGGGAGAATGAGGATGAGGATGAACAAGGGTGTCACGGTGGCCTCCTTACCCCCTCCCAAGAACGGCGCGAGCATCTTAAGGCATTCCCATAGTAACGACGACCGCTTCGGGGCGTCGCAAGGTGGACGATGACGATAGGAGTGATGAAACGGTAAGTGGGCCGGGGCCGATACTGGGCCATTGCAAAGCGAGCGGAATGCAGAGGGGCACGCAGGCGGGTGATAGTTAATGCGAAGAAGCAATGGGCCGTGGGCTGCTGGCTCTACTGCCCCTTTTCCTTTTCTATTTCCATTTTTATTTCTGTTTTTCACCATTTCATTTCAAATATGACTTTCTACAAAGTTTTCAATATTCAGAGATATAGTAGGCCAAGAATATCATTATCTAGAGCAAGTATGATCCTCTGCTCCTTATTGTCTTTTGTTATGTATAAAATATCCCTAATTATATGAAGGGTTCTTTTTATTAAGAAATATTAATAGAAATTAGGGTTTTAGGATTTGTTTCTCTTTAATAAGATTTCACAAAGATGATTCTGATTTTACTTGACAATCTTAATGGTACTGGTTTGAAATGTGTATTCATGTATATAGAATCTTGTTCCTACTTATCTTCATAAAGGATTTACATATATACATAAGAAGGTATTAATCTTGGTGGTTCATAATGGGTGATATAAGTTTCATGGTCCTCCAAACTTGGTCATTTGCCAAATCCAATTCTACTTGATTTGTAGAGTTTAGAATTACCACAAAACACTTACCTAATTTGACTTTGATGGTTCTATGAGACTTGGTTTCTATTAAGGTTTATGATAATAAAGCAAACAAGGTTTTCCTCCATAAGCACTCACCTGATATTCTACTTATCTCTTAGACATTTCAATTGCCTAAGAGATACTATCTACTAGCTACCTAAAGATAGGAATTGTCTTAACTACCCTCTTTATTCTGGGATTTTAAACAAAGAGGTGGACATGGGTCTTATCCTAATTTGATGTACTGTTGGTTAAAGGTTTCTCAAGAATCCTTACCTTAATACCTCACCAAGGTTATCTTTAGATAAGGAATTCCTTTCCTAAATAATTCTCTATATCTCCCTTATCTTATTCACAAAGATCACATCTTCCTAAATAAGACAATCATCTGTCTCCACCATATCCATCATCATATGATGACATGGTCATGCCACTTCAACATTACTCCATTCTTACTCCTAGTATATAACTCCTCTTAATTAACTACCATTGATGCACCTATCAATGTAGCTAATGCTAACTCCATCTATTAACTTCCTTAACTTCATCTTGCAACTACTTCCAAGGTTTGCAAGACTACAATCCTTACTATACATACAAAGGATATCAATCCTTTGAAATAGGTATAGTACTACTCCCATAATACCAGTTGTCCTTATATTAACTTGGTTAAACTACTCTACCTCCAACTACTCCTACAACTTATGTTATTCATCATACTCTAGCTTGACTTCTAATGATCAAGCTAGATGATCCAGCTTACTAGGACTTGACTAACTTGGTATATTCATAATTCTTCTTCAACACCTGGTCATCTATTCTCAAGTGACTTGAGAATAATGACCACCATCCTTTGATCATACAAAGCTTACACTTCTAATTGTCTAATCAAGATCTATACTCAACTAAGTGGTAAACTTGTATTAGTCTCCCTATAGACTTATCTTGTTAAGCAAGCTTATTCTAAGTCTATATCCACTTGTCCTAACAAGATTGTTATCTAATGTACTAATACTACTAGCTTTCTCATAGCTTCATAATTACTATCTAAACTTTTGGGTTTAAATACTTCTCCTAGTTAACTCATGAGTGAGTTAACTCCTCCAACATCAAATGGTTTGATCACCACTAAGGATCTCATTACATTGATGATGGCATACTCTTCCATTGATGATGGTACACTCAACCATATCTAGTTCTTCCTTCAGATTAATTTACTTAAGGTCTTTGAAAGTTCAACACAACAAGTCAAAGGCAATGAGTCAATAAGTTCTAGATCAGGAATTGATCACCCAATATTGATGATCAATTGATACTAGGACTTGGTTAAATAGATATGGCATCTCTTAATATCATATTAAGAGTATGTGCTTGATAGTCTTGGCTTGACTTCCTTTCTACTCTATCTGTAATAAGAGCTAGTGTTTAGAAACTACCATGATTCTCATGGTAGGAATAACTACGACAAGTAAGTATATCAAGGTTTAGTTATAGATTTTCTTTACTTAAGTTATATACTTACTTTGCTATTCAAGGTTTGTGGTAGATAATACCTTGATATCATCTTTAGAAGATTAAGTATTCATCCTTCAGTTGTGGTATGGAATACCATGTAATGATCTCTATAAGATCAAGTACTCCTAATTAAGTAGTGTGTTATAACTTAGTTTTATTGCATTTGATATACCCTTAGATCAAATTATATTATCCAAAGATAAGGTTTTAGCAAAGGTCATATTGAAACTTATCGCAGTCAACTTGATGATCTACTTCAGTTCCACCAAGTTAAGAGAAGCTTCAATCACTTTGACAATTTTTATTTAAAAGCGCGAAAATTATCCGGATTTTCTATGCATGAATGCAATGCACACACCTGGGTTCAGCTTATTTCTAAGCTCTAATGCTGGGATGTTACATGAAGGTAATTCCTTTGATCCTCTCTTTTACATTTGCATAAGTACTTTATACACATCTTCTAGTCCCCGAGCCTCCAGGGGAGTAAGATATTACTCGGTCGGATGTTCTTAGCACTGAACTTGCGCAATATTTCTTCCTACCGTTTTTAATTCTGGAGTACGTTAATTAGTCTATTAAAACTTAGACCAAAGGTTCTGTTAGCCGGCCACCTAGAGCCAGGTTAAGTTCCACTTGACTTGGATCTTGAGTAACTTCAAATATCCAATCACCTAGAGACGGGTTAAGTTTCAGTTGACTCGAATCTTGAGTAACTTGAAATATCCTATCACCTAGAGCCGGGTTAAGTCCCACTAGACTCGGATCTTGAGTAACTTCAAATATCCAATCACCTAGAGCCGTGTTAAGTTCCACTTGATTTGGATCTTGAGTAACTTCAAATATCTAATCACCAAGTGTCGGGTTAAGTTCCACTTGACTCGGATCTTGAGTAACTTCAAATATCTAATCACCTAGAGCCGGGTTAAGTTCTAGTTGACTCAGATCTTGAGTAACTTCAAATATCCAATCACCTAGAGTCGGGTTAAGTTCCACTTGACTCGGATCTTGAATAGCTTCAAATATTTCATTACTTATGAACTAACAGTTGTTCTTCTTAGATCACCACCAACCGTCGCACCGTCGAGATCCAGTGGCTTCTAGATGCACACAAGGAGCATTCTTCGAAGCATAAGGCCTTGTTGCCCGAGCTAAAAGGTACTTTCCTTTTTCTTTTTATTCTTTGCATTTTTTCCTTTTGGATCGGCGGGTAATTATACCTTGGCTCTGCCGGGTCAAAATTTTCTCACTGTCTCTTCAGGATTGTGTTTCCATGCCTAAATTGATGCTTCACTTTCTCGAACAAGTAGGCCAGCATCAAGTCCAGCCGAAGGAGAAGGACGAAGAAATCTCTCGGCTTCATGCTGAGATTGAGAAATTGAAGAACCTCTAGAAAGCTAAACTTGACAAGGTTGAACAAACTTTTTCCAAAGAGAAGGACCGGCTCAAGACCCAGCTCGAGAAGGAGCAGGATTTAGTCAAGGATGCCGAGGTAAAATTTGACTCGGTGAATCTTGAGCTGGAAAATTTCTGGAAAAAGGCTATTGCCTGGCTAATGGAGGTCACCCGAATTAACAGAGTCATTACTCATAAGTTTTTTCTAGGTTTTCTCTTATTTTTCCGACTTTCCTATTATGTCCTCTATTTCTTACACTAACTTATTCTTTTTACTTGCTTTTCAGATAGATTCTCTGAATCCGATGCTCTTACTGTCGCCTTTGTTCAGAAGGCTTGAACCTAGAAAGGTGTTCCCACTAATTCCACCGCGGTGTTTGACATGGATGACTCATTGGTTAGCCTCTAGGACATGGTTAAAGTGATGGAGTCATTTGGGGTGGACCTTATGGACGCAGCCATCCGTGTCTTCCACGCCCCTTGGCCGAAAGAAACTGCACCCAAGGGTCCCTCTCAGCTGGTCGAGAAAATCATGGAGAGCGAGACCATGCTGAATCTATGGAGGGAATCTGCTGCACGGGTTGGTGCCAACATAACCTTGGCCTTCGTGCTATCATAGTATGACGGACTCAACCTGGATACACTCCAGAACATGCGCGATGTCTCCAAGTGGATCACTGACCCGATCCTCATCCAACAATGCAAAGACTGAGCCTATCAGTTAATCCAATATGGCAATATTCATGCTTGGACTGCTAGGCCGAGTTTCCTCGATGAGGTGGATGATGGGTATGTTAAGGAGGGTGCTGCCTAAGATCAATAGGATCCAAATTATGACGAGGATGCCGAGGATGCTAAGGCAAACCCGGACGAGGAAGAGGAGGCCGAGGTTGCTGACCCCAAGGCTAGTATTCCACCTCCTGCCACGGATGATCCAGCTGCCGCCGCTCCTTGAGCGACAAAATCTTGAAACTTTGTTAAATAACCGAAATGCCGGGTGCAACATGTATGATACAATCTAAGTCATTTTGCTACTATTTGTGTTTTTATGCCGAATCAATCTAGGCGAAGTCCTCGAGTTTCCTTTTCTTGTACTCTCAATTTGATGACTCGTTTCCTGCTACCATTATTCGGTGTTTGACTTACGAGTCCAAGGTCAAAAAATCAATTCAACAATACTTGAAACTGTGATAATTAGCTCAAAATAACTCGTGATAATAAAAATAAAGTAAATACAAGGGTTAGTCCGAAAAACAAACTTTGTCTTGATTACATCCCTTTCCTTAGTTGTTTTTCATGCGCAATTTCCAAACTTGTTCTTTGCTTGCCATGAAGACAATTCCTTTTGGACAGTAGCAAGTCGAAGAGTTAGCTTTTGGTGCCTAGACATTACTAACTCGGCTAAGGGGTAAGAAATTTAATCCAGTCGACATATAAAAAGTAAAATTAGAAAAAGACAATTACTACTAAGGCAGTCCTCGAGTTTCTGCTCGAGGTGCCGAGATTTCATTGATAAGCTCATCACCGACATACAGGCCAACATATGAGAGTTTGAGATACATGCACTTTTAGATAAGTGTAAAATGGACGAAGTAGTCCTACATTCCATGGCCTTTTTTATTCTTCTTTGTACCTGTCTGCATTGTTCTTCTCCTGTGGTTGAGCATCTATAAGATAATATGCATCATTGTGTAGAGCTTTGCTCATGACGAATAGTCCTTCCCATGGAGGTGAGAGCGTATGCATGTCGGCAGTGCATTGCACCAGCCGAAGTACCAAATCACCTTCCTGGAAAATTATGGGGTTCACTTTTGGGCTATGATAGCATTGGAGATTTTGCCGATATATGGCGGATCTGGATAATGCCAACTCTCTTGCCTCTTCTAGCAGATCAATATCGTTTTGCCAGGCTTCCTGCACTTCGGCTTCTGTGTATTGGGTGACTCTAGGCGAGTCATGCTCTATGTCGGCTGGTAATACAGCTTCGGCCCCATATACCAGAAAAAATGGCGTATAGCCTGTGGATCGATTTGGAGTTGTACTTAGGCTCCAAAGTACTATTGGGAGTTCATCACTCTAGCACCCTACTGATCTTTGCAACGGCTCAATGAGCCGGGTTTTATCCTGGACAGTACTACTTAGTTGGATCTTTCCACTTGCCCATTCGATGCGGGGTCTTCCACTGATGCGACATCCAACCTTATTCTTTTCTCTTGGCAGCATCAAGTAGATGCTCCCTCAGCAATTTTTTTCCATTGTTCATTATTATACTATGTGGGTACTCGTATCTTAATATAATGTCCTTGAGGAATGATACGATAGTAGCTCTATCACATTTTCTGATTGGCCTTACCTTGATCCATTTTGTAAAGTTGTCCACCATGACTAACATATGGGTCATGTTTCCTCGGGCCAGCCTAAATGGTCCAACCATATCCAAGCACCACATAGAAAATGGCCAAGTGATAGGTATAGTCTTGAGTTCAGAGGTCGGCATATTTATCTTGCTAGCGTACCTCTGACAACCATTGCATTTATTCACAAGGTCCTCAGCCTATTGCAAAGCACTGGGCCAGTAAAATCCATGCCAAAAATCTTTGGCTACTCGGACCCTGGACGAGGCATGATGCCCACATTCGCCCTGATGTATATCTTGGAGGATTTCCTGCCCTTTAGCCGGATCAACACACTACTGCAGGACACTTGTGATACTTCTCTTGTATAACTCGGCATTGATTATGGTATATTCCTTTGCTCTCCTCTACACTTGCCTTGAGAGTACCTCATCAATTGGAAAAACTCCATCTTTTAAGAATTCAAATATTCGTTGCGCCCATGCTGGAACGACATAGGCCAGGAAAAGCACTTCATCAACCTGCATTGGATCAATCGACATAACCTTTGCCGGATTAATATGAACAGTCCCCGGGTTCGGCAAAGCAGTCCTTGGGTTTTCCAAGGTAGTCCCCGGGTTTGCCGAGGTGTTCCCCAGTCAATGTCCATTGGGGTAGCTTCTGATCCTGGATTAGCCAGGATATAGATTGATTCAGACTCTGGTGAGGGGTTAATCAATGGTTTTCTGAGATGCTACAAAGCAACACCTCGTGGGATGGCCTACTGAGATGAACCTAGTTTAGACAATACGTCGGCTGCATCATTTTTAGCACGTGGTAAATGATGGAATTCACATCCTTAAAAGTACCCACATATCTTTTGGACATGGAATATATAATGTGCCATGTTTGCGTCTAACGCATCCCAATGACTAGAAACTTGTTGCACCACTAAATCTGAATCACCAAAGCACTGTATTCGATGTATCCCAATTTCTTTTGCTACTTCTAACCCGTACACTAGCGCCTCATACTTGGCCACATTGTTTGATGCTCGAAAGTGGATCTGAAGCACATATCTCAATTGATCTTTCTTGGGTGAGGTAAGGACTACCCCGGCCCCTAATCCGTCCTTCAACTAGGATCCGTCAAAATGCATTCTCCAATAGTTTGAATCCATCAAGGGTGGCTCATATTGCATTTTAGCCCAATCAACAAAAAAGTCGGCCACTCCCTGAGACTTGATTGCGTCTCTTCTATCATATTATGGAGCATATGGGGCTAATTCAATGGCCATTTTGGCAATTCGACCACATGCATCCTTGTTACTCATTATCTCGGATATAGATGCTTCATATATCACCTTTATAGGGTGCTCTTCAAAATAGTGCTTAAGCTTTTTGACCGCCAAATAGATGCCATATGCCATTTTCTGATAATGAGGATAGTTCTGCTTTGAAGTGGATAGTACTTCTGATGAGGACATCCCTACAATTACACCTACTGAAGATGCTCCAATTGTTGCAAGGAAGGATCAGTCCAATGAGATTAGAATTGGACCCATTACAAGAGCTTGTTCTAAGCTACTTGAACAACAGGTGAATTTGCTCCTAAATGAATCTGGTACTTTAATTGATGAGAACTTTATACTGCCTAAGTCTATGCATTTATGTATGATCAGGTTCGTTGGAGAAACAAGCATGGCGCAAGGAGGAGAAGGGCTACAAGAGGATCCTAGCATGATGATCGCCCAAGGATGCGCGAGGGAGGAGCGGTAGGAAGGCGCAAGAGGAGATCGTCAAGATGCAGGCCAGAAGCTCTGCATCAACCGGAGTGTCTAGGTGAGTCCATCCGGACTGTCCGGCCTGCCCGAGAGAAGATTTGGCGCGGAAAATTAGTACCCTAGTTCACACACTACCCGGACACCGCCCGGAAACTTCAAAGTTTTCGGCCAAACCGGACTGTCCGGCACACTCCACCCGGAGTGTCTGGCCGACACCAGCCGGAATGTCCGCCCGCTGACCGAATCTGGTCCGAGTCGGCTTGTATCAGTTTGAGTCGTACGCATTTAGTTTCGGTTTCTGGCCGCCCCACCCGCCCTTATAATCCCTGGGACAACCCCTAGTTAGGGTTTAGACCACGTTAAAATATTTTGGAGTTGTTTCTTTCATTGAACCTCTGGAATTACTTGTGATCGATTTTACCAACTACAATTGAGTGTGGTCTGTTGTTCCACGGGGAATTAGTAGATTGCAAACTACCGTTCATGGTCGACGGCTACGTGCCCAAGAGCGTGGTGTTGTGAATCTCCCACCGGGTTCGAGAGCTGTTGCATTGGCATCAGGGTTCGAGTGGGAGAGATCATAGCTACATGCTAGTTATCTATCATACACCATCATCATCGACAAGTGCTTTCTGAGAAGATTGGGCCACCCCATCTTGGTATCAGATTTCCTCGTTTACTCGGTGAGCAATCCATAATCCATCCATAGATTAGTTCATGTTTTTGTCCTATACAGAAAAAGCCTTACAAAAAGAGTTGCCGTAGACTAGATTGCATCATTTTCGAGTTTTAGTTACTAATTGTATCTTCTCGTAGATCTGATCTGCAGGTTTTCCTTGTAGGAGTCTAGTTTTCGGTTTTTCCTAGGTTTAGGGTTTGATCTTGTTTTCCACCGTGTCCACCATCACTGTTTTCCGCAAGTTTTCATCGTTTGTCCAAGACCACATAGCGTACCTTTGTTTGCATACCATAGACACAACCTATCTACATCATCCGTGCCTAGGAACGTACCCACGAGACTAGTTGCTTTGCTCTAACAGGTTGCTCATTAGGTTTTCGACATGCAGAAATTTTCGACAGGCAGACACCGGACTATCCGGCCGACACACACCAGACTATCCGGCCCAACCGGAGTCTCCGGTGCATATCAACCGGACTATCCAGGCCAGTTTTGTTCTAAGTTGCTGCACTCATTTGCATTGAGTCATATAGTTGAAAAATAAAAAAAAAGAGAATCAATATTAAAAAAAGAAAGAGAGAAAAGAGCTACAAGCGTGACAAAAGAGATATCGAAGTGCGCATTATTGGAGGCCTAGTTAATTATAGCACTTGTAGATTGAGAAATCTTGTGCCTGTTTACTTTGAGTTTTACTAGCGTCTCTCTTGTGCATTGCAATATTCCTTTTCATCAGTTGCTTTGCCACGTTTATCTCTACAGTGTGTGTTTCTTGGGTTTTTATACGATCAGCACTAGGACTTGTTTGCGGTGTAGTTAGGATACCATACCTACAACTCCACCTTAAATAACCTGTGTGCCATGTGATCGTTCTTTATACCGTCGATATTCACTTCATCACATCATTGCATCAGTCTTTGATTTCATTTTGGTAAAATATCTCTATTCACTTTGGAACGGTAAGATCTCCTTTCTTGTTGGCTGTGAGTGAGTTGTGAGAGTTTCCACCAAACAGATTTTGATTTTTGCACTAACCTACTAATCATGTCTTCTAGTGATAATGATGTTGTGTCACATAAAAAGAAGGATGAGGAACTTGTTAATTGGCGTGAATATGAGGCTTTGAAATCCCACTTGATGCGTGTGTTTACTCACACGACCGATGCCATTGACAAGAATATCCAGGACGTGCAAATGACATTGGATCATAATGTTGGCGTAGTCACTACTATTCAAACACAAGTGACCACAATCAATGTCAATTTTGCTACTTTGCAGAATTCCATTGAGGCCTTGACAGTAGCAATACAGCAGCAGCAGGAACACCCACATGATGATGCTTTTGATGACTATGATGAGGGTAGTGCGGCTGATGCTGCCCCACATATTGGCAGGGGACGTGCCAATCCCCCTGCACCTGCGTCTGCTGCTGCACCTACTTATGGCCATGGGTTTGCTCCTATTGGGCGTGCTCAACATGTCCAGAACCAAGATGCTGATGATGGTTTGGGCAAGCCAAAATTCTCAATTCCCAAGTTTGATGGCTCAATTGATCCTGAAGATTACCTCACATGGGAGTTGAAGATTGAGAAGCTCTGGCGATTGTTTGACTATCCAGATGACAAGAAGGTCAAGCTTGCAGCGTCAAAATTCGATGGATATGCTTCGTGTTGGTAGGAAGCTATTGTGCAGAATAGAAGGGACGACAATCAACTTCTTGTGATGGATTGGCGCGAGATGAAGAGCATTATGAAGGCTTGTTTTGTACCCACCAACTACTTGCGATCAGTTTTTGATAAGTTGACACGATTGAGGCATGGAACCATGTCAGTTGATGAGTACTACATGGAGATGGAGATGCTTATGCAGCATTCTAGAGTTCGTGAATCCCTTGAGATGACCATGCAGTGATTCCTCAACAATTGCAAGTTACCAATCAAGAGCATTGTTCGTCATCACAAGTATGAGACTATGAATGAGTTATTGCACCATGCTAGAGAGGCTGAATCACAATTGGCTGAAGAAGCTAAGTCACGTGCGAGGTTTCCGTCTACCAGTTATTTTTCGGCGAGGTCTACACCGCCGCCACCTACGACGCCACCTGCAGCGGCTGCTAGCCACCCTTCACCATCGGCCAAGCCTGCTCCAACGTCTTCTTATTGTTCCAATGGTAGGAAGCTTGCTGCTCCTACTGCTAGCTCGGGTTCCAATATGTCAACATGTACGGGCAATGTGGAGTGCCATACTTGTGGATGTCGAGGACATTACAAGAGAGATTGTCCCAACCGCAAGGTGATGTTTGTCAATGAACAAGGAGAGTATGAGAGTGGTGATGATGTTGATACTCATGGCGATGATGGATATGATAGCAAGGACGGTATGGATGCTTTCCCTAAGCATGCGCCTACGATAGTGGTCTCTCCATGTACACTTAGTGTGCAGCCTATTGTTGACTCTCAGCGCTGCAACTTGTTCCAAACCAAAGCACTCGTTGGCCCTAACAAAGCTTGCAAGGTAATCATTGATGGAGGTAGCGGAAGAAATCTTGCAAGTAAGGAGTTATGTGCCAAGCTGAATTTGACTTATTTACCTCATCCCAAGCCCTACTACATACAATGGTTGAGTGACAATGGTGCGATGAAGGTAAACCATATGGTACGTGTGAATTTTGAAATAGGACCATATAAGGATTCTATTGACTTTGATGTGGTTCCTATGACTATTTTCCATCTCTTATTGGGTCGGCCTTGGCTTTATGATCGCCATGTGCAACACAATGGCCATGCCAATACATATCACTTGGAGTTCAAGGGAAAGAAGATTAATTTGCAACCAATGACACCATAGCAGATTGTGAATGAGTCTCGTCACAAGATAGAAGTGAACTTGAAGGAAGCATCTATAGATGGGCGAGAGAGTGTTGCGGCTGTACATGATGTAATAGAGCCCAAAAAGATTGATATAACAAAAAGTGAGAGTGTGCCTGGTCTAGTGATATTAGCCACCAAGGAAGATATGAGAGAGTTTCGTGAGGATCCTATAGACGTGCCACTTATGCTCATGTATAAGGGCGAGGTATTGGTTTATAACGACATGACCCCAATTTCTCTTGGTGTATCTACTGTTTTGCAGGATTTTGGCGATGTGTTTCCAGAAGATGTACCAGCAGGATTGCCTCCAATGTGTGGCATTGAGCATCAAATCGAATTGATCCCTGGCGCCTCATTACCAAACCGTGCAACCTACAGGACCAACCCCAAAGAAACAAAGGAGATACAAAAACAAGTACATGCTGGATAAAGGGTACATTCGTGTTTCTCTTAGCCCTTGTGTTGTTCCTGTTATTTTAGTACCTAAGAAAGATGGTACATGGCGCATGTGTGTAGATTGTAGAGCTATTAATAACATCACTATTCAATATCGTCATCCTATTCCACACTTAGAGGATATGCTCGATGAATTGAGTGGTGCTACTATTTTCTCTAAGATTGATTTGCATAGTGGTTATCATCAAATTAGGATGAAAGAAGGGGATGAATGGAAAACTGCTTTCAAAACAAAATTTGGTCTGTATGAGTGGTTAGTTATGCCATTTGGTCTTACTAATGACCTAGTACTTTCATGAGATTGATGAATCATGTTTTGAGAGAATTTATTGGTCGTTTTGTGGTTGTTTATTTTGATGATATACTTATCTATAGCCACAATGAAATTGAACATTGTAATCATATCCGACAAGTTTTGCAGGTGTTGCATGATAATAAATTGTATGCTAATATTGAGAAGTGCACATTTGCAAAAGATAAGGTCATATTTCTGGGATTTGTTATATCTAAGCATGGGGTAGAGGTAGATCAATCTAAAATAGAATCAATTCAGAATTGGCCTATTCCCATGAATGTTAGTCAAGTGCGTAGTTTCCATGGATTAGCTGGTTTCTATAGGCACTTTGTGAAGGATTTTAGCACTATTGCTGCACCATTGAATGATTTGACTAAGAAAGGTGTGCCATTTGTGTGGGGTGCAGCCCAAGATATTGCTTTTGATACATTAAAATGTTTGCTTACTTCTGCACCATTACTTGCGTTACCTGATTTTTTGAAGAAATTTGAAGTTGAATGTGATGCTAGTGGTATAGGTATTGCTGGCGTTTTGATACAAGAGGGTCGCCCTATAGCATATTTTTCTGAGAAACTTACTGGTGCTAGATTGAACTATCCTATTTATGATAAAGAATTGTATGCACTTGTTAGAGTACTTGAAGTTTGGCAACATTATTTGTGACCAAAAGAATTTATCATACATTCTGATCATGAAGCTTTGAAGTATTTGAAAGCTCAATCAAACTTGCATAGAAGATTAGCTAAATGGGTTGAGTTTATTGAATCATTTCTGTACATCATTAAGAATAAGAAGGGAAACGAGAATGTAGTTGCTGATGCTTTGTCTAGGAAGAACATACTATTAACCAATCTTGCTGATAAAATTCCTGGATTAGAGAGTATTTGTGCACTTTATGCAACTGACCATGATTTTGTTGAACCATATCATTTGTGTGATCTTAAAAACGCATGGGATAAGTATCATATACATGATGGATATTTGTTTTGAGCTAAAAACTATGCATTCCAAAATCGTTGTTGCGTTTGTTCTTAGTGCAGTAATCACATGCTGGTGGTTTGATGGGTCACTTTGGGCATGAGAAAACATTGCTCTTGCTCGTTGATCATTTTATTGGCCCAAGATGAGGCATGATGTATACAAATTTGTGAGTCGTTGTATGACATGCCACAAGTCGAAATCCAAGCTGCAGCCTCATGGTTTGTATACACCTCTCTCTGCACCTACTACACCATGGGAAGACATTAGTATGGATTTTGTGCTAGGTCTACCTAAAACACAAAGAGGTCATGATTCTATATTTGTGGTAGTGGATAGGTTCTCTAAGATGGCTCATTTTATTGCCTGCCACAAAAGCGACGATGCGTCTTATGTTGCTAACCTATTTTTCAGGGACATCGTGAGATTACATGGAGTACCTAAGACGATTGTTTCTAACCGTGATGTGAAGTTCATGAGCTACTTTTGGAAGACCTTTTGGGGGAATCTGGGAATGAAGATGCTATTCGGTACTACATGTCATCCCCAAACAGATGGTCAAACAGAGGTGGTGAATCGAACATTATCACAATTGCTGAGGACTATGATAAAGAAGAATCTGTGGGAGTGGGAAGAGTGTTTGCCCCATGTTGAGTTTGCATACAACAGGGTTGTGCATTCGACTACTCAGGTTTGTCCTTTTGAGGTGGCGTATGGCTTCAAGACATTGACGCCACTTGATTTGCTGCCTTTGCCATTACATGAGAGAGTTGATATGGAGACATCAAAACATGCTGAATATGTGAAGAAGATTCATGAGAAGACTCAAGAGGCTATTGAGAAGAAAGGCAAGAACATTGCTGCTGCAAGGAATGTAGCAAGGAAGGAAATCGTGTTCAAGCCTGGTGACATGGTATGGGTGCATCTACGCAAGGATAGGTTCCCACGATTTCGGAAGTCAAAATTGAAGCCACATGGTGCTGGTCCTTACAAGGTGTTAACCAAGATTAATGGTAATGCCTACCCGATTGATATACCTATTGAGGAGTTTGGTGGAGTTAGCAACAGCTTCAATATTGCTGATTTATCACCATATGATGGAGAAGACCTTGGAGCGTCGAGGTCGACGCCTTTTGAAGGGGGAGATGATGAGGACATCCCTACAATTACACCTACTGAAGATGCTCCAACTGTTGCAAGGAAGGATCAGTCCAATGAGATTAGAATTGGACCCATTACAAGAGCTCATGCTAAGCTACTTGAACAACATGTGAATTTGCTCCTAAACGAATCTGGTACTTTAATTGATGAGAACTTTATACTGCCTAGTCTATGCATTTATGTATGATCAGGTTCGTTGGAGAAACAAGCATGGCGTGAGGACGAGAAGGGCTACAAGAGGAGCCCGGCATGATGATCGCCCAAGGATACGCGAGGGAGGAGCGGGAGGAAGGCGCAAGAGAAGGTCATCAAGACGGAGGCCAAAATCTCTACATCGACCGGAGTGTCCAACCGAGTCCACCCGGGTTGTCTGGCTTGCCCGAGAGAAGATTTGGCACGAACAATTAGTACCCTAGTTCGGACACTACCCAGACACAGCCGGGAAACTTCAAAGTTTCTGGCCAGACCGGACTGTCCGGCACACTCCACCCGGAGTGTCCGGCCCGACCGGACTGTCCGGCCGACAACATCCAGAATGTCCGCCCGCCGACCGAATCTGGTCCAAGTTAGCTTGTATCAGTTTGAGTCGTACGCATTTAGTTTCAGTTTCTGGCCGCCCCAGCCGCCCTTATAAGCCCTGGGACGACCCCTAGTCAGGGTTTAGACCATGTTAAAATATTTTGGAGTTGTTTCTTTCATAGAACCTCTGGAATTACTTGTGATCGATTTTACCAACTACAATTGAGTGTGATCTGTTGTTCCACTGGGAATTAGTAGATTGCAAACTACCGTTCATGGTCGACGGCTGCATGCGCTAGAGCGTGGTGTTGTGAATATCCCACAGGGTTCGAGAGCTATTGCATTGGCATCAGGGTTCGAGCGGGAGAGATCATAGCTACAAGCTAGTTATCTATCATCCACTATCATCATCGACAAGTGCTTGCTGATAAGATTGGGCCACCCCATATCAACTTCACTTAGGTAATATTCTGGCCTCTACACCGACTTACCCTCCTCGTTACAGCACTTACGACTTGGTTGATCGCTGCTATGTTGAGCAACATTGGCTCTTTGGATAATGGTGAAGCTAACACTGGTGCAAAGGCTAGCATCTTTTTGAGATCATGAAAAGCACTATCTACCTGCGATGTCCATATGAACTTATCCGATTTTTTCATTAGCTGATAGAGAGGCAGTTCCTTTTCTCCCAGCCGACATACAAAACGACTCAATGATGCCATGCAACCAGTGAACTTCTGGACATCATTGAGGCACTTTGACAGTTCCATTCGATTGATAACTCGGATTTTAGTTGGGTTTACCTCGATACATCGTCTAGACACAAGGAAACAGAGTAATTTTCTAGCCGGGATACCGAAGGTGCATTTTTTCGGGTTAAGCTTCATCCGGAATCTTCTTAAGTTCGCGAATATTTGCTGGATATCATCCAAGAGAGTGTGACTCTCCTTGGTTTTTATCACCACATCATCGACATACACTTGGCCATTTTTGCCAATTTGATCATGCAAACATTTTTGCATGCACCTTTGATATGTTGCCCCTGCATTATGTAGGCCAAATGGCATAGTGCAATAGCAATAAGCGCCGTACGGGATAATAAAAGTAGTCTTTATTTGATCATCCAGGTTCAAGGGTATCTGGTGGAAACCAGAATATGCATCTACGAATGACAAGAGCTCACAGCTAGCGGTTGAGTCAATGACCTCATCTATCCTCGTCAAAGGGAATGGATCTTTTGGACACATCTTATTCAGGTTCATGTAATCGATACACATACGCCACACCACTGCCAAGTTCGGGTCATCTTTCTTCTTTTCTACCAGCACCAGATTAGATAGCCAAATCGGGTAAAGTACATCCATGATAAACCCGGCTACAAGGAGCTGGGCTATCTCGTCACCAATGACTTTTCTCCTGTCTTCGACAAAGCGGCATAGAGGTTGCTTCATCGGCTTTGCACCGGGTCTGACGTGCAAAGAGTGCTCAGCCAGCTCCCTCTACACACCTTGCAGATCTTGTGTGGACCAAGCAAAGATGTCGTGGGAATGACCACGGTAGTCTCTACCAGGGGTAGCGATTGATAGGATCGAGGGCAAGAGCGGGCAGCCATCTGCGGAGCGATATGAGCATGAGACACATGAGTTTACTTAGGTTTTCCCCTCCCATAGGGTAAAGACCTACTCCCGCTAGATTGTATTATCGACGAGTGAGTTACAGGGTGGCGAGCTCGGCGGCTAGGTAGCAAGTCTCTTGTAAAGGGGTGTATGATGGAACTTAAGTCCTAATGCTAACCCTAGGGAGGTTTATATGGGGGGGTACCTTGCTAGGGTTTACAAGTTACAGCCGAATCAGATATGGATTCAGAGGTTTTGACCTAATCCAACTGGGCCTAAGTGTGCTTCTAGGCCTTCTGCTTCTAGTCACCGGGCTTCTTTCCAATCACCTTCCAGTTGCCATCCTTGCAGGCCCATTCGTCTCGGGCTTGGGCTAGTCTCCAGTGTCTAGCTGGGCATACCCCAATCGGCATATCCCCATCAGTAGTCCCCGAGGCTAACATTGATTTGGCGCAGACGTTCATTTGGCAGTCGATGTAGGCGAGTCCAATTTGGACACCCAGTCGAATCGGTGATGGCCTCCCTTGAAATAGGGAGAATTCGTCAAAAAATGTCTTCAATCACCACAACAGCGAATGAGCTAGCGCTCGAGTCGCCCTGCCCGTCTAGTCCGAGGAAGTAAAGGAGGGGCAAGTCGAGTGTAGGAAGCTGGACCGTTAGCCTAGTCAAACTAGTCGTTAGGTAATCCAATGGTAACTTCAGCAATTTTACTGCGAGGTAACGGCTAATCCCGGAGATGGCGGGCAACTTCTCCTTATAAGGAGAGCGACAGGGAAATCTGCAGATCTTCTTCCGCATTTCTCACCCCTGCACACTCCCAGTCTCTCTGTCTCCTCGTGATCCAGAATTTCCAGACCAAGCGACCTTGTCTTCTCCTCGATGGCGCCTCCAAAGGATTTGTGGGGAAATTCCAAGAGCACTACCGCACAGCTCAAGTCGTTCCAGGACGCGGGGGTTCTCTACAAGGGGAACTGGCGGATTCCCGCACCCGCTGAGACCAAGCCAAAGCCTCGCCCCGATGAGTTCATTTGTTTCCCGAGCCACCTAGAGAGGGCTTGGGATTCCCCGCTTCAATCTTTTTCCGGCGGTTCTGCGTGTATTACACGATCAAGCTGTCGGATCTAGGTCCACATAGCATCAAGCTGTTGGCATTTTTCGTCACCTTATACGAGATTTATCTAGGATGCCGACCTTACTTCCCGCTGTGGCTAGAGCTGTTCCATGGCCGCCTCAGCTGCGATGGATTGGGCGGCCCCGTCCTGGCAGCGGGTGGTGTTACCTTTCAACTGAAGCCGAAGGTGAAGTTCTTCAAGCTCCTACTGCCGAAGAAGGCCGTGAGCGAGTGGAAGAAGAGCTGGTTTTATGTGAAGGAGTCCACTCCCTCCGGTGAAGTGGCGCTCCTGATGTATACTGCAGAGAGAAGCGAGCCCTGCCGGCTGATAGCGACAAAGCTCCCCGACAACCAGAGGATGGCTGTCAACAAAATGATGGAACAGATTCAGGAGTTGAAGAACAAAGGGCTCGAGACGATCAATCTCTTCAACTGTTCGCTTGGGCGGCGCCTGGTCCCACTGGTGACCCGGCCCCACTAGATGTATGAGTACACCAGAAAAACGATCCCTCCAGGACGAGCAGCGAGGCCTAGGACGCCACGGACTACAAGGCCGCCTTGAAGAAGATCATGGACACGGAATTCACCGACACGAAGACCGAGCTTGCTGCGTACTTAGCCATGAAGAATGAAGCTCCCACGGTAAGTTTTTCCTGTCGCTTTGTCTTTAGTCGCAATTTGTGCGGGCGCAATTTACACCCGCAACTTGTAATGTTCAGTCGTGATTTTTAACCGAACCGATTCTCCTTGTCCACTCTCAGCTATTCTAGATCCTCGAAGGTTGAATTCCCCTGCTTGATGATGAGATTCCCAAGGAGCTCGAGGAAGGGACTAAAGGGGAGTCCTCCGAAAGCGAAGAGGAAGTGAGGGACATTCCTCCACCAGCACCCGTGGCTCGCAAGACCTGCGGGCAGAGGCAGCACGAAATCGAGGCGAGTCGCAGCCTTGAAGAGCGCAACAGTGATGATGAGATCATAGAGGAGCATTCCTCACGATGAGCAGCGACTCCAGCCAAGCCCGCACGGAAGCCTAAGTCGTCAGCGAAGGTCAAGCAGCCGACCAAGACATAGTTGTTGGAGAAGGCCAAACCAATGACCGCACCAAAGTCGCCGCCCAAGTCTGTGGTGTCCTTCGACTCAGAGGATGAGTCCGCTGGCGAGGAGGTCGGGAACGCACCCAAGGTGCCAGTGATGGAGCCAGGGGTCATGGACGTCATCATGGAATCGGCAGTCCCACTCGCCTTGCTCCATCGAGGCGGCTGCGGAGTCGGCGACTCCATCGTCAAAGGAGACACCCGCGCCATTGTAGAAATTCCTCCAACCGCATTTTCAATGATGAAGAAGCACATAGTGTCGTTCGTCGTGGGCATACTTGAGAAGGGGCTCTCGTGGAAGCTGGGGCCAGAACTGGAGAAGCCAACACACATTAGCACCGGCCTTCACACTCTCACAGTTGCCAAGTAAGTCGCAGCGACTCGTTTTTGATACTTTGCTATTTTTGTGGTTTCGAGCGAGTGGTTGATTGCAACGATTCGCAGGACCGGTGCCAAGAGGATCGGCCACCCTTCGGTGGCCAAGGTTCCGCTGGTGGCCACTGAAGGGGAACTCGACCCTTCTAGGAAGAGGAAGGCCGACGCTTCCGTGGCACCGGACAAGGGTACGAAGAAGCAGAAGGAGGGAAACTTCTCCGCCACGGAGGAGGAAGACATGATGGAGGGTGACTCCGGGAGCGTGGCCGGAGAAGGATTTCCTGCTGGCCTAGATCCGAGCGTGGTGGTTCCGCCAGTGAAGACGCCTATGCCATCCGCCAGTGCTCCGGTGACGATGGCCGCGATGTTCCCTCGCTTCATGGCTAAGGCTTTCACCGCATCAACTGGAGGTCAATCGCCGCAGGTCCCGGAGATTATCGACATTGACCTCGTGTAGCGTCGTGGGCGTACGCCCTTCGTGATTCCTTCGATGGACATCGTCGAACTCCATGGCATGCTATGTGCTGCCATCTAGGTATGTCTAGTCCCCGAGGCCTAGTCACTGAATTTCAGTGGCTAGGCACTTTGAATTTGTCGTCGTCCAGTCCTCGAGGGTCTAGTCATTGAATTTTAGCGGCTACACACTTAGAGCTTTTAGATGTCCAGTCCCTTACTGTTTGTTATCTTCAAGGCCTACAGCGGGAGTTGGCCGACTGGTTGGCCGCGAAGGAACGCTTGGGGCGTGATCTGCGGGAGACGCAGGAGGCCAACTAGCGACTCCAGCCGTGTGCTGGTAAGTTGTGCTGTCTTTGGTAAATTTGAGTTCTTGCTGCTTGTGAGATCCGGCACATGGCTTAATAGGATTGATAGGATACTCATATCAACAAGTTGCAACTTCTTTTTCGGAAGCTCATTCGAAAAGAACTCTAAGGTTAAGCGTGCTTGGCCTAGAGCAATTTTAGGATGGGTGACCGATCGGGAAATGGGTACCGGGTGCGCACGAGTGAGGACAAAGTGCGCAGAAAATACTAGTGTTGGTCTGTGGGACCAGTCTAGATGTCCTATTAAGCTACCGAGAGTGACACCCCCCGGGCCCAGGAGTGGACGGGGTGTTACAAGTGGTATCAGAGCCGACCCTTGTGATTACACGGGTGTGTGCGGGTCAGTGGCGGGACATGTGGAGCATGGCGCGTGTGGCCCAGAGTGGACACGGCATGGCACATGTGCCGGCACTGGACGCACAGACGCGTGCCAAGAGGGAACGTTCCTGGGGTGTGCTTGATCGATGAGGGCATCGATCTTCTAAAGGGTGGGTGTATGTGAGATCCGGCACATGGCTTAATAGGATTGATAGGATACTCATATCAACAAGTTGCAACTTCTTTTTTGGAAGCTCATTCGAAAAGAACTCTAAGGTTAAGCGTGCTTGGCCTAGAGCAATTCTAGGATGGGTGACCGACGGAGAAATGGGTACCGGGTGAGCACGAGTGAGGACAAAGTTTGCAGAAAAGACTAGTGTTGGTCTGTGGGGCCAGTCTAGATGTCCTATTAAGCTACCGGGAGTGACACCCCCCGGGCCCAGGAGTGGACAGGGTGTTACACTGCTGTGGGGGGATTTGAAATATGGTCTTTCTTGCAGTTGATTCTTGTGCTGCAATCACCAAAGCTCGCGAGGGCTATGTTCCAGTCATTGAGCTGGAGACCGCGAAGGCCAATCTGACCATGGTGGAAGAGCGAATTGCCTTGTTTTACGAGCGAGCTAGAGGCCGCGAAAGCCTCGATGATCTCTTCTAAAGAAAGGGCCAAGGCTGCAGTCGCCGCGGCGGAGGAGGAGCAGAAGGCCTCTGACTCAGTCATCCTTGGTTTGCAGGGCGACCTTGGGATGCTTGAGAAGCACGTGACGGAGACCTGCAGCAAACTCCTTGGTGAGTGTTTTTTCCTTCTGCTCCTTCTGTTCTTGTGTATGGCGAGTCCCCGAGCGAGTGAGTCCACTAGGCCAAAGTGATATTTATTTTCTGACGTTGCAGCTGTGATAGGTCAAAGTGATCCGGTGGTGCAGACTTTTGACGCCTCGCAATGCGTGACTGTGGTGGCGAATGCAGCCACCGCCTCGGCACTTTGTGTTCAGGCCGTGCTTCAAGGGATCTCTCCCACCAAGGTGATTCCTGGTGGGCTGACGGAGGTGTGGCGCTACCTTGAGGAGACGCCCTCTATAGTCGAGTGGATGGTGCGATCGGCCTTCCAGCGAGGAGCTACCGTGGTGCTCAGTCTCGGGCTCGCGCACTTCCTCGATGACTTCGACCTCGACAACATCACCAGCGGGTATCCCTCGACGACGGGATCGATGTAGATCGCGGAGGTGCGGAGGCTGACCGCCAAGGCTGCACCGTTCGTGGAGCGGGTATTGGCAATGGGGGACCAGCTGTTGTAGCAGGAGATGGTGGTGGTGCTAGGCGACTCCGAACTGGAGAACCGTGACCTGAAGTCAGAGCAGCCCTTCTGGTCGTCATTGGCGAAGCAGTTGACGACGTACCCGGCGAACCCTTGGGAGCCATACGTCCGAGTCAAGGGTGATGGCGGTGCCTCTGTGTCGGATCCTGCAAAATGAATGACTACCCTGAGGGGCTTTTTGTAAGCTATGGCGACTAGTTGCTTTTGTACTGTAAACAATATATTTTGTTGCTGAAATGAAAGGGATCAATCAACTCGTAATGCATGGTGATTTCTGTTTTATGTTGAGTATTTGGTCGTACGAGTCCCTGAGTGCATCCGCCCTTTATTGGGGTTTACCTCGTATGTATGTAAGTTTGGTTGTATTAAGTGTTTAATTTGGCTGGAGTCGACTCGTCGTGGGTCGTGGAGCCAGTCGCTTGGCGACTCCAAGGGAGCTCTACACTTAGCTATTTTCCTGAACGTGGATAGGGAGGTTTAGGCGAGTCCCCGAGCATGGTACTTAGTCGTTCTAGTCGCATGCCCAAGGTAGGTGAGGACCTGGTGCGTTGGTTGTAACACATCCCTCCCACTGGCTCGGAAAGCCAGTCGCGTGGCGAGTCCTAGGCAAGATCTCTTACTTAGTGTGTTCTCGAGCCGCATGGGGGTCGTTTTGGATGAGTCCCCGTGCGTGGTACTTAACCGTTCGAGTCGCTTTGCACGAGGATAGGGGGATGGGTTGTTGTGTGTAGCGTGATTGGTTGTCTTGGCCTGGCAGGCCAGTCGGGCGAGGCGACTCCAATGGTATCTCCAGGGTGGCGTGTTCATGGACGACACAAGGCCCGAATATCTTTGGTGCCCTTGGGCCGCACTACTTAGCCGTGCCGGTCGCTCGACCAAAGGTTGACTTCTCTTGGTAGCATATTGCTAGGTGTACGAGTGATATTGGCACAAGAAGATGGCGAGTAGACACAATTTGTGCGATCCAAATTGATTTCATTATATAGCAGCTGAGTACAAGTTTAGTTCTATGTATAGAACTTTCGGAGGATATTTACATTCCATGGCCTCCCAACTTCAAGTTGGCCATTGCCTCTTACATCGATGAGGTAGTAGGAGTCATTGCCGAGGACTCGCCCTATGGCGAATGGCCCCTCCCATGGGGGGAGAAAGCTTGTGCATGCCCTTCTTGTCCTGGATCAGTCGTAGGACCAGGTCGCCTTCCTGGAAGGTGCGAGTCCAGACTCGGCGGCTGTGGTAGCGTGGAGTCCCTACTGGTAGATGGCAGTGCGAGAGCAAGCTAGGTCGCGTGCTTTGTCGAGCTGGTCGATCCCGTCTTAGCGAGCGATCTCGTTTTCTGCCTCCACGTAATTGACGACCCAAGACGAGTCGTGTTCCATGTCGGTTGGCATGACGGCTTTAGCGCCATACACCATGAAGAAGGGTGTGAACCCTGTGGAGCGATTGATGGAGGTGCAAATGCCCCATATCATGGAGGGGAGCTCTTCGACCCAGCATCCAGGGGTTCGCTCGAGGGGCACCTAAAGTCGCGGCTTGAGGCCATGGAGGACGCTTTGGTTAGCGTGCTCTTCTTGGCCACTTGACTCTAGGTGGACGACTGAGGCGAGGTCGAGCCGTCTGCCGTGCTCCTCGCAGAAATCCGCCATGGAACCTTTGGCGAAGTTGGAGCCATTGTTTGTTATGATGATGTGTTTGTAGACGTACTGGTAGATGAGCTCGCGGAGGAACTTGGTGGCGGTCTTGTTGTCGCACTTATTGATCGGCTTAGTCTCAACCCACTTGGTGAACTTGTCGACTGCGAGCAGGAGGTGGGTGAAGCCGGATGGGGCCTTCTTGAACGGGTCGACCATGTCTACGCCCCATACGGTGAATGGCCAGGTGACGGGGATGGTCTTGAGTGTCGAACCAGGGATGTGCATCTGGTTGGCATACTTCCAGCACCCGACGCATCATTGGACGATCTCGACGACATGGGCATGCGCTGTTAGCCAGTAGAATCCGTGTCGCATGGCCTTGGTGACTACCGACCTGGCGCCGGCGTGATGGCCGCAGTCGCCAGTGTGGATGTCTTGGAGGATCTTGTGCCCTTCTTTTGGCTATATGGAGCGCTGGAATATGCCAATCACGCTGCGTTTGTGGAGCTCCCCGTTGATGATGACGAAGGATTTGCAGCGGAGCACGATCATTCATGCCTCCGTCTCATTGGTGGGTAGGACCTTGTGCTCAAGGAAGGCGATGTATGGTGCGATCCAGTCGCTGGGCTCCATGATCATGGCGACCAGATCTGGCTCGGGCTGTAGGTGTATCCTGACGTCAATTTCCTTGGGTAGGGAGACCGAAGGCTTGTCGATGATGTTGAGGAAGACACCCGCATGTGGCGTTTGGCAGGCTAATCCGATGCGGGAGAGAGCATCAACCTCCTTGATCTTGTGCCTGTCGATCCACTCGACAGAGTAACCAATGAATGATCCCCTAGCTGATCCACCGCTTGGCGATATGCTATCATGGTGGGGGTGACTGCGTCACACGGCCCGGCGACTTGTGCTGCGACAAGGTCAGAGTCACCATAGCACCATAGGTGATTGATGTTCATCTCCTTGGCGACCTGCATGCCGTGGAGGAGGGCCTCGTACTCGGCCATGTTGTTGGTGCACGCCGTGAAGTCGAGGTGTAACACGTAGCGGAGCTTGTCGCCTTTGCGGGAGGTGAGTACAATCCCGGCTCCCGCGCCGTCTGCATTCTTGGACCCATCAAAGTGGAGCGACCAGTAGTGGAGATAGGGCAGCTTCTCCGGCTGCTCTGCTTCTTCCCAGTCGGAGAGGAAATCAGCCAAGGCTTGCGACTTGATCGCTTTGCGTTGCTCGTACTTGATGTTGTGGACGCTGATTTCGAGGGCCTACTTAGCGACTCGCCCAGTCGCCTCGCGATTGCGTATGATGTCCTCTAGTGGCACGGAGGAGATGACCGTGATGGGGTGCTCCTGGAAGTAGTGCGAGAGTCTTCGTTGAGCTCTGAAGACCACATACACTAGTTTCTGGTACTATGGGTAGCGCTGCCTTGAGTCCGTTAGGACCTCGCTGATGTAGTAGACCAGGCGTTCTATGGGGCGCTCCTTGCCCTCTTATGGTCGCTCACCGACCATCACGGCGCTACGACTCGAGCGGAGGCCGCGAAGTAAATGAGCATTGGCTCTTTGTCGACTTGGGCGGCGAGTAGTGCTGCCATGAGCAGCACTTCCTTGAGCGCTTTGAGCGTGTTGTCCGCTTCTTCGTCCCATTGGAACGTGGGGTTCTTGCGTATCAGGCGGTAGAGGGGCATCGCCTTCTTGCCAAGCTGGGGGATGAAGCGACTCAGAGCTGTGACTCGCTCGGCTAGCTTCTGAATGTCGCACAGGCACTCGGGTTTCCCGAGCTGCGCGATGGTGTCGATCTTTGTGGGATTGCCTCAATGCCCCTCTTGGAGACCACGTACCCCAGGAGCTGTTCGGTGGGCACTCCAAAGGTGCACTTCCCTGGGTTGATCTTGATCTTGTACCTTCGCAGATTCACGAAGGTCTCGGCCAGGTCGGCGAGCAGGTCGCTCTGGAGAGTGAATTTTACCAGAACATTGTCGATGTAGACATGGATGTTGTGGCCAATTTGACTCGAAAGGCACTCCTACATGCACCGTTGAGAGGTTGCACCAGCGTTCTTAAGGCCGAACATCATGGCGGTGTAGCAGAAGGCCCCGAATGGCGTGATAAACGCCATCTTCTCCTCGTCCTCGATCGCCATTTTGATCTGGTTGTAACTAGAGTATGCGTCGAGGAGGCACAGCGTCTCTGATCCCGTGATCGAGTCGCTGATCTGATTGATATTGGTGTAGTCAATGCACATTCTCTAGGTGTTGTTCTTTTTTAGAACCAGGACTAGGTTTGCCAGCCACTTGGAGTAGTTGATTGGTCGAATGAAGCCTACAGCGAGTAGATGGTGTACTTCTTCGGCGATTGCTCGGCGACGCTCTTCATTGAAGGGCCACGGCGACTACTTTACTGGTCTCACTTTTGGGTCGGCGTTCAGTTTGTGATCAGCGAGTTCCCTTGGGACACTAGGCATGTCGGATGGTTTCCATGCGAAGATGTCGCGATTCTCATGCAGGAACCCGATGAGCGCTCTTTCCTATACGGGACTCATGTTTGTCCCGATGGTGACCGTATGGCTACAGTTGTCCGGGACAAGCTCAACGGTGCGAGTGTGCGTGGTCGCCTCAAAAGTTGTTCCCCCGGAGGTGGGCTTCTTCAGGATGGTGGGGTCATCCTTGTCGATGTTGCTCGCGTATTTCACAAGCTCGTCTGCGTGGTTGGTTTCCGTAGAGATGACAGCGTCAGCGAGCTCGACGCCTTTGTCCTCGCACTCCACAACCATGTTGGGGTCACCATGGACGGTGATGATGCCTCTTGGCCCGGGGAGCTTCATCATGTTGTAGGCGTAGTGTGGGGTTGCCATGAATTTGGCGAATGCCTAGCGCCCTAGGACGCAGTGGTAGGGGCTCCGGATGTTCACCAGCTCGAAGACAATCCGCTCGGTGCGGAAGTTCGCTCGAGTGTCGAAGGTGACCGACAGCGTCACGTTGCCGATCGGTTACACCTTCCGACCGGGGACGATGTCGTGGAAGCTAGTGAGGGTCGACTTGATCATTGACTCTGGGAGGTGTAGCCTCTTGAACGTGTCCAGGTAAAGTATGTTGATGGAGCTTCCGCCGTTCATCAGTGTCTTGGGTAGCCATTAGTCAGCCACTTTGGGCCTGACCACCAGGGCGACTCGCCCTAGATACTCGATCCTGGGCGCGTGATCTTGGCGACTCCAGGTGCTTGAACCAGTTGAGGAAGCGAGGAATGTAGACCTGGGTCACCGCATTGACAGCGACTGCACGGGCGAGCACCTTTTTCTCGCATTTGGTGCCGAGCCCAGTGAAGGTGTGTAGCGAGCCGCTGGTGTTGCCGAATCCACCGATGTTGCCGTTATCTCTTGGCAGGTTGTTGGGGTCCTCTCGTGCTCACCTCGCCTTCTCAATCTCCTTTAGAGAATGGCAGTCTGCGGTGGTGTGAGTGGCAGGCTTCCCCTCCCTGCTGTGGTAGACACAGGGATGTTTAAGGAGGGCGGCGGGGTCGAATTTCAGCCTCGCCGCGTTGTTGGCGCGGTAATTTTCACTATCGCGGTAGTTTCCTCCGTCGCAGCGGAAGTTTTCCGGGTCACGTTGTCCATAGCTAGCGTTGGCGACAAAGTCGACTCGCCCGTCACCGCGGCGCTTGCCGGTGAGGCGAGTGTTGCTGTAGCGCATGTCGCACCGTCGTATGTTGTCGTTGCCGCTAGCGCGGCGTCTTCCCCCTAACTCGCCGTCGGAGTCTTGGTTGGGGTCCTTCTCCGCATAGCGTTTGGCGATCTCGAGGAGGTCGGGGATGTTATCGAGCATCCGGTATACCCTCTTGATCTTAGTGACCAGGGGCTCGTACTGGCATGCGTTCTTGAAAAGTGGATCACCGTGCCTGGGTGGATGCCAGAAGCATTGATCCACAGCTCCTGCCACCTCTGGATCCAATGGCGGGTCGACTCACGTTGTCCCTGGATGCAGCTCTCCGGGTCCTCGATGGTGGTGGCACGAGTGTAGGAGCCCTCGAAGTGCCTGATGAAGGCGTCGCGTATCTCCTCCCACGAGTCGATGTTGTCAGCGGGGAGGGTGTTGATCCATTGCCTGGTCGCTCCCTCCATCATTAGGGGAAGGTAGCAAGCGGTGAGCAGGTCGGTGTGGCCGGCGATTCCCATTGCCATAAGGTACGTGTCTAGCCACACCACTAGGTCATACGTTCAGTCGTATTTCTCAATCTCCTTGGGCACCTTAAAGTTGGTGGGATACTTCTTGCCTCGGATCATTGGTCCAAAGCACTGAGGGCCGACTCGGCTGAGCGAGCCCCTTGGCTCGGGGTCGCCGCAGTTGGTGAGGGTGTGCCTCAGATCATTGGGCTAGCGCGCCCGCCAAGCCTAGTTGTTGATGATGTGCGTCAATAGGTTGGCTGTTGGCAGCAACCGTGTTGTCCGCGGGTCGCGGCTTGTAGGTGGAGAGCGTGAGGTCGGTGGCCCATCGCTGGAGCTGCAGGGGCTCGGGTGGTGGGCAGTCGAGATTGTTGGTGATGGTTGGAGGGCCGCTTGAGGCCGCCCTACTTGCCGATGAGCGGCAGTCGACTCCCATGGATTGCTGCTCGACAGACTTGGCGAGTAGGGCTTGGGCGTACTTGATCTGCAGCGCACCCTCTCCTGTGATGTTGATATTGGCGAGTGCAGCCTGACCCGCGATGATGTTGTCCATCGGGGTGGAGTAGAGTGGGAGTCCATTGGAGTCCCAGGCTTGAGGTGAGATGATGATCCACGGCTGGTCCGGTGGAGGTGCGCGACCAATGGGTGGCGATGGTGCTCCTGTCGCAGGTGCCCCAGGTGGTGGGCGATTGCTGCCGCCAGGTGGTGTGTTCTCGTAGAGCTCACGCTCGGCTGCGTGTGCAAGGTCGCTCTCGTCATTGAAGTTCAGGACGCGGCCCTGGACGTTGGAGTGCAGGCGGGTCCTGATGTGGCGTTAATGGTAGAGCGACAACTCCTGCACCGTTTCTTGCTCGAGGCGGAATTTCTCGCGCTCGGCCTGCTCCTAGCACGATGCCTCCTCCAGTCGTAGGCGGGCTTCTTCGACCTCCGTTGTTGTCGTGGTCAGCAGGATCGGCGTGGAGAAGGGATCTAGCGGGGCACTCGTGCTCCCTGCCATGTAGATCATGGTGAAGCGATTGGTTCTGGCGCGGAAGTCCTCGGGGGACTCTGATCTAGAATCGAAGTCGAAGATCCCAAGGATGGAGGGGTCCTCAAAATTCTTAGGGTTGGAGACTCGCGTGATGGAGTCCACCCACGAAGCAGCGGTGATGGATCCAGCGACCGATGCAGGGGTCACCTAATCAACATCGTAATGGAGAGTCGCGTCATCCACAGCCGCGTCGGTCCCAGCCACGTTGCTGTCGGCCGAGTCGTACTCGATGGCGAGGCAACTGATGGAGAAGATCTGGTCCTCCAAGAGAAGATCGCGGCATGGTGGCGATCCGCCGACGATCACCGTTCCCACCGAGTCGATGGCGTCCGTGAAGACGACAAATCTGTTGATGGTGCCGACCGACATCACTACGCTATGCGTGATCGGGCGCAACACCGTGATGTAGCTGCTGGGCAGGATCTGGAGGATCCCGCCGCTGGAGATCATTCAGTCAGTGGCGATCAGCCGATCGATTGGCGAATAGGGTCTCACCGCAGAACTCAGGCTAGACCGGCCATGCCCCACGATGGGCGTCACTATCGTGGGAATGACCACGGCAGTTGCTACCAGGGGTAGCGATTGATAGGATTGAGGACAAGAGCGGGTGGCCATCTATGGAGCGAGATGAGGGCTGAGACACATGAGTTTACCCCGGTTCAGCCCCCTGTAGGGTAAAGACCTACTCCTGCTAGATGGTATTATCGGTAATTGAGTTACAGGGGTGGGAAGCGAGTCGCTTGGAAAGTGGTGTATGATGGAACGTAAGTCATAAAGCTAACCCTAGGGAGTTTTATATGGGGGGGGTACCTTTCTAGGGTTTACAAGTTACAGCCGAATCAGATATGGATTCAGAGGTTCTGACCTAATCCGACTGGGCCTAAGTGCGCTTCTGGGCCTTCTACTTCCAGTCGACGGGCTTCTTTCCATTCACCTTCCAGTTGTCGTCCTTGCGGGCCCATTCGCCTCGGGCTTCGGCCAGTCTCTAGCGACTAGCTAGGCAGACCCCAATCGGCATATCCCCGTCAAAAGATATCCTCATTCTCACAGAGGAAGCTCACGAGCTCGCTTTCCTATTTATCACCAAGGCCCACACCAATAGTCATGGTGTGCTTTGGGAACTGATCATCAATTGGCACCTTCTTGGTATCTTCTGTCGGCTAAAATGGCACACTACCATGCGGGTTACTCAAAGCCGGCATATTCAGCTGCGCGGACTGAGCCAATTCCATAGCCTCTTGTATCCTTTTCTTCTCTTGTGCGATCACCAATGACTCAGCTAGGTTTGACCCGGCTGAGGCACACTCCATAGAGCACCCAAAGTCCCCTGCTATGGTGAAGACCCCGTTTGGCCCTGGCATCTTCATCTTTAGGTAACTAATGTGATCACTTACCATAAACTTCGAAAGAGCTGGCATGCCAAGTAATGCATGGTAGCTGCTATCCAAATCCACAACTTCAAACTCCAGATTCTCTGTCCGACAATTATCTCTCGTGTCGAATGAGACATCAATTTGGACTTTGCTAATAGGCTCGCAAGATAAACCCGGCACAATACCGTGGAATGTGGTCTTTGTCGCCTGGAGCATATTCTCTAAGACCCCCAACTTGTGCATGGTGTCCTTATACAGTATGTTAATACTGCTACCGTCTTCAATCAACACCTTGGAGCACTTCACGTTGATATTTGACCCGATGAAAGTTGGGTCAAGCACTAGTGCATATGATCCACGACTCGGCATGAGCCTGGGATGATCCTTGATACTCCATGTGATTTCCTGATCAGACCAATGCATGCACCTCGGCACGGCCGACATAACTGAATTAACCTTCATATGTTGTCGCTGCAAACTCTGCCTGTTAGTTTCTTTCGTGGTAAATACACAATAAGCTTGATGGTGTTCCATGTACTCATTTCTCCCGTGATTGCTGGTTTCCTCGGTTCCCCTAATTCTGGTTCTCCACCTGATGCACTGCATCCCTTCTGTCATGATTATCGTACCTCGACGGGGGTGGAGGCAACATCATTTGCTGAGCATTTGCTCCCGTAAGCTGCTGCTACCGAGGTTGCTGAGGGGGTCCCATGTTACCTTGCTCCGGGTTATGTTGTCCTACACGCTGAAACCACTCGCACTGCTGGATTGTATGATTCACTGGCTTACTCGGATTGGGCATGCGGAACTTGCGTGGTTGATCCAGGATAGCCTCATACGTGTACCTCGGCTTATCTTTCCTTCCTTGCCATTTCTTTTTTCTATTCACCAGTCCAAGGCTTCTTGCCATCATTTTTCTGTGCCCACTGTTAGCCACCACTCTTTTGTTGCTGGGTATTCCTAGCTCCGGGATGATCTTGGTCCACATCAGCAACCTGATGCGAGCCATATATGTAATCCAGCCGGTCATCTCTCCTCTTACCCCAGAAATCATTTCGCCAGGATGACCCGGCTCCATCACGGGGGTAATATTCCGCATTTGACTCGTTCGACATAAGACGAGGTTGCGGATGAACACCCATCGCCTATGAGTCGGAAATTCTACTTGTCTCAGCCAACATAGATGGCATATCTCTTTGCAACCTTTGGCATAACACACTTCCATACCTACACCCCTCTGCAAACCAAGCAATGGCTTGTGACTCAATTACTCCTTCGCATGAGTTGCACATGTTGCACCACCGAGTTAGAAACTCGTGGTCTGTCTCATTCGTCCTCTGCCTACACATTCTAGTTGTTGCGGCCTATTCGGCCTCTTGTATGTGCTAGTGAAATTGCTGATAAACATCTCCTCAAAATCTAACCAGTAGCTGATACTTCCTGCCAGCAGATTGTTAAGCAACACTCTTGTTGGTCCCTCTAGAATTTGACGTACATATCTCACCGCCCATCTCAAGTTATCCTTCACAATGTTCACTGTGGTGGCATAGTCAATCAACCAATCTTCTAGATTGGTACTATCGTCATATGTCTTTGTCCCTCTGGCCAACTAGAAGTTCGGCACTGCGGGTTCTCTCATAATCCAAGGTCCAAAGCATGCTGGCCCTAGAGGACCTTGTACCTCCATCATTCCTGACCTACAAATCCAGTATAACTTCAATCTTGCATCATCTGGCTATAAGTTCCTGTTTCCCAGCCTCGATCCTATCACATGATGATCCGGCTTAGGAAACCCGGCATTAGCGATCGCCGAATAACCCGACCCGGATGAACATATTGATGTTGCATAGCTGGGCCGACACTTTCTCTTGCTGAGGTTTGTATTGTTGTTGGTGCTGCCGAGGTGGATTCTGTCTAGTTCCTACTGAGATACGCTGTCTGGCATTGCCGTACCCAGTGTTTCCCTGTCCTACATGGCCTTGGCCGTGGTTACCTTGTCCACCTTCACCTCGGATGGCACTGTGACGACCCTCATCACACTGTATTACTTTTCCTTTTCCTGCCCTTTTCGAGTCATATGGGACCATCTGCTTGTTTTTTCTCCCAGAAGTTACTACCTCTTATCTTCTAGGGCCTGTATGTGGGGATGATGCTGCCCCGACGGATTTTGCTGGAGTGCCCCCTGCCGAATGAACAACTCGAGATCCTCCTGCCCTTGTTGGATTTTCCTTGAGCAACTCACGGTAGAACACATAAGGGTTTGAAAATTCTCGGAGATTGTTTTGGTATCATAGGAATTGCTGAAGAAAAGAGAAGGGAAAACCGTAAGGGTTACGGGAAAGTCTGCCTGGTGTCTGGAGTTGTCCGGAAGGAGTTCTGGTGCAACGGGAATTAAATAATATATATATATGTTAGTTATTGAATTATACATTTATTTATATTTATTTAATGATTTAAATATGATTTAAATGGTAGACAATGCCAAATGGGTCAATCCCTAGGGGAAAGGGTCCATGAGGGAGAAACCCCCAAAGGGAAAAGGAGGGAGTGGCCGGGTGGGCCACTCGTGGCGCGCCAGGCCCAGTGTACATTCACATTCATGAGGTAGCGTCAGCTCAACCTCTTTCAGTGAGGGAACCCATACTAAGGCATATAAACTTCCAGTTAATCCCTACCCAATTTAGGTATTGTGGTTGTATGGTAAAATTGGAATGGTATCGCATCCGAACCCAACCATTAGTTTTTATAAAGGGCCAAGGCTCATGCCTCAACATGTTTCATCATCAAATCCTTTTGTGTTCATAACACATGTCAAAACATTTCAATAGAATGAATCATCATTCCAAGATTTTCATAATCATTTTCACCAAGTATTCCCATCTAAAGTGATCAACTTTTATGCTTAGCACTAGCCACTAAAGTTGAGGGTATTCACTAATGAGGGGTGCTAATTAAGTGTAACTATCCAACTCTAATTTTATGCTTTTTGATGACATCTAAGTATAACTACTTAGGCCTAGTTTTATACTCTTTATGGTATCTATCCTATTTTTCCAATACTCACAAAGCACTAACTAAAAGTAAAGAACTTTGGTAAAAGTAAAAGAATAAAGCTTGCAAGTAAAACTTGGGATTGGTATAATTAAAGTTGTATAACCAAGACATGCCTAACGCATCTTGCATAGGTTATCAAGTTTGCAAGTATTAGCTTGCATAGTTCTAGCTTGCATAGTTAAGAAACTTGCAAGTGTTAGCTTGCATATATAATATGCATAGATCTAACTTGCAATTAGTGATGGCTTGCATAGTTAATTTTTAGTGTTAGGCTTGCCTTGAGTAGTGTAGTGGTTGAAGTTCTCTTCTTCTTCTTCTTCTTCTTCTTGGTAGTACTCCTCCTCCTCGTATCCTGGGTCGGTACCATCGTCTATAAATGAATACGAGGTACACAATCACCAAACAATACTTAACTACTTCTATGTAGCACACAAAGGTTCACACTAGATGATCTAGCATCATCACAATCATCACATGAAATAAAGACCTTGTTTTATTTATCTTATTTTAGAAAAGTAATTTCTACTCATTGAAAATACTTAAGATTTAATATTCTCTAATTAAAATATGGGATCATGTTGACACATGTCATCACCACATATTCTAATACATGGGAATCTGATTTAAAGGGTTGGTCACATTTTATAAGGTTTAACATTACTATTTAATATAATTAAAGTGGCTAGAAATGCCTCAATAGCATTCTTTTAGTACTAGTCCAATGTCACTGCATGTAAACCTAAATATTTTTACATATTCAGATAGATCTTGTCAAATGAGATTTTTGAGAGTTGGAATCAACTCAAAAGCATTTATGGTTGATTTTTGAAAAATGTTTGATGTTGGAAAAGTCTCTGTCTTGTTATTTTTACTATAGGTGATCTGTAATTTCAAAAGATTTGAATCCAACAGGCTGGGATAGATATTTTGAATACCTTTCTAACAAAATTGGAATCATGCAATTTGGTTCAGTGAATATCTTTGAATTGATTTTTAAATCTACTGACAGAATTAGTTTTAACTAAATTAGAAAAATCCTATCTGAATCTATGGGCTCTGCGCGTGAAACCAAATGGGCCGGCCCAGATGCACTGCGCTGGCGCAGCGGGCTGCTGACAGGGGGGTCCCACTAGTCCGTGGCTCATTTAACCCGAAACGGTACGTTTCAATCTAGGCCGTGCGATTAGACTAGGATCTAATGGCTGACATGCATCGTCTACGACGAACAGCTCTAGCGAGACTGAACCCTAACAACGATGGTGGGGGTATGTGGGGGCTCACTTGGGCTCCAGCTAGGGTCAGTGATGGTTGCAAACGACATTGTAGACAATGACGGTTCGAATGGTGGTCGCGGCGGCTCCTAGGGCGGCTCCAATCAATGGCGCCCTTCCTTCACTATAGCGGCAGGCCCCGACTAAATTCTGGCAGGCTAGTGCTCACCTTGCTCCTGGGAGAGGTGTGGGAGGTTCTGTGAGGAGTGGGGAGTGGAATGGTGTGTTGAATGGAGGCTAGGGTGGCCTCTATTTATACACCGGCGATGGGGACAGAGCGGGATGGCTTGGGCTCGTCGGTGACGCGATATAGGGGGCTAGCGGCATGGCTGCGGGTAGGGTTCGGCGTGGTGCTTCCTGGCGGTCATAGTGCGAGTAATGGCGCGACACGGGGCGGTCGAGAATGGTCGGTGCTCTACGTGGGAGAGGTGGCATTCGAGACGACGTACAGTGGCTATGGGTCGCGCGGCGGCGAACGGGCATGTCTGGGAGGTAGCTAGGGTCACGACGAGTGCGGACACGCGCGACAAGGGCAAGGGGTGGCCTGTGTGCGTCTGTCGGCTGTGGCGCTCTAGCACGCTCTCGGCATGGCAGTAGAGAAGTGGGCGCGGCGTTTCTCGGGTGGTCCATGGCTTGCCTGGGATCGAGGGTTGGATAGGGGGTGGCGGTGGACGGTTGCCTGTCTCCTGGACATTGTGGGAGAGGGCAGCATTGGTTGTGGCGAGTTGTCCATGGTCGACTGGCACGGCGGCTGCGGGCGGCGCTGCATTGGTGCAACAGCAAAGGAGGAAGCGTGTCCTGCGCTGCTGGGTGTTGGGGGAGACCAGGGGAGTGAAGAGGGGACAAATGGGTGAGTGATCACTGCTAAAAACAGTGTAAGTTAGGCAGTGGTTTATCTGTGTCTGCAATGTGTTCGACCAAATGTCCGCATGAATACAAGATTTGGATTTTTGGCTAAATTTTGGTGAGTGGGTTTTTACATGCTTGAGTGTCTATGGTTGCTTGGGTTTGCCAAGGTGAATTGATTTGAGTGGTTTTTGAAAAGTGGTGATCTTAGCATATGAACTTGATTCAATTTTGAATTGTCCTTTAAATAGATTTAGAATTTGTTTCTATTTGTTTGTAAAGTGGGCTTGAGTTCACTTTTACTTGGTCTAGCAAGGGGTGAAAAGAATTGAGAAAGTTTATATTAGAAATCTTGTACTAGAAACACCCAAAGTGGTCTAGTGGTTAAGTTTGGTCAAAATGACCATTTGATCATATGATTCATATTTGAATTTCTTTTCTTTGGATTTTGTTTGTAATTGGCCTAGATGATGTAGTATTCATCTTTAAACCATTCCTTATCATTTGTAGCAATCACAAGGCAATTGCACTCATTCATACACTAATGCAATTCACACATACACTCATATTAGATCTAATAATAAAAGTTTTTGTTAACCCTATACTTGGGTGATTTGAACTTGCTAATCTTGATTAATAATTTTGGGGTGTTACAAACCTTCCCTCCTTAAAGAAAATCTCATCCTGAGATTTATGAAAAAACTAGGAACTAAAGAGATTTGGAAACTCAATCCTAATGTAATCTTCTCGCTCCCAAGTAGCTTCTTCTTTAGTATGGTTGCTCCACTGGATCTTGAGAAACTTGATACTTCGGGTCCTGGTGGTTCTAAAGGCTTCTTCCAAAATATGAATGGGTACTTCAAGATAGGTTAGATACTTGTTGATATCTATGGCTCTGTGATCAATATTCTTGAACACTTCGGTCTTATCAGGAACTTCTAGGCATTTGCGAAGTAACGAGATATGGAACACATCATGTATGGATGACATCTCCTCCGGCAGTTCCAGTTGATATGATACTTCTCCTGGGAAATTGAAAATCTTGAAGGGTCCAATATATCTGAGAGCTAACTTCCCTTTCAGTTGAAAATGTTGCATTCCTTTCAAGGGTGATTCTTTGAGATACACAAAATCTTTGACATTGAAGGTCAGATCTCGACGTCTATTGTCAGCATAACTCTTATGTCTGGATTGGGCAGTCTTGAGGTGTTCATGGACTTGGTGAACCTTCTCTTCGGCTTCTCGTAGGATGTCGGGTCCGAAAATCTGACTCTCTCCTACTTGTGACCAATTCAAGGGGGTACGACACTTCCTTCCATACAGAAATTCAAATAGGGCCATTTGCAAACTTGCTTGATAACTGTTGTTGTATGAGAATTCTGCGAAAGGCAGATAATCCTCCCATTTTGATCCATATTCTAGCACACAATCTCTCAACATATCTTCTAGGATTTGGTTGTCTCTTTTAGTTTGTCCATCGGTTTGCGGGTGATAAGTTGTGCTGAAGTTCAGCTTGGTTCCTAATCCTTCTTGGACTTTCTACCAAAATCTTGAGGTAAACTGGGTTCCTCGATCAGATACTACGGTCTTAGGGGTTCCATGCAAACTGGGGATTCTAGCAATGTACAACTCTGCTAGCTTCGAACTCTGGTAGGTGGTCTTGACATGTATAAAATGGGCTACCTTGGACAGTCTATCCAGTATGATCCAAATATAGTCATTTCCCCTACTAGATGTAGGCAAACCAGTGATGAATCCATTCTGACAGAATCCCATTTCCATTCCGGAATCTGCAATGGTTGCAAAAGTCCTGCGGGTCTCTGATGTTCCGCTTTGACTCTCTGACAGATATCACACTTGGCTATGTAGCTTCCGATTTCTCTCTTCATCTTGTGCCACCAAAATTTCTCCTTCAAATCCTAATACATCTTCGTTCCTTCGGGGTGGATAGAATAATAAGTATCATGGGCTTCCTGCATAATGACTTGCTTCAACTCGAAATCTGCTGGTACACAGATACGTCCTTTGTACCACAAAACTCCTTCTTCATCTTTGGTGAACCTAGGTACCTTCCATGTACAGATACGGCGTTTGATTCCGTCGATACTTGCATTTCCTTTCTAGGCTTCCTTGATCTGACTGATCAAAGTGGGTAGAAGTTCTATGCTAGCTAAAAATCATTTGCTAACTAGCTCCGTTCTAAACTGCTCCAACTCTTCATGCAAACTTGGTTAGGCTTCTTTAATCATGGTGTTTAATCTACACAGCAATCTTCTAAGAGCATCCTCTACCACATTGGCCTTGCCGGGGTGATAGTGAATGTCAAGGTCATAATCCTTGATTAACTCTCTCCATCTCCTTTACCTCATATTCATCCCTTCTAGGTGAAAATATACTTCAGACTCTTATGATCCGAATAAATCTCACATTGGTTACCCATAAGGTAATGACGCCATGTCTCCAAATCTAAAACTACAACTTCTAGTTCTAAGTCATGGGTAGGGTAATTTTGCTCATGCTGCTTCAGTTGTCTAGACAAATATGATATGAATTTTCCTTCTTGCATCAACACACATCCAAGAACAATTTTGGATGCATCACAATATACATCAAAAGGCTTCTTGATATTTGGCATAATCAAAATTGGGGCTGAAATCAATCTCTTCTTGATCTCTTGAAAACTTGCTTCACATTTGTCCGTCCATTCAAACTTCTTATCTTTCTTCAACAGTTGGGTCATTGGTCTTGCGATGCTTGAAAATCCTTCTACGAACTTGCGGTAATATCCCACTAATACGATAAATGCACGGATTTGGGTTTGAGTGGTTGGGGCTTTCCATTTTTCAACAGCCTTAATCTTGGCGGGATCGACAACAACTCCTCCTGCCGACACGATATGTCCTAGGAATCCTACTTCCTTTAACCAGAACTCACATTTGCTAAACTTGACATACAACTGATGCTCTCTAAGGGTTTCAAGGATGGTCCTCAGGTGTAGCTCATGGTCTTCTTCTGACTTGGAATAGATCAGAATATCATCGATAAAAACAATGACAAACTTATCTAGGAAGTTCATAAAAATGTTATTCATGAGATTCATGAAATAAGTGGGGGCATTGGTTAATCCAAAAGACATGACGGTATACTCATACAATCCATATTTGGTGGTAAAGGCAGTCTTTGGAATATCTTTTGCACGAATCTTGAGTTGATGATAACCAGTTCTAAGATCAATCTTAGAAAACATTTTGGCACCAGTCAACTGGTCAAATAGATCTTCTATCTTTGGCAGTGGGTACTTGTTCTTGATGGTGACATCATTCAGCTTCCGGTAATCCATGCACAAACGGTTATCTCCATCTTTCTTATCCACAAACAAAACAGGTGATCTCCATGGAGACGTACTTGGTTGAATCAGACCTTTCTCCAGCATAGCTTCAAGTTGCTTCTTCGGCTCCACTAATTCAGATGGGTTCATACTATAAGGTCTCTGAGCTATGGGTCTAGTTCCAGGAATTAGTTCAATGATGAACTCGATATCCCGATCTGGGGGCATACCGAGCAATTCATTTAGGAACACGTCGGGGTATTCACAGACTACTCTGACTTGGTCGAGGGTTGGTTGGGCTAGACTCTTGTTGCATTTGAATTGATGGGGCAATGTCTGAGATACATGCTCATCGATACTCCGATTACTTTGGTCATGGTTATGGCTTTCTTGGCACAGTCGATTAATCCTTTATGTTCCGATATCCAATCCATTCCGAGTACTACTTCCAAACCTTTGGTTCCAAGTACTATTAGTAAAAATCTATCCCATGGATTCTGATAGGTACCGCCTTGCAAGTTTTTCTAGCTTTGGTGGTTGAACCAGGTATTTGAACTATCATAACATGCTTCAATTTCGTTGGTTGAATCTTACTAGTGCATGCAAATTCTTCTATAACAAACGAGTGCGATGCTCCAGAATCAAACAACACTCTTGCAAGTACTGAGTTAATAGAAAACATACCCATCACGACATTTGGCGCTTCCTGAGCTTCTTCAGCATTCATGTGGAACAGATGGCCATTGCGGTTGAGAGAATTCCCTAGGGAAAATCTCCTTCCAGGGTGAACATGGTGTTGCTGCTGAGCGGGTGCATTCACATTGGTGGCTGCTGCAAGCTTCTTGGGGCACTCATTGGAGTAGTGACCCTTGACTCCGCATTCAAAGCAAATAATCTAGGACTTGTCTTTTCCTACGATAGGCACAACATTGCTTCCAGTCCTTGGGGTAGTATTGTTGTTGTTGGTGTTGTTGTTGGACTTGGGCGGTGCATGGTTGAAGTTATTGGAGTTGCCAGGGTTATTGTTATGGTTTCCTCCAGACCTTGGGTTTCCTCCTCCACGGTTGGGATAGCTTGGACGGGACATAGGGGGTCTGTTGTTTCTTGGGGCATATCCGGCAGACGGGTTGGGGCGATACTTCTGTGTATGGTGGGATCCAGGCTGGTGCATCATGCGATGCTTACGGTTGTCATTGGCTTGGTTGATCTTCCCTTCCATCTGGATGGCAGACTCCACTAAAGCTTCAATATCATCAAAGGGAATGTTGACTAGCACGGTTTGCATCTCATCATGCAGTCCGTTCAGGAATCTCTCTTTCTTCTTTTCTTCGGTGTCAATCTCATCAGGGGCATATCTAGCTAGTGACAGAAATTTGTCACGGTATTCCACCACAGTCATTCTCCCTTGGTTCAATTCTCTAAACTCATCCCTCATCCTCTTAATCAGACTTGGGGGCACATGAGTCCGGCTGAACTTGATTTTGAACTCATCCCAAGTCATCATCTGACCTCCATTCATGGTACGGGTGCTATTCCACCAGGCTCTTGCATCACCTGCCAAATAATGGGTGGCAAACAATACTTTTTCATTGGCCTCAACTCCTGCGACCTCTAAGTTGTTCTCCATGGTTTGCAGCCAGTCATCAGCATCTAAGGGCTCTTCAGACTTACTAAAGATAGGTGGGTTGGTATTCTGAAAGTTCTTGAGCTTGGATCCATGGTTATCCTGGTTTCCGTGGCCTTGGTTATTGTGGGCCATTTGAGCTATCTGTTAAAGAGTGGATAAGTTGGCTTGACATTCCGCTCTACTAGCTTCACGGTCAGAAACTAGCATTTGCAGAATCTGTAGCATTGGGCCCTAAGATGAACTACTTCCTCTGGTATTTCCACGAGTCATCTGAAGATTGAGATAGATAATGAGATAAGAGGGAAATCTCTAAGGTTCATGGTTTTTTTTAAAAAGCTTTAAACTTTGAGTTTGACTTAGGTTTTGCAAACTAACAATTTCCTCTCATTCATTCATTCATTCATTCATTCATTCATTCATTCATTCATTCATTCATTCAAAGCACACAATACAAACACACACCACAACACAAAATAGAAAACAGATGGTTTTAAGAACCATTCTGTGAAACTACGATATAGTGGGACCGGGTACTACTCATTCCTATGGTAGTGGTCAAGTGCATCTAATCATCATCATTAGTGTGGAAATCCATGGCATCGTCTTCCAGGTAGTCGTCATCATTACTGAGGTAAGAGTAGAGATCTCCACGGATATCTTCACCTTCCTCCTCCTTCGCTTCAAGCTGGACCTCCTGCTCATTGATGGTCTTCTCGAGTGTGGCCACCTTCTTGTAAGGACGATCGATGATGCGATCCTTCTTGTCACGTTGACGACAAAGTGATTGGTGCTCCCTGGCGAGGATGGAGAGGGTCTGGTCCTTCTTGACTGCAATGGCATGGTTATGGTTGGCGTAGGCACGAGCGTTGTCCAACTCCTGCTGTCTATCATACAACATGAAGTCGAGAGTATCCACTTGGTGCTTTAGCTCCTATTGTCCTTGCATCTCCAAAGGCATTCCCATAGAATCACGCCTTGCATAGTGAGCAAAGCGAGTTCCCTGGAGCTGGTTGATGTTTTTCCCACACAGATGGGCAAGAGCTTCTTGCATAGCCCTAGCTAATCCATCTAGCCAGTTTTTCTCCCGAATGCTGAACTGGATCTTCTACGAAGTGGGTGCTTCCATCTTGCCTCTGAGATCTGGAATTATCAGCCAAGATAGCTCTCCTCCTTGCTGCTCATTAAGTTGGGCACCGAAGAATTCGGGTGCGGGCGCTCAAGATACTCTGCGAGTGCATCGAGATTCCTCTCAAAGATTAGGTGACCTCTGTTGCTCAGCTGGTAAAACTTGCTATACTGGACCTCCATCTATAAGAATTTAGGGTGCGCAAGTTAGTGGGGTGATCAAGTGTGTCAATTTTTATGTATGATTGTAAGAATTTTTTAGGAACATGAATTTTTTGAAAGAATCCCAACTATAAGAGTGGGAATAGGTTTTCATAAATGCTCACTTATTTTGTTTTGAAACTAAGTTTTTGTTCAGACGTCCATTCTAACTAGGGTCTCCTATGGTCAGGATAGCTCTGACACCCACCCAGATTTTTAATCCCAGATGCCTGTTATGCCATACATCGCAATCCTAGGATTACCATTTTTGCGAGACATAACAAAATTAGTACCACAGTACATCATCCATTACAAACCATAATAAAGGTCTTACAAATAAAGGATCTCATGATCCAGTCTTAATACAATCAAAGCAGCGGAAAGTAAACGTAGTAGGGGCTCCATCTTCAGGGTCACATGCAATGCTGACGATGGGAGATGATCCTAGTTGTCATAGACCTCCTGCTGTCCATCTTCCTGGTAGTCCTCCTCATAGTCTGGCCACGGGAATAGCCAGAGACAAAGCCATGAGTACTCTTTAAGTACTCGCAAACTATCACTAACAAGTAAGATAGTTCTAGTAGGAATCTTAAGCTTTGGGTTTATTTGCAAAAAGCCAGGTTTATTTCATACTGAGTTAAGAAGTAAAGAAAACTAATTTAATGTTCTGCATCATCTAAGTGGGGAACTTAGTTTTCATGTTCACAACCCTGTTGTGGTCAAGTCAAAGTCATAGTTCAATTCACAAGTCATTTTGAAAACATCTGAAAACGGAATAGTATGGCCACTCCAACTGTCCATGACCATGGACGCGGCTATTCGAATAGTTTGACACTCTGCAGAGGTGGTACACTTTCACCACAAAATTTGATACATCCGTCAGTGATAACCCTGAATCATCATACTTAGTATGCGGACAATCAATCCTAACCTTTCATTTACACACTCTAGTATAGGCACCTCCCCTATGAGTTTGGCCTCCCAGCCATGGCCATCTGCCATCCTGGGCACTGCATAGGTCGACATTCACATTCACGAGGTAGCCTCATCTCAACCTCTTTCCGCGAGGCAACCCATTCTAAGGCATATAAACTTCCAGTTAATCCCTACCCAATTCAGGTATTGTGGTTGTACGGTAAAATTGGAATGGTATCGCATCCGAACCCAACCATCAGTTTTTATAAAGGGCCAAGGCTCATGCCTCAACATGTTTCATCATCAAATCCTTTTTTGTTCATAACACATGTCAAAACATTTCAATAGAATGAATCATCATTCCAAGGTTTTCATAATCATTTTCACCAAGTATTCCCATCTAAAGTGATCAACTTTTATGCTTAGCACTAGCCACTAAAGTTGAGGGTATTCACTAATGAGGGGTGCTAATCAAGTGTAACTATCCAACTCTAATTTTATGTTTTTTGATGACATCTAAGTATAACTACTTAGGCCTAGTTTTATACTCTTTATGGTATCTATCCTATTTTTCCAATACTCACAAAGCACTAACTAAAAGTAAAGAACTTTGGTAAAAGTAAAAGAATAAAGCTTGCAAGTAAAACTTGGGATTGGTATAATTAAAGTTGTATAACCAAAGCATGCCTAATGCATGTTGCATAGGTTATAAAGTTTGCAAGTATTATCTTGCATAGTTCTAGCTGGCATAGTTAAGAAACTTGCAATTATTAGCTTGCATATATAGTATGCATAGATCTAACTTGCAATTAATGATGGATTGCAAAGTTAACTTGTAGTGTTAGGCTTGCCTTGAGTAGTGCAGCGCTTGAAGTTCTCTTCTTCTTCTTCTTCTTCTTCTTCTTCTTAGTAGTACTCCTCCTCCTCGTATCCCGGGTCGGTACCATCATCTATAAATGAATACGAGGTACACAATCACCAAACAATACTTAACTACTTCTATGTAGCACACAAAGGCTCACACTAGATGATCTAGCATCATCACAATCATCACATGAAATAAAGACCTTGTTTTATTTATCTTATTTTAGAAAAGTAATTTCTACTCATTGAAAATACTTAAGATTTAATATTCTCCAATTAAAATATGGGATCATGTTGACACATGTCATCACCACATATTCTAATACTTGGGAATGTGATTTAAAGGGTTGGTCACATTTTATAAGGTTTAACATTACTATTTAATATAATTAAAGTGGCCAGAAATGCCTCAATAGCATTATTTTAGTACTAGTCCAATGTCACTGCATGTAAACCTAAATATTTTTACATATTCTAATAGATCTTGTCAAATGAGATTTTTGAGAGTTGGAATCAACTCAAAAACATTTATGGTTGATTTTTGAAAAATGTTTGAAGTTGGAAAAGTCTCTGTCTTGTTAATTTTACTATGGGTGATCTATAATTTCAAATGATTTGAATCCAACAGTCTTGGATAGATATTTTGAATTACCTTTCTAACAAAATTGGAATCATGCAATTTGGTTTAGTGAATCTCTTTGAATTGATTTTTAAATCTACTGACAGAATCAAGCTTTAACTAAATTAGAAAAATCCTATTTGAATCTACGGGCTCTGCGCGGGAAACCAAATGGGCCGGCCCAGCTGCACTGCACTGGCGCAGCGGGCTGCTGATAGGGGGGTCCCACTAGTTAGTGGCTCATTTAACCTGAAACGGTATGTTTCAATCTAGGCCGTGCGATTAGACTAGGATCTAACGGCTGACATGCATCGTCTATGATGAATATCTCCGGCGAGACTGAACCCTAACGGCGATGGTGGGGGTACGTGGGGGCTCACCTAGGATCTAGCTAGGGTCGACGATGGGGGCGAATGACATTGTAGACGACGGTGGTTCAAATGGTGGTCGTGGCGGCTCCAATCAATGGCGCCCTTCCTTCACTACAACGGCGGGCTCCGGCTAAATTCCGGTGGGCTGGTGCTCGTCTTGCTCCTGGGAGAGGTGTGGGAGGTTCTTTGAGGAGTGGGGAGTGGAATGGTGTGTTGGATGGAGGCTGGGGTGGCCTCTATTTATACACCGTCGATGGCTCGGGCTCGTCGGTGACGGCGATACAGGGGGCTAGCGGCATGGCTACGGGTAGGGTTCGGCGCGGTGCTTCCTGGTGGTCGTAGTGCGAGTAATGGCGCGACACGGGGCGGTCGAGAATGGTCGGGACTAGTCGGTGCTCTGCATGGGAGCGGCGGCGTTCGAGACGCAGTATAGTGGCTACGGGTCGCGCGGCGGCGAACGGGCATGTCTGGGAGGTAGCTAGGGTCACGGCGAGTGCGGGCACGTGCGGCGAGGGCAAGGGGCAGCATGTGTGCGTGTGTCGGCTGCGGCGCTCTGGCACGCTCTCGGCATGACAGCAGAGAAGTGGGCGTGGCATTTCTTGGGTGGTCCATGGCTTGCCTGCGGTCGAGGGTTGGACAGGGGGTGGCGGTGGACGGTTGCCTGTCTCCTGGACATCGTGGGAGAGGGCGGCGTTGGCTGTGGCGAGTTGTCCATGGTCAATCGGCGTGGTGGCTTCGGGCGGCGCTGCACTGGCGCAACAGCAAAGGGGGAAGCGTGTTGGGGGAGACCAGGGGAGTGAAGAAGGGACAAATGGGTGAGTGATCACTGCTCAAAATAGTGTAAGTTAGGCAGTGGTTTATCTGTGTATGCAATGTGATCGACCAAATGGCCGGGTGAACACAAGATTTGAATTTTTGCTAAATTTAGGTGAGTGTGTTTGTCACATGCTTGAGTGTCTATGGCTTGGGTTTGCGAAGGTGAATTGATTTCAGTGGTTTTTGAAAAGTGGTGTTCTTAGCATATGAACTTGATTCAATTTTGAATTGTCCTTTAAATGGATTTGGAATTTGTTCTGTTTGTTTGTAAAGTGGGCTTGAGTTCACTTTTACTTGGTCTAGCAAGAGGTGAAAAGAATTGAGAAAGTTTATATTAGAAATCTTGTAATAGAAACACCCAAAGTGGTCTAGTGGTTAATTTTGGTCAAAATGACCATTTGATCATATGATTCATATTTCAATTTCTTTTCTTTGGATTTTGTTTGTAATTGGCCTAGATGATGTAGTATTCATCTTTAAACCATTCCTTATCATTTGTAGCAATCAAACAAGGCAATTGCATTCATTCATATACTAATGCAATTCACACATACACTCATATTAGATTTAATAATAAAAGTTTTTGTTAACCCTAAACTTGGATGATTTGAACTTGCTAATCTTGATTAATAATTTTGGGGTGTTACAAGGCTGATCCAGTGCAGTGAACAGCGATGGTCATGTAGTTGGTATGGACCGGTGGACATGGAACTCCTTGAACTAGATCACGTCTGGTGGACACCAGTGAAGCGGATCCGGTACGATTGGGTAGCTTTCGGCGGTGAGGAAGAAGAGCATGGGCGGTGGATGACACAATCGGCTTGGTGAACAATATCGCAGCTTCGGTGCAGTGGCAAAGAGATCCGGTGAACTAGATCCAATGGCTGAGTGTCGGTAAAGCTGCTCCATGGCGGTGCACGAGACCGCAGATCAACCCGGTGCGCACAGTGGCTGTCGAGGGGACAGAGGAGCTTGGGATTTTTGGGAGGGCCAGCGGCAAAAACTGCACTAATCGGGACCATAGAGGTGAATATAAATATGATTATGATCGTGCCCCCGAGCTACTAACTTTAGCATGCCCATCTATCTTCTGGACAATGGGTAGAACAGGAAATTTCAAGACAAAAGTTTTTGAAACAGAGGGGCGCGAAATACTTCAAGGTGGGTATGTGATATTTCCGCTCGATTGAGATTTGAATTCGGCTAGCTAATAATAATAGAAAAATGGTACTATCCCGTGGTAGATTTTGGCTCAAAGGTTTTGGATCGGTGGAGCAGGAAATGCTTCAAGGTCGGTGGGTGATTTTGCCGCTCGTTTCAGATTTTGAATTTGGCTAGCATCCATCTAGTAATAAAAAAGGTAGTAGACCGTAAGCTATCTGTCCAGGAATTTAAGGATGAGAGTCACATCAACTGATCATCCATATCCATATTTTGCATGCAACATTAGATACCTACAATTCACACACCGTAGGCATTATATTTTGCCGCTTGACATAGATTTTGAATTTGGCTAGCGCCCAAATAATACTCCCTCCATCTCAAAATAGATGTCTATCAAGTATATTGCACAACCTCATTGCAATCTCTCAAGTATATTCCACAACATAGTTGTGCATGCACCCCTTTTTATTTGTCGTACTTTCAAGTTCTCAGAAAGTATGAGATAACTCATGAACGTTCGATGTGTTGTATCTTGTGAATTTAGCTACTTCCTCCATCCTCAAATAAGTGTACTTCTAGCATTTGTTCTAAATCAAACTTAACAATTTCCGAGCAACTTTTATTTATAAAATGTAGCAGTATTTATGACACAAACTAATACAAGTTGATTCATTTTGAAATATACTTTCATAATATGTAGATTTCATGTTATATATATTGCTAGATTAGTTTTGAAAAGTAGTCAAATTTTTAATAAGTTTGACTTACACTAAGAGCTACTAGAAGTACACTTATTTATGGACGGAGGGAGTATGCAAGAACTTGGAGTGATTGTGTTGCCGTATTTGGTAGGAGTACATAGGAGCTTCCTTGCATGATAAACAATATTGTCACTAGGAGTTCCCCCATGTTGAAAAAACAATCTGGGACATAGAAGAGACTAAGAGCACGTAGGAGGCAGCGTGAGAGCAGCGAAGAGGAGAATTTCCAAAAAACTTTTGAAGCTAACCAGGAATTCAGTACATCGAAAACCACTGAAAAGCTATTTCGTAAAAATTTCAAAGCAACCAAAAATTTACTTGTAGTTCAAATTTGACGTAATTGATAAATGGCACAAAGTCTCATTCAAGTCGATAGAGTTAGCTAGGAAGTTTCAAATTTGCAAAAAATGGGAAAATTGAGAATGTTCTTTCCTAATAGTAGGAAACTCACACCGACGGTATTGTTTACTAAAATAAGATGGACCCATCTACCATCAAAAAGATAATTAATTCAAGAGCAATCTATCACGCTTACTTGTAGCTCAAGTTTGACCTAATTTTGTTGAACCTATTGTCAGAACTCTCGGTGGTGGTTTTTGATATATTAAATGACCCCCTGATGGTTGGAAACTGAGAATATTCTTTCATGATAGTTGCACACTCACACCGATGGCATTGTTTACTACAAGAATCGGATCCACCCATCTACCTCCGAAAATACATTTAATTCAATAGCAATCTATCGTGCTTACTTGAAGCTCAAGTTTTACCTAATTTCGTTAAGTTGTCAAGATGTAAAGTCTTAGCATGAAGTTGAACCTATTGTCTAAACTCTCAGTGGTGGTTTGTGATATATTAAATGACCCCCCGATGGTTGGAAACTAAGAATGTTCTTTGGTGATAGTTGGAAACTTACACCGACGACATTTTTTACTACAAGAAGATGCACCCATCTACCTCCAAAAAGACATTTAATTGAAGAGCAATCTATCGTGTTTACTTGTAGCTCAAGTTTGACCTAATTTCGTTAAATCGACAAGAAGTCAGTGAAGTGTGTGAAGTTAGCTAGGAAGCTTAAAATGGAATTATAACAAACCGCGATCCACTTTTTGTGATAATTGGTGTTGTTGCATTTTCTTCTAACTGTGGTAGGTCCCGTAGGAGCGAGGTGCTTCAGTTAACATGGTCAGTGGAAGTATAAGTTACATCAAGGACCTCATAAAAATGAAAATTACATCCATGTCCATGCATTTAGCACAAGGTACCCGAAACTAAGAAATGCAGTGTGTTTTCAGGTTTGCACATACTACCATTCATTGTGCTAAAGACTATGAATACAATATTCTAGATGCTAAGAATGGAAAAGAAGATCCAACAGTTAGCAATGTTTGGATTTGCTAGTCTTGATCCAACGGTCAATGTTCAAAGTTATCCATACCCTATATAGTGGTATGGTATTGTAAGAGATAAGACAAGATAAAGGTAAGATAAGAAGTACTGCGAATGCCTGGTCTTTTGAATAACCTCCCCTCCTGATGTTCGGAAAGCAAGTGAAAATTTCAAAACCAGAAAAGTTTGAAATAAAATTGCCGCCAAGGAACAAAGTGGTTTCCTTCCTATGACTCCTCCTACTCCACACCAACGCGGCTACAAAACACATGAGAGACATAAAGCCACCATACCAAGGCACACGTGTGCAGCGCCACACTGTGGACGAGGGAGAGATCAGTCAGGTGGTGTGTGATGGGAGAGGGGAGGAGAGATGAGAGGCAGCGAAGGAGAGAGAAAACACACAATTTGTTTTGCATGCATAGGTCCTAAGAAATTTACTACTAGTAGAGTGTACACTATAAGGCGGTAGGAGTACCTCAGTTGAGAAACCCATCATAACTTTGCTCTAACATCCAACCGCCTTCAACTCCTATTATTCTCTCTTCGCTGCTACCTTTTCCCCTGGTTACGTTTTATTCTCTCGGCATGTACAACACGTGGATAGAGGTGAGCATATGTCTAAGAAAATACATACTCCCTCCATTTCATAATATAAGATGTTTAAGCTTTGTGAAGGTAATATATCTAGACACCTTTAATGTATAGGTTCATAGAGGTTCACTCTGAATCTACACACTAAAAGATGACTAGATACAAAACCTTCACAAACCTAAAACATCTTATATTTTGAAACTGAGGGATTACCACCTACTGTACTGCGAGTAAGCTCCACCATTTAGACAGTGTCTAAACGAGATGATCCATGGGACCTACTAAACTGAAGATGCTAACTTTCCACGGGAGTTTTATAGCTTGGTCATACACTACCAAGTGGGCCCATTATTTGCTTTTTTCCTTAGGGCATATGTAATGTGTAAAAACACACCTTAAGGCCTATGTGGCATCTGCTAAGGTTCACCTTATACATTGTGGAGAAAATAAAGTTGCCTCAAGCTTGTGGGTTTCCATAGAGAATAGAAACATCATTTCCCCTCTCTCTCCTCCCTCTTGCATGGAGCAATATGGTAAGCTATGTGGTTCCTATCTTGTGGCAAATGTTGACCTTATACATTGTGGTAATTTCCATATAAGTCGGGTGGGTCCTACATTATGGATGCCCTTAGACACTCATGCCTTGTACTCCCCTCCCCACCGTGCTAGACTCGTGGGTCCTAAATTATGATGTGGATATGGCCATGACCTTGGTTGGTCACTCAAGCCAATTTGTTGTTATGCAAATACTAATCAGTGCCGGCTTTTCAAAACTATTGTTGGCCCATGATATATTCGCTGCCCAGGTTCCTTCAGAAGAATTTTGGAAATTTTCAAGAGTAATAGTCTATCGCGCTCACATGTATTCAAGTTTTACCTAATTTTTTTATGGACATAAAGTCATTTAAGTGCGTGGAGCTTTGGCTTGGAAGTTTGAAAAATCCTTAAACTTGGAAAACTGTAAGAAAGAATTGTCCACTTTGAACGGAAATTTGTTGGGGGGCATTCTTTGTTCTTTAATTTATTCTACCAATAAAATACTTGAAAAACTCACTTCCATGTGAACTTTCTTGGGTTTAAAGGCAAATAACCAAGGTCATGGACATACTCTATATATCTTTATCAATATAATGATGGTGTGTCCATATGTTGGTATAGGTCGGTGCATGTTAGCATGGTAAAGAAGTAAAAGTTTTTTTCAAAATGAAGTATGGTTAATATGGCTAAATTAGAGTTCATAGCATGTGCCATTTATTTACTAGTACATAAAGTGGTTGGAAAAATTACATGTTATATATTTTAGGCTTAATTTTCTACCTAATTTAACCCACTCAGACGACTTTCCACCGATTTGTCGAATTAGGTGTAATTTAATAATCTAAACGAAGTGCATGGGAGCGAGTTCAATAGTATAACCGAGTCTTAGGTATAACAAAGTGACACGTTGTTTACTACCGGCCTTATACCAGCATATACAATACCTAGTGATTAAACTATACAACAACCAGCATTATGATGCAACAACCTTGTCAAAAAGCAAGAAGATTGAACATTACTAAGATGAAAAACCTTTCTATGTCCGCTTGAAAAATCCTAAAACTTGGGAATTGTAAGAAAGCATGGTACACTTTGTCTGAAAATTGCGGTGGTGGCATTCTTTATTTAGTTTTTGGAACTAGAGGTCGTCAAGGAGTGAGACACTTCTATTATCGTGCTAGGGTTTGTTGTCATCGCAAGGTGGTCCGAATACCTTTTTGTAATTATTGTTACCTTTGAGCCTTTTGTACTTGTGTTGATGATTATTTAGAATTTTGAAATAGAAAAAATGGTTGTTGGAAGTAGATCGGTGTGCCATACCAAGGCACACATGCGCAGCGCCACGCTGTGGACAAGGAAGAGATAAGCCAGACTGTGCACCCACGGCTACAGAGAAGAGATCAATGGAGGATGGATGGTGAGAGGCAGCGAAGGAGAGAAAAAACACAATGTGTTTTGCATGCATATACTAGTAGTAGGTCCATACATTTACTACTACTGGAGTGTACCCTATACCTAGTGTCAGCAACCCATCATAGATTTGCTCTGACATCACACCACCTTCAACTCCTCCTCTCCATTGCTCTCGTGTTGCCTCTTTTTTTGGAAGTCTCGTGCTGCCTCCCTCTTGTTCTCTTACTTGTGTAGCTCAAGTTTGATCAAATTTCGTTAAACTATCAAGATGCAAAATCTTAGCAAGAAGTTAAACCTGTTGTCCAAACTCTCGGTGGTTTCCAATATATTAATTGACCCTCGATGGGTACCTCCAAAAGCTTTTTTCATAAAACTTTCAAAGAAACCTATGATTTACTTGTAGTTCAAATTTGAAAGATTCAACAATACATAATAAGATAGGAAAATATCACAGATTCATATTCTATAGCACTTGACAGGTTCAGTAGCATTTCAAAGGGACCGATTCAGCAATACATACACTGAAATTCAATAGCAGTACAGAGAGAACCAATTCTTGTTTCAGCTCTCAAAAACTTGGCATAGGATGAGTTTGCCCTTTTCTTCGAACACACTCCATCATTGGAGCAAGCAAAATTGACGATCAAGTATGCATTTGTGTGCATACCTCGTTCTTACATCAATGCATGTGTGACCAACATATATGCAACCCCAACATGCCCATGCCTCATCTAGATTGTGATAAGGTCATGTTTCAAAAGAAAAGCAAAACAATATATTGCCATTGATCAAAACAAGTACTAGTACAATAGTATTAGTTCCACAAAATACTTTAATAATAGCAACATCAGAACATTTGAGAGATTCGGTAGCTTTTGAAAGATCCAACAGTATAGGCCATATTCTGCACTCGATCTAAACAATTCACAGTGGATAGGAATTATTACAAAATATATTAGCAGTTGCAGAACTCCATACTAAATACTTGGTAGAAGTATAAAACTACTCATAGTAGTACCTTAATCTAGCTAGGAACGATTATAATGTCCCATCATATACTCCAAACATGCATGAGAGAAAAGGGAGAGGTCAGAATCACCACAAAATCTATATGCCAACGATTCAGCGTGTCCATGTTGTGGACGGGTAGCACTTGCTTTCCAGCCTAGCACGCTTATCTCGTTTTACCGTCATTTGTGGATCCTCATAATAGGCTTTTGCCTATTCACCCTCACCAAGATAGATGTAAAATTCACGGATGTTTCTAGCAATTTACACCACTTAGATTACGAAGGGAATCTGCCACTAATATAAATAAAGTAATTAATATTAGAACAGAGGGACTAGAAAATTACATATAGTAGTACATTCATATTAGGATCATTAGGAGAATAATAAGATGTGATATCTCGCAATGGGATGATGTCGTTGTTGATCCAATATTGGAACTCCACGAGGAACTCCGACCAACGATTGAGGAGCTTGATAATAAGTTCACGACACCAATAGGTAATGGTTGAGCGCATCTAGAACGACTTCGGCTGGCGGCTCCATAATCTTTGGCTCTGAATAAAGCTCGAGCTGATAAAACCCACGAAAAGAGACCAATGACGACATCCTTACCTCGTACTCCTCCAATTCCCACACCGCCAACTTAACGCAGCTAACAGACATGACAATCTCCACCAGTGAATTGGCCAATGAACAGCGTGCCTGTCTTCCTGATGTAGATGACATTTGTTCTCCGCGAGCCCCATGCAGGCACCAGCTTAGACGAGTCCCATTGTTTGATGCTATAAAGGACTGTGGGCACCTCCATCGAGTGGGTGGATTTGAGGTGCAGATACAACATTAATTTGTTGCTGACCCACTTGCATCTTGGCTCCTGCAGATAAACGGGTTGTGGATGATGGAGATCATGTGGGGATATAGTTCATTGAAGGAGACCACTTTCGAGCAGATGTAGTTGGGGCAGGTGTAACCTTCTCCACTAGGGAATTGGCGGTGTAGCTCCATGGAGCATGCGGCCAGCCGGATGGTGCTTTAGCGTTCAAAAGCTTAGTGATTTTGTTGACAACATCGTCGTCGACCTTGCTAAAGCCGCTGCACCGTAGGCTCTCCCTCGAACCTCTCCAAATTTTGTACAGATGATCCGCCATCACGTCCGGGAGGATTGGGGGCGAGGGAAGATCCATATAGAACTGTTTGGGGGGTTTTTGGAGGAGAGGGGTGGTGGTCTAGAAGGAGTGATGCAGCGGGCGAGATGGCCAGGACAATGTTTGAGTCGCGTGATGGAGAGGATCCCAAATGCGGCCAGCCGATGTCAAAGAGTGGGGATAAACTAAACGGAGATGTGGAAGATGGGATGGCTCTTTGAAAGAGGTTTTTTCTTTTCTTGTAATAAATTAACCATGTCACCTCGTGGCGCTGTAGAGTCTCGTCATATCGGTTTGACCAGACACATTATTTATTTACAGGTTCTACTATAGTATTTGCATAGTAAGTAGTAGTAGTAAGTAGTACTATATTACTCTACCTTCGTCCCGAGGAATAAGGCATCCTCGTTTTGTGTGTTTTTATTTGACCAAGATTCACTCCAAATATATAAAGAATGTTGGTACAAAATTAGCATTATTAGAAAGTATTACTCTACCTCCAATAGTACTAATTTTACACAAAGTAATCAAGTATTAGTTACTCTATTTATTCGGTCAAATCAATGTAATCAAGTATATATCTTCTCGGCACCCCCTCGCGCACCTGCCAGTTGATCTATCCCTCGTCCACAGTGTGGCGCTCAGCACATGTGTCATGGTTAGGGTTACGATCGGGATCCCATGAAAGTCCCGCTTCTATTTCATTTTGTAGTTTCTATAGGAGTACTTCAAAATGAACTAGAAGCGGAACTTTGCGGGATGCCGCTTTCAACTCTAGCCATGGTACGACGGCTCTGTGTCTGTCCATCGTGTGTTCGTAAGCTATGTTGTATTGGTGTGCATAGGAAGGAACCACTTTGGGCCTTGGGTTGGGGCGGCGGCAAAAAGTAGTCCCAAATAAAACTTTTCGGGTTTCTATTTTTTCACTTGCTTCGTCCAAAACATCGGCATGGAAGGTTATTCCAAAGATCAACACTCGCAGTACTAGAGAAGAGATATTGTACTTGATATGTATACATATATATACACGTCCTGTCACATTCGATGCACTTCATCAGCAAGATCTGGAAAAACTGAGCACCACGCTGATTTCCTCTTTGTTAAGCAAGTTGTTATTGTTCTAGTATGAACGGTATGCCTCAACTAGTGGGTGGAGAAGGAGAGTCAGTCCCGACTGCTTTTCCATGCTTATTTTAGGCCCCTTTATACTAAAATATGCATTGGGTGTAATTTTCTATCTTTTTAGGTCCTTGATGTAACATGTACACTTCCACTAACCATGTTAAGTTGTTAACCAAATCATCTCGCTCCTTCTAGGCCAAAACTTGTTGAAAAGCTTTCACCGCCCCACATTTCAGACAAAGTGGACCATGCTTTCTCATAACTTACTAGTTTTAGAATTGTTGAAGCTTCCTAGCTAGGTAAGTTCCCTCACTTAGAGGACTTTATGCCGATTTCATGAAATTATGTTAGATATGAACTACAAGCGTGATAGGTTGCTCTTGAATTTTACAGATACTATTTGTTGGTACCATGTTGTCAATATATCGAGAACCATCACGGGATTTGAAAAATGCAACTAACTTCGTGCTAAGAATATGCATGCCTACAAATTTTATAATTTTTTTAAGACGTTAAAATAAAACAAAGAATAAACCAAACACTTTCATGTGGCATCCTCTTATGCGTATTGCTCGCCATAAAAAAATCAGAAATCAGTGCTTGACACTTCTTTTCGTAATAAAAAACTGCTATGTTGCTTCACAATTTCCATACCACTATATAGTGTACGAATAACTTTGAACATCAGCAGTTGGATGTAGATTGGCAAAACCCGATATTGTTGACCATTGGATCTCTTTCAGTACATTTGATTATGTCATGTCTAGCATATAGAATATTCCATTGTTGGCCGCTAGCACCATGAATATACTATGCATAGAAAGTATGGAGAATATGGTTCTGAATGCCACAAGCCAAGTTTCTAGATATAGTGGACAATGTTTTACGTACGATTCCCAAGTTTTATGAGTTTCCAAAACTTCCGAGCTAACTTGGCCCACTCAAATGACTTTATGTCTCTTTTAACAAAATCATGTCATATTTGAACTAAAGCTTTAGTAAGTGCTAGATTGCTATCGAAGTTCTACAAAAAGCTTTTGGAGGTACCCATTAGGCAGTTAATATATCGGAAGCAATCGGGAGTTTTGACCAATTCAACTTCCTACTAAGAATTTGTACCTTGACAATTTTGAACCTGTTTTGAAACAATCACATGTAATAAATAAAAACAGAAAAACAAATATTCATGCATGGCATCCTATCATGTCACGTGTACAGTCTGCTAGGAAACTGATAACAATGGGATTTGACAACTTCTGAAAAACCAGCCCCATGATATTGTCCCACCATGTATGAATATTATTTGGTTTCAACCCTGGTGACCAAAAAAGGTCATGGCCATATCGACATCATAGTTAATGTACTGTTCCCATTAATTTGGTATATGGGTGCATCTTGGCGTAGTAGGAAATGTTGCCCATAGGAGTCTCAACATTGGGCCTATTTGATTCGCAGGGTAGGAAAAACAAAGGAATAGGTAAACCGTAGTATTATTGGAATGTCATGTCTAGTTGAATCCTACAAGATTTGGTGCCTATGGGATTTTTTTCTTAAAGAAGTGTTTGATTCACAGGAAAGTAAAGGAATTGTCACATGAGGTTGAGGTGGATTGTTCTTAAAATTTTACGGAAGACATGTGCATGGCATCTTTTTGCATGTATCACATGCCATGCAAAATGATAAACTTGAGTTTTGACAACTTTTGAATAAACAGGTTCACAAAATTTGCCTACAATGCGTATGAAGAGGTTTCAAGTCGGAAAACCAAGGTCAATGCCATATCATGTGATCCACAACATAGTTTATGGTTATTTCCACATATTAAGTAGATTGGTGCATATTGGCATGATAAACAATATTTTGCCAAGGGGAGTTTCCAAGAAGCATTATGAAAAGATACAATCTCAATTTTCCAAGTGACAGGATTTTTTTACGAAAACTGGAACGTTGTTTTCCGTAAAGAAAATAGTAGTACTAGGAAAAAGATGGATCAAAATGGAGGGGTAAAAACGAAGAGCTATTGTAGAAGAGATTATGGGGTTAGAGAAGGCATCCAAAGAGGGCAGTAGCGAAGAGGTGTTGAAGACAGTTCAATGTCAGAGAAAAGTCAAAAAAAAAGAGATAGACACAGAGCTATCATAGTACCATTGCACACGTGCACAGTGCCACGCTGTGGACGAGGGAGAGATCAGTTAGAGCATGGATGTGATGCCGCAAAGGAGAGAGTAGTGCACAATTTATTTTCCTTGTATAGAGGAGAAGTAACACATTGTAAGTCTGTAGGAGTGAGCACCACACAGATTTCCTTTGTTAAGCAAGTACACGTTCTAGTACTCCGATCAGTACGAAGAGTATGCCTCGGCTAGTGGGTGGAGAATGAGATCAAGACCCGACTGCTTTTCTATGCTTATTTTCAGGACCCTTTGTATTAAATATGTGGACTTGGATGTATTTTTCTCTTTTTTAGGTCCTTAATTGATGTAACATGCACTTCCACTGACCGTGTTAAGTTGTTAACTGGAGCATCTTGCTTCTTTTAGGCCCACCCTCTTGTTGAAAAAATGCCACCACCCCATATTTCAGATAAAGTGGACAATGTGTTTCTTACAATTCCCTTGTTTTAGCATTTTTAAGCTTCCTAGCTAATTTCACCCACGGACTTTATTAACAAAATTAGGTCAGATAAGAACTACAAGTAAGCGCGATAGGGCTTTCTCTTGAATTTTAAAAATGTCATTTGAAGGTACCAACGATGTCAATATACCAAGAACCGGCGCAAGTTTTGAGAAAGGCAAGTAACTTCATGCCTCCAAATTTGATAATGTTTTGAAGACTTGGAAATAAAACAAAGAAATTATAATAAACCAAATACTTTCATGTGGCATCCTATTACGTGTATTACTTGCCATGGTTACTGTTTTCATGGCACACAGTGCACGTGACATGATAGGTCATCACGCGTAAATCTTTTATTTTTTCTTTTTTCTTTATTTCATTAAATTGGCAAAAAGTCACTAAAGTGTGTGAAGTTAGCTAGGAAGATTGAAAAATCCTAGTACTAAAAATATGGGAATTATAACCACATGGTTTACTCTGTCTGATAATTGGGCGGTTGCATTTTATTTTAACTTCGAAGTGTGTTGTGAGGTTTGCGCATACTAGCATTTATCGTGCTATAGAATAGAAAACAAGATCCAACGGTTAGCAATGTTTGGATTTACTAGTATTGATCCAATGGTCAATGTTCAAAGTTAATCCGTACACTATATGTAGTGGTATGGTATTGTAAGAGATAAGACAAGCTAAAGATAAGATAAGAAGTACTGCGAATGGCCGATCTAATGGTAGGTCTCGTAGGAGCAAGAAGCTTGAGAGTTAACATGGTCGGTGGAATCACAAGTTACGTCATGGACCTTATAAAAATAAAAATTGCATCCAAGTCCGTGCATTTAGCACAAGGACCATGAAACTGAGCAATGAAGTGTGTGTTTTTAGGTTTGCGCATAGTAGCGTTCATCGTGCTAAAGACTATTAGTAGAATCTTTCTAGATGCTAAGAATGGAAAACAAGATCCAACGGTTAGCAATGTTTGGATTTGCCTGTCTTGATCAAACGGTCAATGTTCTGTACACTATATAGTGGTATGGTGTTGTAAGATATAAGACAAGATAAACATAAGATAAGAAGTACAATACTGCAAATGGATGATCTTTTGAATATCCTTCCCTCCTGATGTTTGGGAAGAAAGTGAAAATTTCGTAAATTGGAAAAGTTTATTTTTTTTGCCACCAAGGACCAAAGTGGTTTCCTTCCTATGTACTCCTCATCCCTACTCCACACCAACACGCGGCTGCCAAACACTGTAGAGATACAAAGCTGTCGTACCAAGGCACACGTGCGCATCGCCACACTATGGACGAAGGAGAGATCAGTCGGGCTGATGCACGAGGCGAACAGGGAGGAAAGATGGAGGATAGCAAAGGAGAGAGAAAAAACACGATTTTATTTGCATGCATATGTCCTGAAATTTACTACTAGTAGAGTGTAGTACACTATAAGGCCACAAGAGTGCCTTGTGTGAGGAAACCATCATAACTTTTCTCTGACATTGAACCACCTTCAACTCCTCTTCACCGATGCCCTCTTCCCCTTCCTATGTTTTATTCACTTAGCATATACAGCGTGTGGACAGAGGTGAGCATATGTATAAGAAAAGAAATATACTCCTACTAGTGTACTACTAGTAAGTTGCACATGCCCTACACGTGAGACTAAGATAATAGACGTATGACATATCATCACTATATAAAATTATAATAGGTAAAGCAGAAAAAATATAAATTTGATCAACATCTATAAAGTATGGGTGTATATTTGGTTCTCCTACTTTGTATATCATGTAGAAGTCAATGATTATTAGCTATCTAAAACATGAAATTTTTGGTAACATGGTCTACAGAAACGAGAGAGAATATCCTAGAATGATGGAGAAGCGTGTTTTGAGTTTTGTGCATAACATTCATTGTGATGAAGACTATAAATAGAATCTTCTAGATGCTAGAATGGAAAATAACATCCAACGGCTAGAAATGTTGGGATTTGTGAGTCTTGATCTAACGGTCAATATACAAAGTTATTCGTACACTATATAGTGGTAAGATACGTACTTGATTTTTTCCTAATAAGGGCATCCACAATGTGTCAAAAAGCACACCTTAAGGCGTAGTATGTGGCATCTGCAAAGGTTCACCATATACATTGTGGTGAAAATAAAGATATCTTTAAGCCTAAGGTGCACCTAAAGCTTGTGGGTTGCCCATAGAGAATAGAAAAATCATTTCCCCTCCCTCCCTATTTCATGTTTTCAAGATGAAAATCTTAGCTAGAGGTTGAACCAGTCGTCAAAGCTCTTTTGCAGATTTTGATATATTAATTGATCACTCGATGGGTACCTTCAAAAGCTTTTTTCATAAAATTTTCAAAGCAACCTACAATTTATTACTTGTAGTTAAAATTCGACCTTATTTTGATACATCAACATGAAGTCATTCAAGTGGGCAAACTTAGCTAGGAAGCTTGAAAACTCATAAAACATGGGAATCGCAAGTACAACATATTGTTGATCCACTATATATGTGTGAAAACTTGGCTTGTGGCATTCAGATCCAATATTATTTGCACTTTCTTTACGGAAAAGAATGATCTCGTCATCAATTAAGAATGTTCTTTCCTAGTAGTTGGACACTCACACCAACGACACTGATTTACATGAAGATGCAGTCATCTACCTCTGAAATGACATTTGATTCAATAGCAATCTATCATGCTTACTTGTAGCTCAAGTTTGACCTAATTTCATTAAACTGTCAAGATGTAAAATCTTAGTAAGAAGTTGAACCTATCGTCAAAACTTATGGCGATTTCTGATATATTAATTGACCACCCGATGGGTACCTCAAAAATCTTTTTTATAAAAATTTCAAAGCAACCTACAATTTACTTGTAGGTCAAATTTGACCTAATTTCGATACATCTACCTAAAGTCATTCAAGTGGAAGGAGTTAGTTAGGAAGATCAAAAACTCATAAAACATGGAAATCGTAAGTAAAAAACATGCTAACCCACTATATATGTCTGAAAACCTAGCTCGTGGCATTCAGATCCAATATTCTTCAGTCTTTCTTTGAGGAAAAGAATAATCTCGTCATCAGTCAGAAAATTGAGAATGTTTTTTCCTGATAGTTGTATATACTCAAACCAACAACATTATTTACTACAATAAGATGTACTATCTACCTCTGAAATGACATTTAATTCAAGAGCAATATATCATGCTTACTTGTAGCTCAAGTTTGACCTAATATCGTTAAATTGTCAAGATGAAATTTTAATGTATAGGTTCGTAGAGGTTCACTCTAGATCTACACACTAAAATATGACTAGATACATAACCTTCACGAACCTAAAACATCTTATATTTTGAAATGAAGGGAGTACTACTTACTATACTTCGAGTAAGCTCCATCGTTTAGATAGTGTCTAAATGAGATGATCCGTGGGACCTACTAAACTGAAGATGCTAACTTTTTCATAGGAGTTTTATAGCTTGGTCATACACTTCTAAGTGGGCCCATTATTTTCTTGTTTCCTTAGGGAGTCCGCAATGTGTAAAAACACACCTTAAGGCCTATGTGGCATCCGTTAAGGTTCACCTTATACATTGTGGAAAAAATAAAGTTGCCTCAAGCTTGTGGGTTGCCATAGAGAATAGAAACATCATTTCCTCTCTCTCCTCCCTCTTGCATGGAGAAATATGGCAAGCTATGTGGGTCCTATCTTCTGGCAAATGTTGACCTTATACATTGTGGTAATTTCTATATAAGTCGGGTAGGTCCTACATTATGAATGCCCTTAGAAACTCGGTCCTTGAACTCCCCTCCCCACCATGCTAGACTCGTGGGTCCTAAACTATGTTGTGGATATGGCCATAACCTTGATTGGTCGCTCAAGCCAATTTGTCGTTATGCAAATACTAATTAGTGCTCGCATTTTTCAAAACTATTGTTGGCCCATGATATATTCGCCGCACGGGTTCCTTTAGAAGAATTTTTGAAATTTCCAAGAGTAATAGTCTATCGCGCTCACATGTATTCAAGTTTGACCTAATTTCATTTTATTGACATAGTCATTTAACTGTGTGGAGCTTTGGCTTGGAAGTTTGAAAAATCTTTAAACTCGTGAAACTGGAAGAAAGAATTTTCCACTTTGTACGGAAATTTTTTGGGGGGCATTCTTTGTTCTTTAATTTATTCTACCAGCAAAATACTTTAAAAACTCACTTCACGGTATGGCCTACTATACCATGTACTCCTCGTGAACTTTCTTTGGTTTAAAGGAAAATTACCAAGGTCATGGACATACTCTATATATCTTCATCAAAATAATAACGGTGTGTCCATATTTTGGTATAGGTCGGTGCATGTTACATTGGTAAAAAAGTAAAAGTTTTTTCAAAATGAAGTATGATTAATATGGCTAAATTAGAGTTCATAGCATCTGTCATTTATTTACTAGTACATCAAGTGGTTGGACATATTACATGTTATATTTTTCAGGATTAATTTTCTACCTAATTTAACCCACTTAGACGACTTTCTGTCGATATGTCGAATTAGGTCTAATTTAATATTTGATACCTTCGATCTGGATTCACGGATGTAGTATAATAGCTTTTTCCCTAGAAGACCTAGGTTTAATCGAACCTCAGAAAGCACTGCTCAAAGGTAATAAAAAAGGACACGTCTACAAGACTTTGTTTGTTTGTTTTACCTTAATTAACCAGACCAATCTAGTTTACTTTATAACGGGTTTGAATCAATGGATGGAGATAGGCCAGGGTTGAAGATCCACCTGCTGCTGCACATCAAATGGGATAAAATATAATAATAAGCATAGTCATGTATAATGTTTGTATCGAGATAATCTCTTGTGGGCAATAGATCCTAATATTCTAGAGCCCTCTTGATGAAGTGGGCATAGCAATAGACTTTTAATCCAACTGAGAGTACACTGAAGCCACGGGTCACAAAACATTATTAAGTGCAAAACACATATCAAAGCTTTAAGTGGTGATGTTGTTGATCCCAAATGGGGCGCTAAGCGAAGACCGTACTACCCTTTCTGTCACTGAGGTTCCTATGAGATCGCCGCTAGCCAAGTATCTCACCTCAAGCCTTTATCAATCTATGGGATCTTGGGTACCTACAAGTCCACGGACCGAGACAAGAGACAAAGAAACAAAATATACAAATCACAATTCCAAACAAAATACAATTCTCCCATGATCTAGATGCACATAATTGCTGCAAGGTTTCTCCCCAACCCGCAACCCGTGAGGACTACTCACTCATAACAAATAGATCGGAGATAGAAAACATCATACAAATACTTAGATTCAAATCAAATATTCTTACAATGGTCACCAAATGACAAGGAGATCTAAAGTACAAAGCAATGTCTATGGCTAGTGGATAGATGGATGGGGGAAGTGATGAATAATGGATGAACAATGGTGTGGATCTCCTTTAGTGGTGTGGTGATACAATCTGAGAATGGTGGCTCTCTGGCCGGCGGCTGGAGCCTCGAAATATATAGGCGTCTTCACGAAATTTGAAGGGTTTGACGAGACGAAGTCGTCGCCACCTGGTATGGGTAGGCGGTGTTGGGTCCGCAGCATAGAAAACAAAAATTTTCCTACGATGAGAACTATACGCCAAGATCTATCTACTAGATACAGAGCAACGGGTGGACATACATCCATGGAGAACTTACCCTCGAAGACAATGAGTTTTGTTAACGAGTAGGAACTCGTGGTTGATGTAGTCGTACGCTTGGCGATCTCAAGATCGTGATGAAGTCCAGCAGGTCCGGCTCCAGCACGTCCATCAGATCCAGCTCCAGCACCACCAAGTCCAGCACCGCAAAGCAGCGGTGCATCCGTGATCGCACACACGTCCGGTACCCCGACAACCTCCGTCCCTCGCTCCAGCAAAGCAGCAGAAGCAGCAACTCCTTTCTAGATAAAGCCACCGGGAACATGTATCTCGCTAATCCGAGACCATGGAGAAATAATACTAGAGAGGGAGAGAGATCCTTCACAAGGAGGTGTGTGTGAGAAGTGAGGAGGGGGTGACCTTTTATAGGAGGAGGGGGGTGCCCCTCCTTCATGGCCGGCTCATGGAGGAGGTGACCCTGCACCTCCTCCATTCATGTGGTGGTAACTCCCTCCACATAAATTTGCCCCTTCACATTCTCTTTTAAAGTCTCCACTTTAAATGCATTAAATTTCTCCAAATTTAATGCTCTCTCATTTAATAAAACTCTTTTATTAATTTTATTCAGAATTTTGTTAATTACTTTAATTAACAAACATTCACATAAACCCCCCTGCAACATTTCAATATTACATGCAGAACCAATTTCAGCAATTTCACCCGAAACCGTTTTGGTGTCTATTGAAATAATTCTAGCACTTTCTTAAATATTTATCTGAAACATATTTGCTCCAAATGGTGTTGGTATCCCTTAAGTGTGTCACCCTACGGTTCGCGAATAATGCAGACATGATCGAGACCCCTCTCAGATCAATAATCAGAAGCGGGACACGAGATCCATCGACTCCTACACATTCAACGATGACTTCTGTGATCGTGAGAACCTTTAACGCTTGTAACTAAATCCCTTTGTCCCTCGATATATTACATGTCCGAGATTCGATCATCGGTATCTCCATACCTAGTTTGATCTCGTTACCGAAATGTACTCTTTTCTCGTTCCCGTGATATAACATTCTAGTGATCACATCACTTGCTTGCAAGCTATTTCAATGTGATATCACCGAGAGGGCCCAGAGTATATCTATCCGTCATCAAGATGGACAAATCCCACTGTTAATCCATGAGCCTCAACATAACACCTTCGTAGCACTGAACCCACCTTTATAGTCACCCTGTTACGGTGTGACATTTGATGTTATCAAGATACTCTTCCGGTGTTAGCAATTAACATGATCTCATGGTCTAAGGACTAAGATTACTTTGTATGATGTTTATAGCAATATAAACATAATGACTTTGATCGTAATGCTATACTTCGGATGAATGTTCATCACATCATTCCACCAATGTTGTTACCTTGTTATTAACAACATCCAATGTCCATGATCAGGAAACCTTGATCATCTTGTTAATCAACAAGCTAGTCTATACGAGAGGCATAACTAGGAATCCTTTTTGTTTATTAAACACACATGTATTGACGTTTCCAATCAATAAAATTATAGCATGCAAAATAAACATTTATCATAAACATGAAATAAGATAATAACCACTTTATTATTGCCTCTCGGGCATATTCCCTTCAGTCTCCCACTTGCACTAGAGTCAATAATCTAGTTTGAAAAACTTTGCGTATTGAACACCTATGGCTTTCTGGTGTTGCATATACGCTATTGCTAGTGGTTAACATAATCTCCGGATCTGACAGTTTCAGGCCCGTGTGTATTTGCATGTCTTTGCGTCTCTACGCATCACTCATTCTCAAATGAGATGGCATTGTATAAATTTGGTCCTTTGGTGAGACCTTTAGTTTGTTCCGGTTAAAATATGTTGATATTATTGTCACACAATATATCTTCATATCATTAGCCCACTTTGAACCACACCTAGTTTGATAACAAACTACTTAACACAAATGCCCTCCTATGCTGCTACTATAGCAGTCATATACTTAGCCCTTTTGTTGTAGTATCCGTCACAATGTCTCAACTTTGGAACTCATCCAAATCCATCATGGAACATCCTTTCCATTATATTGTGCGACTCATAGTCTAAATTGAGATAAATTTAATTTGTATCTTGTGACAAAACTAGTATCAATGTAACACTTTACAATGAACTACCTTTAACTATTTGTCACTTATACATGATATATTCTTAGTTCTTCCAAAGCTCATGAGAATATCTTTACTATTGTCCAATGATCATCTTATGGATCATTCTGGTATGTGATCATAACATTCAGAGCATAGGACATTCTGGATATATACATATCACGGTATAATCGATCAAAATCTTCATGTGATTTTACTCACCAAGTGTTGGAACACTTGAATCTTGATACAATCCTTTCCATGCAGCAAGAACCTTTCTTGTTGTTTCCATATTGAACCCTTTCAATATCTCATATATGTATGTCTGGCACAACCATATTAATGCCTCAATCTATCCATATAGATATTGATGCCTAATATTCCGGTTTTGCCCAAGTCTTTCATCAAAATCTTATTTTAATGAAATTCTTAACTTGTGTCAATACAAGATACATAATTTCCAATCAACAATATGTCCTCTACATAATGTATTATAAATATGTCTCAGCGCTCCCACTTAATTTCTTGCAAATGCAAGCATCTTCATCATCTCCGATGAATTTAAACTCTTTTAACAGTTTCATCATGGTGAAGATTCCAACTCCGCTATGCTTACTTCAACTATTGAAGTTTACATGCCCTTTTAGCACCCTTTGAATTAACAAAACCCTTCGGACCATGTCATGTACATGTCCTAGGTTACCGTTCTATTAGAAGAACCTTGTTTTGTTTATTCAACTACCATATACCAAATTATATGTAGTGGTTGCTACATTAATCCGTCAAGACTATATATCGCTTATGAAAGATCAAATCTTGTCATAGTCAACTCCTTGAACATTGTCGTAAACTTCTTTCCGACATGTCGACTATTTCATAGATGTTAAACATCCATGTCTTATTTCTTTATAGATCCAAACACGACCGATAGGCTTCACGCCTTTCCGGAGGGTCTTCCAAGTTCAGAAACTTGTTTTCTCGTGTATGGATACTATCACGGATTCTATGACTTCTAGTCATTTTATGGAGTCAGGGCCCATCATCGCTTCTTTGCATGTAGTCGGTTCATCATTGTCAAAACAATAACGACTTGCTTATCAAATCTTACTATTTGATTCTTACCGACCCACACGGTTCTATAGGAACTCTAATCTCCGAGATCACAACCTTTGTAATCATGGGAGCCACGAGCATTGTGGCCGCCACCGGGACACTTTCCGGCGCTGCGCTACTTAGCAGATATAGCTAAGGTTCAACAACCTTATCAAAGTTCTATTGTCCTCCCACTTAACTTTTTGTGAAAAATTACTTCTCAAGAAACTTGACATTCCAAGTAACAAACTCTTTTGTCCTCGGTGTTATGGAGAAATTCCCAACAAATTCTTTGGGATAACCTACAAAGACGTGCTTATCCGACTTTGGTTGTAAACATTTTACTTATGCATAGCATACCAAAATTTAAGAAAAGACAATTTGGGTTTTATCCCAAACCATAACTCATATGGTGTCATTTCAACGGATCACGATGGTGCTCTTTTCAGTGTAAAAGCGGTAGTCTCTAAAGCTTCAATCCTTAAAACATAATGGCAGTTTTATAAATGACACCTTTGATCTTACCATGTCAAACATGGTTTGATTTCATCTCTCGAATATGCCATACTCCTATGGTTTATCGGGAAATCCAAATTCATGGAACAATTCCTCAAATCTTAGGTGTTTTGCTAAACATGTAACTCAAATATCTTCCTTTATGATCGAATCATAAACTCTTTATTTTCTTGTTACAATGATTTTCCACTTCATCTTGAAAGTCTTTGAACAATTTTCAAATGTTTCATACTTCTTCCTTATTAAGTAAATATACAGATATATTCACTCAAATTTTCGGAGAAAGCATATGAAGCAAAAAGATCCATCGCATATGGCTACACATAATGGACTACGCACATCAACATGCACAATTTCCAATAAGCTAGTCATCCGTTGCTCTCTGGCCTATGGACGGAGTTTCAATTATCTCGAGGAAAGTCTCACATGCGTCAATTGATCAAAATCAAAGACTCCAAAAATCCATCAACATGGAGTTTCTTCATGTTTTCTTTCCAATATAATTTAAACAGCGATCTCACTTCATAAGTGATCTTTCAATCATTTATCTTGCGACATTTTATCAATAGTGTTTATGGATGTGATTTCTCCAACTAGACTTGTAAAAGTTCATCCATCCTTTATGGAATACAATAATTATTTGAACAGCCATTGTTCTCATAATACCGGAACAAAATAACAATTATTTAAACAAATCTTGAAGGCTTGGTTTGATGACAACGAAAAACACAATAACACTTTATTTATTTTCGATGAACATCATCACTCATTCTCTTGGTAGTTACTTAGGCCATTGTAGTTCATGAATTGCGTTGTCCTGTATGAAACTTCATACCAACCAATTCGGTATCCAATACCAGTATGCAATACCTAAGAACCACATTGTTTAACAAGCAAGGAATATAGCCATAACATGTATATCTTCTATATACCTAAGTTGGACATCTCCAACCTTTTATTTTCTGCCAAATATTTTATAGATTCTCTTTCAGCAATTCCTTTTATTTTAAAAGAATCTATCAACATCAATAGTGGTGTCATCAACATGACACATGGTACAAAGCGTATATAGTCAAATCCTAATACCTTTGGACTTGCACTTTGAAGTGGATCACCATCATCAAATGTTTGGTGTTCTTTCAAAAATCCATTCTTTAGTAATCTATTAGTGTAGTAAACATTTTACTTACATCTTCTATTCATCCTTATCATGACAACTTCATGATCAAGCTACTATAGCCTATAAGGAAGAATCGCGAGTATAATATCAGTTCCCAAAACCTTTTTGGTAGATTCGGATGCCTAACATCTCCATCCTTCACAAATTCTCATACAATATGAGAACATGTATTTTGCTAAATTATACTCTATCATAATGCAACCAAAAAACATTGTTTCAGATATCACAATATCTTTCACACATGATGGTTTCTGAAACAATTTTTAGCTCCAACATAATCTTGATATTAAAACAACTTTTTGAATATCAATAATCATGGAGGCAAACATGATACTTTAGATACTAACATTGGAATTCTTACTCTTGATTTAATACTACTTATTAAACTTCATGGAGTAAATAGAGTTTGCTGAAAGTTTGCAATAGGACTTATAAACTTTAAATTGACATTCAAAACAATACGATACCGGTTCGTAAAGTAAATATCCAGAATTCTATAGTTCTATTATCTCAATTAAAACTAAGCATAAGGTAGTGAACAGATGCCAATGACTACAACAAATTATGCAAATTCACTTTGATTTAGTTTATGACAAATTAAGTTCGACTAATCCAAATTAGAAATGAACTCCCACTCAAAAACAACATCCCTCGTGCCTTTTTGGTGATGACATGAACCAAATCCACTACACCAAGTCCGATCATCACGTGAGTCGGTGTAGCTTCAAAGGCGAGCATCAATATGGTCATCACATCAACTATATGACTCATGCTTAACCTTTCGGTCCGTGTTCTAAGGCCATGTCTGTACATGCTAGGCTCGCCAAGTAAGAACCTTAGTATTCGCGTGTGTAAAACTGTCTTACACCCGTTGCATGAAAGCGTAGAGTTGAGAACACCCGATCATCACGTGATGTCTCGAAACACGATTCATAGAACGGTGCATACTTAAGGAAGAACACATTTTATATTGATATTTAAATGAGAGATCATCTTACAATGCTACTAAAAGCGCCAAACTAGCAATATAAGATGCAAACATCTAATGTGTAAAGTGAGATGATATGGTCCATGCATTTGATCACCATCATATGCATCGTGGTATGATCTCTATCATTCCTTTGTGTGTAAGGCCAAGGTCTATGGAACTTACACGTTAAGTGAGTTGTAAGAGTATCTATCATACATCTTCTTACAACAATACCATATCAATACACTAGCCCAGCAACAATCTAAACTAGACGCCTGTAATTTATCAATTACAAGTTTTACGTGGCTTAGGGCTTTCGAAGATAGAACTGGTCTTACCTACGAACATGGAACCACAACGAGGATAACCAAGTTATTAGCAACTCGTTGTAAATCAGATATTGACTATAGTAGGAGAGACAGACACCCGCTAGCCACTTATGCAAAACAAGTTGCATGTCAGTCGTGGAACCGGTCTCATGTATGATGACATGTAAGGTTGGTCCAGGCCGCTCCATCCCACTATGCCACCAATATCCAAAATACATAGAAGATGCATTAACATTATCATCATCGCCCACATATCAACATATGTGTACTACCCGTTCTAAGCACCTACGCATGCATCGTGCTCGATACCCTTTGTTGGGTCATGACATAGAAAACAAAAAATTTCCTATGATGAGAACTATACGCCAAGATCTATCTACTAGATACAGAGCAACGGGTGGACATACATCCATGGAGAACTTACCCTCGAAGACAACGAGTTTTTTGAACGAGTAGGAACTCGTGGTTGATGTAGTCGCACGCTTGCCGATCTCAAGATCGTGATGAAGTCCAGCAGGTCCGGCTCCAGCACGTCCATCAGATCCAGCTCTAGCACCACCAAATCCAGCACCACAAAGCAGCGGTGCATCCGTGATCGCACACACGTCCGGTACCCCGACAACCTCCGTCCCTCGCTCCAGCAAAGCAGCGGAAGCAGCAAATCCTTTCTAGATAAAGCCACCGGGAACATGTATCTCGCTAATCCGAGACCATGGGGAAATAATACTAGAGAGGGAGAGAGATCCTTCACAAGGAGGTGTGTGTGAGAAGTGAGGAGGGGGTGACCTTTTATAGGAGGAGGGGGTGCCCGTCCTTCATGGCCGGCGCATGGAGGAGGTGACCCTGCACCTCCTCCATTCATGTGGTGGTAACTCCCTCCACATAAATTTGCCCCTTCACATTCTCTTTTAAAGTCTCCACTTTAAATGCATTAAATTTCTCCAAATTTAATGCTCTCTCATTTAATAAAACTCTTTTATTAATTTTATTCAGAATTTTGTTAATTACTTTAATTAACAAACATTCACATAAAACCCACAACATTTCAATATTACATGCAGAACCAATTTCTGCAGTTTCACCCGAAACAGTTTCGATGTCTATTGAAATAATTCTAGCGCTTTCTTAAATCTTTATCTGAAACATATTTGCTCCAAATGGTGTCAGTATCCCTTAAGTGTGTCACCCTACGGTTCGCGAATAATGCAGACATGATCGAGACCCCTCTCAGATCAATAATCAGAAGCGGGACCTGGAGATCCATACTGACTCCTACACATTCAACGATGACTTATGTGATCGTGAGAACCTTTAACGCTTGTAACTAAATCCCTTTGTCCCTCGATATATTACATGTCCGAGATTCGATCATCGGTATCTCCATACCTAGTTTGATCTCGTTAGCGACATGTACTCTTTTCTTGTTCCCGTGATATAACATTCTAGTGATCACATCACTTGCTTGCAAGCTATTTCAATGTGATATCACCGAGAGGGCCCAGAGTATATCTATCCGTCATCAGGATGGACAAATCCCCCTGTTGATCCATGAGCCTCAACATAACACCTTCGTAGCACTGAACCCACCTTTATAGTCACCCTGTTACGGTGTGACGTTTGATGTTATCAAGATACTCTTCCGGTGTTAGCAATTAACATGATCTCATGGTCTAAGGACTAAGATTACTTCGTATGATGTTTATAGCAATATAAACATAATGACTTTGATCGTAATGCTATACTTCGGATGAATGTTCATCACATCATTCCACCAATGTTGTGACCTTGTTATTAACAACATCCAATGTCCATGATCAGGAAACCTTGATCATCTTGTTAATCAACAAGCTAGTCTATAAGAGAGGCATAACTAGGAATCCTTTTTGTTTATTAAACACACATGTATTGACGTTTCCAATCAATACAATTATAGCATGCAAAATAAACATTTATCATAAACATGGAATAAGATAATAACCACTTTATTATTGCCTCTCGGGCAGATTCCCTTCAGGCGGTACGGGCGGACCGCGCCCGTACCAGTGATTGTTAAGCTTGCATACGCCCTAGAACGCTTCTCCAATTACTTGGTCGTGTGTACTTCCTCAAAATCCTTCATTATGACTCCTTATTTCGCTTTAAAAGTCGTGATTTCCTGCACAACATAAATCAAAGTAGGGATTTGCATATATTTGCAATTATTAGTCATTAGTGGCAAGAGTTGAGAGTTTATTTTGCAATTGCATGACCGAAAACAACGTTTAAACACAGTGGAAGATGGAAAAAATCAGAGCCATCAACTTCCCCAAAGCTCAAACCTTGATCGTCCTCGAGCAAGAAGAACCAAAAGAGCTATAAGCAAGTCAGTGTTTAAACTTTAAACAACGAGAATAAGAGTTCACTTATAGTCGGTAGTTGTATGTGCTCAATACTTCATTCATTTGAGAAGCTTATCAAAGTTAGAGAGATGACAAGAATACTATACAAGCTTCGGTAAGTCAAGATAATCAAAGTAAAGTTTAATATAAGTATAAGTAACTAGAAGTGTAGCAATCAATCCAATTCCTCTAATTAACTCTCAGCTTGCCAAGGAACACTGGGATGTTTAAAATAGCATAATTGAGTAAGAGAGTTTCATGTCCCAAGTAGTATACCAATGAAGTGTCTTATTTACACCCACATCAATAAATCAAGTCTATCTAAAACACTTCTAATCCAATCATTGTATTTCAAGAAAAAATTATAAAGTAGTAATGAGACCATGCCAAGGACTTGTTATGTGGATCCTCATAGATATCTTTTTTGTTCCTTTTGTTTTTCAAGGATTGCTGATTGTTTCTTTTGTAAGTGTTTGCACAACCTTTGAGAGTACCAATACTTTTGTTCGTACATTGACATGGATGCCACTCATGTCATCAACTCATAGACGAAATCCGTTGTTATACCATAGATCGTTCAAAAGCTAGCGAAGTTGTTGGCATCCCAAAGGTTTGCATTAGAGACATAGAACAAAGTTGTATCACTTCTTTTTTTTGAGCTAGTACCGCGGTTTTATCCACAAGGTTAGCATTGGCATGCATCACAATTACCACTAGACTTTATTTCAATCAAACAACTCCTTTCATGAGTGTCGTCGAGACTATCAAAATATCTATGGGGTTAAGTATCATCAAGGGTATACTCTCAAGACAATAATTCATCAAACAAATCATAAATTTCAGACTTTTTCTTATTGTACTTGTTTGGAATTATTATTTCCAAGGCAAGACTCAGTTAACTAAAAGAACTAGAGTAAGAGCTTGAACAACTAATCTTCATACCAATAAAAAGCCTTACTCTAACCATATTAAATTACTTCCCATTAGCATTACATCTCAGCAAATCAACCAACTAAGATAAACAATTCAAACTTCATAAGTGGGAGACATAGGACATACCTCTCATAAGCAACTTCATGATCCTCTTCCTTATAGGGATGGATCAATTCAAAACTCAAACACGATTAATCTCGAAATGGTATTATTGCAAAGAGGCAAATTATGAATCCACATTTTACGAAAAAGGATAAACGGAAAAAACTTTTTGTATTTTTGAGGATAGGGGTTAAAGAATAGAAAAGAACTTGCGACCAAGCAAGTGTTTAAGAATAGAAAAACAAATAAATTGAAACGAAAGAAAATTAAAAAGCAAAGTGTTGGAACAAGCCAACATGAGTGTTTCAAAGCTCCCAAGGAGCTGGAGTACAACCTTGTTATTACACAAATAAATTTGTCGCGGGAACACATCCCCAAGCTCAGGCTTTTGCAAGTTCTTTTGTTGCTCATTGTGGTGGTGGTGGATAATCTCCCACATTCCATTGGCTGCTCAAATCATGGAACTTGGTGGCGTGGCTTGCAGTGGCATCTTGAAGGTTGATGGAAATGTTGTTCATTTTTTGAATGTTTCCTTCGAGTGCATAGATATCTTCAAAGGTGGTGTAGTAGTTTGGTGGCTTCACATCTTGTTCGGGCCCCCCTTGTTCTACTTTTTCATCTTCTCCTCCTCCCACGAGTATTTCTTGTTGGGGTAGATTAGCTCCAACCTGTGTGTCATAATGCAAACGTCCGTCCTTGATAGAGAATAAACCATTAGGAAAAGGAGTTGGGATCAAGTGATCTGCTCCAAGTATATGGAAGAAATATCTACCATGATTTTTAAAAATAATACCACATGCTCTTAGAGTAGAAATACCGAGACGGTTACCTCTAGTCAACCATTGGATGTTACCTAGATTAATGCGAAGTGCGCGTGCAAGAACGATCACAATTCCTCCACATATGGATCCTCCAGATTGAAGAGTCTGGTACTTAAGGTAAAACACAAGAAGAGCGCCCAAATTTGGTCTTAAGTTATAATTGATAAGGGCAACTTTTGTGAGGATCAACATGTCCTCCTCATTAACTCTAGTAAACACACCATGTGCCTTCAATGTGTTAGCAATCACATAGAATAAATATCGAATAACAGGATGATAAATTTGGTTCCCCTTTGGTGTGTTTCCACGAATTCTCATTAAATTAAAATATTGTGAAGGGGAAGGATCTAAAATGAACGTAGTTGTGCATACATCGGTGTTGTTGTTGGCAAACCCAAAACATTGAGCCCACCGGCTGAGTGTCAAGGTATACTCATAGTACATAAGGAGGAATTTAATTCGATCAACTCCGGGCATTTGTTCCTCGGAACAACCATAAGGATCCACCGTGTGTGTCAAGGTGTTGAAGAACTCAAGCGTCAAGCAGCGATATATCGAAACATCCTGAAGGAAAAAATTGTACAAACCAACATTGTTGCAAAGTAAATCTAAATCAGCACGAATGCCAAGTTGGTTCAGGATATAAGGACATGCCCACTTGGTGGACTTGATCTCTCGAATGTTGAGACGATCGAAACGGGTCAGATGGAACTCCTTGCTGAACTCGATGCTAAGTGACTCGGGGGTTAACATATCAACGGGTGGTGCGGAGGATTCTGCAGCCATCTCACGTGTATAACTCCTCGTGTTCATCTAATAAATAAAAACAAGACAAAGTAAATAAAGATTGCTAATAAAAATTTCCTTCCAATAAAAACATAGCATAAGTGATTCTCTACACTAACTATAAAATAAACTCCTCTAAAAACAATGCTAGGAATCCTTAATATCAAGATTGAATCAAGAACAAGACCTATGTCTAGATTGACAATGACGAATGATTGAGTGACGCTTTTACACAAATAAGTTGGGGATCAGAGGAGAATCATACCTAAGATCAAGTGAGTGCAAAGGATCGAAGAAAGATTGAGTAAATTTGAAGATCCAATGGAGGTGGCTTGAAGTTTGGAGGAAGAAGAAAGAGAAAAAATGATTTGGGGATTTTTAGGTTACCTCCTCAGGGGGCTTATGGCGGCCGCGTACATGGTACGGGAGGGCGGTACGGTCGGAGCCCACCCGTGCCGGGTGACTTACCTTGGGGGCGACGACTACTCCCAGGCGGTGCACTCGATACGGCCGCGTGGAACGGTTAGGCACGCTCGTACCACTGGTCGTTAACGCTATGGTGACTTCTTCTTAAAATCTGATATTTTCTTGGGGGTAAGGTATGGACGTGTGGTACGGGCGCGTCCGGCCGTACCAGTGGTCGTTATCGACACTGTTCCTTTCGGCAAACATAAAAAAATTATCTTCTTTTCCCTTGAGTTGGTACGGGCGCACGATATGGTCCACTCCGGCCGTACCAGTGGTCGTTATGAACACTATGAACTACAAAACTCAAGGAATTTGATAAGTAGCTCTGTGCTCCTTTGCACATCTTATCAAAGGGTTATATAACAGCAAAAATACTAAGTGATGATCCAGCAATACTTCTTAGGCCATGTGTTAGTAAAATAAAATATAGAGGATTACCTTATTTCTTCTCCTCTCTCCATAGGTCTTCTTGAACACTCTTTATTTAAAACAAAACAAAACAAAAACAAAACTAACACAATGAAAATATAATAGGTAATATAAAGAGAAATTTTATTTCACATGGGTTGCCTCCCATGAAGCGCTTCTAGTTAAGGTCAATTAGCTTGACCTTGATGGCAATCACTTAGGTTTGTGAAGTGGAACACCCACTCCAAAGTAGTTTTATTTTAAAGTAATTACACCATCATCATCATTAGGCTTGGCTTTCTTTTTCCTAGGGAAGTGGACTACAAAAGGATCTCTAGATGGTAGCCCTATTTTCACATTCCCTTCATGTAAATTAGTCAAAGCTTTAATAGTTCTTAGGAATGGCCTACCTAGAATTATAGGTGCTATGGGATCTTCAGGCATGTCCACAATAACAAGATCAATAAGAGCAGGACTACCTTTAATTTCAACAACTATATTTTTTTAATCCCAACATCTTGTTTATAAGTTGAATCAGCTAAATGGAGTCTCAGTTTAGTTGTAACAGATGGCCCCAAGTTTAACTTATTGAATAAGATTTTGGAAATCGTTGAGATGCTTGCACCAAGACCACAAAGTGCGGATATCTCATTAACTCCCAACTTAATTTTAATAGTGGGCTCAAATATATCATCTAGCTTAGCTGGAAGCTTATCAGCTAGTCTTTTATACTCCATCTGTAAATCACGAACCTTAGATGCTACTTGTTGTATAAATTGTTGGTACATAGCATCATTACCTTGTTCTATACCTGGATTCTTAACGGTGATCATCTTCAATAGATCTTCCACGGTATATTCTGATGTCGGCACGTTGCTATAATCCAGCTCTTCAGGTTTGGCGAGACGAGCCGTTTAAATAGGTGTCAAGTGGAAGTGCAGTGATGTTTTCATCATTGGTTACCACCCTCATCATTTTGAGGTCTTCTACCAGATTTGGCTCGGGTTTTCTAGCAAATTTTGCTAGTATGAGAGCTTGGCTCTCGACTACCTTACCCAGCCGAGCCTCCATAGTCTTTGTTCTTTCCTGTAGAGCATGGACATCATTTCTAATTGCAACGGCCTGGTTAGATAATATTCCTATACTACTTTCATGGTTCTCCATAATCTTAATAAGCATATTATTTTTCTCGGTTTGAGCTTGTGTAAATGTTCTAACAGTTTTCACAAATGGGAGATTGCCACAATTTGCTCCATTAGTATTATCATAATTATTATAAGGAGCTCCTGCAGGATTAGCATGATATGTTTGAACATTAGAAGCATAATTATTTTACATGCAGGATTAAAAGGAGTGCTAGCTATAAAATTAACATCATTAACATCGGTAGTGATAGCATTAACTTGGATATCTTCCTTACCCTTTACTAAGCTAAGAAACTCATCTACCTTAGATGTAAGCTCCTCATTATTTACCTCGGTAGTTGAACTTACTATCTTCGAGGTTCTTTCCACATGCCATTGGGCATGGTTATTTTGCATATCATCAAGTAACTTCTTTGCCACCCTCACATGCTTTCACATGATCGTTCCTCCTGCTATAGTATCTAACATAGACTTAGACATTGGGTTAAGACCATTATAGAATAAATATAAGATAAGCCACTCTTCCATCCCATGATTAGGATAGTTCATTACGGCTTCTATCATCCTTTCCCATGCAAGTGCTAATGGCTCATGGTCTTATTTTGTAAAACTTGTAATGTTGGATCTTAGCTGCATAGTCTTAGCCAGGGGAAAAATTTAGTCATAAAAAAATTAGTACATCCCTCCCAAGATTTAATAGTGCCCTTTGGTAGATCTAGCAACCAATCCTTGGCCTTTCCTCTACGAGAGAAAGGAAACAATCCTAGCTTAACAACATTTGGATCTACATCCTTAATACGCATCATGTCACAAATTCAGTAAAAGTATTTAAGTGCAATCCTGAATCTTCAGCGGATGAACCCCCAAATTGGTTTTGTTGAACCAAACTTAAAAGGTTAGGCTTTATCTCATATCGTTCCACATCAACTGCGGGCTTAGTGATGGGTGCATGAATAAAATCATCAGTGGGAGTAGCATACTACCCTAATCTCTTTTGAGCCATGCCTCTTATCTTTTTGGTAATTTTTTAAGTAATGAAAACGAATAACAAGTAACTAATTTTTTTGGGTTTTCAAATAGATAACAAGAAAGTAAACTAATAATAAGAATTAAACTACAAATAATAATAAAACTAAAAAGAAGGTCTCTAATGACCTCACCAGGATAGCGAAATTGCCTCCCCGGCAATAGCGCTAGAAAAAGGGTTGATACCTTCGATCCAGATTCACAGATGTAATATAATAGCTTTTTTCCTAGAAGACCTAGGTTTAATCGAACCTCGAAAAGCGCTGCTCAAAGGTAATAAAAAAGGACACGTCTACAAGACTTTGTTTGTTTGTTTTACCTTAGTTGATCAGACCAATCTAGTTTACTTTATAATGGGTTTGAATCAATGGATGGAGATAGGCCAGGGTTGAAGATCCACCTGCAGCTGCACATCAAATGGGATAAAAGATAATAATAATAAGCATAGTCATGTATAACGTTTGTATCAAGATAATCTCTTGTGGGCAACACATCCTAATATTCTAGAGCCCCCGTGATGTAGCGGGCATAGTAATATTCTTTTAATCCAACCGAGAGTACACCGAAGCCACGAGTTACAAACGATTATTAAGTGCAAAACATAGATCAAAGCTTTAAGTGGTGATGTTGCTGTTGATCCCGAATGGTGCGCTAAGAGAAGACCATACTACCCTTTCTGTCACTAAGGTTCCTATGAGATCGCTGCTAGCCAAGTATCTCACCTCAAGCCTTTATCAATCTATGGGATCTTGGGTACCTACAAGTCCACAGATCGAGACAAGAGACAAAGAAACAAAAGATACAAATCACAATTCCAAACAAAATGCAATTCTCTCATGATCTAGATGCACATAATTGCTGCCAGGTTTCTCCCCAACCCGCAACCCGTGAGGACTACTCACTCATAACAAATAGATCGGAGGTAGAAAACATCATACAAATACTTAGATTGAAATCAAATATTCTTACATTCAATGGTCGCCAAATCACAAGGAGATATAAAATACAAGGCAATGGATATGGCTCTTTGGCCGGCGACTGGAGCCTCGAAATATATAGGCGTTTTCATGAAAGTTGTAGGGTTTGATGAGACAAAGCCGTCGCCACCTGGTATGGATGGGTGGTACGGGTGAACCACGTGATATGGGCACGTAGGAGGATCTGAAGCCTAATTTCAGGACTCCACCAAGCTAGGTGATGCGAGCATCCCATTGATGATTGGCACGCCAGGATGATCTACGATATGTAAAGATAAGTCTAAGTTTGTGTCAAACATTGTTGCTATGTTATTGAGTCCAAGTCCAGGATAGGTTTGAGTCCGTTTGTGTGTTCGGTTTGGGTCTATCCAACCGACTAGTTGCAGGCCTGCTATATAAAGGAGCCAGCCGCCTAGGGTTTAGGGGAGTTCAGTTGTTTAGTCTAAATACTATATTATGCTCCACCGTGTATCATCCCTCTGGGACGGTGATACCGTTTATCAAATTCTTATAGAGATTGCTGTGGAGGTTCTTGTGTTCATCAAGGATTGTCGTGCTCAGGTTTGAGGTGTGGTGATCCTCATCATGTTATTTGCTGGATTGATTCCTCTTCTTTAGGTGACGTTCATCGGCATTATTGGAAGAATCATCTATCTGGTTGACTCGCTATGAAAGATCAGGACAAAACTCAAGGATCATCTAGTCGATCCTTATCATGTGGTATCAGAGCTCTCGTTGATCACAGCGTGTCTTTGGATCATCTGTGAACTGTTCTTCTACAAGTAGTTTACTGATCGGTTGTGGAGAAGAGATTGATTTTCAGATCGAGAGTATATGGCGGCACGTTGCAGTCATGGCGAGAGTTTTTCCTTCCGTGGCCGCGTGGTGCTGGTCGATCGGAATTGCCAAAGTCCATGCCTCGAGATCTGATCATGGCCAGAATTATGAGGATCTACCGCTTGTTTTTCTTCTAGATCCAATCGTGAGCTATTGAATTAAAAAAAGGCCGGCCGCCCGTGCCTCCCGATCAGTTACTGCATGTACAAGGCAATCGAGGCTGCGGCATGCTTGGCGCTCAGGCCGCTCAGTACCAGATCTGATCGTGGGCAGCTTAAAAAAAGAGAGAAGGAGGCTAGCCACCGTACGCCTCACGACCGAGGTGATCCCACCCACCTCTGTCCCCTAGCACGCGCGATCAGGGATCGCTCATCTCGAGCACCTCGCTGGGAGCAAGGTAGCGAGCGCTCCCGCTTGACGTTGCCTGTGCGTGGCCCATCTCAGCTCGCCACAGTGGGCCAGCCCATTATGCCCCCAAGCGACTACACGCCCTCGCGGTTTCTTTCAGCCTAGGATCGATCGGTACAAGGACTTGTGTCTGTTTCGGCCGCATTGGTTTTTTGTGTTCTGCTGCTGCGATTTGCTTCAATTTGGTCAGATCATTGTGCAGATTTTTGTGTGAAGGAACAAGATAGGACATGATGGATTCTTTTTCAGGAGATACTTTGGGCTTGGGGTGTACACGTGGTAAAAAAGTCTAGTGCTTTTTTCAATGACTATCTCGATCTCCTGAATGGAGTGGCACATGATGCATCTGAGCGTAGCTGGTGCCTACATACACTTGCGATAGTTGAGGAGTACCAAGATTGGGAAACACACATGGGGTTTCCATCGATGTTGCAAATACAATGACACATTTAGTGGGTATGATTGGTATGTTCTTGCTCACCAGCGGGTGGACAAGGAGTTCAGTTGTTTAGTCTAAAAACTATATTGTACTCCACCATGTATCAACCCTCTCGGTACGGTGATACCGTTTATTAGATTCTTATAGAGATTGCTATGGAGGTTCTTGTGTTCATCAAGGATTGTCTTGCTCAGGTTTGAGGCGTGGTGATCTTCATCACGTTACTTGCTGGATCCGTTCCTCTTCTTCAGGTGACTTTTGTCGCGTTATTAGAAGAATTACCTACTTGGTTGACACGTTTAGTGGGTATAATGGGTATGTTCTTGCTCACCGGCGTGTGGACAAGGATTTAGACAGTTGGTGGTCCAAGGCGGTTGAAATGGATGGCTTTTCTCATACTTGGGAGGACTACAAAAGTTTTCTCCGTAATGGTTTCATATTACCGTATATGGAGGAAATCGAGCAGCCGCCCAAGGTTGTGAATGGGATAGTGGATGTTGGCAAGAGTATAGCTCTTATACCGAAGGTCGCGACTGTTATGACTACTCATGAGAAGTTGACAGTTGTTCTATTGCCGATAGTTAGCAAGGTGGCAGCCATGATTTCTTAAGCGTTAGCGGTTGATGTTGTTAAGGATGTCGTGGAGGATGTTGTACCATTGAGTGGGCTGAATTTGCAACTCAAGAAGGTACAAGGCGGTGCTTGCATGACAGTTGACAAGGGCTAGCGTTGGAATTTATTTCAGGCGCAGTGTATGATCAAAGGCAAAGCATGCAAGTTGATTATTGATGGAGGAAGCTGTACTAATGGCATTAGCAATGCAAAGGTGGCAGCGTTGGGGTTGTCCACATGGCGTATTCCTGAACCTAAGCATCTACAGTGGTTAAATAGCTGTGGTATGGTGAAGGTAACTCATAAGGTGCGTGTGCCATTTATAGTTGGTGATTATGTTGATGAGATTGAGTGTGATGTGTTGCCATTTGAGGTATGTGGTTTGTTACTTGGTCGTCCATGGAAGTATGATCGCAACGTTACACATGATGGAAGAGCAAATACATATTTTTTTGTGCATGGTGGCAAACAACAGACTTTGAAGCCTATGCAGGATGATCACATAAAGTCTGATGTAGAGATGGTGGTACATAAGGAGAAGGTGCACAAGGCTAAGCCAAAATATGGGCTAGCTAAGGTGCAGGATGGAGAGCATGATGCACAGTGTGACAATGGTTATATTGCTTCAGCTATGCTTGTAGATGACAAGCCAGTGGAACTTGTTGGTGACAAGCCAGTTGAAGTGCATCCTCTTATTGCTGAGAAGAATAATGTTGCAGCATGTGTTCAGAAGGTTGTTTCTGTTGACACAGGTGTTCAGACGGATGATAGTTATGCTCCTAATGTTCCAGTGCATGTGGTGCAGCGGGGTAACAAGAGCAGTTTTGTTAGCACACCTATGAGGCGTTTTGTTGGGACAGTTGTGCGGATGCATAGAGGCAAGGATGGACATGGTCGTCAGTTTTGTGGTCCAGGCATTACTCATCTTATGCAAGGTCATGCAAAGAAGGTCCATATTCAGCAACCACGGGTTCCAACAAGAGTTGAGAAGAAGAAGAAGACGGTGGCGCCTAGGTCCAAGCTCGTATGGAGACGCAAGGAGGTGCAGGTGCCAAGGGCCATTTCAAGTCAAGCAAGCTGAGAGGGAGGATCCAGAGTGGAAGGCAAGCAAGACTTGAAGATGTCGAATACGCGTGAAGCTACTATTCATATCACACCACCTTTTCGACCCGACCCGCACGCGTTGGGGACAACGCTTCTTGAAGGGGGAGGATGATATGGGCACGAAGGAGGAGGTGAGGCCTAATTTCAGGACTCCACCAAGCTAGGTCATGCGGGCATCCCATTGATGATTGGCACGCCAGGACAACCTACGATATGTAATGATAAGCCTAAGGTTGTGTCAAACATTGTTGCTATGTTATTGAGTCCGAGTCCAGGTTAGGTTTGAGTTTGTTTGTGTGTTCAGTTTGGGTCTATCCAACCGACTAGTTGCAGGCCTCCTATATAAAGGAGCTAGTCGCCTAGGGTTAAGGGGAGTTCAGTTGTTTAGTCTAAAAACTATATTGTGCTCCACCGTGTTTCATCCCTCCGGGGATGGCAATATCATTTATCAGATTCTTATAGAGATTGTTGCGGAGGTTCTTGTGTTCATCAAGGATTGTCGTGCTCAGGTTTGAGGAGTGGCAATCTTCATCATGTTACTTTCTGGATTGATTCCTATTCTTCAGGTGACATTCATCAGCATTATCATAAGAATCATCTATCTGGTTGACTCACTGTGAAAGATTGGGACAAAATTCAGGGATCATCTAGTTGATCCTTATCACCACGCATGTACCAGTGGTCGTTAAGCTTGCAGACGTCCTTGAATGCTTCTCCCATTACTTGGCCATATGTACTTCCTCAAAATCCTTCATTATGACTCCTTATTTCTCTTTAAAAGCCGTGATTTCCTACACAACATAAATCAAAGAAGGCATTTGCATATCTTTGCAATTATTAGTCATTAGTGGCAAGAGTTGAGAGTTTCTTTGGCAATTTCTTGACCAAAAACAACGTTTAAACACAGTGGAATATGGCAAAAATCAGAGCCATCAATAATCTACAAGAAGTGCATGAGAGCAAGTTCAATAGTATAACCGAGTCTTAGGTATAACAAAGTGACACATCATTTACTATCGGCCTTATACCGGCATATACAATACCTAGCGATTAAACTATACAATAGCTAGCATTACTATGCAACAACCTCATCGAAAAGCAAGAAGAATGAACATGAATAAAATGAAAAATCTTTCTATGTCCGCTTGAAAAATCCTAAAACTTAGGAATTATAAGAAAGCATGGTACACTTTGTCTGAAAATTCCGGTGTAGCATTCTTTATTTATTTTTTGGAACTAGAGGTTGTGCAGGAGCGAGATGCTTTTGTTATCGTGCTAGGGTTTGTTGTCATTGCAAGGTGGTCCGAGGAGATTTTTGTAATTATTGTTACCTTTGAGCCTTTTTTTTACTGGTCTTGATGATTATTTTTAATTTCAGAACAGAAAAAATTGTTGCTGGAAGTAGATCGGTGTGTCGTACCAAGGCACACGTGCACAACACCATGCTGTGGACGAGGAAGAGACAAGCTGGACTGTGCACCCGCGACTGCAGAGAAGACATCGATGGAGGATGGATGGTGAGAGGCAGTGAAGGAGAGAGAAAACATAACTTGTTTTGTGTGCATATACTATTAGTAGGTCCATACATTTACTACTAGTGGAGTGTACCCGATACCTCGTGTCAGCAGCCCATCATAGCTTTGCTCTGACATCGCACCGGCTTCAACTCCTCCTCTTCGCTGCTCTCATGCTACCTCTTTTTTTTAAAGTCTCACGCTTCCTCCCTCTTGTTCTCTTACTTGTGTAACTCAAGTTTGACCAAATTTCATTAAATTTTCAAGATGCAAAATCTTAGCAAGAAGCTAAACATGTTGTCCAAACTCTCGGTGGTTTCTGATATATTAATTGACCCCCCAATGGGTCCCTCCAAAAGCTTTTTCATAAAACTTTCAAATAAACCTATGATTTACTTGTCACCGTCCTCATCTCCGTCGCCGTCCTCCTCTCCGTTGTCATCCGCCATTTTCATCGCCATCCTCGTGACGCACTCGGTAGCCGCACTACACCGCCGCCGCCACCAAAGACCGCCGCCACCGGCCCAGCAGATACGTGTGCCCCTCGATATCCCGCCCCATGATTAGTAGTTGTATTAGATAGGCAATTAGCTAGGTAATTAGTCTAGGATTAGTAGTAGTATTAGTAGTATTAGTACAGTATATTGGTACTGGTATAGTAGTATTAGTAGTAGTAATATTAGTAGTAGTATAGGCATATTAGTAGTAGTAGTATAGGCATATTAGTAGTAATAGTAATACTAGTAGTGGTACAGAGTGGCTAGGCATATTTATTTATTTAAAAAAAGAAATTATTATAAAGAAAGTGTATGTATATATTTTTGTGTATGAACAAAAGAAATGATTATTTTGAAAGTGTATGTATTCTAGTGTGTGTATACGTAATATAGTGTAAGTATATATCAAAATGTATGTATACATAAGAAATTATAGGTGAGTTATTTTCTTTGTATATTTAGTTATTTTCTTTCATATGTTTAATTAGTTATTTTCTTAATTAGTTGCTTAGTTATTTTCTTAGTTGTTCAGTTACTTTAGTTTTTTTTAGTTTTTTAGTTTTTTTAGTTACTTAGTTATCTTAGTTACTTAGTTATTTTAGTTAGTTAGTTGTTTAGTTACTTAGTTGTTTACTTAGTTACTATACTTAGTTATTTTTCTTACTTAATGGATTATTTAGTACAATTTGATTTTATTTCGATAGGAATTTGTTATCGGCGGTGATGCCCATCTCGCATCCTTGTCGTCGACTCAGTGGCAACGACGGAGGACTAGGCTCCACCAGGCATGTCCGAGACTGGGCTCCGCTGGGCTGGCACTAGGAGTTGCTACCTTCCAGGATGAGTAACTTGGTGAGGAATTCGGGTCCCGTCATCGACCCGGAGCTTCTTTGGTGGTGGTCGCATGGTCCACTATCGGTGCAGAGGGAGTCGCCCCTCGAGGAGGTGGTACAGAATCATGTCAGGGAGGAGGACATGCACGTCCATCGCTATATGGCTGCGTTGGATGTCAGGGTCTCCAATACCTGGCAGTTTCTTCAGGGATCTCACCCGAGCTATGCTCCTGTGATGGAGAATGTCATCGATAAAAACAACGACAAACTTATCCAAGAAGTTCATAAAAATATTATTCATGAGGTTCATGAAGTAAGTGGGGGCATTGGTTAATCCAAAGGACATGACATTGTACTCATACAATCCATATCTGGTGGTGAAGGCAGTCTTTGGAATATCCGTTGCGCAGATCTTCAATTGATGATAACCAGTTCTAAGATCAATCTTAGAAAACACTCTGGCACCATTCAGTTGGTCAAACAAATATTCTATCTTCGGCAGTGGGTACTTGTTCTTGATGTTGACATCATTCAGCTTCCGATAATCCGTACACAAACGGTTGGCACCATCCTTCTTATCCACAAATAAAACAGGTGATCTCCATGGCGATGCACTTGGTTGTATCAAAACTTTTCCCAACATATCATCAAGTTGCTTCTTCAGCTCCACTAATTCAGATGGGTTCATACTATATGGTCTCTGAGCTATGGGTCCAGTTCCAGGAACTAGTTCAATGATAAACTCGATATCCTGATCTGGGGGCATACCGGGCAATTCATCTAGGAACACATCGGGGTATTCACGGACTACTCTGACTTGGTCAATGGTGGTTTTGGCTAAACTTTTCTTGCACTTGAATTGACAGGGTAGCGTCTCAGATACATGTTCTACTGATACTCCGGTGCTACTGGTCATGGTTATGGCTTTGTCGGCACAGTCGATTAATCCTTGATGTTTCGACATCCAATCCATTCCTAGTACTACTTCCAAACCTTTGGTTCCAAGTACTATTAGATTGGCATAAAAATCTATCCCATGGATTCTGATAGGTACGACCTTGCAAATTTTTCTAGCTTTGGTGGTTGAACTAGGTATTTGTACTATCATAACATGCTTGAAATTGGTGGGTTAAATCTTACTAGTGCATGCAAATTCTTCTGTAACAAACGAGTGTGATGCTCCAGAATCAAACAACACTCTTGCTAATACTGAGTTAACAGAAAACATACCCAGCACGACATACGGTGCTTCCTAGGCTTCTTCAGCATTCATGTGGAATAGACGACCAGTACGGTTGTGCGGGTTTCCTGGGGCAAATCTCTTTCCAGGCTGGACACGACGCTGTTGTTAGGAAGGTGCAGTAACATTGGTTGTTGCGGCAAGATTCTTGGGGCACTCGTTGGAGTAGTGACCCGTGACTCCGCATTCAAAACAAGTTGATCATTGACTTGTCTTTCCCTGTGACAGGCACATCATTGCTTCTAGTCCTTGGGGCAGTATTGTTGTTGTTGTTGTTGGACCTTGGCGGTGCATGGTTGAAATTATTGGGGTTGTCGGGGTTATTATTGTGGTTGTTGTGGCCTCCGGGCCTCGGGTTTCTGCCGCCACAATTGGGATAGTTCGGATGGGACATAGGGGGTCTGTTGTTTCTGGGTGCATATCCTGTAGACGGGTTGGGACAATACTTCGGGGTCTGGTGGGGTCCAGGTTGGTGCATCATACGATGCTTGCGGTTCTCACTAGCTTGGTTGATCTTTCCTTCCATCTAGACAGGCGAATCCACTAAGGCTTTAAGGTCATCAAAGGGAATGTTGACTAGCACTGTCTGCATCTCATCATGTAGACTATTCAAGAATCTCTCCTTCTTCGCTTCATTGTCAATCTCATCAGGGGCATACCTGGCTAGAGATAGGAATTTGTCATGGTATTCCACCACAGTCATTCTCCCTGCTTCAGCTCCCTAAATTCATCTCTCATCCTCTTGATCAAACCCGGGGGCACATGGGTCCGACTGAACTTGAGTTTGAATTCCTCCCAAGTCATCATATGACCTACGTTCATGGTACGGGTGCTGTTCCACCAAGATCTTGCATAGCCTGCCAAATAGTGGGTGGAAAATAGTACCTTCTCATTGGCATCTACTCCTGCCACTTCTAAGTTGTTTTCCATGGTCTGCAGCCAGTCATCAGCATCTAAAGGCTCTTCCGATTTACTAAACATGGGAGGGTTGGTGTTTTGGAAGTTCTTGAGTTTGGATCCATGGTGATCTTGGTTTCCATGGACTTGATTGTTATGTGCCATTTGGGCTATCTATTGAAGAGTGGCTAGATTGGCTTGACATTCAGCTCTACCGGCTTCACGATCAAAAACTAACATCTGCAGAATCTGCAGCATTAGGTCCTGAGATGAGCTGCTTCCTGCGGGGTTTCCGCGAGTCATCTGAAGATTGAGATAGATAATGAGGTAAGAGGGAAATTTTCTATGGTTTATTGGTATGGTTCAAAAGTTTTTTAAAACTTTGAGCATGACTAAGGTTTTGAAACTAATAACCTTTTCTCATAGATTCATTCATTCCAAGCACACAATACAAATACACACCACAACAAAAAAGCAGATGGTTTTAGGAACCATTCTGTGAAGCTACGATACAATGGGACCGAATAGAACTCACAACTACGATAGTGCCCAGGTGCGACTACTCATCATCAGGGGTGTCGGGCTCCTCGTCATCAATGAAGTCGGCGTCATCCTGGTCAGTGTGGTCCTCCATGGCGACGTCCTCCAGGTAGTCATCATCATCATTGAGGTAAGAGTGAATATCACCACGGATATCTTCACCTTCCTCCTCCTTCTCCTCCAACTGGATATCCTGGTCGTGGATAGTCTCCTCCAAGGTGGCTATCTCCTGACGAAGACGAGCGATGATGCGATCCTTCTTGTCATGCTGGTTATGAAGTGACTTGCGCTCCTTGGCGAGAATGTCGAGGGTTTGCTTCCTCTCAGTGGCTTCAGCATGATTCTGGTTGGCGTAGGCACGGGCGTTGTCCAACTCCTTCTCGGTCTTGTGCAGCATGAAGGCCATGTGGTCCATGTGATGCTTCAACTCCGGATGTGCCGGCATGGCCAAAGGCTATCCCGTAGAGCCATGTCTTGCATAGTGGGCAAAACGGGTGCCATTGATCTAGTTGATGTTTTGTGCAGACAGACGAGCAAGTGCCTCCTGCATTGCCCTAGCTAGACTATCTAACCACCTGTTCTCCGTCATGCTAAACTGAATCTTCTCCGAAAGAGGTGGCTCCATTTTGCCTCTCAGATCCGCAACTATCAGCCACTGTAGTTCCCCTCCTTGCTGGTCATTGAGCTATGCTCCAAAGAACTCTGGGTGCGGGCGTCCAAGATACTCCGAGAGCTGATCCAAATCCCTCTCAAAGATGAGTTGTCCTCCGTTGCCCAACTGGTAAAACTTTCTATATTTGACCTCCATCTATAAGCAATTAAGATGAGTAAGTTAGTGGGGGGATCAAGTGTGTCAATTTTTATGTAGAATTTTAAGAGTTTTGAGGAACATGTGAACTCCGTTTTGAAAGAATCTCAAGGATAAGAGTGAGAATAGGTTTTTGTAAGTACTCACTTTCTTTGTTGTGAAACTAAGTTTTCAGACGTCCATTCTAACTAGGGTCTCCTATGGTCAGGATGGCTCTGATACCAACTTGTCAATACCCGAATTTTTAAGTCCATATGCCGTACATCGCAATCCTAGGATTACCATTTTTGCGAGACATAATAGAATTGGTACCACAGTACATCATCCATTACGAACCATAATAGTCTTACAAATAAAGGATCTCATGATCCAGTCTTAATACAAATCAGAGCAGCGGAAAATATAACGTACTGGACTACATCTTCATAGTCACAGGCTATGCTGACGATGGGAGATGATCCTAGTTATCATAGACCTCCTATTGTCCATCTTTCGGGTAGTCCTCCTCATAGTCTGGACATGGGAATAGGCAGGGACAAAGCCATGAGTACTCTTTAAGTACTCGCAAACTATCACTAGTATAAGTAAGGTAAAGCTAGTAGGAATCTTAAGCTCTAGGTTTGTTTGCAAAAAAGCCAGGTTTATTCCAGAATGCCTTACAGAGTAAAGACCTAATTTAGTTCTCTAGATTACTTAAGTGGGAATCTAGTTTTCATGTTCAGAACCTTGTTGTGGTCATGTCAAAGTCATTGTTCAAGTCATTTTGAAAACATCTGATAATGGAACAGTATGGCCACTCCAACTGTCCATAACCGCGGACATGGCTATTCGAATAGTTTAACACTCTGCAGAGGTGGTACACTTTTACCACAAGATTCGATACATCCATCAGGGATAACCCTAAATCATCATACTTGGTATGCGGATAATCAATCCTAACATTTCAATTACACACCCTAGTATAGGCACCTCCCCTATGAGTTTGGCCTCCCAGCCATGGCCATCTGCCATCCTGGGCACTTCATAGGTGGAAATTCATATTCACGAGGTAGCCTTAGCTCAACCTCTTCCACAAGGGAACCCATACTATGACATATAAACTTCCAGTTAAGCCCTACCCAACTCAGGTACTGTGGGTGTACGATAAAATTGGAATGGTATCGCATCCAAACCCAACCATCAGTTTTTATCAAAGTCAAGGCGCATGCCTCCTTCAGTTTCATCATCAAACCATTGTGTTTCATAACACATGTCAAAACATTTCAATAGAATGAATCATCATTCCAAGGTTTTCATAATCCTTTTCTCCAAGTATTCCCATCTAAGTGATCAAGTTTTATCTTAACACTAGCCACTAGTATTGAGGGTATCACTATGGAGGGGTGCTAATCAAGTATAAGTATCCAAGACTAGTTTTAGGATCTTGAGGGGATCCATCCTATTTTCCATTAATCACAATTCATTAACTAAGTAAGAAACTTTAGTAAAAGGGAAAAGTAAAGCTTGCTAGTAAAACTTGGGATGGGTATAATCAAAGTTGCATAACCAAGCATGCCAGTGTATCTTGCATTAGTTACCTTGCACTAATAGCTTGCCTTGTTGGGTGCAGTCGTTGAAGTTCTCTTCTTCTAACTCGAAGTACTCCTCCTTATCGTAGCTCGGGTTGGTACTAGCATCTATAAATATATACGAGGTACACAATCACCAAACAACACTTCACTATTTCTATTTAGCATACAAGGTCTCACACTAGATGATCTAGCATCATCCTACTCATCACATGAATTAATGGCACATGCTTATTTATCTTATTTTGGGAAGGTAATTTCTACTCATTGAAAAATACTTAAGATTTAATATTCTCCAATTAAAATATGGGCTCATATTGACACATGTCATCACCACATATTCTAATACTTTGGGAATGGGATTTAAAGTGGTGGTCATATATTACAAGATTTAATATTACTATTTAATAATATTAAAGTGACTAGAAATGCCCATATAGCATTCTTTTAATACTAATCCATGTTTAATATATGTAAAACCAAATATTTTTACATATTCATGTAGAGCATGGTAAATGTGATTTTTGAGAGTTAGAATCAACTCAAAAGCATTTATGGTTGATTTTATAAAAATGTTTGAAGTGGTAAAACTCTCTGTCTTGTTATTTTTGGTGTAGGTGATCTATAATTTCAAATGGTTTGTATCCAACAGGAGTGATTAGATATTTTCAATACCTTTCTAACACAATTGGAATCGTGCAATTTGGTTCAGTACAACTCTTTGAATTCAATTTTGAATACAGCTACTAACATGGGTATACCCTACAGGTACTCGAGCTTGGTATATACGGTCTAAATACGTACAGGCCCATGGTGTCGCCAAGGCCCAAATAAAAGACTCGAGTCACCTACGGACTCTCGATTGCTTGAAGAACAAGAAGGAGTTAAAGATAGAAAGTATGAAGGGGAAAACCCTAACTTGTAACCGACTCGACCTGCTACCCGAGACCTAGCCTATCTATATAAGGGCTAGGAGGGGGCGGCGAGGAGGACACACGCAACCCTAGTTTCCACAACCCTCGCCAGATTGCATCTGCGCACCATTGTAACTTTCGACTTCTTCGATAATTCCATGAGCAGACAAGCAGGAGTAGGGACCTCTACGAGGCCTGAACCTAGGTAAAACCTTTGTCCCCTGTGTGCTTGTTTGCTAGCCGATAGATGTCTCCAGCGCTCCCTCCTTCTCCAAAACCCAAGTCCATAACAATGGGAATTTCCGAGTTAAACCCTCGTCAATTGGCGCCGTCTGCGGGAATTGGGAGTGCTGATGTTGCGGCTTCTTCGGCCCCATCAAACGCGATCTACAACTCTGCAACAACAGAGATTCGCCAGCTTTTCGGCGCCTTCGACTTCACCGTCCACACGCCGGCTACTCGCCTGGCCTTCGAGTCCGTGGGCGACGGAATCAGCCTGGCGATTGGGAGCTTCCGCTTCCAAGTTGGTCAGATGGGCACGCTTCGCATGCCCGATCAGCCGACGGCACCGGCGATTGCCCCAGCATCATGGTTCCCTCCATCGATCGGCACCCTCAGTGAGCTCAATACTCCGGCGGTAGTTGGGAACATGGTCAGCGACAGCAGTCGCGACTCCGATCTAAGCGATTTGGCCACTGAAGATGGAACCTACGGTTCTGGATCTGAAAGTTGTGGAAACAACAGCTTCCCAAATCACTTCATGTGCGCCGTCATCAACGCGGGCGACACCTCCGCCAACCGCGGTAACGGTGGCAACACCGGCAACGACACCGATCCACCCAATCGCGGCAACGGTGGCAACACCGGCAACGACACCGACCCGCCTAACGCTGGCAACGGCGGCAATGGCGGCAATGGAGGAGCAGTCGAACCTCCTAGCAGAATCAACGAGCAAACCGGCGAACGCGTCGTGATCAGGCTCAACGAGCAAGAGTGGGAACGCTGCCGTGAAGCCCTACGAGGTGCACCTATATCCTTCGAGTCCCCGCAGGAACTGCTGATGGGCTACCACCTAAAAGAGGAATTCAAGCGCCAAAAACAAGCAATCGGGCAACCCGAGGCGCGTAAAAAGGCAGCGGACGAGTCGAGCCTTCGTCGCGCTGGGCTCTCCTCCTATGGAGGATCCTCCTCAAGAGGCAACGAGCATCTCGCCAGGAAGAGGCAATCGCGGATGGCTCACCTCACCGAACAAGAACGCATAGACGCCGCGAAAGTCGACACGAGAGGCAACGTGGTTCCCAGGACACCACAGGCCGCGGTGACAGCAGCCACCATGTACCTTCTCAATAACCAGCCACCAGCTGGAGATCCCCGAATTGCCATGCACCGATCTACGATCGCGGGCCTGGGGCTAATCGAGGCCGCCCTCGACAAGGAACCGGTACCAGATCCAAAAAAGGGCAAAGCGTTAGCAAAGCGCTACTCCTCGCCCTCGTCCAGCGATGACAACACGACTGTCCCAAGCCACGGCGACACGATCGCGACTACGATGCACGTGATGAACTCACGCAGCGCAAGATCGACAAGTCAAGGGCACGACATGCTCGGTCAACTGACTCGGAAGAAGAAGATGGGGAGCTCTGCAGCGCCAGATGCTTCAGTAGATCCATCAGGCAAAAGCGAATGCCTAAAGGGTTCAAACTCCCATCGGAGAACCCGAAATTTGACGGTCTGCAGGACCCCAAGATCTGGCTAGAGGATCACATCTCCTCTGTCAGGCTACATGGAGGCATTCGAAGTACTGCCATGCAATGCTTGCAGCTATAGCTGCAGGGCGCCGCCCGGGCATGGCGCAATAACCTCCCATGCGGATCCATTCGCAGCTGGGATGAGCTGGTCTACAGCTTCGTGCGCAACTTTAAGGGCACGTACAAATGCCCCGCCTCAATCGAAGAACTGAGATGCTGCCAGCAAAAATCTGGCGAATCGATGCGCTCTTACATCCAAAGGTGGTCCATCATCAAGAACTCCGTGGAGAACATCTCGGAAGACCGCGCGATTGATGCATTCAACGGTGGTGTCCGCCGCATGGAACTCAGGGAGGAGCTAGGCCGCTCAAAGCCCAAGACCATCGACCACCTGATGGAGATTGCGAATCGGTGGCCTGATGGAGAAGATTCGGTGAAGAATCGCGTTCACTCTGACGAGGAGGCAGAACTCGAACGAAGACGCGACCGCCGGAGTAAGCGTCGCATGCGCGTCTACGACGATCGCGATGACGTCAACATGGTCGCAGCCGGCTACGCCGATAGACGCGACGATAACCGCAACAGCGGATACCGCGACTCCGGGAAAACCACGCAAGTGTGGCAACGCCGCACTCGCGATGAAGCACCCGCGACCTCCATCGAGGACAAACTGTCCGGGCCATGCACGGTACACATCTACATCGACAAGCATGATGGCAAGAGAAAGTCCAGCCACCTCCTCAAGGACTGCCGCGAGTTCCTCAAGCTACATGAGGGATTGGTTCGGATGAACCACAATGCAGTCGAAAGGGGCTACGGAGCTGCTCTAGGCGCCGTGGCACATGGCGCACCACCACCACCACCTGGGCCACCCCCGAACGGAGCTGCACCGTACCAACACCACGGAGGCGAACCGTACCCACGGGCCATGGGTACCATGATGATCCAAAAGGGGCGCCCCTCCAATAGGGTGCAGAAGGCCATCACTCGCCAAGTCAACTTGGCCACGCACTCGCCACCATCCACCACTGAGTACCTCAGTGGCAATGAGTCGTGCATTACTTTCGACAAACGCGACCACCCGCCTCAAGTACCTCGCCCAGGTCATTGCCCCCTCGTACTCGAGGCACAAATTGGAGGCTTCGACATGAGTCGCATCTTCATGGATGGCGGAAGCGGTATCAACCTCATATTCGCGAGTACCTTGCGAGCAATGGGGATCCCTCTAACCTGCTTGGAGGCATCGGACACAATGTTCCACGGCATCGTCCCAGGGAAAGGCGTATACCCCTTGGGAAAAATCAACCTCGACGTCATATTCGGCACGCCGAAGAACTTCCGCCGCGAGCGCATCGACTTTGAAGTTGTCGACTGGCCCTCACAATACCACTACATCCTCGGACGCGTCGCGTTCGCTAGGTTCATGGTGGTACCCCACTGCGCCTACCTGCAGATGAAGATGCCAGGTCCCAACGGCGTCATCACGATCAACGAGAGCTTTGAAGCGTCGGCGATTCGCGACGGAATTCAACAAAATCTCCCGGTCCTTGGCATGCAGGAGGAGATCACGCGATTGAAGAAACGACAGACAACGATCTGCGCCCTGGTAGGCCAAGCTCACCTGACCTCTCCTTCGACTCATCTGTGCACACAAAGAAGGTGCAGGTCCATCCATCAGATCCCGCCAAAACGGCCCTCATCACCAACAACTTGAGTCCTGCATAGGAACTCGCGCTCGTCGAATTCCTCCATGAGCACTGGGAATTTTTGCCTGGTGTCCTGCGGACATGCCAGGAGTTCCCAGGGAATTCGCCGAGCACGCACTCAACGTCAACCCCGACGCAAGGCCAGTCAAGCAAACAATCGGTATTTATACGAGCCACGGCGGAATGGAGATCAACAGACTCCTCGAGGCCAAATTCATACGCGAGATCAAGGAAAGCACTTGGCTCGCCAATACGGTGCTGGTGCCAAAAAAGGACACGAATATCCTACGGATGTGCATGGACTTCACTACTTTAAACAAGCACTGCCCAAAAGATCACTTCCCGCTACCACAGATCAACCAAATCATCGACTCCATCACTGGATGCGAGCGCCTCTGCTTCCTCGATGCCTACTCAGGCTACAACCAAATTCGAATGAAGGAGGAAGACCAGGAGAAGACCGCGTTTACAACGCCCTTCGGTGTGTTCTGCTACAACACAATGCCCTTCGGGCTAAAAAACGCGGGAGCTACCTACCAATGGTGCATGCAGGCTTGCCTCAAGGAGCAGCTAGGTCACAACATCCAAGTCTATGTCGACGACATACTAATCAAAACCAAAAAGTAAGACTCTCTAATCGATGACTTGCACGAAACATTCGCCAATCTCGACCGTTACCGGATCAAGCTCAATACGGACAAATGCGCCTTCGGCGTACCATCTGGGCAGCTACTCGGGTATCTCATCTCCGCGAGAGGGATTGAAGCAGACCCGAAAAAGATAAAGGCTATACTAGCCATGGAGAAGCCAAAGAACATAAGAGGCGTCCAGCAACTAGCCGGACGAATCGCGGCCCTCAGTCGATTCATCAGTCAAATGGGAGAAAAGGCACTGCCCTTCTACCGTCTCCTCCGCAAAGCTGATAAATTCGAATGGACCAATGAAGCGCAAGAAGCATTCGAAGATCTCAAGCGCCTGTTATCCACATCGCCAGTACTAGTGACTCCACGGGAAAGGGAACCACTACTGCTGTACATCTCCGCCACCAACCAAGTGGTTAGTACAATGCTCGTCGTCGAACGGGCAGAAGAAAACAAGGTCCATGGCGTACAACGCCCGGTATACTACCTCAGCGAGGTCCTCACGCCAACAAAACAGCGGTACCCGCACTACCAGAAGCTGGCGTACGGTGTCTTCATGACCGCCCGGCGACTGCACCATTACTTCCAGGAACACCCAATCGTGGTAGTCAACGACGCCCCATTGGGACATATCCTCAATAACCCCGACGCCATGGGACGAGTCGCGCTTTGGGGAATCGAACTATCTCCATGAGACATCACATACGAAAAGCGCAACGCAATCAAGTCGCAAATTCTCCCTGACTTCCTCGTGCATTGGATGGAAAATCAACTCCCAGACAAGCCAGATATGTCCTACCTCTGGACCATGCACTTCGATGGATCCAAACGGAAAGATGGAGCAGGAGCAGGTGTCATACTGACATCACCTCAAGGAGACAAGCTGAAATACATCCTGCGAATGCAGTTTACAGCCTCAAACAACAAAGCTGAATATGAGGCCCTGTTGCACGGGATGAGGATGGCAAAAGCCTGCGGCGCAAAAATGCTCATCATATACAGCGACTCCAAGCTGGTCGTCAACCAAACAATGCACGAGTGCGACGCACTGAACGACAACATGATCGCGTACCGCGACCTCTACGATACACTCGAAGGGGACTTCGATGGCTGCGAGCTACGACACGTAGGTCGCGAAAGCAACGAGGAGGCGGATGCACTCGCAAACATAGGCTATACATGCGCCCCCATACCACCTGGTGTATTTCTCGAGCGCATCTGTGAACGCTCCATCAAGCCAAAGGCCGTAGAGAAGAAAACAAGCGCAGCAATGGACTCGGGGGCTACGCCACCCAATGAGCCAATGGCACTCGACGACTTGGAGCTAGACATAGGTCTCGAAGGGCCAATGAGCGTCATGATGATCGAACAATCCTGGACGCAGCCGTACATTATGTACCTCCTCAGTAAGCGCCTACTAGACGACCCGACAGACGCACGGCACATCGCGCGACGCTCCAAGGAATTCGACGTTATCAACGACGAACTATACAAGCACAACATCACAGGAGTGCTACAGCGATGTGTCTCCATGGCCGATGGAAGAGCAATTCTCCTCGACATCCATGAAGGGACCTGCGGGCACCACGCAGGCAGTCGCGCTCTCGTTGCCAAAGCTCTACGAGCTGGATTTTACTGGCCCACGGCCATGCACGATGCCAAGGACATTGTCCAAAAATGCAATGCTTGCCAACGATTCGCGGACAAGCCACACGCACCAGGCGCAGAACTACGGCCTATTCCATTGGCCTGGCCCTTCGCCCAGTGGGGACTCAACATGGTTGGCAAACTTCCACGGTCCTCGCAAGGAGGCTACGTCTACCTCTTGATCGCAGTCGACAAATTCACCAAGTGGATTGAGGCCATGCCAGTGACCAAGCAATAAGGGCACAGCGCAGTCAAATTCTTCGAGTCCATCGTCTCACCGCTTGCCGCGGCAAAGATCATCACCGACAACGGAACGAACTTCACATCCAAGGAGTTCCAAGAATTCTGCGAGAGCATGGGGATCAACATCAACTACGCCTCAGTAGCACACCCACAGACAAACGGTCAGGTGGAAAAGGCAAACAGGCTCATCTGCAGCGGCATCAAGAAGTGACTCCTTCGACCACTCGAGCAAGCTGTGGGTTGCTGGCCAGATGAGCTCCAATCCGTACTCTGGAGCCTGCGTACAACTCCAAACAGCACCACGGGCTACACACCATTCTTTATGGTGCACAGGCGAAGCATTACCCGCGAAGTGCGATACAAGGCGCCACGTGTAGTCGCTTACAGCGAACAAGAGTCATCTCTTGCACTCAAAGACTCCGTTGATCTCCTTGACGAGGCAAGAGAAATCGCCGTAGCAAGATCCACGGTCTACCAGCAGAACCTGCGCAACTACCACAGTAGAAGGCTTTGCCTCAGATACTTCATCGAAGGTGACTTGGTCCTGCGACTGAAGCAGCAGGGACATCTCAAGCTCGAATCCCCCTGGAAAGGACCGTACGTGATTACAGAAGTAATCCCAGGTGGCGCCTATCGCCTTCAAGATTTAGAGACAGGAGTCGCACACTCTAACCCTTGGAACGTCGCACAACTGCGACGCTTCTACCCTTAGTCGTTTTTCTTTACTTTTGCATCGCAAATAAGGCTATTCAGCCAAGGCTACTTAGCCGCACATTGTACCTCGTACTATTCTTCGAATAAATAAAAGCTAAGTGCCCCGCAACTCTGTGCCCTCCTTTACTTTGTCAATTTTCATACTCGGGGGCTATGCCACCCTATACACATATGTTCTTCGAACAATAACGCGACATCCTGAGTAGCTGGCACATCAATCGAACCCCTTAACACAAACTCAACCCAGCTGCAACGCACCTGACAGGTTGACAAGGGAACGATACAAAGATGGCCAGGCTAACAAAAAGGACTCGCATAAGTGCAACGCACACCACGCTTAAAGCTATTTGTACATATTCAACAATAAATTATCTACAAATATATACGAGCTTTACAACACTAGTACACTTATGTGCAAGATACATATTTGGCTACCCTTGCAACAGAAGAACATTAGTCTGTTCCTCGAAGAAGTCGAGGACCTCCTCGGCTGGACGGTCCACCGCCTGATAGTGCGGCACCATGTCCCAGGAAGATCCTGCTGGTGGCACCGGTGGCCCAGAGGCAATGGCGGCGATATCCACGCCAGGCTTGTGCAAATGCACCATGGAGAGAGCAGCCTTGGCACCAGCCACCAACTGCTGCCTCACGCACTCGCGAACCGCGGACATAACTTGAAATTTGGTCAGGAGAGCCAGCAGGCTTGATGGAGTATCATCCAGTGGGAACATCGCCCGATAGATATTCTTCAAACACGACTGCGACTTCTTCAGAAAGAGCAGCACTCGCGAGACGCGATCCTGCAGGGTCGCCAACGCAGTCGCACGATCATGGTCTACCCAGAAGTATCCACTCTCCTGAAGTTGCTCCTGGGTGAGATCATGAAGGCGGATGGCAATCCTATCCCTCTCCTCCTGCGGATGGCGTGCGCTAACAACTACATGAAGCAGCATCAACAGCATGAGTACAATGTACCATTGCGATTAACTACAAAGGAAAAGATGAGGATGAGCAAACTAACACTTAAACTGGTCACCCAGCTGGGTCACCTCGCTAAGCAGATATTGCTCGCGGGTGGCGGCTTTTTCAGCCTTTGACTTCCACACGTCCGCGCTACCGTGGATCACGGGCAACTCACGCTCCAGTTGCTTAACACGATCACGAAGTCGCGAAAGCAAGGACATCTCCTCTACCCTGGAGCGTGGTGGTGCCATTGTATCCTCAAGAGATGGCGAGCCCGGGGTTCCCCCCACAGGACCACTTGATGTACCCTACCAAAAATCAAGCCAGAGGCAAATAAGGCGACCAACTCAAAAGTCAAAAGTAACAGATGCGTTCAGAATCAGCATAAAGTATTCACAAAACACACTCGCCAACAGGCATGTTCTCCAGTCAGAAGGGAAATTCATCAGCTATTACAAGAAACTAACTAGGGACCAGCTGGCTTCTGCGACTTCGATGACCTTGGGGGCTTCATCAAGTCCGTGGCGATGTCGGATGCCATCGACTTTCTCCGCCCCGAGGTCAAGTTTTCGCCGCCTTCTTCGCACGATTGAGCTCTTCCGAATACTTGGCAACAGTGTTTATCAAGGAATGTCCATATTTGGCACAGCGATGCAAAGGGCGAATACTACCTGCTGACCATCCGCGCCAACAGGCATCGTCTTCGACACCGTAGAAGGATCTACTTCGACTCCGTGGGCTTGCACCATGGCAAGCGACATGGTCGCACCAGCTGCACGGAGGGAGTTCTTGTACGTGGGAGGCACACCCCCATCAAGCGACTCCACCAGCTCTTCCACATTGTCGACCAGCCCCGCCTTCGGCATCAACTCCTCCCGAAGGCGACTCAAGGTGGCCTTGGCCTTGGACAACGTATTTTGGACAGCGGCGCTACGATCCTCGACCGCAGATACCGCGCCCGCCAGAGCGTCATCGCGACAAAGGGCTTGTGGATCAAAACTCAAGCCGCCAGCATCTACACCAAAATACACACATGGGTCAAACTTCTAGTGCCACCGGCACTACAGATGCAGACCAGAACATCAATAAAATATCTACAGGTAAAGGTACCTGAGAGGGCTTTGGCGACTGAGAACAGTTGCTCTTCGAACAACTTCTCCCTGGCTGCAAAGGAGGCGCGCAGATCCTCTTCGCGCTTCTGGGCATCATCACAAGCCGCGATTGCCTCATCGCGCCCCTTCACAGCTGCAGCTAGTGTCTTCTCCAACATGGCGACATCGCGTAGTAAAGCGTTATGCTCAGCTACATGGCAGTCAATAATTGGTTGTCAGTCGATTATACCAAAACAGAGAGAAGACGAAAAGAATAAGTATAGAACACTCACTCTCGACCACGCTGGTAGCGTCTCGACATCGCATCTTTGGCGACCCTTCGCCATCACCTGCTCCGCCACCTGCGTGGCTTCCTTTACAAGGAGTTGTCGCACAAAACAAAGAGTCGGCAAAGGGAAACAAAAGGCATTGATTGACAAATTACAAAAGAAAGAAAGATATACTTACATGGTCCTCTAGCGACTCCGAAGAAGTCTGCTGAGCCGTCATCCGAGCAACTATTCGATGCTCCCCTCCGTGAGGAGAGCTCGAAGAATTATGCCCGGAGTGGGCTACCGCCGGAGGAGAAGGAGCACGCTCGACCTCTACCTTGGCCCTTGAGGTCGCAACTCCTGATTCTTTCAAAAACTCGACATCGCCAGAAGATGACGATGCCTCTTGACTGCAAGACAAAATCCGCACTCAGAAAGGGCAAACTCCAGGGCAAAGCCAACAAGAAGAAAACAGAGAAGAATGAATGCACTAGCAAACTTACCAGTCAAATTTTTCAAGATCAAACGTGGCCTCCGCCGACTCCGACGAAGACTCCTTGGGCAATCGCATCTTCTTGCGAGAAGACGGTGCCACAACCCTCACAGGAACGACGGGAATTGGCGACTCCGTGCCAACAGCCGCGCCTCCTGGAGTTGAAGGAGTCGACGCGTCGGAATCCCCACTACGCGAACGCTTGCGAGTATCCGGGCTCTCGGATTCGGGGGCTTCCTCTTCCATATTAGAAGGGACAGTCGACTCAGACTCGTCCTCTTCCAAAGCTTCACGAGGAATAATCCCCTCTGGGAGGGGAGGCATACAAGGCGCACCGCCCACTCCTGCATACAAACAGTAAAGATCAACAAACATAGCAGGAAGGCAACAGAAAACGCAATCGAGAAAATAAGCTACTACGTAGCACAACTGTACCTCGGGAGGAGGATTCGAAGCATCGAAAGGAGGAACGACTGGCTCATTTGGAAGCACGTCCTTGAAGGTGTACTTCGTGACCAGTCGCACCCTCTTATCTACCTCACTCGCGGACATGCCATCGGCAGACACGCGAGTGGCATCATTAGCGCCACCCCATTGAAACATGGGATGGACTCTGTCCTGGAGAGGCTGGACGCGACGATGCAGCCAAGTCCTGACAAGGGCACAACCTCCCTCTTCTGCGCCTATGCGACTCTCGAGGTCGCAGACGCGCTGATATAGCATGTCTGTCTCCGTGAGTTCGGAGGGCATGATCACGTTCTTCCAAGAACGCATCTTCTTGCAGGGAGTCGCGGGATCAAAAGGCGCGAGTCCAAAGTGCTCGTCCTTGGCCTTCTAGTCGCGAACATAGAAGCATTTGTCCCTCCATCCCTGGACGGACTTGGCGAGCTTGATGTCGAAGTAGGTGGCGGATGGGTCGACATGAATTCCACAACCACCTACGTCATAAACTAACGATCCAGATGCGGACTGACGCTTTAGCTTAAATAAGCGTTTGAAAAGACCAAAGTGTGGCTCGATTCCGAGCCAGCACTCATGATGATGAAACAAGTGATGTGGAGGAGCGAATTTGGGGACAGCTGATGGAGCTGGAGCCCATAGAGACAAAGAAGACCCCTAAGAAAGGGGTGAAGAGGCAAGGAAAGACCGCGAATGATGAATGCAAGAAACATCACTCGAAAACTAGCGGGAGGAGCATGAATGACCTCACCGCTGGGGACGCGCGCATCAGCGACTGCCGCAGAGATAACTCCATCTTGGCGAAGAAGACGGAGATCCGACGCCTTGATGATAGAGGGGAGCCATGCGCCATTGGTCACGTGAGTGCCCGCGACCTTCTTCTTCCGCTTGGCGGTCTTTGTGCCGTGGCGGAGCCACCTTTCTTCTTCGCCGCAGCGACGGTGGCCACGGAATTAGTGGCAGCACCTCCCTTCTTCTTCCCTATTGCGTGGCGGTGATGTGAGCGAAGGAAGTAGCTCAGGAACGAACGGAGCTGGTCCAACGTCGTGGAGAAGATGGGCGCAGGGGAAAGCAGAAAAGCAGCAGCAATGGCGATGGCAGCAAGGAAGAAAGAGCGCAGATGGGAAATTACCGCCGCAGCACCGCTACTTAACCCCTGGGAGATGCAATCCAACGGCTGACAAAAACCCTATTGGATGCGTGGCACGCATCACGTTGGACACGTGGAGAAGAGGAAGCGCGAACCGTCCCCCCACTTTTACCATTACGCGCGGAAATTGAGGAGGCACAGTTAAAAATAAGATTACGCACGCCCAGTCAAATCAAAGTCAGAAAGTGGGACCCACCGCTCGTCACGTCCCGTCAAAATCGCTCACGCGGGCAACTAAGGTCATACAAGCATCAGCACTGACGTCACCAAGGCTACGCAGTGGAAAACTTCGACTATTTTTAGTCCTTGCTAGAGTCTTTGACTCCACCAAGCACTCGGGGGCTACTCCCATAGGGAGCGCTGGCCGTGCACCCTACAATTTTTCTTTTTCTTGTTGCAGGAACATGGACAATCACAAAAGCAAACCCAACCACTCGAAACACAGTTCGATTATGGACATGGGTTACTCCCATAGGGAGCGCCAGAAACAAGCAGGCAAAAGACGACAGCAGTCGCAAAAATGTTTTATTACCTGCCTGAGTCATCGACTGAAACAAGCAGGAAAAAGACGACAGCAGTCGCAAAAATGTTTTATTACCTGCCTAAGTCATCAACTAAAACAAGCAAGCAAAAGACGACAGCAGTAGCAAAAGTTTTTTAGTCCCTGCCTGAGTCTTCGACTCAACCAGGCACTCGGGGGCTACTCCCATAGGGAGCGCTTGTCGCGCACCATATGATTATTTGTAAAAAAAACTGTGTGTTGATAACATCCATACTCGAAACTCCTGGCGACACCGCCTCATAATTTTTCCCCTACAAAGAGGCTGCATCTCCTGGGTCACCTGAATCGTCTCCGCGATGATAAAATTCGGATGCCGCGCCTACGGCGTGAAGGTAAGACCTGACAACGCATTTAACTGCGCACTACCAGAAACATATCCGTGCCTACAGGCACGATGAACATGCCTTGACGGACGCGTCAAGTGCTCACACCCATATAACTGGAATTCGACTCTTGTAAGACCTCTGCTGCCTGAGTCGAATTACACCAGCACTTTTCCGGCTTCGAGTCCGGGGACTCGAATTTGAGTAGATTGCGTTGTTTCGCCCTAAGGTGGTTAACTGATACCGATACTTCGGTTATATCAGGCACGTATATCAATAATCCCTATGACACGAATAAAAGCAATCAAAATGTACTCATTTAGGCACTCGAAGGCTTCAAAAGTCCCCAGTCGAATCTGCGATTCCACTGGACACTCGGGGGCTACTGACATGGGTATACCCTACAGGTACTCGAGATTGGTATATACGGTCTAAATACGTACAGGCCCATGGTGTCGCCAAGGCCCAAATAAAAGACTCGGGTCACCTACGGACTCTCGATTGCTTGAAGAACAAGAAGGAGTTAAAGATAGAAAGTTTGAAGGGGAAAACCCTAACTTGTAACCGACTCGACCTGCTACCGGAGACCTAGCCTATCTATATAAGGGCTAGGAGGGGCGGCGAGGAGGACACACGCAAACCTAGTTTCCACAACCCTCGTCAGATTGCATCTGTGCACCATTGTAACTTTCGACTCCTTCGATAATTCCACGAGCAGACAAGCAGGAGTAGGGACCTCTACGAGGCCTGAACCTGGGTAAATCCTTTGTCCCCTGTGTGCTTGTTTGCTAGCCGATAGATGTCTCCAGTGCTCCTTCCTTCTCCAAAACCCAAGTCCATAACAATGGGCATTGACGAGTTAAACCCTCGTCAGCTACTGAATAGGGTTTTTAACTAAATGGCAAAATTCTATTTTAATCTTTGGGCTCAGCGCGGGAAAAGAAATGGGCCGACCGCATGCAAGACGCAGTAGCCGCCTTGTCATGAGTTGGTCACAGGTTGGTCTGCAACTCTATCTAATAAGCTATCAAACGCAAATCTTAGCGTTGTGATTAGAACAAGATCTACGGCTAAGGTTCATCGTCTACGTCGTAGAGCTCCGGCGAGATTCTAAACCTAGCGGCACGATGGGGGTCGTGGGAGGCTTACCAGGGCTCCAGCTAGGTCCGGCGATGGGGGCGAATGGGCTGGTAGACAACGGCGAGTCGATTGGTGGTCACAGCGGCTCCTAGGGTGGCTCCAATCAACGATGCCCTTCCTTCACTGCAATGGCGGGTTCCGGCTAAATTCTAGTGACGTGGTGCTCGCCTTGCTCCTGGGAAGGGTCGGTGAGGTTTCTGAGAGAGTGAAGAGTGAAATGGTGTGAAGTTTGAGGTCTAGGGTGGCTCCTATTTATACACCGGCGTTGGAGGCAGGGCGGCATGGTCGGGCTCATCGGCGACGCTGCTACAGGTCGATCTAGGCATGGTGGATGGCGTGGGTCGACGCGGTGGACTGCGGCGATCGTCACGCGCGTAGTGGTGAGGCAAGGGGCAGTCTTAGTCGGTCGGGTGACATCGTTGTTCTGTTCAAGTACGGAGGTGTTCGTCATCGAGTACGGTGGTCACGGGGCGTGCGGTGGCGAATCATCGTGTGTGGGAGGTGGCTGGTGACGCGGCGGGTGCGGGTACGCATGGAGAGAGCGAGGCGCGGCGTGTGTGCGCGAGGAGGCTTCGACGCTCCATCGTGCTCTCGGCATGGCAGAGACATAAATGGGCACGGCTGCTCTGGCTTCTCCACTCCTCGCCGTTGGTCAAGGGGTGGACAGAGAGGGGCGGTGAGGTCACGGGTATTAGCTAGGCATCGTGAGAGAGGGAGGTGCGGCATGTGGTGACTGGTCCATGGTCGACCGACATGGCATGCTCGGTACGGTCATGGCACTGGTCACTGCGGCGAGTGAGGCTGCTCCACTGCACGGCCAAGTACTAGGGATGGTCGTGGGTGATTTATTGGGTTGATTGCAGTACAAGCATGAGGACAAGTTTGATTTCAAACAGTAGATAGTTGATGAATTTGTACTCTGTCTACTAAGTGTTCGACTAAATAGACGCATGAACTTAACCTTGGAATTTTTTCCTGATTTTTGGTGAGTGAGATGGTCACATGCTTGGTAGTCTCTGTTTGCTCGGGATTGTCAAATGGTGGAGGTTTGAGTGGTTTTTTAAAAATAATGATCTACGCATCTATACTTGATTCAATTTTGAATTGCCTCTCAAATAGATTTAAACTTGGTTTCTGTAGATTGGTAAAGTTTGAGTGGGTTCATTTTTACTTAGTGTAGCAAGGGGTGAAAATAACTAGAATTGTTTCTATTGTAAATCTTTTACTAGAGATGCCCAAAGTAGGCTAGTGGTTAATTTTGACCAAAGTGACCATTTGATCATATGCCTCATATTTGATTTTCTTTTTATTTAATTCTATTTGGAATTGACCTAGATGATGTGGTATTCATCTTTAAACTAATCCTTAGCATTTATAGCAATCAATCATGGCAAAGACAAGCATTCATGCATTAATATAAATCACACATGCACTCATATGGGTTTAGGAGTAAAAGTTTTTGTTAACCCTAATCTTGAGTGATTAGAACTTGATAAACTTGTTTAATATTTTTGAGATGTTACATATAACATGGTCCACTTAGTATTAAACACTAGTGTTGTGGCATTTTGATCCATACTCTTCGTACATTGTTTATAGAAAAAACACTTATGTCACAGAAGAAATTATCATAAACTTTTTCCTGATAGTTGAAAACTCCTCCGAGCAAAATGGATTAGTACAACAAGATGCACCCATCTACCAGAAACGAAAACTATATCATAAATAAACATATGAGGTCGATAAGGGCACGACTTTCATCATTTGGGTTGAAACCAAAGAATAATTAATAATGTTCATGCATGGTACTAGCCATTATTGGGAAGCGTCCAATCAGGATTTTTTTTAAAAAGTTGTCAAAACACATGTTTCTCGATGCAAGTAACCAATGTTGAGGATAGCATTTATTGTTATCTTCTTAGTCGTCCTAAAATTAGTGATTTTTTAGTGATCGGCCGATAAATCAATTTATCGGCAGATAAGTTGATTAATCGGCTTCTCGGTTATTCAATGATAAGCGATAAATTAGGCCATATTGATCGATTTTTTTGAACAGTGCACGTAACAGGATGCCACACAAAAATATTATATTTTTTATTATTTACTAATTGAATGAGAGTGCTTGCTAAGGGAGAGAAAATTTTCTTTTACTTTCTGAACATGTCAACATAATACATGTAATTTGTTTTAAAAAGCTATAACTCTACTTCATATGCATAGAAAGTAAAAACCCGATCTAATTATCATATTCTAAAGTTAGGTGTTCATGTGCTGCTATGAAATAATACAATAAATATATATATTATTGTACTAATTGAGAGCTCAAGAACAAAGCCTCTTTCCAACCTCGTCTTGACAAATGTGGCTTCTTCCTCTTCCTTTGGTGTCTCGACGGGAAGGAATTAGGATTTCATTCATTTTGACATGCTTCTCTCTCACCAATGACCACAATGAAGCCATTGTTGTTTGCTCTCTTCACAATCTTTGGTCCTTTTCCACCACCGGTGTGCAAAAAAAGGCAAAATTCCATCTTCATAATCCCACAGCAAGACCAAATATGGTCATAGATTCAAACCCCTTGTGATCAACAATGAAAGATTGCTAAAATTAAACATTTTCTAAACTGGAGCATTTGGAGATCAAAAAAATAAATTGAGGTATTTGTAAAGTATTTATTGGCCATTACCTAAATCAATGGTAAGGATTTAGATAAAGATTCTTTGCATATATGGACTTGCATCTCAGTTAAACCATATCAGTTGTACATAAAGAAAAATGGCAATACTCGTTTAAGAGCTATATGTCAATTATTCAAACACAAGCTAGTTGTCGCTGAAAAATGCTTAAACCATTGAAAATTATGGAAATAGGGGTGGCCACAGTTCAATCGCTGATACGAATATAGGTCTGGCTTAAAGATCTTGAGCAATGGATATACAACATATTGGGAGTATCTTTAAGTCAATTAACTTCACAAACATATAGCAATTGGTCAAATCATCATTTCCAACTAGTAACAATAGAATACATATTTGTAGCTCTTACAAAAGAGATGGAAAAGATTAGAAAAAGGTATGCCCCATTCAGAAGTCACAAACCTCCAACAAATGGTCAATGTCAAGCTTCATGCACTAACCAACTATTCCAAAAGACCGATCTTATGCAAAGGGCTAGGTAATCCACTAATACACATCAATAGTCAACACATTTGAAAATGTTCCTGCATGTACACAGGCTGGGCTAGATTCCTTTGAAAATGTAGGCGTCTTGGCAGAGCAAAATACTTCACTTCAAGCAGCTTAGATAATTTTCTCCACAAAAAAGTTTGCTCATAATAGAATGTTACTGCAGTCACACTAAAGGGGAACTCAAGGTCAAAGATATCTCTAGCAGGCCTATACAAATTAGCAATTAAGAAAAGGTGATAACTTGAAACATATCACAGAAGTTCAATTGGAGGAAGATAATCTTCATCTGTAGCATGATTTCAGTATTCAACCTGACTACCAAGAGATGATCCCGCAAATATCATGCTGGAAAGTAAAACTAAGGGCCACAAATGTAATAAAAAGGTAAAGTCATTACCTTTTGTGTGATGGGTTGAGGAATGTAGAGCTCAAAGCAAGATAAATAATTCAAAATAATCAAGAAAATGTGTATCACAAATTCCAGGCTAGCCTTGAAAGCATATCAGCCTTCTAGCCTACAAACTGAATTCTCATTTGCGGAATACTGAAGACTATGAGGCCACATTGAAAATACTGTGTAGGGTGGACTGTTAAGCGAAAGAGAGACAATATAGGTTGTTGTTGTTAGTTATTGGCTGTTGAGCTCCATGTAGTGCTAGCGTTAGACACATCACGCATTGTTGGTCGTTGTGCATCCTCTCCTCCTTCCTACAATTGTTAGTACTACACTAACGGCTGGAAGGAATCCTCTATAGGTATGTGATGACAGTAGCCATCCTATCTGGTTCAAACTTTAATTGGTACTCTCTCTCCGATTTCAAAATATAAGACGTTTTAGCTTTGTAAAAAGAGTATATCTAGACTTCCTTTAATGTGTAGGTTCACTCTAAACCTAAATGAACCTATACACAAAAAGAGGTCTAGATACACTCCTTTCACAAAACTAAAACATTTTATATTTTGAAACGAAGGGAGTACGATGCTTCAACTAAACGCCCAAAAGAGGAGTCATGAACTTGCATTGTTATCATTTCTTTCAAGTTTATACCACTGGCAGTTGTTAGTACAACATGTGCATTCTACTACATAGAGATGAAACTTAGAGGTCAAGCTAGATGTATAAGCACCGTACATTGCGAACAACCTCTTGAGCATGCATCACGCTACCTTCTACTCTAGCCAAAAGTATAATCGACACCATTTGAACCATGTCCCCGTACTGCACCTTCTTGGCATGTATATTCAGCTCCCGTAGATTTAGTTTAAGCCAAATCTGACAACCAAACACATAATCTCCCTCACACAGGCTAGCGCAGTGGCGTGTTCCTCTGCCACCACGGTGAAGCCCCTATGAGCTGCGTCCACAAGCACTTCACACTAGAAGAAAAGTTGGCTTTTACAACGGACGATTTTCATGGTCGAAGGCCTGTTTTCGTGGTTAAAAAGTCTTCTACGATAGATAGCCTTCGTGGTAAAAGTCATGTCACAAATGAATCTACCACAATTCTTTTCCAACTGTGGTGGATCGCACCCTTCAGCCACGAAAACTTTTTTCATCGTAGATCTATTCGCTAGTCGCGTTGACTGCTGACGTCATGCAAATTGCCACATGGCAGATACTGTTAACGGCCGATTACTGCCGTTAACGGCCACATAAACCGTGGTAGAATTCTGGCTCAGTCAAGACATGCTAATTATTAAGTGGGTCAGCCCATGAGGAGAGCCCAATAACAAGATGGTTCGTTACTGTTTCGTCATGCACTGCTTGAAATGGGCCCATTAATGTAGCCAACTGTGGCCCACGAATTTTCAGGCCCGATACTGTTTTCACCTACAGAAGGCCTATGTTGGTCTAACACTGTGCGGCCCATTAGCAGTATGCGCCAAGTCGGTCGGGTAATGTTAAGGCCTGCGGTCGTCCCGTCACTATTCTCACAGCCCGTCGTGGGGCGCCTACTAATGGCCCTTCTTTGAGAAGGTTTTTTTACTGTTATGTCCTTTTATTGTTTCAGCTACCAACTGTTCAGGCCTACAGGCGGTCTGTTACTGTTCTGATCTAGTACTGTTCTGGCCTGGGAATTTTTCGGCCTGTTATTGTTCTTGCTGGTAATTTTTATGGTCTATTACTGTTTTGGCTCGTTACTGTTCTGGCCTTTAACTGTTCTGTTCCTTTACTATTGTGGCATGCTACTGTTCTAGCATTTTACTGTTGTGGTTTATTACTATTTTGGCATGATTTTGTTCTGGCATGCTACTGTTCTAGACTGCTACTGTTCTAGCCTATTGATAGAAATGCGTCGAGAAGTTTTTTTAAGGCGTGGATAAGTGTGCGGCCTGGTTCTAATTCAGTGCATCTCCTATAAGAAAGGAACAAAATTTGAAGAGACAAGGGATGGTTGCTCGATTGAAGGCGCGCTTAGGAAAGTTTGCGATCTCGGCGGAAAGTTTTGGCGGGCGCAGGCTGTTTGTCCACAATTTTCACAGAAATATTCGTGCTTATTTTATCGGATTTTCCAGTTCTCAAGCGCTTGAGAACTTCTTAGTTCTCAATCATCTCTCTCGTCATTGGATTTATCTCACGATTCGTGCAACGTTAGAGTTACACATTAGTTGCAACTAGGTTGTAACTGGAAATTTAATGAGTTGCAACTACTAGGTTGCAACTGACAATTAGCACAATTAGTAGGGTGACATCAGCAACTTAACATAACAAGTTATCGGGCGTCTGAGATCTAGGCGCTCCTATATTTTATACCTTTTTCCTTGTTGACGTCTTTGTTATGAATCCCTCTGAGTCCCAGCATGTCTATCGAGATCAAGAAATTAGTCCATCCGGCCTCATTATAGTCCCAAACCTTCTAATTCGACCATGTTTTGGGTCATTCGGCTGCCGCAAACAACCCAATTAGTTTGAGCGAGAACCCATAAAAAATAGCACATGGATAATAGCCCATCAGTCCCTAAGTTTCCCATTTTTCTTTAATTCGGTCTTTTTGGGGCACTGTCCATCCACCCCTAAAAAAATCCACCTATCCATGTTTTTAAGTAGAAACTACTACCTACTACATGATGTGTAGCATTTTTTAGTTGAGCTTCTAGTAATCACGCGCAGTAGATGGACAGGCAATTTTTTAAGAAGAAAAATAAATAATTTATATACGATGTTAGTATACATTTTTTACGTTTTATTAAAGCATAATATTTTTCTTGTAGTGACAAGGCATGCAGTTTATGTGTAGTGATATTTCTATATTAAGAGGCTGACATGACCGAGCCACCTACCTGCAGCTAGCTCCCATCAACCTTACACATTAGATTTAAAACGTACTTGCACAACAGTCACGACCAGAAAAAATAAGACCAAGATAGACATATTTATTGTCTAGAGAGGCTGACACGTGGGCCCTAGCAGCAAGACCATACATGACTGCCCTATCAAGCAACGTTACCAAGGTCAAACCGGCGAATGCGACCAAAAAAAAATGTCCAACATGCACACGTTTCCTCTGCAGAGGAGGCTGTCATGTGGACCCAGCAGCGAGATCTTATACATGTGTTACATCGAGAAACGTTTCCAAGTTCCAAACGGGGAGGCGCGAGCGAAAAAAAAAGTCTAGCATGCACATGTTTCCTGCACAAAGGATGCTGGTATGTGGGACCCACCAACCTATATAAACGGGTAATGCAGCGAGCAACACTATCAAGTTTGAAACATGGATGCGTGACCGAGGGAAAAACTCTATCATACACACATTTCTTCTAATGTGAGGATGACATGAGGGGATCAGGAGTTTGATTAAATGATAGATGTATCGAGCAGCGCTATCAAGTTCAGAATAGCACAAGCGAAGGAACAATTTCCATCATACACACGTTTCTTCTAATGAGAGCATGACATGTGGGTCCTAGTATCCTGATTAAGTGGTAGATGCATCGAGCAATGCTATCAAGTTCGGAACAGGGTAGCGCGAGCGAAGGAAAAAAATCCACCGTACACATAATTCTTCTAATGAGAGGCTGACATATAGGACCTAGTAGCCTGACTAAATGGCAGACGTGTCGAGCAACATTATTAAGTTCAAATCAGGGAGGCGCGACCGAAAAGTATGATCCGCTAGAGATACTGACGTCCGAGATCCACACGCCTTAAAAGATTTTTGTGTGTCAACATTGCACGAGGAACCAAAAATCTTGCTTCTGCCACACGATGGTTGAGATTTCTCCACGTTTTAGCGGTTTTGTCGTAGTAAAGAGCCGCGAAAATGAAAAAAAAGTGTTCCATCAGCCACGGTTGAGTCGAGAAATTCTTGCGGAAGACATGCCTTCTACGACGACTGATGGGCCAAGTCATTATGGATGAACACTTTTCTTGTAGAGTTACCTACGCTATTGCGCTCCTTGAACCTATGAGTCGCTCCTCCTTGCCGCTTTGGTACTGTTTTTATTACCCAAGTCAAAAGCTCCATGTATTGATGTTTCATCCTGTATCCCATTCTGTTTTTCCATTGTCGCTAGTTTGTACTGTGCATTTTTTTGAAAGTTATGTATTATACTTGAAACAAATTAAAAGTAATTGGACACTTCCAGGCAAATATATAATTTAGTAATATATATTAAAAATGCATTTGTTGATATCTCTTGTAACAATTTGGGTAAGAGAGTGCACTTAAGTTATGCGTTACATACAGTTATATAGTTATGACCGAAAATAAAAGGAGAAGCAAACTATGAGTATCTTCATACGACTGTGATCCCTCAAAATAGTTGTGGTATTGATATTCACCATCTTCAGAACCCATGGATTTAAATTGTAGCGGTTCTTGTCTCGAAAGAAAAAAAATAGAAAATCTGGAACCCAAGGTAAATTAATTTAGAATAAAAAAATAAGTTTAATAAATTAATTAACAGAAATTTAAGGGATAACTAAAGGGGAACAAAACACATATGTACATTATATACATGGATTCAGCGGTTTAGCACATGTACATGCTGAAATGGATCGTATGGGCACCAAGAGGGACGGTTCAATAGGTGCTACATTAAATTTTAATATTTTTTCAATTTTAGGCTTGAAACAAAAGGTAAATTCTCTAGATATACTATTATATAGAATTTCCCTATATGCAAACCTAACTACTAGCGAGTAAAGGCGAGTGAGATAGCGGAACGAGTAAACCGTAGTGGAGCACGCGGAGAAACATGATTTGTTTTACCGCCGTTCCTTCCTTGTTAAGGGAAGTACATCTGTGTTGGAGGGGTGGGCGGTACTAAGACCACCACGTCACAATAGGCCTCACCCTGTTCTCGGATGGATCCCGGCACCAAAGGCCTAATCCACCTTTCCACTATAGGAACCCTTCGAGGCGGGAACCGGCACCTTTACACAACTAGCGGGGCACAACTCCACAACCAAATTGGAGGCTCCCGTAATGACAACAAGCTACCACAAGAACAAGTTATTAATAACAAAACACAAGATCTAGATATTAACAAGAATACTAGATCGGGGATTTCTCCAAGTGAATGGAGAGGAGTTGATGCGCTTGATTCATGATGACGATGTATGATGTCTCCTCCTTCAATTCCCCCAAAGATCGAAGCCTTCGGGTGGTTGAAGTGGGAGATCTAGAGAGAGATTTTGCAACATGTCTGGTCTTTTTGGAATGAACCAAGAGCTCTAACCAAAGGGGATGATGGGGCTTTTATACCCCCTGTCCTAACTGATCCGTTGGAGCCTTTGGGGGCCGGATTATCCAGCCGAAGTGAGGGTCGGATTATCCGGCCTGGGGAAAACTCCGCCCCAAACTCGGATTATCCGCCAAATAATCCGCCCCCAGTCAAAGCGACGCACCGAGCCAGCCCTTGCTTGTCTCCTGAGGGACGGATTATCCGGCCCAAGGTGAGGGCCGGAATATCCGGTCATAGGAACAAAGTCCGCCCTACTTCTGATTTTCCGGGGGAAAATCCGCCGCCAGTCAGAGCATCGTGCCATGCCATCCCTTGATCGTCTCCTGGGGCCCAGATTATCTGACACAAGGTGAGGTCCGAATTATCTGGTAAGGGGAAGAAAATCTGCCCCCTTCAGATTTTCCGAGGGAAAATCCGCCTCTAGTCAGAGCATCACGCCATGCCTGTCTTTGCCAAGTGAGTCAGGCCAGATTATCCGGCCCTTGATGGGGGCGGATAATCCGGCCCCCAAACACAATAATATTTCCTTGTACACTTAGCACACATGATAAAACTCCACGGTATTGTTATCTAACACACAAAACACAGGGAACCATGAAAGATTCTTTCAATCTCCCCCTTTTTGGTGATAGATTACAATACTAGGATTTGCAACATAGTTCTCAAGGCAACAATATTTAATGAATGAAACAGACTCCCCCTTAATGTGTGCATACTAAAGATTGCATTTGATTACAAATACACACAAGAAGGTATAAGTCTATTTCGTTGAAACATACGCGAAAAACTCATACCACTGGGAGAGAGATAGATGCGTCCTCAAAATATTATAAGAATATCCAATGATAGCCATAATGAGCTCCTCCCTCGATATAGATATCCAATGTAGCCAATATGATAGATGATTCCATAAGGATAATCTACAAGAGAAATCCAGAGCCACACAAACATAGTCTCATACAGCACAAATCACAAATAAAAGTTCAACGCTAAATGGGCACAAGAGAGAGAAAGACCGAAAAGATAAAGTGCAAATGCTTGTGCCCGACCCATGCAAATCCTCGAAGACCTAATAGAACTACTTCTCCCCCTTTGTCATCGAAACACCAAAAAGGAAGAAGAGCGATGCTAACGCCCCAATGGATCACTCATAGTCATCATCGTCGTCCTTGTCCCCGTCCTCGTCCTCATCCTCAAGCTCCTCGGTGTCATCCTCCTCAGCATCAGCAGTGGCCGAAGGAAACAGGTGACGCTCAATCTCACCATAGTTGAGCCCAGAAGAAGAATTCCACCGAGCATATGGTGTGGGAGTAGAAGGAGTAGGGGGATCGCCTGATGCACCACACACATGGTGGAGAATGAGCTGCTGAGTGTGGGCCATCTCGTAGCGCTGTTTGTAGGACTCATATTGTCCCTTGCGAGTGTCCACTCCCATGCAAAGAATGTTCCACTGGAACCAATTCAGCTGCTTGATCTCACGAGCAATAGGAGGCACTGGGGGCCTATAATCACTGGCACGAGCATCTCGCATGAGACCCTTAGGAGCATAAGATGGGTGCGAGGTCTTCCTCACCTTGTTGTAGATCTTCTTCGCCTTGTGTTCCACATCGATATTAAACTCTTTAGTGGGAAGCAGGTGCTTGATCAGCATCATGATGTATGGAGCATATGGGATGGATAGCCTATTAAACATGGCATCAATCAACTCATGGTAAATAAACTCCATCACATCCAGCTTGTACGAAACGGACTCATCCTCACAAGACGCAACCTCATGAGATAAGGCAAGAATCTGAACCAGGTGACCACATATAGTGTCATTGTTGCCTCCACTTGGGGTGATAGAATCATAGAAGAGACCCACCAAGCTAGCATACTGATGTCTACACACTTCTATTCTTGTAGAAAGTTGTTGGGCCTCCAAGTGCAGAGGTTTGTAGAACAGCAGCAAGTTTTCCCTTAAGTGGATCACCCAAGGTTTATCGAACTCAGGGAGGAAGTGGTCAAAGGTATCCCTCTCAAGCAACCCTGCAATCAAGATACAAGAAGTCTCTTGTGCCCCCAACACACCCAATACACTTGTCAGGTGTATAGGTGCACTAGTTCGGCGAAGAGATAGTGAAATACAAGTGGTATGGATAATTATAAGTGGTAACAGTGATAGAAAATAGCTTGATGGCGTGGAAAATACTAAAGTAAAACTGAAATAAAGATAGAAGCAAGCAAACATGTAATAGATCTAATTGCAAACGGTGTTTCAGTGCTTAGAAACAAGGCCTAGGGATCATACTTTCACTAGTGAACACTCTCATATAAATATATTCTTCTTTATGATACTACACTGAATTACTCTCCGGTTGGACACTCTAATCCATGGTAGGGCTATAACAGCACACCTCAAAGTTCACTTTCCCCATCTAGATAACCCCACACTGTCACCTTGAGCACTAGATGGTTCAAACAAACACCACAATTTCATAAAGACATCCAACTCCAAATATAACTCATAACAAGTATTTGAAATCTCTAGCCTAAGTGCCACCAAGGTGTGCACACTGTCAACTTCACACACATGGGGAGAGCTGATATCTATTAAAGCACTTGAGTAGCAAGGTAGATCTATAAATTACAAGCTCATGATCTCAATAAGGTCATGCATAGAGAGATATGAACACATAGCTACCAGTAGAACCCTTAGCCTTGAGAGAAAACTACTCTCTCCTCATCATGGGAATCAGCAACGGTGATGGAGATGATGGTGGAGATCAATGGAGATAGCTCTAGGGGCACTTCCCCATACCGGCAGGGTGCCGGAACAGAGACTTTCTGTCCCTTGAATCTCCTCTTCGGTGGCGGCGGCGCTGCGGAACTTTTCATGGCTGGAGGCTTGACTATTTAGGGTTTTTGCATCGGGAGGCATCTTATAGGCGAAGAGGCAAGGTCGGTGGGCGGCCAGGGGGCCCACACCACCTGGTGGTGCGGCCAGGGCTAGCCCGCGCCACCATATGGTATGGCCACCCTGTGGCCCCTCTCCGTCTCGTCTTCTGGCTCCATGAGTAAAATATCTACTTTGGCTTTTGTTCGGTCCAATTCCGAGAATATTGATTTTCTGACTTTCCTGGAACCAAAAACAGCAGAAATCAGGCAACTGGCACTGTGGCACTTGTTAATAGGTTAGTCCAAGAAATCATATGAAAAGTACTCCAAAGTGTGGACAAAACATAAGAAAGTAGATAAAACCAAGCATGGAACATCAAAAATTATGGATACGTTAGCAACGTATCAACATCCCCAAGCTTAACTCCTGCTCGTCCTCGAGTAGGTAAGTGATAAAAAGAAAGAATAATTTTTGAGGTGACATGCACCATCATAAACTTGATCAAAGTATTTGTAAAACATTCAAAGCTGGGATCATAGTACTTCAAGCATAACATGAAAGACAAAGTTCTAACAATAAGGCAAAGCAACTATGTTGCAACATGAAAAGGCATAAACAAAAGATTCATGAATAACAATGATTTGCAAGACGTTTGTTTGTTTCACATAAAGAAAACATAGCATAGTGGCATTCAGCTTGTCCCTCATAAAGTAGCATACATAAATGCATAGGACACCTTCAAAGTTCATAAGAGTGACTAGATACAAATAGTTTAAAACAAGCAATATCAAAGCTATGCATCAATCAACAAGTCTTGGGACAATGCACATAAAACTAAGAGTGGCCACTATGCTCTCAAAGTAGGTGCATAAAGATAGAAGGTGGAGACTCAACAAAAAAGTAAAAGAAAGTCCTTCATAGAAGGAAGTAGGGATTCAAGTTTCATAAAGAGCTTCCAAAAATTATGGTACTTTTTAGCTTTCAGCTCTCATTGCCCCTATCATAAGAATCTTGAAGTGATTAAGGTTAAAGTGAACAAACTATGGAGTATATGCTTGACAAAGTATAAGTTGGAAATCTCATGTCCCTTGAATATGAGGGCCGCTCCTCATGCTACTCAAGTTTAGTCACCGGTAAGTTCTTGTCATCGTAAGTACATGTGTATCATAGAGAACCGCCAACGGGGTACCCCTTGCCTGATGATACGGAAGAATCCCCATATCAAAATGACAAGGCAAGCAGACAATGAGCATCTCAGCAATCTTCTTATTTACCATGGGAATATGGTGCTTTTTTCTCTCTTTCCTCTTTTCGTATATCTCTTTTTTCTTTTTTCTCTTTTTTCTCAATATCTGACTCTTTTTTTATAAGAAGAATGCTTCATAGACAGCTCATTATGGTTACGCTGCAGGTTTCCACCATGACAACATGGATTAGACCAGCGACCCAGGCGTTTCTCTAACACATATACATAACTCCATGGACTTACAAGCTCCCCTTTCATTTCACACTGATGACATCCGTAGACAAAAGAGCATTATATCAACTAGGTACAAAGTACAAGTGCAATGTTGCAAGCGTTCCCCATGACAGCATGGTTCTGCTAATCCCCAAAAAATAAGTGCAAGCATATACAACATAGACGACACAATGGTTCAAGTTTATTAAGGGCAAGAAAAAAGTGTGCCATCAAGTTCGTGAGAGCTTTAATCACTAGTTTTCTCATAACGAGTTTAATTCGGAAGGTATATAAAAACATGAATATACTTGGAATAGCATATGCTAATAGGTAGGTATGGTGGACTCTTTGGAATAACTTGGTTTTAGGAGTTGGATGCATGAGTGGAACTCATACTTGGTTGTGGAGGCTAGCAAAAGACTAGGAGCGACCAACTAAGAGAGCAATAATGGCCATAATCATGCAGAGCGATAAAACATCATTGATCAAAGCATAAAGTGGTACTACAGGTTGAAAACTAAAGGATCATAAAGGCTATGGTGACTTGGGATAATCATAACATGGTGTGAGCATGTGCCAAGTCAACCCAAATAAAACATCAAAGGAGAATACCACAATACTATGCTTTAATATGCTAAAACAAGGCATGATCCTTCTAAGGCACATTAAGAAATCTCAATTGTTTATAACAAGTCATGCTACAACAAAGAATACTAAGCATAAAGCCAAAACAATATCGAGCATGGCATGACAAAGCATAGGCCATAGTCAAAAACAAGCTCTCTTTACCACTTAAGCATGCACTTTCCTACTCTTTTCCAATCCAAACCAAACTATTTGGAACCCAATGTATGAAAGAGGGGGTCCAACCAATTTATTCAGCAAACTAAGAAAACCAAGCAAACGAAAAAACAAAACAAAAATGAAAAAGAAGACGCTCCAAGAACAACACAACTGTGCGTGAAACAAGAAAAATGAAGTGTTTGGAAGAAACCTGGGATTTTTATTGATGAAGAGGGGGATGCCTTGGGCATACCCAAGCTTTGACGCTTGTACTTCTTGGATATTTCTTGGGGTGACACGCATGGCATCCCCAAGCTTGAGCTTTAGTCCATCCTTCATCTCATTACTCATTCCTTCCGTATACCTGAAGCTTTTCTTCCATACAGAACTTCACACAATCTTTATCAGCAACATTAGTGCACTTCAAGAAAATAATTCTTTAGGTTCAGTTCTAACACCAATAAAACTTCCATTAAAACACAAGCTACTACAGAACTTCCCTCAAAAAGCTCAATTCCCCAAAAGAACCCAAAAAGGAACCAACAAGAAGCAAATGCAAATAATGGTAGAAATCTGTCAAACAGACCAGCAGGTAAAGACGAATTTTTTCGAAGACCTTCTGTTAAGTGTTGAACTAACTAAAGTTAGATAACAACCTGGGGTAGAAGCACACCAATTCAGGCCTCAAAAGGACGTACAGATATTTTACATGAATTTCTACGGTGAAGCACAGAAATCTGTTTCGGGACAACAACTTTCCCAACCATTACTTCTCTCTCATTAGAGGTTACTCTTGTCACAAAAAGCAAATAAAAAGGATAAGGAGCGGTTATTACTGAGGTAATAACTTCCAAGACTCATCTAAAACTTTTGGGTTATCTCCCAATAAGTACTTTTCTTTAACGCCTTTAAGTTAGACATGATAGTTTGAGAAGATGCTCACATAAGAAATATGAATTGAAGTAAAAGAGAGCATCAAGAAGCAAATTCAAAGCTCATTTAAGTCTAACCCACTTCCTATGCATATGAATCTTGTAAAGAAACAAGTCATGAAAGCACCAAGCAACACGCATAGGAAAGCAAAACAATTGCAACTTCAAAATTTTCAACATAAAGAGGGGAAACTTAATAATGTTGAGATACATAAGCCCATGTTTCCCTCTCTCATAATAACTTTCAGTAGCAACATGAATAAAATTAACAATATAACTATCACAAGAAACATTCTTATCATGAGCCACATGCATAAATGAATTAATACTCCCCACATAAACATAGTCATTCTTATTGATTGTAGTGGGAGAAAATTCAACAAAATAGCTATCATTATTATTTTCATCACCATAATCATCAAATATAGGAGGCATATTGTAATCATAATTAATTTCCTCCTCAATAGTAGGTGGAATGAAAATATCATAATCATCATTGCAATCATCATATATTGGAGGTATAGTATCATCATAAGCAATAGAATAGTTATCCTCCAAAGTGTGTTCATTTGTATCATCATTTTCAGAATTGGTACCGAAGATATTTTCAATATCAAAGGTAGTGTGCTTTTCCCAATCATGATCACTACTATAGGTAATAGGCATAGGAACATCATCGAGTTCAGACTCATCAAAAACTATAATAGGAGCAACATGCTTAGGGAAAAATACCGTTTCCTCTCTCCTTTTACTCCTCCTTTTCTTCTTTTTCTTTTTCTTCTTCTCTTTAGGAGGGAGAGGCTTGAAAGGAAGCTTCTCCATATACCCTGGTTCATTGTTAGAGACAATATAAGAAACTTTGGAGGATTCCTCCTTTTCATTAATAAGGCCAAAGCACATATTAGTCATGTCATATTTTGGTAAAATATCATCATTTATAATATTTTGTATGTAAGTATTTGGGTGACAATTATCAACACGATAAAGATGACAACCATGCATGACACTATTCATACCAAAAGCAATCATATCTACCAAAGAAGTTTTTCTTGATAACTCTTCACACCCCAAATATAATGTAAGTTCATCATGCTGATTAGGAGTGATCATGTCATCACAATACAAACTTGCAGTACTCATTGGATTAGAAGGGCTATTATTATGGCCTGAGCCTTGAAAATTGAAATGACCCACTTCAAAGCAAAGTTCACAAATAAAAGGATAGAGGGCACAAACTTTTTTACCAAGATCATTTAGAGCCCTATACCACGTTCTAGTTTTTTCATTCCTGTGGGTGATACAATATTCTTCTTCAATTTTATTATTCTCACAAGGTCTATGTATTCCACAAAATTTAACATGCTTATAAGAAATAGTACTTTCAGAGGTTTGAGCATGTTTGTTGCTATCATTAATAAAAATTTCCTTTTCCATGCAAGTGTCTTTAAAAGGCTCATGATACATGTCCCATTTTTCTTTAGGAGCATTAATATGAGAAGCAAAGGATCTAAAACAATCAATAAGAATTTGAGGATCAAGACCATATTTAGCACTAAGCTCTTGAAAATCAGTAGTTTCAGCGAAACACTTAATGCAATCATACTCATAGTTTATACCTGGTTCTTTACCTTTGTTGTTATCCCAATCTTCGGTACTGCTTTGAATTGTTTCAAGAAGATCCCACTTAGCTTTGACATCCTTACTTGTGAAGGATCCCTCTAAACAAGTATCTAGATAGTCCTTGTAATGTCCTGAAAGCCTTGCATAGAAATTATTAATAACAATATTACTAGGGAGCTCATGAATGGGACATTTGAGCATTAGTGACTTCAATCTCCCCCATGCTTGGGCAATACTTTCTCCATCATGTGGATGAAAATTATAAATGTAATTCCTATCTTTATGAATTTCATGAGGAGGATAAAATTTAGAGTAAAAGAGAGATTCAAGTTCCTTCCACTCCAAATGATGAGGATCATCTAGTAGCTCATACCACTCCCTTGCTTTGCCCTTAAGTGAAATAGGGAATAGCTTCCTCTTAACTTGGTTCATTGAAATACCTGCACACTTGAACAACTTGCATAATTCGTGTATAAAGAGTAAATGATCACCAGGATGGACAGTTCCATCTCCCAATAACAGTTGTTCATAACACGTTCAACAATTTTTATAGGTATTTTAAAAGAGATGCTTTTAGTATGTGGATTTAAAATATCACAAGTATCATTAGAATTACCACATATGGGAGATAAAGTATCATTAGAGCAAATTTTCTTCTTTAAAGCTGGGGAACTAAAAAGATCATTTTCATAAAGACTAACTTCCCCAAGCTTAGACGTTTCCATAGAATTAGTAACAAAGGTGTTCAAAAGATATATACTAATAACATTGCTATTAACATGCAAACAAAGTTCCATGGTTTTTTTAATTTTCTTTTCATACAATTCATGTTCTACATTAGGAAAAATACTAAAAAGCTCTCTAATTTTTTTGCTGTTTTCCGTTAAGCCTAACTAGTGAAAACAAGAAACGAAAAGACAAAATTGCAGAATCTAAAGGAAATAACTTCGAGCACTCACACCGGAGGATGTGAGTACCTTTTACCTTACCTCCCCGGCAATGGCGCTAGAAAATAGCTTGATGTCTATGCACTTCTATTCTTGTAGACGTTTGTTGGGCCTCCAAGTGTAGAGGTTTGTAGAACAGCAGCAAGTTTTCCCTTAAGTGAATCACCCAAGGTTTATCGAACTCAGGGAGGAAGTGGTCAAAGGTATCCCTCTCAAGCAACACTACAACAAGATACAAGAAGTCTCTTGTGTCCCCAACACACCCAATACACTTGTCAGGTGTATAGGTGCACTAGTTTAGCAAAGAGATAGTGAAATACAAGTGGTATGGATAATTATAAGTGGTAATAGTGATAGAAAATAGCTTGATGGTGTGGAAAATACTAAAGTAAAACTGAAATAAAGATAGAAGCAAGCAAACATGTAATAGATCTAATTGCATAGGGTGTTTCAGTGCTTAGAAACAAGGCCTAGGGATCATACTTTCACTAGTGAACACTCTCATATAAATATATTCTTATTTATGATACTACGCTGAACTACTCTCCGGTTGGACACTCTAATCCATGGTAGGGCTATAACAACACACCTCAAAGTTCGCTTTCCCCATCTAGATAACCCCACAGTGTCACCTTGAGCACTAGATGGTTCAAACAAACACCACAATTTCATAAAGACATCCAACTACAAATATAACTCATAACAAGTATTTGAAATCTCTAGCCTAAGTGCCACCATGGTGTGCACACTGTCAACTTCACACACATGGGGAGAGCAGAGATCTATTAAAGCACTTGAGTAGCAAGGTAGATCTATAAATTACAAGCTCATGATCTCAATAAGGTCATGCATAGAGAGAGACATGAACACATAGCTACCGGTAGAACCCTTAGCCTCGAGAGAGAACTACTCTCTCCTCATCATGGGAATCAGCAACGGCGATGGAGATGGTGGTGGAGATCGATGGAGATGGATCCGGGGGCACTTCCCCGTCCCGGCAGGGTGCCGGAACAGAGACTTTCTATCCCCCGAATCTCCTCTTCGGTGGCGGTGGTGCCGCGGAACTTTTCGTGGCTGCAGGCTTGACTATTTAGGGTTTTTGCATCGGGAGGCATCTTATAGGCGAAGAGGCAAGGTCGGTGGGCGGCCAGGGGGCCCACACCACCTGGTGGCACGACCAGGGCTAGCTCGCGCCACCATATGGTGTGGCCACCCTGTGGCCCCTCTCCGTCTCGTCTTCTGGCTCCGTGAGTCTTCCGGTAAAATATCGACTTTGGATTTGGTCCGGTCCAATTCCGAGAATATTAATTTTCTGACATTCCTCGAACCAAAAACAACAGAAAACAGGCAACTGGCACTGTGGCACTTGTTAATAGGTTAGTCCAAGAAATCATATGAAAAATACTCCAAAGTGTGGACACAACATAAGAAAGTAGATTAAACCAAGCATGGAACATCAAAAAATATGGATACGTTAGCAACGTATCACATACATAGGAGCGAGACCAGCAAAGGTGCCCATAATACCATTGTCAACTGTGCACGGAGAGAGGACTGCATCTTTGTTGGGCTTGAGTTGGGTGATGATACGGTGGCCACTAGCACGATCCCTGTTGCAGAAGGAATATCCAAGCACCCCAGGAAAAACACGAAAATCATCTTGCATAGGCCTGTCACGAGTCATCCACTTCATAGTGCGGTGCTCGTCACCACAAATAACCAAGGTGGAGAAGAACTGCTTAACAATCTCAGAATCATAGGAGCATTGAAGGGACATGAGATGGTGCAGCCCCATCCTCTCAGTCACATACATGGCATCAACAAGTTGAGGCTTCTCCATGGCCTCAGCAAGAACCAGAGGATGCATAGGCTGTATCTTCTGCCAAGCATAAACATCTTCATAGATACCCTTTTGTTCAGCACACCAAAATAGAGAGTCACCCAGCTCAGTATCATGTGGTAGTTCATCAAACAGATCACGATGATGAATGGAAGAGAAAGTAACAGGATCCACCTTCTTATAGTCAATCTTGGGCTCTTTGCCCTTCCTCTTGGACACAACCTTCATATCCCTCTTTGCCTGTTCAGCCATGCGTTTTGCCTCGTTCGTCCTTCTCCTCAGCTCAACCTCGTCCACTAAGTTACCCTCACCGTCGTCCCGAAAGTACTTAACATGAGGACGACGCTTGTAGGTCTTGGGAGCACTAGAACCACCTGTGAAGCGAACAAGACGGATAGCATGGGGATAAGCACACACACAAGTCCAAGAGAGAACCTAGAAATAGTAGGCAAACAGGTTATAGTCCAATCATAGACAATGCACAACATCCATACGAAACTGAAGCAGTTTTGACTCTGTTAGGCCGGATTATCCGGCCTAGCCAGGGGCAGATAATCCGACCCTGGCAGAAAATTTTAGAATTGCATGGGTTGGATGCAAAAATGTAGATCGGGCCTAGAGGCTGTAAGACTACAATCTCTACACGAAACAACAACCTTCTAGACAATGTTCGACCCAACAAGTGACACATCAAGCCAAAGATGGGGAGAGAGGGAGTTACCCTCACTCATTGGAGGAAGAAGACGGAGGAGAAGGTACCCGGAGGCGCGGAGAAGAAGATCCGGGGAGGCCCGGAGAATCCAGCGGCCGGAAAGGCTTCGGGGAGGGTGGGGGGCAACAGGCGGCGGCTGGGGAGATGGAGAGGGTCGAGGGAGAAGTGCTGCTCGTTATGAGCCCTTCCCCCTAATCCCAGACCTTAAAGACTGCAGCCACCAGGGCCGGATTATCCGGCCTACACTTGGGCCAGATTATCCGGCCTAAAATCTGAAATTCTGTTATACATAGATTTAGGCCCGCGCGTCCCCAAACAAAACCCCCACAAGGTGTACAAGGGACTTGTGTGCAAGAAAATATGGCTTAGGGGTAGGGAAAGGCTTGGAATTAAGAGAACCAAACTGAGATGGTACTACACACTCAAAATTGCAAGAATCAAATCAACTAAAGGCCAAAATTGAGTGTGATTCCCATAAGAACATGAGATGAGCAAGAACAACCAAAAAGATCCACATAAATCCAACTCTTCTCATGGAAGAGGGCGGTTGCCGAGGCCACCTTGTTGGAGTGCATGGTATGACACCGCGAAGATATATCTTGGGTTAATAACCAATACTCATCAATAATCTCACATATCACAAAATGATATAAAGAGAAATGATTTGACTTGATTTCAGCATTATGGGGGGAGGGTTAGCCCAATCAATTAGGACCACACTCCCCTTATATCCATGCCCACACCTAGACCAAATAAGACTGAGATATAAGAGTGGGTGCATGGGTAATCAAGACAAGCTCCTTGAATCAACGATATTTACCTCATTCCTCAAGTAACAAAACCTTCCTTCATCAAGTGGCTTCGTGAAAATATCAACAAGTTGATTCTTCATGCTCACAAAAGATAGATCAATATCGCCTCGAGCAACATGGTCCCGAATAAAATGATTCTGAATCTCAATATGCTTCGTCCTTGTGTGATGTACCGGATTGTACAGAATTTTGATTGCACTTTCATTATCACATAAAAGAGGTACTTTGTCACAATTGACACCATATTCCTTTAAAGTTTGCCTCATCCATAATAACTGGGTACAGCACTCATGACAACATATTCAGCTTTGGCGGTGGAGAGAGATATACAATTATGCTTTTTAGAAGACCAACATACTAGAGACCTTCCCAAGAATTGACAAGCTCCAGAAGTTGATTTCCGATCATCCTTATCACCAGCCCAATCTGAATCAGTATAACCACATAGAGAAAAATTGGAGCCCTTGGGATACCATAGACCAAAATTAGGGGAATGAACCAAATATCGGAAGATCCTCTTGACCGCCACTAAGTGACTTTCTTTAGGAGCTACTTGATACCTTTCACACACCCCTACACTCAAGACAATATCGGGTCTAGATGCGCAAAGGTAAAGAAGAGAGCCGATCATGGACCGGTATACCTTTTGGTCCACATCTTTACCGTGGGGATTAAGTTAAAGATGACATTTTGTTTGCATAGGAGTGGCGACGCCATTAAGATCCGTCATCTTGAATCTCTTGAGCATGTCTTGGGTGTATTTTGCTTGATTGATGAAGGTTCCTTCTCTAAGTTGCTTGATCTCAAATCCAAGAAAGAACCGTAACTCCCCCATCATAGAAATCTCAAACATGTCAGTCATAAGCTTTGAAAATTCATCATTAAAAGCTTTATTAGTAGAGCCAAAGATAATGTCGTCTACATATAGTTGGCATATGAAGAGCTCCCCCTTAACCTTCTTAGTAAAAAGAGTGGGATCGATTTTCCCAACTTCGAATCCACGGTCTAACAAAAGCTCTTTAAGGTGCTCATACCACGCACGTGGGGCTTGTTTAAGGCCATAGAGTGCCCTATCGAGTTTGTAGACATGGTTCGGAAAGTTAGGATCCTCAAATCCCGAGGGTTTCTTTACATATACCAACTCATGTAGAGGACCATTAAGAAAAACACTCTTAACATCCATTTGCTATAATATAAAATTGTTATGAGCAGCATAACCAAGAAGGATACGAATGGACTCAAGGCGAGCCACAGGAGCATAATTCTCGCCTAAGTCGATGCCCTCCACTTGGGAATAGCCTTGTGCCACGAGTATTGCCTTGTTCCTTACAACAATGCTATTTTCATCTTGCTTATTCTTAAATATCCACTTTGTGCCGATAACATTGCGGCAATCCTTGGGTTTCTCTACTAATTTCTAGACCTTGTTGCGTTCAAAGTTATTCAACTCTTCATGCATAACAACAACCCAGTCTAGATCTTCAAGAGCTTCAAACACTTTCTTGGGTTCCTCCATGGATATGTGAGCTTGGTGCTCACCAAAACTTGCTAACTCCCTTCTCGTGGACACCCTTCGCTGGAGATCACCTACAACTTTGTCAAGAGTGTGACCCCTTAATTCAAGGTTCCTATCCGCATGAGCTTTGCGACAAAATTCAATAAGCTTGTTGTCTCTTGGGGCAATCACTTCATCATTTGAGTTTTCATTGGAATCATTGGCTTGGCCTTGATCTTGCTTGATTAGCGAATAGGAGATGATGAATCTTGCCCTTGATTTGATCATGACCATAAGAGCAGGCTGCTGCTCTACAGGCTTATTAAGGCCGGATAATCTGGCCAAGGGTGAGGCCGGATAATCCGGCATGGAAGAACCTGAAGCATCTTCGGATGCTGGACTGGATCTTGCTTGAACTGGAGAGTGGCCGCATAATCCGGGGTCATCCGGAAAATCCGGCCTGGGAGTTGCAGCAGTCTCTTCGATAGGTTGAACATTTCTGCCATTTGAGGAGGGTTGGCCGGATAATCCGGTGTCCACCGGATAATCCAGCCTGGTGCTTTCAAGAGCATTTTGATCTTCAGCATTTTGTGTGGTTGGTGTAGAATTTTCTCCAATGGTTGGAGCATGTTGAGCTTGTGTCGATGAGGGCTCCACTTGAGTAGAGCATTGTCCTTGCCGATCCGCCACAAGGGGTTCCTCAATGGGGCGGAAAAATCTCACGCCCATTCTTCTTATGGCATCTTGGGGTATTTCAACATCTGCATCAAAAACATCAACTTGCCCCGCATGGGAGCCATCATTTTCCTCGAACACCACACTACAAGATTCTACAACAGTTCTGGAGAGCTTATTGTAGACTCTATAAGTGTGGGATTTGGCACCATAACCAACAAAAATGCCTTCTAAAGCCTTAGACTCAAATTTAGATAAAAGAATTCCTTTAATGAGAAAGAAACACTTACAACCAAATACCCAGAAGTAGGAGATGTTTGGCTTGTTACCAGTAAGTATTTCATATGGAGTCTTGTCAAAGATTTTACGGAGATAGATCCGGTTGGATGAATGGCATGCCGTAGAGATTGCTTCAGCCTAGAAGTTATAAGGAGATTTAAATTCAACTAGCATAGATCTGGCCATATCCATTAAGGTCCGGTTCTTCCTCTCAGCAACACCATTTTGTTGAGGGGTGTACGCAGCGGAATATTGATGTCTTATCCCCTCTTCACTTAGAAATTCATTTAAGGTGTAGTTCTTGAACTCGGAGCCGTTATCACTTCTAATTTCCAAACTAGGGACATTGTGTTGACGTTGGACCTCATTGGCAAAGTCGACGTTTGTTTAGTCTCGCTCTTCAACTTGAAGAAATAGACCCATGTGTATCTTGAGTAATCATCAACAATTACGAGGCAATATTTCTTCCCACCAAGACTTGCATGAGATGGAGGGCCAAAGAGATCCACATGGAGGAGCTCCAAAATCCTCTTTGATGAAATAATGGTCTTCCTTTGATGGGGAGAATCATGCATTTTTCCTTCAACACAAGCCCTGCAAACACGATCTTTGGCAAAGGAAACATTTTATTTTAGTCCAAGGATGTGGCCACCCTTGTGGAGACTTTGCAAAGTTCTCATATTAACGTGGGCTAGTCGGCGATGCCATGGGGGGAGGGTTAGCCCAATCAATTAGGACCACACTCCCCCTATATCCATGCCCACACCTAGACCAAATAAGACTGAGATATAAGAGTGGGTGCATGGGTAATCAAGACAAGCTCCTTGAATCAACGATATTTACCTCATTCCTCAAGTAACAAAACCTTCCTTCATCAAGTGGCTTCGTGAAAATATCAACAAGTTGATTCTTCATGCTCACAAAAGATAGATCAATATCGCCTCGAGCAACATGGTCCCGAATAAAATGATTCTGAATCTCAATATGCTTCGTCCTTGTGTGATGTACCGGATTGTACAGAATTTTGATTGCACTTTCATTATCACATAAAAGAGGTACTTTGTCACAATTGACACCATATTCCTTTAAAGTTTGCCTCATCCATAATAACTGGGTACAGGCACTCATGCAGCAACATATTCAGCTTTGGCGGTGGAGAGAGATATACAATTATGCTTTTTAGAAGACCAACATACTAGAGACCTTCCCAAGAATTGACAAGCTCCAGAAGTTGATTTCCGATCATCCTTATCACCAGCCCAATCTGAATCAGTATAACCACATAGAGAAAAATTGGAGCCCTTGGGATACCATAGACCAAAATTAGGGGAATGAACCAAATATCGGAAGATCCTCTTGACCGCCACTAAGTGACTTTCTTTAGGAGCTACTTGATACCTTTCACACACCCCTACACTCAAGACAATATCGGGTCTAGATGCGCAAAGGTAAAGAAGAGAGCCGGTCATGGACCGGTATACCTTTTGGTCCACATCTTTACCGTGGGGATTAAGTTCAAGATGACATTTTGTTTGCATCGGAGTGGCGACGCCATTAAGATCCGTCATCTTGAATCTCTTGAGCATGTCTTGGGTGTATTTTGCTTGATTGATGAAGGTTCCTTCTCTAAGTTGCTTGATCTCAAATCCAAGAAAGAACCGTAACTCCCCCATCATAGAAATCTCAAACATATGGGTCATAAGCTTTGAAAATTCATCATTAAAAGCTTTATTAGTAGAGCCAAAGATAATGTCGTCTACATATAGTTGGCATATGAAGAGCTCCCCCTTAACCTTCTTAGTAAAAAGAGTGGGATCGATTTTCCCAACTTCGAATCCACGGTCTAACAAAAGCTCTTTAAGGTGCTCATACCACGCACGTGGGGCTTGTTTAAGGCCATAGAGTGCCCTATCGAGTTTGTACACATTGTTCGGGAAGTTGGGATCCTCAAATCCCGAGGTTACTTTACATATACCAACTCATGTAGAGGACCATTAAGAAAAGCACTCTTAACATCCATTTGCTATAATATAAAATTGTTATGAGAAGCATAACCAAGAAGGATACGAATGGACTCAAGGCGAGCCACAGGAGCATAATTCTCGCCTAAGTCGATGCCCTCCACTTGGGAATAGCCTTGTGCCACGAGTATTGCCTTGTTCCTTACAACAATGCTATTTTCATCTTGCTTATTCTTAAATATCCACTTTGTGCCGATAACATTGCGGCAATCCTTGGGTTTCTCTACTAATTTCTAGACCTTGTTGCGTTCAAAGTTATTCAACTCTTCATGCATAACAACAACCCAGTCTAGATCTTCAAGAGCTTCAAACACTTTCTTGGGTTCCTCCATGGATATGTGAGCTTGGTGCTCACCAAAACTTGCTAACTCCCTTCTCGTGGACACCCTTCGCTGGAGATCACCTACAACTTTGTCAAGAGTGTGACCCCTTAATTCAAGGTTCCTATCCGCATGAGCTTTGCGACAAAATTCAATAAGCTTGTTGTCTCTTGGGGCAATCACTTCATCATTTGAGTTTTCATTGGAATCATTGGCTTGGCCTTGATCTTCAGCTTGATTAGCAGGAATAGGAGATGATGAATCTTGCCCTTGATTTCGATCAACAGCCATAAGAGCAGGCTGCTGCTCTACAGGCTTATTAAGGCCGGATAATCTGGCCAAGGGTGAGGCCGGATAATCCGGCATGGAAGAACCTGAAGCATCTTCGGATGCTGGACTGGATCTTGCTTGAACTGGAGAGTGTCCGCATAATCCGAGGTCATCCGGAAAATCCGGCCTGGGAGTTGCAGCAGTCTCTTCGATAGGTTGAACATTTCTGCCATTTGAGGAGGGTTGGCCGGATAATCCGGTGTCCACAAGATAATCCAGCCTGGTGCTTTCAAGAGCATTTTGATCTTCAGCATTTTGTGTGGTTGGTGTAGAATTTTCTCCAATGGTTGGAGCATGTTGAGCTTGTGTCGATGAGGGCTCCACTTGAGTAGAGCATTGTCCTTGCCGATCCGCCACAAGGGGTTCCTCAATGGGGCGGAAAAATCTCACGCCCATTCTTCTTATGGCATCTTGGGGTATTTCAACATCTGCATCAAAAACATCAACTTGCCCCGCATGGGAGCCATCATTTTCCTCGAACACCACACTACAAGATTCTACAACAGTTCTGGAGAGCTTATTGTAGACTCTATAAGTGTGGGATTTGGCACCATAACCAACAAAAATGCCTTCTAAAGCCTTACACTCAAATTTAGATAAAAGAATTCCTTTAATGAGAAAGAAACACTTACAACCAAATACCCAGAAGTAGGAGATGTTTGGCTTGTTACCAGTAAGTATTTCATATGGAGTCTTGTCAAAGATTTTACGGAGATAGAGCCGGTTGGATGAATGGCATGCCGTAGAGATTGCTTCACCTAGAAGTTATAAGGAGATTTAAATTCAACTAGCATAGATGGCCATATCCATTAAGGTCCGGTTCTTCCTCTCAGCAACACCATTTTGTTGAGGGGTGTACGCAGCGGAATATTGATGTCTTATCCCCTCTTCACTTAGAAATTCATTTAAGGTGTAGTTCTTGAACTCGGAGCCGTTATCACTTCTAATTTCCAAACTAGGGACATTGTGTTGACGTTGGACCTCATTGGCAAAGTCGACGTTTGTTTAGTCTCGCTCTTCAACTTGAAGAAATAGACCCATGTGTATCTTGAGTAATCATCAACAATTACGAGGCAATATTTCTTCCCACCAAGACTTGCATGAGATGGAGGGCCAAAGAGATCCACATGGAGGAGCTCCAAAATCCTCTTTGATGAAATAATGGTCTTCCTTTGATGGGGAGAATCATGCATTTTTCCTTCAACACAAGCCCTGCAAACACGATCTTTGGCAAAGGAAACATTTTATTTTAGTCCAAGGATGTGGCCACCCTTGTGGAGACTTTGCAAAGTTCTCATATTAACGTGGGCTAGTCGGCGATGCCATGGGGGGAGGGTTAGCCCAATCAATTAGGACCACACTCCCCCTATATCCATGCCCACACCTAGACCAAATAAGACTGAGATATAAGAGTGGGTGCATGGGTAATCAAGACAAGCTCCTTGAATCAACGATATTTACCTCATTCCTCAAGTAACAAAACCTTCCTTCATCAAGTGGCTTCGTGAAAATATCAACAAGTTGATTCTTCATGCTCACAAAAGATAGATCAATATCGCCTCGAGCAACATGGTCCCGAATAAAATGATTCTGAATCTCAATATGCTTCGTCCTTGTGTGATGTACCGGATTGTACAGAATTTTGATTGCACTTTCATTATCACATAAAAGAGGTACTTTGTCACAATTGACACCATATTCCTTTAAAGTTTGCCTCATCCATAATAACTGGGTACAGGCACTCGCAGCAGCAACATATTCAGCTTTGGCGGTGGAGAGAGATATACAATTATGCTTTTTAGAAGACCAACATACTAGAGACCTTCCCAAGAATTGACAAGCTCCAGAAGTTGATTTCCGATCATCCTTATCACCAGCCCAATCTGAATCAGTATAACCACATAGAGAAAAATTGGAGCCCTTGGGATACCATAGACCAAAATTAGGGGAATGAACCAAATATCGGAAGATCCTCTTGACCGCCACTAAGTGACTTTCTTTAGGAGCTACTTGATACCTTTCACACACCCCTACACTCAAGACAATATCGGGTCTAGATGCGCAAAGGTAAAGAAGAGAGCCGATCATGGACCGGTATACCTTTTGGTCCACATCTTTACCGTGGGGATTAAGTTCAAGATGACATTTTGTTTGCATCGGAGTGGCGACGCCATTAAGATCCGTCATCTTGAATCTCTTGAGCATGTCTTGGGTGTATTTTGCTTGATTGATGAAGGTTCCTTCTCTAAGTTGCTTGATCTCAAATCCAAGAAAGAACCGTAACTCCCCCATCATAGAAATCTCAAACATGTCAGTCATAAGCTTTGAAAATTCATCATTAAAAGCTTTATTAGTAGAGCCAAAGATAATGTCGTCTACATATAGTTGGCATATGAAGAGCTCCCCCTTAACCTTCTTAGTAAAAAGAGTGGGATCGATTTTCCCAACTTCGAATCCACGGTCTAACAAAAGCTCTTTAAGGTGCTCATACCACGCACGTGGGGCTTGTTTAAGGCCATAGAGTGCCCTATCGAGTTTGTAGACATGGTTCGGAAAGTTAGGATCCTCAAATCCCGAGGGTTTCTTTACATATACCAACTCATGTAGAGGACCATTAAGAAAAGCACTCTTAACATCCATTTGCTATAATATAAAATTGTTATGAGAAGCATAACCAAGAAGGATACGAATGGACTCAAGGCGAGCCACAGGAGCATAATTCTCGCCTAAGTCGATGCCCTCCACTTGGGAATAGCCTTGTGCCACGAGTATTGCCTTGTTCCTTACAACAATGCTATTTTCATCTTGCTTATTCTTAAATATCCACTTTGTGCCGATAACATTGCGGCAATCCTTGGGTTTCTCTACTAATTTCTAGACCTTGTTGCGTTCAAAGTTATTCAACTCTTCATGCATAACAACAACCCAGTCCAGATCTTCAAGAGCTTCAAACACTTTCTTGGGTTCCTCCATGGATATGTGAGCTTGGTGCTCACCAAAACTTGCTAACTCCCTTCTCGTGGACACCCTTCGCTGGAGATCACCTACAACTTTGTCAAGAGTGTGACCCCTTAATTCAAGGTTCCTATCCGCATGAGCTTTGCGACAAAATTCAATAAGCTTGTTGTCTCTTGGGGCAATCACTTCATCATTTGAGTTTTCATTGGAATCATTGGCTTGGCCTTGATCTTCAGCTTGATTAGCAGGAATAGGAGATGATGAATCTTGCCCTTGATTTCGATCAACAGCCATAAGAGCAGGCTGCTGCTCTACAGGCTTATTAAGGCCGGATAATCTGGCCAAGGGTGAGGCCGGATAATCCGGCATGGAAGAACCTGAAGCATCTTCGGATGCTGGACTGGATCTTGCTTGAACTGGAGAGTGTCCGCATAATCCGAGGTCATCCGGAAAATCCGGCCTGGGAGTTGCAGCAGTCTCTTCGATAGGTTGAACATTTCTGCCATTTGAGGAGGGTTGGCCGGATAATCCGGTGTCCACAAGATAATCCAGCCTGGTGCTTTCAAGAGCATTTTGATCTTCAGCATTTTGTGTGGTTGGTGTAGAATTTTCTCCAATGGTTGGAGCATGTTGAGCTTGTGTCGATGAGGGCTCCACTTGAGTAGAGCATTGTCCTTGCCGATCCGCCACAAGGGGTTCCTCAATGGGGCGGAAAAATCTCACGCCCATTCTTCTTATGGCATCTTGGGGTATTTCAACATCTGCATCAAAAACATCAACTTGCCCCGCATGGGAGCCATCATTTTCCTCGAACACCACACTACAAGATTCTACAACAGTTCTGGAGAGCTTATTGTAGACTCTATAAGTGTGGGATTTGGCACCATAACCAACAAAAATGCCTTCTAAAGCCTTACACTCAAATTTAGATAAAAGAATTCCTTTAATGAGAAAGAAACACTTACAACCAAATACCCAGAAGTAGGAGATGTTTGGCTTGTTACCAGTAAGTATTTCATATGGAGTCTTGTCAAAGATTTTACGGAGATAGAGCCGGTTGGATGAATGGCATGCCGTAGAGATTGCTTCAGCCTAGAAGTTATAAGGAGATTTAAATTCAACTAGCATAGATCTGGCCATATCCATTAAGGTCCGGTTCTTCCTCTCAGCAACACCATTTTGTTGAGGGGTGTACGCAGCGGAATATTGATGTCTTATCCCCTCTTCACTTAGAAATTCATTTAAGGTGTAGTTCTTGAACTCGGAGCCGTTATCACTTCTAATTTCCAAACTAGGGACATTGTGTTGACGTTGGACCTCATTGGCAAAGTCGACGTTTGTTTAGTCTCGCTCTTCAACTTGAAGAAATAGACCCATGTGTATCTTGAGTAATCATCAACAATTACGAGGCAATATTTCTTCCCACCAAGACTTGCATGAGATGGAGGGCCAAAGAGATCCACATGGAGGAGCTCCAAAATCCTCTTTGATGAAATAATGGTCTTCCTTTGATGGGGAGAATCATGCATTTTTCCTTCAACACAAGCCCTGCAAACACGATCTTTGGCAAAGGAAACATTTTATTTTAGTCCAAGGATGTGGCCACCCTTGTGGAGACTTTGCAAAGTTCTCATATTAACGTGGGCTAGTCGGCGATGCCATAGCCAACCCGCGTCGGCCTTTCCGAAAAGACACATCGGGTCTGTAGTGGTTTTCCCCGAAAAGTCCACCACGTACAGGTCATTTTCGACATATCCCACGAAAGCAACCTTTAGAGACTTGCTCCACAAGAGTACCACCAAATCAGCATCAATAAAAACTGCAAATACCATCTTACCAAGGGCACGAACTGAAAGTAAATTGTAACCAAGGGTCTCAACAAGCATGACGTCCACGAGAGAGATATCGTGAGCAACCACAACTTTGCCAAGACCCAACACCTCAGATTTTGACTTGTCACCATAGGAGACGGTTATGTGATCATGGTTAGGTTGCATCTCCGAGATGATCTCCTTGCTTCCGGTCATATGACTAGTGCACCCGCTATCGAGTACCCATTTAGACGCACCAGAAGCATAGCCCTGCAAGAAAGTTACTTCTTGGTTTTAGGTACCCATTTTTCAATGGATCCTCTCATGTTAGTGATAAGGGTCTTGGGAACCCAAATAGACCAAGAAATGTAACTATCATAAGGACCTAGAAAGCTAGCATATACATCACCATAATAATCACAAAATAACTCATAATTAGGATTATTAGCCCCTGCAAAACCATCATAGTTAGTCTTGTCATTAGAGGTGGTGCTTGTCTTTGGTTGAGTATTTTGCTCTTCTTCTTGTTCTTCTTCTTCTTTGCCTTGGGGACATAACCAAGACCTTCTTTCCCAGTGTTTGTCCTTTGCTTGCTAAGCACCTCATCTAGGACTTCTTTACCTTTATGTTGAGATCCCTTTGCAAGTTCTTCTTTTAGCCTTGCATTTTCCTCAACAATGTCTTCACGTCCACAAGATAGAGTGGAGGTGCTGGGCATATTATACTTGTCCAATTGAGTTTGGAGCTGATCACGAGACTCATTTAGAGTAGAATGTTCGCTCTCCAATACCTTGTGAGCAATGTCAAGTTTCTCAAACTTCTCTGAGAGTCTAGCATGAGTAGCCCCAAATTCAACATTTTCTTTCTTTAGTTTCTTTACCTTAGAAAGAGCATCGACATGTTCTTTCATGAGATTGGAAACAACCTCTTCATGGGATTCCTCAATTGACTCGAGTTTGTCCTCCAAGGATACTCAAGCTTCCTCTTCTTCTAAGGCATTCTTTAAGGAGGTTATCTCCAAGGCATCCTCTCTTTCAATTCTGCCCTTTTCTTCGAGAAGAGCTTCAAAATGAGCAAGTTGACTCATGAGAGCATCAAAGTGAAGTTTGTGCTCACCTTGCAAGTTAGTGAAAAAAAATTCCAAAGCAATAACTTCTTCTTTTATCTTAAGACTAGTGTGATCATCCATATCCATATTTATGTTAGTCTTAGGAAATGAAGAAAGAGAAGATGATACATCAGACCCTCTTGCCATAAGGCAAGTGATGTTGTTGTTGATGACGTTTTCGTTTGGAGAGTTGAAGAGTGATGACGGGTTAGATGTGGTGGCAATAGCAGCCACCTCACGAGAACTATCTTCATCCTCTTTGTCTTCACTTGTATAGGAATATTCTTCTTGTGCCACCAAGACAATCTTGGGTTGCTTCTTATAAGGACCATTCTTTTTGATAAATGGCTTCTTTCGAGGTGCCTTGGACTTTTCTTTAAGGATGAGCCTACCACCATTGTCTTCTCTACTTTGATATGGACATTCAGCCACAAAGTGTAACCTATCTCCACAATTGTAGCATGTTCTCAGTTTTGGGCCATTCTCTCTTCTTCCACTTGACCCATTCTTGCGCTCGAGTTCCGACTTGGCCTTGGTTGGGTCCTTCCAAAAGTTCCTTCCATATAAAGCCATGTACTCACCATGAGCAAGCTTGACTTCGTCGGGATAGCCCACGGAGACACCCTCGTATCCTCTTTCCTCCTCATCTTGTTCAACAACATTTGCCTTTAGAGCAACATTGACCCCCTTTTGCATTCCAATAGCCTAGGCATGTGCATCTTTAGTGTTCTTAGCTGCAAGCTTGAATGATTCCATTTCTTGGATGACTTCATTTGAAGTTATTTGATGGTAGTTGTGTCTACCTTGCAAACTCTTCAAGTCTGTTGGCTCAAATGGCATTAGAGCACTCACATATTTCCTTTTTATCCAAGCATCATCAATGTGAGTGGCTCCATGCTTTCTAAATGTTATTGTAGTGCCCTTGAGCCTTCTATACATATCTTCATGGTCTTCACCATCCAACATGTAAAATCCTTCAGCTTCATTGCTAAGGGCATCATACCTATTTCTTCTCATGCTTTCATTTCCAATAAATAGGTCGGTGAGTGCATCCCAAGCTTCTTTGGCGGTGTTGAAGTGCTCAATGTGGGGCATGTCCTTGGGACCCACTCCGAGCGGAATCATATGGAGAGCCGTTGCATTAAGTTGACTATCCACAACTTCTCTCCTAGTCAAGTTGGTGGGGTCTCCAATATGAAGACCATCTTCGATAATCCTCCAAAGCTCAATAGACGAACTGCATATATGAGATTTCATTAAGAATTGCCATTGATTAAATGAAGATGTAGTAAGCTTGGGTGGATCACCCCTATTGTTTATATGAGGATGAGGGATAGGTAGGTCAGGAGAATATAGATGAGGAACCTCACTATAGTCCTCCTTACCACTTCCCTTCTTGGAGGCGGAACCATTATGTTTTTTAGCTACCACTTCATCTTCCTTAGATCCGGTGTGAGCCTTATCGGTGGCCTCAGAGGAAGATGGGGATGGGGATGTAGATGACGTGAGGCGAGCAATCATTTGATGCATCTCTTCCATCTTGGTCTCAAAGGATTTCAACAAGGTTGTTTCCAACATCTTGAGGTCATCCATTGTGACCTTGTCCACAACCTCATTCCCATTTTCCTTAGTACCCATACTTCTCTTAGGCGGTTAAGCCCGAATTAAGAGTCGGGGCTCTGATACCAATTGAAATGGATTGTATGGGCACCTAGAGGGGGGTGAATAGGTGCTACTTTAAATTTTAATGCATTTTCAATTTTACGCTTGACACAAAAGGTAAATTCTCTAGATGTATTATTATATAGAATTTCCCTATATGCAAACCTAACTACTAGCGAGTAAAGGCGAGTGAGATATAGGAACGAGTAAACCGTAGTGGAGCACGCGGAGACACAAGATTTGTTTTACCACAGCTCATTCCTTGTTAAGGGAAGTACATCTGCATTGGAGGGGTGGGCGGTACTAAGACCACCACGCCACAATAGGTCTCACCCTGTTCTCCGATGGATCCCGCCACCAAAGGCTTGATCCACCTTTCCACTATAGGAACCCTTCGAGCCGGGAACTGGAGCCTTTACACAACTAGCGGGGCACAACTCCACAACAAAATTGGAGGCTCCTGTAATGACAACAAGCTGCCACAAGAACAAGTTATCAATAACAAAATACAAGATCTAGATATTAACGAGAATACTAGATCGGGGATTTCTCCAAGTGAATGGAGAGGAGTTGATGTGCTTGATTCGTGATGACGATGTATGATGTATCCTCCTTCAATTCCCCCAAAGATTGAAGCCTTCGGGGGGTTGAAGTGGGAGATCTAGAGAGAGAGCTTTTGCAACAGGTCTGGTCTTTTTCGAATGAACAAAGAGCTCTGACCGAAGGGAATGATGGGGCTTTTATACCCCCTATCCCAACTGAGCCGTTGGAGCCTTTGGGGGCCGGATTATCTGGCCCAAGTGAGGCCCGGATTATCTGGCCTGGGGAAAACTCCACCCCAGACTCGGATTATCCGGCAAATAATCCGCCCCTAGTTAGAGCGACGCGCCGAGCCAGCCCTTTCTTTTCTCCTGGGGGCCAGATTATCCAGGCCAAGGTGAGGGCCGGATTATCTGGTCATGGGAAGAAAGTCTACCCTACTTCAGATTTTCCGGGCGAAATCCTCCCCCAGTCAGAGCATCACGCCATGCCAGCCCTTGATCGTCTCCTGGGGCCCGGATTATCCGGCCCAAGGTGAGGGCCGGATTATTAGGTCAGGGGAAGAAAATCCGCCCCCTTCAGATTTTCCCTGGGAAAATCTGCCCCCAGTCAGAGCGTCGCGCCATTCCTACCTTTGCCAAGTGAGTCAGGCCGGATTATCCAGCCCTTGATGGGGGCGGATAATCCGGCCCCCAAACATAATAATATTTCCCTGCACACTTAGCACACATGAGAAAAATCCACGGTATTGTTATCTAACACACAAAACACAGGGAACAATGAAATGTTCTTTCACACGCTTCACGAATTGCTCATGTCCACGTACTGCCCACGTCCATTTTCACTCTGGGATAGCGGAAGAAATTTCACTCTAGAGAAGAAACACAAACCTCCAAGACATGAGATGTATTCTGTATAACGGAGACACGGTAATATACTAATACAATAGCACCAGGCCTTTTGTGTTATTTACAATTTGGGAACCACTTATCTGAACACAAGGTAAGTTAGATACTTGGCGGTGGTACTACTTTCAGTATGCTACAAATAGGCATACTTCTATCTTAAGTATTGAAACAAACTCTAAGGATACTCTATCTTAAGTTGCTTTCTACACTACCGATTATCATCAACATCAGTTCTCAAGATCATTGTAAATGCACTGTCAGCAAATCTGGAAGTGGCTTATGTGTACAAATTTAGGACCATCATCTAAAGGCCAATAATTAAGACACTGACTTTTGAAGAAACCCCACATACCACTCCGTATTCAGTAATAGAACTCTCTTATGACACTGACTTGACTTGGTGTGTAGACATGGTCATATGTGGTAGATTAGAAAGCAATATGACAAACATGGTCAAGAAGATCTAGTTATCACAAAAGGATACAAATTCAAACAACATTAAATCAACTAACAAGGGTAAAATAGCTTCTCCATAATGTTCCATGTGGAAATATTGCTTCATTTATGTCAGTTGAAGGAGTGTGCATGCTTCTCCATACTGTTCCATGTGGAAATAGCACGACATGGCAATCAATCTATTGTTGGGCAACTCATATTAGTTCCAGGAGACATCGACTAAAAAGAGGACAATAAGTCTTCCACATTGTATAGACAGAATCGATGCAGAGAAAGAGAATGATGAATAGCAACTACAAAGTTTACTGGAAAAGAAACTAAGATGTTGGTAATCTACCATGTATAACATAACAACTGATAAGTCCTTGAAAAAACATATACTAATAAGAAGCTGACTTATGTGCTCAAAAACTTGCATTATGCCTTTGTTTGGGTGAAGGCAGCAATCTCAGAACTTTAGACAATTGGTGGAGTTAGAAGATTCCTCGATATATTCACTTGGTATTCTTCATTTATTTTCCGTATATAGCTCCTTGTTAAATCAAGTTCTTGAGTAAAACTACTCGTAACACTAAGATGACTCAAAAATAGCTTAGAGCATTACAAAATGACGAAAGAGAAAAGCACTAACCTTGGCATACAAAAGATTTGTCATTCACACATAATGCCAGGTGGCTAGGGAGGGTCCGTGATAAGAGATGCATCGTCAGCATCAGCGACAATCGGAACGCCACTATGACTGCTGGATTTGGAGCAGTCTATGACACCATTACGAAGTCAATTACCAAAAATTTCATCAACAGGCTATGATCTAGAACAAAAACAAAGCTAATAACCTACCCTATAGTCCAGCCTGGCCTCAAAGTTTTCTCATGCAGTTTTGCAACCTATGCTGGAAGTCATCATGTCGAACAAAAAAAATTAATATACTAGACTCTATATACTGCAGTTATTCTATACAGTTACAAAATAAGTCGCACTCATTTGATCATTCTATACGGTTCTGAGTTCAGAAAATTCTTGCCAGTGCCCTATGTATGGTAGAATGAACCAAATTTAACATGATCAAGAACTATTCTTCAATTAACAGGAGAAGGCATCATAAAAAGTACTAAATGCAAGCAAGCAATGGATATTTCTACATCACACTATAGAGAATCAATCACTTTTGCTATGGTTGAGAACCTGCTTAGGAGAGGAGGGTCCAATCATGGGGAGGAGGATCCCGTCAGCGGGGAACTTCCCTTGTTAGTGAAGCATCACCAAGTGAGACTCTACGCTTTGTGCCCCGTGATACTATGTTCATTGAGGTTCGTGGCGGCTGGTCATCGCCAGCATAGGTAGGAAGATGACATGGTAGACAGGGCATGATGTGGGATCAAAAGGCCCATCTAGGCGGGACGATGGACGTGGGGTGGTGGCAAGATCGACAAACATGAATTCAGTGGTGTCGACCTCAAGGTGAAGGGAGATAGGGGTGGAATCAGGCTGAGCCGATCCGGCTCGTGGCTCGGCTCGTCCAGGCTCGAAGAAACTTGAGCCAACCCTGGCTTGGCTTGATGCTAAAAATTCCATGTAAACTGGGCTCGCGGCTCAGCTCGGTGGGCTTGTGGCTCGTCTCGGACGACTTGCAATCCTAGCCCAACTTATAGGATGCAGCACGTGCAGACCCTCCCCGTGTGATTCCCTATCGACCCTGACTCCTGAAATCCTTCTTTTCTGCTCTCCCATCATGCTCGCTAGGTTACGGTCGGCGCACGCTGCCTACGCCTGCCGCCACCGGCCACCGTCCCCATCTCATCCTCCCATGTCTGCTCCTCTCCTCCAACAAAACATCACCACCAGCTGATCCTCTCCTCCGGCACCACTAGATGCTCCTCTTCTTGGCCACCACACACTCTGCCCATCTGTCGACGCTCGAAACTTCCCCAACCGCCACCGCTTGAGACTTCACCTCTCTCCCTTCCACTGTTCGCTGCCACTCGTGACCTGCTCCGCCATGTCGCTGCCACTGCATGTCAACACCCAGATTTTTAATCCCAGATGCCTGTTATGTCATACATCACAATCCCAGGATTACCATTTTTGCGAGACATGACAGAATTGGTACCACAGTACATCATCCATTACAAACCATAATAAAGGTCTTACAAATAAAGGTTCCCATGATCCACTCTTAATACAATCAAAGCAGCGGAAAGTAAACGTAGTAGGGACTCCATCTTCAGGGTCACAGGAAATGCTGACGATGGGAGATGATCCTAGTTGTCATAGACCTCCTGATGTCCATCTTCCTGGTAGTCCTCCTCATAGTCTGGCCACGGGAATAGCCAGGGACAAAGCCATGAGTACTCTCTAAGTACTCGCAAACTATCACTAACAAGTAAGGTAGTTCTAGTAAGAATCTTAAGCTCTAGGTTTATTTGCAAAAAGCCAGGTTTATTTCATACTGAGTTTAGAAGTAAAGAAAACTAATTTAATGTTCTACATCACCTAAGTGGGAACCTAGTTTTCATATCCACAACCCTGTTGTGGTCAAGTCAAAGTCATAGTTCAATTCACAAGTCATTTTGAAAACATCTGACAATGGAACAGTATGGCCACTCCAACTGTCCATAACCGTGGACGTGGCTATTCGAATAGTTTGAAACTCTGCAGAGTTGGTACACTTTCACAACAAAATTCGATACATCCGTCAGGGATAACCCTGAATCATCATACTTAGCATGCGGATAATCAATCCTAACCTTTCAGTTACACACTCTAGTATAGGCACCTCCCCTATGAGCTTGGCCTCCCAGCCATGGCCATCTGCCATCCTAGGCAATGCATAGGTGGACATTCATACTCACGGGGTAGCCTCAGCTCAACCTCTTTCCATGAGGGAACCCATACTAAGGCATATAAGCTTCTAGTTAAGCCCTACCCAATTTAGGTATTGTGGTTGATGTTCTCTTCTTCTTCTTCTTCTTGGTAGTACTCCTCCTCCTCGTATCCTGGGTCGGTACTATTGTCTATAAATGAATACGAGGTACACAATCACCAAACAATACTTAACTACTTCTATTTAGCACACAAAGGCTCACACTAGATGATCTAGCATTATAACAATCATCACATAAAATAAAGACCTAGTTTTATTTATCTTATTTTAGAAAAGTAATTTCTACTCATTGAAAATACTTAAGATTTAATATTCTCCAATTAAAATATGGGATCATGTTGACACATTTCATCACAACATATTCTAATACTTGGGAATGTTATTTAAAGTGGTGGCCATATTTTATAAAGTTTAATATTACTATTTAATACAAATTAAGTGACTAGAAATGCCTATATTGCATTCTTTTGGTACTAGTCCAATGTCACTGCATGTAAACCTAAATATTTTTACATATTCAGATAGATCTTGTTAAATGTGATATTTGAGAGTTGGAATCAACTCAAAAGCATTTATGGTTGATTTTTTTAAAAATGTTTGAATGTGGAAAAGTCTCTGTATTGTTATTTTTACTATAGGTGATCTATAATTTCAAATAGTTTGAATCCAACGGGATTGGATAGATATTTTGAATTCCTTTCTAACAAAACTAGAATCATGCAATTTGGTTCAGTGAATCTCTTTGAATCGATTTTTGAATCTACTGATAGAACCTAGTTTTAATTAAAATGGAAAAAGCTTATTTGAATCAACGGGCTCTGCGCGGGAAACCAGATGGGCCGGCCTAGCTGCACTGTGCGGGTGCAGCGGGCTGTTGACAGGGGGTCCCACTAGTCAGTGGCTCATTTAACCCGAAACGGTACGTTTCAATCTAGGCCGTGCGATTAGACTAGGATCTAACGGCTGACATGCATCGTCTATGATGAACAACTCCGGTGAGACTGAACCCTAATGGCGATAGTGGGGGTACGTGGGGTATCACCTGGGCTCCAACTAGGGTTGGTGATGGGGCGAATAATGTTGTAGACAGTTCGAATGGTGGTCGCGATGGCTCCTGGGGCAGCTCCAATCAACGGCTCCTCTTCTCCTCTCCAACGGCGGACTCTGGCCAAATTCCGGTGATGTGGTGCTCGCCTTGCTCCGGGGAGAGGTGTGGGAGGTTCTGTGAGGAGTGGGGAGTGGAATGGTGTGTCGAATGGAGGCTGGGGTGGCCTCTATTTATACACCGGCGAGAGGGACAGAGCGGGATGGCTCGGGCTCGTCGGTGATGGTGATACAGGGGCTATTGGCATGGATGACGGTAGGGTTCGGCGTGGTGCTTCCTGCCGGTCATCGTGCGGGTAATGGCGCGGCACGGGGCGGTCGAGATTGGTCGGGAACGATTGGTCGTCTGGGCGAAACTGGCGGCGTTCGAGACGGTGCACAGGGGCTACGGGTCGCACAACGGCGAACGGGCATGTCTGGGAGGTAGCTAGGGTCACGGCGAGTGCGGGCACTGATACATTGCAAATGTATCTATAATTTTTGATGTTCCATGCTTGGTTTTATCCACTTTCTTGTGTTTTGTCCACACTTTGGAGTACTTTTCATATGATTTCTTGGACTAACCTATTAACAAGAGCCATAGTGCCAGTTGCCTGTTTTCTGCTGTTTTTGGTTCCAGGAAGTCAGAAAATGAATATTCTCGGAATTGGACGGGACAAAAGCCAATATGCCTATTTTTCTTGGAGACTCACGGATCCAGAATACGAGACGGAGAGGGGCCACAGGGTGGACACACCACCCCTAGGCGCGGGCAACCCAAGGCCGCGCCAGGGCATGGTGTGGGCCCCCTGGCCGGCCACCGACCTTGCCTCCTTTGCCTATAAAGTTCCCCCGAGGCAAAAACTCTAGATCATTAAGCCTCCAGCCACAAAAAGTTCCACAGCGCTGCCGCCACCGAAGGGGAGATTCGGGGGACATAAAGTCTCTGTTCCGGCACCCTGCTGGGACGGGGAAGTGCCCCCAGAGCCATCTCCATCGATCTCCACCGCCATCTCCATCACAATTGCTGATTCCCATGATGAGGAGGGAGTAGTTCTCTCTCGAGGCTAAGGGTTCTACCGGTAGCTATGTGTTCATCTCTCTCTCTATGCATGATCTTATTGAGATCATGAGCTTTGATCTATAGATCTACCTTGCTACTCAAGTGCTTTAATAGATCTCTTCTCTACCCATGTGTGTGAAAGTGACAGCGTGCACACCATGGTGGCACTTAGGCTAGAGATTACAAATACTTGTTATGAGTTATATTTGGAGTTGGATGTTTCTATGAAATTGTGGTGTTTGTTGGAACCATATAGTACTCAAGGTGACAGTGTGGGGTTTTCTAGACGGGAAAGACGAACTTTGAGGTGTGCTGTTATAGCCCTACCATCGATTAGAGTGTCCAACTGGAGAGTAGTTAAGAGTAGTATCATAAAGAGAAGATATTTATATGAGAGTGTTCACTAGTGAAAGTATGATCCCTAGGCCTTGTTTCTAAGCATTGAAACACCGTTTGCTATTAGATCTGTTACATGTTTGCTTGCTTCCATCTTTATTTCAGTTTGCCTTTAGTCTTTTCCACGCCATCAATATATTTTCTATCACCGTTACCACTTGTATTTCACTATCTCTTTGCCAAACTAGTGCACCTATACACTTGACAAGTGTATTGGGTGTGTTGGGGACACAAGAGACTTCTTGTATCTTGATTGCAGGGTTGCTTGAGAGGGGATACCTTTGACCACTTCCTCCCTGAGTTCGATAAACCTTGGGTGATCCACTTAAGGGAATACTTGTTGTTGTTCTACAAACCTCTACACTTGGAGGCCCAACAACTGTCTACAAGAATAGAAGTGTGTAGACATCAAGCTATTTTCTGGCGCCATTGCCGGGGAGGTAAGGTAAAAGGTATTCACACCAGAGGATTAAAGAAGAAGAACCTCCCACGGCAAACGCCTATTTTCTGGCGCCGTTGCCGGGGAGGTAAGGTAAAAGGTACTCACATCCTCCGGTGTGAGTGCTCGAAGTTATTTCCTTTAGATTCTACAATTTTGTCTTTTTGTTTCTTGTTTTCACTAGTTAGGCTTAATGGAAAACAACAACAAAATTAGAGAGCTTTATAGTATTTATCTTGAGTTAGGACATGAAGTGTTTGAAGAGAAAATTAAAAAACCTATGGAACTTTATTTGCATGCTAATAGCAATGTTGTTAGTATGAATTCTTTGGACACCATTATTGCTAATGCTATGGAAAAGTCTAAGCTTGGGGAAGCTAGTTTTTATGAAAATGATCTTTTTAGTTCCCCAGCTTTGGAAGATAGCTATTCTATTGCTTATGATGATACCAAACCTCCAATATATGATGATTACAATGATGAATATGATATTTTCAGTCCACCTGCTATTGACGAGAAAATTAATTATGATTACAATATGCCTCCTATATTTGATGATTATGGTGATGAGAATAATAATGATAGCTATTTTGTTGAATTTGCTCCCACTATGATTGATAAGAATGACTATGCTTATATGGGGAGTATTAATTCTTTTATGCATGTGGCTCATAATAAGAATGTTTTACGTGATAGTTATATTGTTAATTTTATTCATGATGCTACTGAAAGTTATTATGAGAGACGGAAACATGGTTTTATGTATCTCAACAATATTAAGTTTCCCCTCTTTATGTTGAAAATTTTGAAGTTGCACTTGTTTTGCTTTTCTATGCTTGTTGCTTTGTGCTTTCATGACTTGTTTCTCTACAAGATTCCTATGCATAGGAAGTGGTTTAGATTTAAATGTGTTTTGAATTTGCTTCTTTGATGCTCTCTTTTACTTCAATTCATATTTCTTATGTGAGCATCTTTTCAAACTATCATGCCTAACTTAAAGGCGTTAAAGAAAAGTACTTATTAGGAGATAACCCAAAAGTTTTAGATGAGTCTTGGAAGTTATTACTTCAGTAATAACCGCTCCTTATCCTTTTTATTTGCTTTTTGTGCCAAGAGAAATCTCTAATGAGAGAGAAGTAATGATTGGGAAAGTTGCTGTCCTGAAACAGATTTCTGTGCTTCGCCGTAAAAAATCGTGTAAAATCTCTAGACGTCTTTTTGAGGCGTGAATTTTTTTGCTTCTGCCCCAGGTTGTTATCTAACTTTCGTTAGTTTAACACTTTTTGATTTGAGCAACAGAAGGTCTTCGAAAAAATTCGTCTTTACCTGCTGTTCTGTTTTGACAGATTTCTGCCATTTTCTGCATTTGCTTCTTGTTGGTTCCTTTTTGAGTTCTTTTGGGGAATTGAGCTTTTTGAGGGAAGTGCTACAGTAGCTTGTGTTTTAATGTAAGTTTTATTGGTGTTGAAACTGAACCCAAAGACTTATTATCTTAAGTGCACTAATGTTGCTAATAAAGATTGTGTGAAGTTTTGTATGAAGGAAAAAATTTCAGGTGTATGGAAGGAATGAGTAATGAGATAAAGGATGGACTAAATCTCAAGCTTGGGGATGCCACGCGTGTCACCCCAAGAAATATCCAAGAAGTACAAGAGTCAAATCTTGGGGATGCCCAGTGCATCCCCTTCTTCATCAATAAAAATCTCAGGTTTCTTCCAAACACTTCATTTTTATTGTTTCATGCACAGTTATGTTGTTCTTGGAGCGTCTTCGTTTTTTGTTTTTGGTTTTCGTTTTCTTGGTTTTCTTAGTTTTCTTGAATAAATTGGTTGGAACCCCTCTTTTATACATTGGTTTTCAAATAGTTTTGTTTGGATTGGAAAAGAGTAGGAAAGTTCATGCTTAAGTGGTAAAGAGAGCTTGTTTTTGACTGTGGCCTATGCTTTGTCATGGCATGCTTGATATTCTTTTGGCTTTATGCTTAGTATTCTTTGTTGTAGCATGCCTTGTTATAAACAATCGAGATTGCTTAATGTGCCTTGGATGAATCATGCGTTGTTTTAGCATATTAAAGCATAGTATAGTGGTATTCTCCTTTGATGCTTTATTTGGGTTGACTTGGCACATGCTCACACCATGTTATGACTATCCCAAGTCACCATAGCCTTTATGATCCTTTAGTTTTCAACTTGTCTTATCACTTTATGATTTTATCAATGATGTTTTGTCGCTCTGCATGATTATGGCCATTATTGCTCTCTTAGTTGGTCGCTCCCAGTCTTTTGCTAGCCTCCACAACTAAGTATGAGTTCCACTCATGCATCCAACTTCCTAAACCAAGTTATTCCAAAGAGTACACCATACCTACCTATTAGCTTATGCTATTCCAAGTATATTCATGTTTTTGTTTACCTTCCAAATTAAACTTGTTATGAGAAAACTAGTGATTAAAGCTCTCACGAACTTGATGGCACACTTTACTTTTCTTGCCCTTAATAAACTTGAACCATTGTGTCGTCTATGTTGTATATGCTTGCACTTATTTGTTGGGAATTAGCAGAACCATGCTGTCATGGGGAACGCTTTCAACATTGCACGGGTACTTGTACCTAGTTGATATCATGCTCTTTTGTATATGGATGTCGTCGGTGTGAAATGAAAGGGGAGCTTGTAAGTCCATGCAGTTATGTATATGTGTTAGAGAAACGCCTGGGCCGCTGGTCTAATCCGTGCTGACATGGTGGAAACCTACAATGTAACCATAATGAGCTGTCTATGAAGCATTCTTCTTATAAAAAAAGAGCCCTATATTGAGAAAAAAGAGAAAAGAAAAAAAAGATTATGACAAGAGGAAAGAGAGAAAAAAGCACCATATTCCCATGGTAAATAAGAAGATTGCTGAGATTCTCGTTGTCTGCTTGCCTTGTCATTTTGATATGGGGATTCTTCCGTATCATCGGGCAAGGGGTACCCCGTTGGCGGTTCTCTATGATACACATGTACTTACAATGACAGGGACTTACCGATGACTAAACTTGAGTAGCATGAGGAGCGGCCCTCGTATCCAAGGGACATGAGATTTCTAACTTATACTTCGTCAAGCATGTACAACATAGTTTGTTCGCTTTAACCTTAATCACTTCAAGATGCTTATGATAGGGGCAATGAGAGCTTAAAGCTAATAAGTACCATAATTTTTGGAAGCTCTTTATGAGACTTGAATCCCTGCTTCCTTCTATGAAGGCCTTTCTTCCACCATTATATTGAGTCTCCATCTTCTACCTTTATGCACCTACTTTGAGAGCATAGTGGCCATTCTTAGTTCTATGTGCATTGTCCCAAGACTAGTTGATTGATGCATAACTTGATATTGCTTGTTTTAAACTATTTGTATCTAGTCACTCTTATGAACTTTGAAGGTGTCCTTTGCATTTATATTTGCTACTCTATGAGGGACAAGCTGAATGCTATTATGCTATGTTTTCTTTATGTGAAACAAACAAATGTCTTGCAAAGCATCGTTATTCATGAATCTTTTGTTTGTGCCTTTTCATGTTGCAACATAGTTTCTTTGTCTTATTGCTAGAACTTTGTCTTTCATGTTATGATTGAAGTACTATGATCCCAGCTATCAATGTTTTACAAATACTTTGATCAAGTTTATGATGGTGCATGTCATGTCAAAAATTATTCTTTCTTTTTATCACTTACCTACTCGAGGACGAGCAGGAGTTAAGCTTGGGGATGTTGATACATTGCAAATGTATCTATAATTTTTGATGTTCCATGCTTGGTTTTATCCACTTTCTTGTGTTTTGTCCACACTTTGGAGTACTTTTCATATGATTTCTTGGACTAACCTATTAACAAGAGCCACAGTGCCAGTTGCCTATTTTCTGCTGTTTTTTGGTTCCAGGAAGTCAGAAAATGAATATTCTTGGAATTGGACGGGACAAAAGCCAATATGCCTATTTTTCTTAGAGACTCACGGAGCCAGAATACGAGACGGAGAGGGTCCACAGGGTGGCCACACCACCCCTAGGCGCGGGCAGCCCTAGGTCACGCCAGGGCATGGTGTGGGCCCCCTAGCAGGCCACCGACCTTGCCTCCTTCGCCTATAAAGTCCCTGATACATTATAAATGTATCTATAATTTTTGATGTTCCATGCTTGGTTTTATCCACTTTCTTGTGTTTTGTTCCAACTTTGGAGTACTTTTCATATGATTTCTTGGACTAACCATTTAACAAGAGCCACAGTGCCAGCTGCCAGTTTTCTGCTTTTTTTGGTTCCAGGAAAGTCAGAAAATGAATATTCTCGGAATTGGACGGGACAAAAGCCAAAGTGCCTATTTTTTCAGAAGGGATCAAGTGCCAGAATACAAGACGGAGAAGGGCCAGAGGGCGGCCACACCACCTGGCCGCGCGGCCAGGCCTGGCCCGCGCCAGGGGTGGTGTGGCCAGCCCAAGCACCCCCTCGGCCTCTCCTTCCACCTATACATTGCCCTCAGGACGAAAACCCTAAGTACCCGATCAAAAATCCACGAAGAGTTCAGAGTCACGTCATCTCCATCCCTAGATCGGGAGGGATCTGAAGCTCTTCCCGGCACCCTTTCGGAGAGGGGAATTCACCCTGGAGGCCTTCTTCATCACCATGCAAGCCTCCGGTGTGATGCGTGAGTAGTTCATCCTTGGACTACGGATCCATGTCGTAGCTAGATGGTTGGTTCTCCTCCTTTGTGCTTTCATGTTTAGATCTTGTGAGCTCCGTTCATGATCAAGATTATCTATTTGTAATCATACATGTTGTGTTTGCGGGGATCCGATGGATATTGAGATGCTATTTAAGATTGATTATTGATTCTATCATGTCTTTGTTATTTGTGATCTTGCATGATTTCCGTTGTTAGGAGCTATCTTGGCCAAGTAGATGCTAGCAACTCCAAGAGTTAGTATTTATGCTCGATAGTGGGTTCATGCCTCTGGTAATCTGGAGAAGTGACAGAAATCTCTAAGGTACTAGATGTGATGTTGCTACTAGGGAGAAAACAACAATCCTTTGTTCATAGAACAAAGGATTTTTTACTTTACACGCAGTTCGTAAAGCAATAATCTATTGCTTGCAACTTAATACTGGAGGGGGTTCGGATGATAACCTGAAGGTGGATTATTAGTCATAGATGCAGTTGGATGGCGGTCTATGTATTATGTTGTAATGCCCAATCAAGTCTCAAAGGAGTCAAGATGATTAGCATATGCATGTATTGCTTTCTCGGTGTTTGTCAATTGCCCCGCTGTAATTTGTTCACCCAGCATGTTATCTATCTAAGGAGAGCCACCTCTAGTGAACTATGGATCCCGATCATTTCTCTTTACATACAATCTACAATCTTTTACTTCTTTGTGTTTACTTTCTGCAAACTTTTACTTCTTTCCATTCGATACGTTTAATCCTTTGTTTTCCGCAAAACACGGTGAGATTGACAACCTCATCGCAAGTTGGGGACAAAGTTCTGTGGTTGTGTTGTGCAGGTCTCCACGTTGCTACTAGCACCGGTAGTGCGCCCTGGCAAAGCTCAGCTAGTAACACATTTGGGGTGTTTCCTTGCTCCTACTGGTTCGATTAAACCTTGGTTTCATAATTGAGGGAAAACTTACTGCTGTGCTCATCATACCTTCCTCTTGTGGTTACCAACGAGCTCTACGTCGAACGATGAGCACATCAATATCTTTTCTGGCACCGTTGCCGGGGAGTCAAGGACATCTTCACAAGGGGAATCCCTCATAACCAATCTCTTTACTTTGTTGTTTTTGTTTTGCTTAGTTTCTTTTTGCCTTGTTTGCTTGTTTTGTTCTTCAAAAAACACAAAAAAAATTAGTTTTACAAGTTTGCTTTCTTATTTGAAAACCCAAAAAAATGACTACTCTTTAAAACACTAAGTTGTGTGACTTCACTAGCACCAACAACAATGATTTTATGAGCACACCTATTGCTCCACCTGTGGCTGAAAATACTTTCTTTGAGATAAAACCTGCTTTGCTCAATCTTGTTATGAGAGAACAATTTTCTGGTATTGGTAATGAAGACGCTGCTTCCCATCTAAATAACTTTGTTGAACTTTGTGAGATGCAAAACCATAGGGATATAGATGGTGATATTATTAAGCTGAAATTGTTTCCTTTCTCTTTGAGAGGAAAAGCTAAAGAGTGGTTGAATTCCTTAACTAGGAATAGTATTGATTCTTGGACTAAGTGCAAAGATGCTTTTATTGGAAAATACTATCCTCCTGCTAAGATTATATCTATGAGAAGTGAAATAATGAAGTTTAAACAACTTGATAATGAGCATGTTGCTCAAGCTTGGGAAAGAATGAAATCTTTGGTAAAGAATTGTCCCACTCATGGACTGACTGCTTGGATGATCATCCAAACTCTTTATGCAGGATTGAACTATTCTTCAAGGAACCTATTGGATTCTGCTGTTGGAGGTACCTTTATGACCATCACTTTGGGTGCTGCAACAAAACTTCTGGACAATATGATGGTTAATTATTCCGAATGGCATACGGAGAGAGCTCCACAAGGTAAGAAGGTAAATTCTGTTGAGGAAACCTCCTCCTTGAGTGATAAGATTGATATTATTATGTCTATGCTTGTTAATGGTAAAGCCCATATTGATCCAAATAATGTTCCTTTAGCCTCTTTGGTTGCTCAATAAGAGCAAGTTGATGTGAACTTCATAAGAAATAATAATTTTGGCAACAATGCTTATGGTAATAATGCTTATAGGAACAATTTTGGTAACAACAATTATAAGCCATATCCTCCCAACAATGGTAATGCTTATGGAAATTCTTACAACAATAATAAGAGTGCTCCCTCTGAACTTGAAGTTATGCTTAAATAGTTTATTAGTAAACAAACTGCTTTCAACAAAACTATTGAGGAAAAACTCTCTAATGCTGAAACAAATATAGCATCTTTGGCTGAAACTCAATATTCTTTGAATAAAATGGCTGCTAAACCTGAAACTAATGATAATATCTTTGTAGCTACTAATGCCATACAAGTAAGAATTGATGAAAATGTTAGACTATTAGCTGAATTGCATGCTAAGTGGGAAAGAGAAGATGAAATTGCTAGAAACATTAGTGTTTCTACTATCACCACCACTAGTGTTGAGGCTAGTAATAGTTCTACTACTCTAGATGATAAGCTTGATTTTGATCTTGATGGTTGCAACATCTTTGAAGTTATTAAGTTCCTACAAAATCTTGTTAAAAGTCCTAATGCTAGTGCTATGAACATGGCCTTTACAAAACACATTTCCGATGCTCGCATAAAGATTAAGGAAGAAAAGATGAAACATAAAGCTTCCATTCCTATAAAACAAGAGGATTGTTGGGAACCCATCATTAATATGAAAGTGAATGACTTTGATTTCAAATTTTTGTGTGATCTTGATAGTAGTGTTTCTATTATGCCTAGAATATTTATGATATGCTTGATTTGCCTCCTCTTGAAGATTGCTATTTGAATGTCCCACTTGATGATAATGTTAAAAAGAAACTCATGGGGAGTATTAATGATGTTCTTATTATGGTTAACGATTCCTATGTCCCCGTTGATTTCTATGTTTTGGATGTTGAATACAATGCTTCTTGTCCTATTACTTTGGGAAGACCTTTTCTTAGAACTGTTGGTGCCATCATTGATATGAAAGAAGGCACCTTTAAATATCAACTCCCACTCAAGAAAGGTATAGAGCACTTCCCTAAAAAGAGAGAAAATATTTCTTTTGCTTCTCCTATGAAAACAAAATTTGGTCTTAATGCTTCTTCATTTGAGAACACTTGATTCTTTCTTTGCTTCTTATGCCTAACTTAAAGGCGTTAAAGAAAAGTACTTATTGGGAGATAACCCAAAAGTTTTAGATGAGTCTTGGAAGTTATTACTTAAGTAATAACCTCTCCTTATCCTTTTTTTATTTGCTTTTTGTGCCAAGAAGTAACCTCTAATGAGAGTGAAGTAATGATTGGGAAAGTTGTTGTCCCGAAACAGATTTTTGTGCTTCACTGTAAAAATTTGTGAGAGAGCTCTGTATGTAGGATTGATCTGTAATTTTTTGTGCTTCTTCCCCAGGTTGTTATATAACTTTAGTTAGTTCAACACTTTTTGATTTGAGCAACAGAAGGTCTTCGAAAAAAATTCGTCTTTACCTATTGGTCTGTTTTGACAGATTTCTGCCATTTTCTGCATTTGCTTCTTGTGGGTTCCTTTTTGAGTTCTTTTGGGGAATTGAGATTTTTGAAGGAAGTGCTACAGTATCTAGTGTTCTAATGGAAGTTTATTTGGTGTTAGAACTGAACCTTAAGACTTATTTATCTTAAGTGCACTAATGTTGCTAATGAGATTGTGTGAAGTTTTATCTGAAGGAAAATTTTCAGGTGTATGGAAGGAATGAGTAATGAGATGAAGGATGGACTAAAGCTCAAGCTTGGGGATGCCACGCGTGTCACCCCAAGAAATATCCAAGAAGTACAAGCGTCAAAGCTTGGATATGCGCAGGGCATCCCCTTCTTCATCAATAAAAATCACAGGTTTCTTCCAAATGCTTCATTTTTATTGTTTCATGCACAGTTGTGTTGTTCTTGGAGCGTCTTCTTTTTTGTTTTCGTTTTGGTTTTTAGTTTTCTTGGTTTTCTTAGTTTGCTTAATAAATTGGTTGGACCCCCTCTTTCATACGTTGGTTTGCAAATGGTTTGGTTTGGTTTGGAAAAGAGTAGGAAAGTTCATACTTATGTGGTAAAAAGAGCTTGTTTTTGACTATGGCCTGTGCTTTGTCATGCCATGCTTGATATTGTTTTGTCTTTATGCGTAGTATTCTTTGTTGTAGCATGACTTGTTATAAACAATTGAGATTGCTTAATGTGCCTTGGATGAATCATGCGTTGTTTTAGCATATTAAAGCATAGTATAGTGGTATTCTCCTTTGATCCTTTATTTGGGTTAACTTGGCACATGCTCACACCATGTTATGACTGTCACAAGTCACCATAGCCTTTATGATCCTTTAGTTTTCAACTTGTAGTATCACTTTATGCTTTGATCAATGATGTTTTGTCGCTCTGCATGATTATGGCCATTATTTCTCTCTTAGTTTGTCGCTCCCAGTCTTTTGCTAGCCTCCACAACCAAGTATGAGTTCAACTCATGCATCCAACTCCCTAAACCAAGTTATTCCAAAGAGTCCACCATACCTACCTACTAGCTTATGCTATTCCAAGTATATTCATGCTTTTGTTTACCTTCCAAATTAAACTTGTTATGAGAAAACTAGTGATTAAAGCTCTCACGAACTTGATGGCACACTTTACTTTACTTGCCCTTAATAAACTTGAACCATTGTGTCGTCTATGTTGTATATTCTTGCACTTATTTGTTGGGAATTAGCAGAACCATGCTTTCATGGGGAACACTTTCAACATTGCACTTGGTACTTGTACCTAGTTGATATCATGCTCTTTTGTATATGGATGTCGTCGGTGTGAAATGAAAGGGGAGCTTTTAAGTCCATGGAGTTATGTATATGTGTTAGAGAAACGCCTGGGCCGCTGGTCTAATCCATGCTGACATGGTGGAAACCTGCAGCGTAAGCATAATGAGTTGTCTATGAAGCATTCTTCTTATAAAAAAAGAATCCTATATTGAGAAAAAAAGAGAAAAAAAAGAGATACTATGAAAAGAGGAAAGAGAGAAAAAAGCACCATATTCCCGGTGTGATGCGTGAGTAGTTCATCCTTGGACTACGGATCCATGTAGTAGCTAGATGGTTGGTTCTCCTCCTTTGTGCTTTCATGTTTAGATCTTGTGAGCTCCGTTCATGATCAAGATCATCTATTTGTAATCATACATGTTGTGTTTGCAGGGATCCGATGGATATTGTGATGCTATTTCAGATTGATTATTGATTCTATCATGTCTTTGTTATTTTTGATCTTGCATGCTTTCCGTTGTTAGTAGCTATCTTGGCCAAGTAGATGCTAGCAACTCCAAGAGTTAGTATTTATGCTCGATAGTGGGTTCATGCCTCTGGTAATCTGGGGAAGTGACAGAAATCTCTAAGGTACTAGATGTGTTGTTGCTACTAGGGAGAAAACAACAATCCTTTGTTCATAGAACAATCGTATTGTTTACTTTACACGCAGTTAAATAAAGCAATAATCTGTTGCTTGCAACTTAATCTTTGGAGGGTTGGATGATAACCTGAAGGTGGATTATTAGTCATAGATGCAGTTGGATGGTGGTATATGTATTATGTTGTAATGCCCAATCAAGTCTCAAAGGAGTAAAGATGATTAGTATATGCATGTATTGCTTTCTCGGTGTTTGTCAATTGCCCCGCTGTAATTTGTTCACCCAGCATGTTATCTATCTAAGGAGAGCCACCTCTAGTGAACTATGGATCCCGGTCATTTCTCTTTACATACAATCTACAATCTTTTACTTCTTTGTGTTTACTTTCTGCAAACTTTTACTTCTTTCCATTTGATACGTTTAATCCTTTGTTTTCCGCAAAACACGGTGAGATTGACAACCTCATCGCAAGTTGGGGACAAAGTTCTATGGTTGTGTTGTGTAGCTCTCCACTTTTCTACTAGCACCGGTAGTGCGCCCTGCCAAAGCTCAGCTAGTAACACCTTTGGGGTGTTTCCTTGCTCCTACTGGTTCGATTAAACCTTGGTTTCATAACTGAGGGAAAACTTACTACTGTGCTCATCATACCTTCCTCTTGGGGTTCCCAATGAGCTCTACGTCGAACGACGAGCACATCAGTCCCCCCGAGGCAAAAAGCCTAGATCATCAAGCCTCCAGCCACGAAATGTTCTGCAGCGCCGCCGCCACCGAAGGGGAGATTCGGGGGACAGAAAGTTTCTGTTCCGGCACCCTGCCAGGACTGGGAAGTGCCCCCGGATTCATCTCCATCGATCTCCACCGCCACCTCCATCACCATTGCTGATTCCCATGATGAGGAGGGAGTAGTTCTCTCTCGAGGCTAAGGGTTCTACCGGTAGCTATGTGTTCATCTCTCTCTATGCATGATCTTATTGAGATCATGAGCTTGTAATTTATAGATCTACCTTGCTACTCAAGTGCTTTAATAGATCTCTGCTCTCCCCATGTGTGTGAAAGTGACAGCGTGCACACCATGGTGGCACTTAGGCTAGAGATTACAAATACTTATTATGAGTTATATTTGGAGTTGGATGTTTCTATGAAATTGTGGTGTTTGTTGGAACCATATAGTACTCAAGGTGACAGTGTGGGGTTTTCTAGATGGGAAAGACGAACTTTGAGGTGTGTTGTTATAGCCCTACCATCGATTAGAGTGTCCAACCGGAGAGTAGTTAAGAGTAGTATCATAAAGAGAAGATATTTATATGAGAGTGTTCACTAGTGAAAGTATGATCCCTAGGCCTTGTTTCTAAGCATTGAAACACTGTTTGCTATTAGATTTGTTACATGTTTGCTTGCTTCTATCTTTATTTCAGTTTTCCTTTAGTCTTTTCCACGCCATCAATCTATTTTCTATCACCGTTACCACTTGTATTTCACTATCTCTTCGCCGAACTAGTGCACCTATACACTTGACAAGTGTATTGGGTGTGTTGGGGACACAAGAGACTTCTTGTATCTTGATTGCAGGGTTGCTTGAGAGGGGATACCTTTGACCACTTACTCCCTGAGTTCGATAAACCTTGGGTGATCCACTTAAGGGAAAACTTGCTGCTGTTCTACAAACCTCTGCACTTGGAGGCCCAACAACTGTCTACAAGAATAGAAGTGCGTAGACATCAGGCACGCGTGGTGAGGGCCAGGCACGACGTGTGGGCGCGTGTCGGCTGCGGCACTCTGGCGCGCTCTCGTCACGGAAGATAGGGAGGTGGGCGCGGCTAATGCAGCTGGTCCCTGGCTTGCCTGCGATCGAGGGGTGGACAGAGGGTGGCGGTGGACGGTTGCCTGTCTCCTAGGCATCATGGGAGAGGGCAGCGCTGGCTATTACGAGCTGTCCATGGTCGACCGGCGTGGCGGCTTCGGGCGGCGCTGCACTGGCGCAAACGGCAAAAGGGGAAGCGTGTCCTGCGCTGCTGGGCACTGGGGTGAGTGAGTGGGATGGAGAGGGGACAAATGGGGTGATCAATTACTGCTCAAACAGTAGAAGTTAGGCCAGGGTATTCGGTGTCTAACAGTAGAAATTAATATTTGAATTTTTTAATGAAATTTGGTGAGTGTGTTTGTCACATGCTTGAGTGTCCATGGTTGCTTGGAAAAGTCAAGGTGAATTGATTTGAGTGGTTTTTGAAAAATGGTGATCTTGGCATATGAACTTGATTCAATTTTGAATTGTCCTTTAAATAGATTTGGAATTTGTTTCTGTTAATTTGTAAAGTGCGCTTGGGTTCACTTTTACTTGGTCTAGCAACGGGTGAAAAGAATTGAGAAAGTTTTTATTAGAAATCTTTTACTAGGAACACCCAAAGTGGGCTAGTGGTTAACTTTGGTTAAAATGACCATTTGATCATATGATTCATATTTGAATTTCCTTTCTTTTGAATTTGCTTGTAATTGTCCTATATGATGTAGTATTCATCTTTAAACCATTCTTTATCTTTTGTAGCAATCAAACATGGCAATTGCACTCCTTCATACACTAATGCAATTAACACATACACTCATATTGGATTTAAATAATAAAAGTTTTTGTGAACCCTAAACTTGGGTGATTTTAACATGCTAATATTGATTAATAATTTTGGGGTGTTACACTAAACCTCCCCCTTCGCCTCTACTCAACTGCCACCTCTCATGCTAAATGCCCTATTGGCCTGCTATGCCTCTCCTCTGCTATACTTTCTCTATTGGCTGCTACTCCTGTTCATACGAGAATAGAGCAAGAACTGTACGACAAGGAAGTGCTCATGTTCAACATTGGTCTACGACATGGAAGTAAAATCTGAAAGCACATGTCATGCTCATCTAGTGTTGCGAGAAACCTCCTATCATGTGTAAAATGTCTTGCTGATAAAAATTGAAAGAAGAAGCTATGGCTATTAAGTATGTATGTTAATCTTCACGATTTGTATTGTCTTACACCTCTACTGTAGTCTATGTGAGTTGCATCTCAAGTTACACTTTTATAGAATGGAGTGATGGTCATATTGTGGTCGAATTGCATGTGCTAAGACTTATGTTCTTGATTGATCTTCTCTTCATTAACTATTTTATGGTCCAAGTGCATGCATTAGTGATATAATCTCATACGAAACCATGAATATTTGGCTATATGATGTATCAATTCATACCTATATAATGTTTATACATGATTATGAGTAGTTAATTTTAGTAAAGGTCATGCAGATTTTTTTCACCGAGCCTTCGACCGGCTTGCAAGCTTCACCGAGTTGGCTTGTTGAGCCTTGAGCTCCAGTAGCAAGTTTTAGGCTTGGCTTGTTCGACCTTCGAGCCGAGATAAGCCCGAGCCAAGTCTTGTCAAGCCCAAACCAAGCCTCGGCTTTGTGTCCACCCCTAAAGGGAGAGTAGGACAGTATGGAAGCGTTGGAGAGGATGGGGAGGGGGTCAGGTGAGCAGCGGCGGTAGTGGGTGATCGTGGGAGGTAGCCATGGTCTTTGTGAGGATTTCCTACCTCCATGCGGTCCCACTTGTCAATGCAAAGATTTGTTTGGGAGGTGCAGGTGTGCGATGAAGGACGACGGCGTATTGGGTTACGACAAAACTTGACTTTCTTTTTAGGTAGTAGAGATTTGATTGTTTCCAAAATAGTGCCAATTTATTCAGGATGCGGATGCATAGCAAGAACTTGAATTTTTTAGCACTTTCAGAGGTTTTTGATGTAATGAATTCTTGGTTAGCTTCAAAAGATTTTTGGAAAAATTTAATAGCAATCTATCATGCTTACTTGTTAAAATTTGACACGGTCGGTGGGAGTACAATTTATATCGAAGACCTTAAAAAAGAGAAAATTACATAGAGGTCCATATATTAGCACAAAGGGCCATAAGTTAAGCAAGGTTCTGACTCCTTCTCCAGCGAGCAGCAGAGCCATACTCTTAGTACTATTGTACTTGCTTCACAAAGAAAAAAGAAAAAAATGCTCCTCACTTTCAAACTAGCTTGCTGCGGGTGTGCTTGGTGCTTCCTCTTTGCGGGTTGTGAAATGGAACAAGAATGGAGTAGTACAGAGTACTAGGAAAGCTAGCCAGCTCATAATAGTATGCAGGTCATCACGTACACGTGCACAGCGCCACGTTGTGAACGAGGGAGAGATCAGTCGGTCAGGGTGTGGATGGTGAGTAGGCAACAAAGGAGAGAAAACACAATTTGTTTTGTATGCATATATAGTAAAGGTCCTGAAATTTACCTACCAGTACTCTAGTTAACTGTACCATGTACCTCGTGTCAGGAAGCCATCATAGCTTTGCTCTGACATCGCACCGCCTTCAAATCTCGCTCTCTGCTCCTCTCTCGTGTCGCCTCCTCTGTGCTCATATAGTCTCTTCTTGCTCTATGTTTTTTCTAGAAAATAAACTCTTGTCACTTGGATTTTTTTCTTCTCCTAATGGTTGGAAACTCCCAGAGACAACATTGTTTACCATGTCAAGATTCACCCATGTTCTCCAAAATATGGGAACATCACCCTAAACCATGATGTGGATATGGCCATGACCTTAGTCGTCCAGCTTGAAACCCAAGAATATTCAAAAGTTGTCAAAACTCATGTTTATTATTATTTATGGCCAGTAATACACACAAAAGTACGCCACATAGAACTCTTTTTTTCATTATTATTTGATTCAAAACATGGCTAAATTTTTCAGCATGCAAATTCTTGGATAGGGAACATCGACAAAAAGTGTGATGTAGATATGGCCATGACCATGGTCGTTTGGCTTGACAACCAAGAATGTTCATACTCATGTTTTTTTCAAGAGTTGTCAAAACCCATGTTTATTTCTTCTTGGAAAGTAGTACATGTAAGAGGATGCCATGCGGATTATTTTATTATTAGTATTATTTTTGTTTGATTCTTTTCAGAACAAGGTCAAATTTTTATACATGCAGATTATAAGAAATAAGTTGAATCTTTCAACAAAAAGACTCAGTGGTTTTCGATTGACTACCCGGTGGGTTACCTTCAAAAGATATTTGTAGAACTTTGAGAGCAATCTACCACTTACTTTTAGATGCAAACTTTACCCAACATTGAAAACCCAGCTTAAATTCATTTAAATGGGCGAAGTTAGCTATAAGAACTCATAAAACCTGGTAATCATAAGTGAAACATGTTCCAAAGTTTGTCTAGGAACTGGGATTGTGGTATTCCAAGCCATATTCTTCGTGATTGATTTAATTTAAAGGAAACCATTCTTTTCACTTCGAATATTCAAAATGGTTTTTTGTTCCTAGAAGTTGGAAACTCACATTATTGGAACATTATTGTCCACCATGCCAAGATGCACCCATATAGTACCAAATATGGGAGTATTACCATAAAGTATGGCCATTTACCCTTGTCGTTCGACCTGAAGCCTAAGAATGTTCATACATGTCATGCCATATTCAGAAACAGGTTATTTTTTCGAAAGTTGTGAACATTCGTGATTATCATTTTTTGCGGCAAGTAGCATAAGTCAGAGGACGATGTCGTGTGATTTTTTATTGTTTTCTAATCAATGTAAAATTTGTATGCATGCAAAATTCTTAGCGCAAGAAGCCGAATCATTCAACACATTCGTTGGTTTTCGATATATTGATAGTCTGGTGGTACCTTCAAAAAATAATTGTATAAATTTAAGAGCAATCTTCCTACCACTTACTCGGGCTTGTTCATTTGCGTTCCCAAGGTTCCTGGGAGAGTGCATCATGGGGCCCGAGTTGCCTGTAATTTCCACGTTTCGCAAAGTTGGGCTGCCAACTACCGAGAGGGGCCATTTCGAGGCAAACTCGTCTCACCCCTACCAAATCCAAACATTCTGTCAAACTGCCCCATGAAGTAGATGGTCGGGACCCTCATGTTAGTAATCTAACGGTGACATGAGCGCCAACGCGGCAACCACATAGGAAAAATGAGGAACTAAAGGGGCTTGGTGTGTTGACCAAATTCACAAATCCACTCCCTCCTTTCACATGAACCCTAGCACCGGCAGCGTCGAAATCCATCCTCCAACCAGAATGATCCCTTCAAACATTTGACTTCTGGTGCCAAGTTGTTGCGCCCACTCGCTGATCCCGAGATCCAATGTTGCATGTCGTGGCCGCCGTTGTGATGCTCTAGCCCGCCTCTTCCGCCAACGAGTCGAGCAGCGCGAAGGATGGAAGATCCTATTACAAAGGAAGAAGTAGTTCTGGCTAATTGCAGGTGAGCTACTCTTCTCTTTGCTATTCACACTATCTATAACTGCTAGCTAGCTATTGGCATTATAGAGATAGATCGAACCTAGAATTGTTTGCTAGCACAACGCTGACAAACAATTCTTATCTTCTGTCCCCAATTTTCTGTTAAGTAGGATCTCCATGGAACCCAAATACATGGTTATGGTAACCCTCTACGGCTACCCCATTAAATTAGCAAATGGGAAGAGTAAGTGGAATCAACCTCATTATTTGAAGATGAAAGTAGTGCATGCGCAGTTATGCATTATCCCCGGTATGGTTGCTGCTGTGCGTGAATGTGCTGAAATGGGGCCAGAGCAGACTACACGCTTCAGTTTCATGGATGAACGAGGCATCATGGTTCCTGTAACATGTGATAGTCAGCTAATTTGGTAGATGAAACGGTTTATTGGGCTTCGCGCGTTGACCCTGAATTGTAAAATACTGGATGTGCAAGTTGCTGCTATTGGGAGCCAACCAGCTATTCTTGGACAGGGTGGTCTAACTCAAACCCCTGTTGATGTTAAGAAAAATGTGGTTCCTTGTCCACGCCATGCTTCTATTGAGCAACCTCCTCATGGGAGTCCCCATATTGCCGTTGTGCAAAACTCTGCTCTGGAATCTACTGGTAATGGTCGTCCTCGTGTTGTTGTTGATCTGGCTGGTGTTGACCCAATCCCTGCCACTTTTGAGCAAACTAAGGATTCCGGAGGCTGTCCCGCTGTTCTTGCCAAGGCTACGGCCTTGTGTGATGCTCCTCCTTGAAACCGTGCTCAAGTTGTGCAAACCCCTTATTTGGAATCTGCTGGTACTGGTCGTCCCCATGTTGTTGTTGATCTGGCTGCTATTGACCCAATCTCTACCGCAGTTGAGCAAACTAAGGCTTCCGGAGGCTGCCCCGCTTTTGTTGCCAAGACTGCGGCCTTATGTGATGCTCCTCCTTGAAACTGTGCTCAAGTTGTACAAACTCCTGCTCTGGAATCTGCTGGTACTGGTCATCCCCGTGTCGTTGTTGATTTGGCTACTATTGACCCAATCCCTGCTGCTGTTTAGAAAACTAAGGATTCCGAAGGCTGCCCCACTATTGTTACCAAGGCTGCTGCCTTGTGTGCTGCTGCTCCTCGAAACCGTACTCAAGTTGTGCAAACCCCTACTCTAGAATCTGCTAGTACTGGTTGTCCCCATGGTGTTGTTGCTCTAGATGTTGCTGACCCTATCCCTGCCGTTGTTGAGCAAACTAAGGCTTCTGTAGGCTACCCCACTGTTGTTGCCAAGACTGCTGCCTTGTTTGCTAGTCCTCCTGGAACCCGTGCTCAAGTTCAGCGGGCTCCTAGTCTTGAGCTAGCTCATGGTCTGGACTCTGCTAGCACTCGAAGCACTACTATTGTGGGAACTGCTCCTGGTCTTCGATGTGGCATGGCCGCAGCTATTCCTATTGTGACTGCCGTTAGCCGTGGCTCTACCTATCCACCAGGTATGCTAGCTCCCACTGCTAAGGTCCCTCGCCTTGCTCCTTGTGTTGATAGTTCAACCGAGGTTCCTCCAGCTATCGATGACGCTGGTGATGGCGATGGTGGCATTGTGGCTGGGTCTAATGGTGCCGCTCCACCTCTTGGTGGTTTAGGTCCTGCAGAACCTGATGATGGCAAAGTAATCGTTCGTATTGGTGTCACGAAGTTCACTGCAAAATTAGATGATGGCACAGAAAAATTCTACAACGACATTGATATAATCCTTGGCATATACGATCTTGAAGTGGTACATTTATCTGACCTAATGGCATCGTTACATGTGAAGGTGTCGTGGAGGTCCTCCCAGGTAGCATAGTTGGTATATTATTGTTACAGGGCCAAAAAGGCTATACAACTAAAAGTTACCAGTGATTTAACCGTACCGTTTACAAGGAAACATTGTAGAGGTGAAGTGTACATCCACTTGATGGTGCAAATGGTTGGAGAGGAATTGGATTTCGACAATAGAGATGATGCACTTGTAGAAGGCATGTGTGACCTGATCCATGGCATCACTAAGGATTGTGCGACTGAGGGTAGCTTCGAACAAAGGAGATTCTTACAGAGGAGCATCATAAAGAGGAGCAGGAAGAGCATCCCAAAAAAGGTACCCCAAAGAAGAACATCACCAAGGAGACCATGCCAGATAAGAGGACGCCCAAGAGTCGCACAAAAAAGGGACCACACCGTAGAGTACACCCCTGAGATCCAGTAAAAATGCCACACCGAACAGTAGTAGCAAAATGCTAAGAGGGTGAGCACGGTGGTGAAGACACCCAGGAGTGGTAGCAAAAAGGCTAAGATGGCGAGCACAGAGGATACCACACCTAGTGGTAGCAGAAAAATGCTAATTTGGAGTAGAACACGCCGCTGAGACCCGGCAATAATGCAAGCATGAAGGAGAACACGCCCAATAGTAGCAGCAAAAGGGCTAATTCGAAGAAGAACACGCCGCAAAGGTTAGGCAATAATGCCAAAACGCTGGAGCCAACACCCGTGAGGGGAAGCGGGAAGGAGATCACACCCAAGAGCAGCAGCAAGAAGCCTAGTTCGACGGGGAACATAACGCAGATGTCAAGCCCTACTGATACCATTAGGAAGGAGGATGTACACAAGCAGAGCAAGAGGTTTCTGTACAGTCAAGCTGAAATCGATTTTGACTGAAGTTTGTCTACTGAAGAACCTAGGATACGTGCAAATGTAAGACCACCCCCTGTGGTTGTAGCAGACCAACAGAGTGTTTGGGATAAAAGAGAGTTGTCGGTGAGGTAGATTTGGCCAATGTTCTGGTCCATACGGGTGGAGGTGATGGTGCAGCCCCACCCCTAGGAGTCAATATGATGTGTGCAGTATTAGGCATTAGAAACGATGGCCAAGATTCTGAATCAGATGCAGAAGAGGGCACTGTAGAGGATCAAGAATCTGGTGATGATGAAATAGAAGAGGAACTTAACGATGAGGCTGGCATTCCAGTCGATGACTTGGGTGTCCACCTAGAAGAAATGAAACATGACCACAAGTATCCTATAATTTCGATCGGCACCAAGTTGAGAAGTGATGGCCCAAAATATATCGAGATCACTGGGGAACCCCAAGAGGAAGGTATGATGAGCACAGCAACAAGTTTTCCCTCAGTTATGAAACCAAGGTTATCGAACCAGTAGGAGCAAGGAAACACCTCCAAGGTGTTGTTTCCAACTTGGAATCCTGCACAACACAACCACAGAACTTTGCCCCCAACTTACAGTGAGGTTGTCAATCTCACCGGTTTTGCTGAAAACAAAGGAATAAATGTATTGTGTGGAAGATAGTAATAGCTTGCAGAAAGTAAACAGAAAACAGTAAATAGTTGTAGATTGATAGTAAAAGACAGGACTGGGGTCCATAGTTCACTAGTGGTGATTCTCCTTAAGATAGATGACATGTTGGGTGAACAAATTACAGTGGGGTAATTGACAAACATCGAGAAAGCATACATGCATATAATAATCATATTGACTCCTATGAGATTTGATTGGGCATTACAACATTATACATAGACCATAATCCAACTGCATCTATGACTAATAATCCACCTTCAGGTTATCATCTGAACCCCATCCAGTATTAAGTTGCAAGCAACAGATAATTGCATTAAGCATTGCGTGTAAAGTAAACAATATGATTGTTCTATGAACAAAGGATTGTTGTTTTACCCTAGTAGCAACAACACATCTAGTACCTTAGAGATTTCTATCACTTCCCCAGATTCCTAGAGGCATGAACCCACTATCGAGCATAAATACTCCCTCTTGGAGTTGCTAGCATCTACTCGCCCCAAGATATCTACTAACAATGGAGAGCATGCAAGATCACAAATAACAAATACATGATAGAATCAATAATCAATCTAAGAAAGCATCTCGATATCCATCGGATCCCCGCAAACACAACATGTAGGATTACAAATAGATGATCTTGATCATGAACGGACCTCACAAGATCTAAACATGGTAGCACAAAGGAGAAGAACCAACCATCTAGCTACTACATGGACCCGTAGTCCAGGGATAAACTACTCACGCATCACACCGGAGGCTTGCATGGTGATGAAGAAGGCCTCCAGGGTGAATTCTCCCCTCCGGCAGGGTGCCGTGAAGAGCTTCATATCCCTCCCGATCTAGGGATGGAGATGACGGCGGCTACAGACTCTTTCGTGGAATTTTGATCGGGTACTTAGGGTTTCTGTATCGGAGGCATCTTATAGGCAAAAGGGGAGGTCGGGGGGTGCCCTAGGCGGCCACACCACCCCTGGCGTGGGCCAGGCCTAGCCGCGCAGCCCGGTGGTGTGGCCGGCCTCTCGCCCCTCTCCGTCTCGTCTTCTGGCTTCGTGTCCCCCTCGATGAAATATTGACTTTGGCTTTTGTCCCGTCCAATTCCGAGAATATTCATTTTCTGACTTTCCTGGAACCAAAAATAGTAGAAAACAGGCAGCTGGCACTGTGGCATCTTGTTAATAGGTTAGTCCAAGAAAGTGTATAAAAATACTCCAAAATGTGGACAAAACATAAGAAAGTAGATATAAAACAAGCACGGAACATCAAAAATTATAGATACGTTTGCAATGTATCAACATCCCCAAGCTTAACTCCTGCTCGTCCTCGAGTATTTAAGTGATAAAAAGAAAGAATAATTTTTGAGGTGACATGCACCATCATAAACTTGATCAAAGTATTTGTAAAACATTGATAGCTGGGATCATAGTACTTCAACATAGCATGAAAGATATAGTTCTAACAATAAGACATAGCAACTATGTTGTAACATGAAAATGCACAAACAAAAGATTCATGAATAACAATGCTTTGCAAGACGTTTGTTTATTTCACATAAAGAAAGCATAATGAAAATGGTATTCAGCTTGTCCCTCATAGAGTAGCAAAACATAAATGCATAGGACACCTTCAAAGTTCATAAGGGTGACCATATACAAATAGTTTAAGAACAAATAATATCAAAGTTATGCATCAATCGACAAGTCTTGGTACAATGCACATTAACTAAGAATGGCCACTATGCTCTGTCAATAGGTGCATAAAGATAGAAGATGGAGACTCAACATAAAAGTAAAAGAAAGGCCTTCACAGAAGGAAGCAGGGATTCAAGTCTCATAAAGAGCTTCCAAAAATTATGGTACTTGTGTATCATAGAGAACCGCCAACGGGGTACCTCTTTCCCGATGATACGGAAGAATCCCCATATCAAAATGACAAGGCAAGCAGACAACAAGCATCTCAGCAATCTTCTTATTTACCATGGGAAAATGGTGCCTTTTCTCTCTTTCCTCTTTTCTCATCTCTCTTTTTTTTCTTTTTTTATTTTTCTCAGTCTCTATCTCCTTTTTTATTTATATAAGAAGAATGCTTCATAGATTGCTCATTATGGTTACGCTGCAGGTTTCCACCATGATTAGGCATGGATTAGACCAGCGGCCCAGGAGTTTCTCTAACACACATACATAACTCCATAGATTTACAAGCTCCCCTTTCATTTCACACCGACGACGTCCATAGACAAAAGAGCATGATATAAACTAGGTACAATGTACAAGTGCAATGTTGAAAGCGTTCTCGATGACAACATGGTTCTGCTAATCCCCAACATATAAGTGCAAGCATATACAACATAGATGACACAATGGTTCAAGTTTATTAGGGGCAAGAAAAGTAAAGTGTGCCATCAAGTTCGTGAGAGCTTTAATCACTAGTTTTCTCATAACAAGTTTAATTTGGAAGGTAAATAAAATCATGAATATACTTGGAATAGCTGCTAATAGGTAGGTATGGTGGACTCTTTATAATAACTTGGTTTTATTTGGAGTTGGATGCATGAGTGGGACTCATACTTGGTTATGGAGGCTAGCAAAAGACTGGGAGTGACCAACTAAGAGAGCAATAATGGCCATAATCATGCAAAGAGACAAAACATCATTAATTAAAGCATAAAGTGATATTACAAGTCGAAAACTAAAGGATCATCGAGGCTATGGTGACTTGGGGTAGTCATATGGTGTCAGCATGCGCCAAGTCAACCCAAATAAAGCATCAAAGGAGAATACCACAATACTATGCTTTAATATGCTAAAACAACGCATAATTCTTTCAAGGCACATTAAGAAATCTCAATTGTTTATAACATGTCATGCTACAGCAAAAATCACTAAGCATAAAGCCAAAACAATATCAAGCATGACATGACAAAGCATAGGCCACATTCAAAAACAAACTCCTTTTTACCACTTAAGCATGAACTTTTCCTACTCTTTTCGAATCCAAACCAACCTATTTGAAAACTAATGTAAGAAAGAGGGGGTCCAACCAATTTATTCAAGCAAACTAAGAAAACCAAGCAAACGAAAACCAAAAACAAAAACAAAGACACTCCAAGAACAACACAACTGTGCATGAAACAATAAAAATGAAGTGTTTGGAAGAAACCTGAGATTTTTATTGATGAAGAAGGCGATGCCTTGGGCATCCCCAAGCTTTGATGCTTGTAATTCTTGGATATTTATTGGGGTGACATGGGGTGGAATCCCCAAGATTGAGCTTTAGTCCATTATCCATCTCATTACATCACTCTTTCCTTACACCTGAAATTTTTCTTTCATACAAAACTTCACACAATCTTTATTAGCAACATTAGTGTACTCAAGATAATAAGTATTTTGGGTTCAGTTTCAACACCAACAAAACTTTCATTAAAACACAAGATACTGTAGCACTTCCCTCAAAAATCTCAATTCCCCAAAAAGAACTCAAAAAGGAATCAACAAGAAGCAAATGCAAATAATGGCAGAAATCTATCAAAACAGACCTGCAGGTAAAAACCATATTTTTCGAAGACCTTCTGTTGCTCAAATCGAAAAGTGTTGAACTAATGAAAGTTGGATAACAACCTGGGGCAGAAGCACAAAAAATCACAGCTCAAACCGACGTACAGAGATTTTACACGAATATTTACAGCAAAGAACAAAATTCTGTTTCGGGACAACAACTTTCCCAAGCATTACTTCTCTCTCATGAGAGGTTACTCTTGGCACAAAAACCACACAAAAATGATAAGGAGAGGTTATTACTGAAGAAATAACTTCCAATACTCAAATAAAACTTTTGGGTTATCTCCCAATAAGTGCTTTTTAACGCCTTTGAGCTAGGCATAATAATTACGATGATGCTCACATAAGAAATATGAATTGAAGTAAAAGAGAGCATCAAGAAGAAAATTCGAAACACAATTAAGTCTAACCCACTTCCTATGCATAGGAATCTTATATGAAAATAAATTCACAAAGAACAAAGTGACAGGCATAGGAAGATAAAATGAGAGCAACTTCAAAACTTTCAGCAAATAGAGAGGTGTTTCAGTACCATGAAAACTTTTACAACCATATTTTCCTCTCTCATAGTAATTTTCAGTAACTTGGTTTTATTTGGAGTTGGATGCATAAGTGGGACTCATACTTGGTTATGGATGCTAGCAAAAGACTGGGCGCGACCAACTAAGAGAGCAATAATGGCCATAATCATGCAAAGAGACAAAACATCATTAATTAAAGCATAAAGTGATATTACAAGTCGAAAACTAAAGGATCATCGAGGCTGTGGTGACTTGGGGTAGTCATATGGTGTGAGCATGCACCTAGTCAACCCAAATAAAGCATCAAAGGAGAATACCACAATACTATGCTTTAATATGCTAAAACAACGCATGATTCTTTCAAGGCACATTAAGAAATCTAAATTGTTTATAACATGTCATGCTACAGTAAAAATCACTAAGCATAAAGCCAAAACAATATCAAGCATGACATGACAAAGCATAGGCCACAGTCAAAAACAAACTCCTTTTTACCACTTAAGCATGAACTTTTCCTACTCTTTTCCAATCCAAACCAACCTATTTGAAAACTAATGTAAGAAAGAGGGGGTCCAACCAATTTATTCAAGCAAACTAAGAAAACCAAGCAAACGAAAACCAAAAACAAAAATTAAGACACTCCAAGAACAACACAGCTATGCATGAAACAATAAAAATGAAGTGTTTGGAAGAAACCTGAGATTTTTATTGATGAAGAAGGCGATGCCTTGGGCATCCCCAAGCTTTGATGCTTGTAATTATTGGATATTTATTGGGGTGACATGGGGTGGCATCCCCAAGCTTGAGCTTTAGTCCATTATTCATCTCATTACATCACTCTTTCCTTACACCTGAAATTTTTCCTTCCTACAAAACTTCACACAATCTTTATTAGCAACATTAGTGTACTCAAGATAATAAGTATTTTGGGTTTAGTTTCAACACCAACAAAACTTTCATTAAAACACAAGATACTGTAGCACTTCCCTCAAAAAGCTCAATTCCCCAAAAAGAACTCAAAAAGGAATCAACAAGAAGCAAATGCAAATAATGGCAGAAATCTATCAAAACAGACCAGCAGGTAAAAACCATATTTTTCGAAGACCTTCTGTTGCTCAAATCGAAAAGTGTTGAACTAACGAAAGTTAAGAACAAAATTCTGTTTCGGGACAACAACTTTCCCAAGCATTACTTCTCTCTCATTAGGGGTTACTCTTGGCACAAAAACCACACAAAAATGATAAGGAGAGGTTATTACTAAAGAAATAACTTCCAATACTCAAATAAAACTTTTGGGTTATCTCCCAATAAGTGCTTTTTTTAACGCCTTTGAGCTAGGCATAATAATTTCGATGATGCTCACATAAGAAATATGAATTGAAGTAAAAGAGAGCATCAAGAAGAAAATTCGAAACACATTTAAGTCTAACCCACTTCCTATGCATAGGAATCTTATATGCAAATAAATTCACAAATAACAAAGTGACAGGCATAGGAAGATAAAATGAGAGCAACTTCAAAACTTTCAGCAAATAGAGAGGTGTTTCAGTACCATGAAAACTTTTACAACCATATTTTCCTCTCTCATAGTAATTTTCAGTAGCCTCATGAATGAACTCAACAATATAACTATCACATAAAGCATGCTTTTCATGATCTACAAACACATAATTTTTATCAAGCTCAAAAATAGTGGGATTAAAACCTTCAAACCCACTTTTAACAATTTTATAACAAGATGACTGATCAATCTTATTTTCAATAGTAGTACAATTAATATTATCAACCAATATAGGACCATCATCTAGAGATTTATTATAAACATTTTCAAAAGAATCCACATGGACATAACATTCATCCTCCCTTGGTAAGCATGGGGGACAATCAAATAATGTAAGTTGTAAAGAGTTACTCTCATTAGAAGGTAAGAATGGGTAGATCCTTTCTTCCTCCTCTTGATCATCACTCTCCTCCTCTTTTTCATCCAATGAGCTTCCGGTTTCAGTAGTTTCTTCTTCCATAGGCTCCTGCAAGGCATTAGTCTCTTCCGCTGGTGGACAACATCTATTAAGATATTCAAGAATATAGCCAATTTCTTCCTTGTAATTATCTAAGCAAAATTTTAGTATATCATAAACCTCATATTTATAAGGTGCATCATCAGTATTTTCAAGCAAATAAGCAAGTTCAAATGCACCCTTCCAAGCAATAAATTCTTCAATTTCTTCCACATCATAAAACTCATAATTTCCCTTAACATAAGAAGATATGGTAACGTCATCATTATACTAACATTGAAAAGGGAGGGGTTTATACCTCTTACAGCAACAAAATTTATCAAATCAATAAGTAACATTATAAGTAGAGCACACGTTTCTAGCAATGGTATACACTTTATTAATTTGTTCCCATAAGTGTTTCCCTTTTTGTGACAAGCGGTGTTCCTTATAATAATATTTTTGTTCTTCCGTGAACCCACCTTGCCAATAAGATTCAGTTTCAAAGAAACCAACCATTGATAGAAAGCATGATAAAGCAAGACAAAAACAGACCAACAAAAATAACAACTATAGTAGGAACTATTTTTTTTTGTATTTTTGATAAAAATAAGCAAGCAAACAAAGCAGAAATAAACTAACCAAAACAAATAAAACAAAGTAAAGAGATTGGTTATGAGGGAATCCCCTTGTGAAGATGTCCTTGACTCCCCGGCAATGGCGCCAGAAAAATAGCTTGATGGCCCAAAATATATCGAGCTCGTTAGGGAACCCCAATAGAAAGGTATAATGAGCACAACAGCAAGTTTTCCCTCAGTTATGAAACCAAGGTTATCGAACCAGTAGGAGCAAGGAAACACCTCCAAGGTGTTGTTTCCAACTTGGAATCCTGCACAACACAACCACAGAACTTTGCCCCCAACTTACAATGAGGTTGTCAATCTCACCGGTTTTGCTGAAAGCAAAGGATTAAACGTATTGTGTGGAAGATAGTAATAGCTTGCAGAAAGTAAACAGAAAACAATAAATAGTTGTAGATTGATAGTAAAAGAAATGACCGGGGTCCATAGTTCACTAGTGGTGATTCTCCTTAAGATAGATGACATGTTGGGTGAACAAATTATAGCGGGGCAATTGACAAACATTGATAAAGCATACATGCATATACTAATCATCTTGACTCCTATGAGATTTGATTGGGCATTACAACATTATACATAGACCGTAATCCAACTGCATCCATGACTAATAATCCACCTTAACGTTATCATCTGAACCCCATCTAGTATTAAGTTGCAAGCAACAGATAATTGCATTAAGCATTGCGTGTAAAGTAAACAATACGATTGTTCTATGAACAAAGGATTGTTGTTTTCTCCCTAGTAGCAACAACACATCTAGTACCTTAGAGATTTCTGTCACTTCCCCGGATTCCTAGAGGCATGAACCCACTATCGAGCATAAATACTCCCTCTTGGAGTTGCTAGCATCTACTCGGCCAAGATATCTACTAACAACGGAGAGCATGCAATATCACAAATAACAAAGACATGATAGAATCAATAATCAATCTGAAATAGCATCTCAATATCCATCGAATCCCCGCAAACACAACATGTAGGATTACAAAGAGATGATCTTGATCATGAACGGAGCTCACAAGATCTAAACATGGTAGCACAAAGGATAAGAACCAACCATTTAGCTACTACATGGACCCGTAGTCCAGGGATGAACTACTCACGCATCACACAGGAGGCTTGCTTGGTGATGAAGAAGGCCTCCAGGGTGAATTCTCCCCTCCGGAAGGGTGCCAGGAAGAGCTTTAGATCCCTCCCGATCTAGGGATGGATATGACGGCAGCTACAGACTCTTTCATGGAATTTTGATTGGGTACTTAGGGTTTCTGTATCGGAGGCACCTTATAGGCGAAAGCGGAGGTCGAGGGGGTGCCCTAGGCGGCCACACCACCCCCTTGTGTGGGCCAGGCCTGGCCGTGCGGCCAGGTGGTGTGGCCGGCCTCTAGCCCCTCTCTGTCTCGTCTTCTGGCTCTGTGTCCCCCTCGGTGAAATATTGAATTTGGCTTTTGTCCCATCCAATTTCGAGAATATTCATTTTCTGACTTTCCTGGAACCAAAATAGCAGAAAACAAGCAGCTGTCACTGTGGCATCTTGTTAATAGGTTAGTCCAAGAAAGTGTATAAAAATACTCCAAAATGTGGACAAAACATAATAAAGTAGATATAAAACAAGCATGAAACATAAAAAATTATAGATACATTAGCAACGTATCAAGAAGCATGCATGAGTTCAGGATGTTGTTCCGGCATTTTTGTATCAAGGGGGAGTTCGACGTTTATTGACTGAAGAACACTGCCCGGAGGTATGAGGACGTTTGCAGGTTAATGTGGAGGAATGGACGGGTTGAGTTATGTTGTCCATTGAGGATCACAGCCAGAGCCTTACCTGCATCAAAGGCAATTAGGGTATTGGGGCAATGAATGCAGCAAACCATTCGAACTTTCTATCTTTTCTCTCTATAACTACAATTGTTGTGCAAGATCTTTCTAGCAATGAGTCGACTCCGCTATCTTGTAAATGAATCTATCTTGCAGGTGAACAAAATGGGCCCACCCCACATGTGTCCGACAGGCAGCAAGCTAAAATCCTCAATGGCTAATACGGAGTGGGTGGCTATACAAGCTATGTCGATACTAAAGGATAACCCTAATGAGACCGTGAAGAATATTCAGACTAGCCTCAGTTCTAAATACAACATTGTCCTACCGCATTTCACGGTTTAGAAAGGTAAAGAGAAAGCTCTAAGGGTCTTGCACGGGGATTGGACTAATAGCTTCAGGATGTTGTACAACTTAAAGGTGGAGGTACAAGTAAAGTGTCCAGGGAGTGTTGTGGAGATTGACACTGAATCAGTACGTGGGAAAATTTATTTCAAAATATTTTTCATGGCGCTTAAACCTTGCATCTAGGGATTCAAGGACGGCTGTAGGCCATACCTGAGTGTAGACAACATTGTCCTAACTAGCAAATGGAAAGGTTGCCTAGATTCTGCCACAACACTTGATGCTCACAACTGGATGTTTCCAGTGGCATTCGGGTTGTTCGAAACAGAAATAGAGGAAAACTAGGTCTGGTTTATGAGGTAGCTCAGGAGATCAATAGGCCACATGGATCCATTGGCTATATCCATGTATGCATTCAAATGGCTGACAAATGCATTGAAGGAGGTGTTCTCGCGAGCTGAAGGTAGAGAATGTCATGCCCATGTGATGCTCAACTTATACTCACACTACGCAGATTTTTCATTACATGTTTCCTGCTGCTAGAGCTTACAAAGCTAGTAGCAGTGAGTATTTCATGAGGAAGATTTTTGCAGAAGCCCCTGAACTTCCACAGTACTTAGCCATCCATTATTCGTAGCTATGGAAGAGGAGTCAATTCAACGATGACATGAAAGTTGATTACATAAACAACAACCTTGCAGAATGCCTGAATAACTAGGTGAAGGACATAAAAGTACGTCATGTTCATATCTTGATGGACAGCATACGTGGTATGATCATGAAGCTATTAAATATAAGGAGAGAGATCGGTATGAGACTTAGAGGACATATTCTATCACCTGTTGTACAGCAAATGCACAAGAGAAGCCGAGGACTTCCTCATCTTAGGGTTCTCCCGTCAAACAGCAGCAGTTGTGAGGTGGTCGATATGTCCAAGAGTGGCCACAAGGATGTTGTGAACATCGAGCAGAGAGAATGCACCTCCTTAGAGTGGAATCATACCAAGAAACCTTGCGACCATGCCTTGGCCTTCTTGGTGAAGAAAAGAACTCTACCACATTTGGATCAGTATTTGTCTGACTACTACTCTATGGAAAAGTTCAGAGCTGCGTACGCTGGATCCGTCGAGCCATGTATAGACCCATATTAGTGGCCTCAAGTCCAACTGAGTATCGAGCTTTGCCAGCCAGTTACAAAAAGGGGTAGAGGAAGACCTCAGGTGAATAGGTTTAAGAATTTTCTCGAGAAGAAGGGTTCGACTTTTTATGCTAGAAAGAAGGGAAAAGCAGATGCAAGACCTGCCATCTTATAGGCCATAGAGCAGCGGGTTGTCCCCTTAATGCTCCAAACCTAGGTATGAGATGGTACATCCAAATTTGTTTTGTTTATAACCTATAGATATTAGGTAGTAATCCCTGTACTTTTTTTACAGGAAGCGCAAGGTAGACCACCGACTTAGTGATTTTGCTGCAGGAAGAAAACCAAAACGAGTGGAGTGATGATGCTGGACACAATTTTGGTGCTGATTGGCCTGACTTCCCTCGACCCGGAGATGCAGGGTACGTGAAGGTAACAAAATTGGCACCTAGGAAGAGGAAGAAGGCAGGAAATGAAGAAGCCAGAGGACATGAAGGCAAGAGGAATAAAGTTGGCACCCAGGCAGAGGAAGAAGGCTACCAGTGTAGAAGCCTAATAATGTGTTGAACTTGAACCTATATATGTAGTTCGGTTAAACTATGGAGCTATGTGCGTGGAACTTGTCGGACGAAACTATCTGCCTCCCGTACTCGGAGTAAAATGTATCACGACTTGAGGTTTGGACATAGCAGAGGCCACTAGTTGAATCCAAAATTGTGACTATGCCACTACTATCTGAACAATCGCACCACCGGAACTGCGATAGCTGAGCAGTTAAGGGGTCTCCAAAATCGATGGATGTTAGTGGCACAGACATGAATTATTTATAGGCGCTTAATAAATCCCTGCTGTTGGTATTACACTTATGATAAGGTTCTAAGCTGAAAAACAAGTTCTAAGCTGGCTGCTACACTCCATGAAGCAGTAACTTATTTCAGCTGCTGGACAATGACATGGAAACATAAAATACAAAGGCAACATATAATGCCCAGATAATGAGGAAATTGTTTCCACTTTCTGGCCTAATCTTGAGCCCTTATATCTCACCACCTCATTGCTCCTGCCTCCCCTGCATCTGTCAAAGCTCCCGGATCTCTCGCTCCAACGCATGAATCTCCTCTTTCTTGTCCCACACAGCATCACGCAGATCCTGAACAAGCTCTTTGTGAAAACCTGTTAGGGGATTTTCCATCCATACGAACTTTTCACAGCCAGTTCCCCTCCCTTCCTTTGAAGTAGATCGAAGGAAACAAAAAAAAGAATTACATTACGCTTCCTGGATCCGGGTTACCATTATACCTACCATAGGAACTTATCACTCTGATGCTACAGTTACTGAATTTTCCTGCAGTATTTTTGTTGGTCCACAAAATCCATCTCGGCATCTTCTCACCTCACAAATACAGCATCTTGGGGTAGTAATCATAGGGCATCTTCCGGTACCTGATGGGGGCACCCACCTAACGGCATTGAGCCGAACCTGATTCCGCCCGAAATGAACTACATGAGTTGCGAGCCATGAGCGAGGGGAGCAAGGGTAGAGGAAAGAGTAGCCTTTGGATGTCAAAGTAGTGGCACAGTGAAGCGTGATTTATCTAAACTTAACTCGGGTAGAATCCTACCGTCCACATTCGGCTGATAGGTGGGGGACCTAGCATGCGGACTTATCAACCAAACCTCGCACCTTCGTGATTCAAAGGCCCTCTCGCGCGCATTAGCCAAAAAAAATTGGCACCTTACCATGTACATATCGCTGGGAGGCCTTACTCAGGGACCAGACACGCCTGGCCCACCCTCTAACTCCCTCGGAAGTTGTCATGGCTCATGCCGGCAGATCCATCTGCTCCACCGCTCACGGTCGGGCTCGCCGCGGCAGATCCATCCCAAGATCCTCCCACCGTAGTATCAAATGGCCATGGTTTCTTGAGCCAAACTACTACTCTACGTCTCCAAGCTCGGCCCTTCCTATCTTTAGAAGGACTGCTACGGCATCGAGCTCGAGCAGGAGCCGCCAGGCGCGATTGTGCTCGGTCCATGCCACCCCCATCCCCTTCATCATTGTCGATTCCGTTGTGGAGGACGACGGGATGAAGCAATGCAGAACACCACTGTTGCCTCCTTGGTGAAGGGCAAGCCACGGGCAGGAGTGGATGTCGCTGGGAAGGGCATGGCGGTGTCACCAATCGAGGTGGACTCCGATAATAGTGTTGTGATATGGGTTTAGATGTTGTTTAGGCTGGTTGCAATTTCGGTTGTGTTTAGTTGTAAGTACAATTATTGTAATGGGTTTGGCGAGCTATATTGAGAAATATGTGCAATAACAGCATGTAAGTGCTTCCACTTTAGAAATTGTGTCTATGCCATTTGCATGTTGTAGGATAGATTATATGTAAACAAACCAACAAAATCAGATTACAACCATGAGACGATAGTGGAAGAATGGAAGAGAAGTGGGGATAATGGCTTTGAGGGGAAGGAAGAGAAGTGGGGACACTAGCAGGTGGGCCCATGGAACACGTGACACTGATAGGCGGGAGCACGCGGTATTGCTAGTCTGTCCAGAGCAAGCGGACTTTGCAACGTGACAACAACAAGCTGATGCGACCTATTATTATCCGTCGGATAAGTAAACTCGTCGAATTATTAAGGAGTACTAAAAAACTACAACTGGGATATATTCGCACAACACGTATGCTCTCCATACTGGAGAAGCATCGCTTAAGTCTTACACTTAACGATAGCATAATTACTACATCTCCCTATCGGTCTTCTCGATACAAATGTAGAAATGCATCTGCTTGTACGGTCCAGCACCGACAAGGTACTGATATGGCACACATAGGATCACCCTCAGGTCCGCATACTCTACCTCCGGCGGTGTCGGGAAGCTCGCGCCTCGACTAGCACAAGCATGCTATTGGACGATAGTGGTTGGGCGTCCGCCCACATGCGCACCATGTACAGGGGCCATACGCTCGAAACCAGCCTGACGCATACCGCACACATGATGGTGGGCCCAGCTCTGGTTCCCGGAACGCCATCGGTGATGGCTCGGACAAAAAATAGAACCGTCCTCCCCCTTAGAAATTAGCCGGTTGCATGCCAAGTCAGGGAACAGCACCTGCTCTTGGAGAAGGTGGGCATGGCCATACGAGATCCTAATCACTTCGATCAAGTGATCCTCTGCAAAGGTGAACGAAGCGCTCTACCGGCGGGTCAGTGTAGTTGCAGCCCAACTCCATGTAGGCGCACACGCCATGCAAGCACGCGAGCTCGTGGATCTAGAGCTTGTAGTAGGAGTAACAATGAAAGCATCCTGGATGGGAGCACACGAGCTGGAACGTCGCTATGATGTTGCGCGGGATGATCTCCAGATTCTTGGGCTATAGCAGCTCGCACTCCTGCTTGGCAGCTCCCACATCTAAAGTTCATCGAGAAAATGGATAAAAGATCTGCAGTTAGATCAGCGAATAGCAGTAATATGTAAGATAAACTCAAACGCTTGTAAAATGATTTCTTACCATGAAGGTAACGACCGAAAATCATCGGCTATCGTCCGGGCACGACACACGAAAGCCGGTGGCGTCGTCCGGGCACGATGGCGTGTGGTGGAGGAGGGGACTGTGGAGAAGACGTGCTCACTCACGAGCTCTATGATATTACAAGTAGGATAGAGGGGAGTGGAAATAATAATAATATAAGTGAAAAGTAAGTGTGGCCAATCATTTTGCAGAACAGCCTACTCGCGGATTGCTCTTACGAAGAACCATCTTAATCGTCCACGCGCTCCAATCGAACATTCTATAACAATCGGGTCAGACAACAAGTTCTTCACAGGGGCGGGCCTTCTACAAGACGCGATCTAACGGCCACCATTGGACGCGCCCCGATCGAACGAACAATAAAAACCGGGACAAAAAACAAGTGTTCTTTTCCTAAACCACACTAATCACTACTGCCATTGCATGTGTTCTTTTCCTAAACCACACTAATCCACATAACAACACACACTCCATTGGATCCTAGGATGCAACTTCTGCCACACTAGTGCAACATGCAATGTGGAAGCTGCTTTCATATGTGTTTTTGGTCTCTGTCACCATGGTTTGACACATTGATCCACTAGTGTCATTGCATGTGTTCTTTTCCTAAGCCACACTGATCCACTAGTGTCATTGCATGTGTTCTTTTCCTAAACCACACTGGTCCACTAGTGTCATTGCATGTGTTCTTTTCCAAAACCACAGTGATCCACTTGTGTCATTGCATGTGTTCTTTTCCTAAACCACACTTATCCAAATGACAAACACAGTCCAGTGGATTCTGTGATGCAACTTTTGCCACACTGGTGCAACATGCAATGTGGAAGGTGCTTTCCTATGTGTTTTTAGTCTCTGTCACCATGGTTTGACACATTGATCCACTAGTGTCATTTCATGTGTTCTTTTCCTAAACCACACTAATCCACTAGTGTCATTGCATGTGTTCTTTTCCTAAACCACATTGATCAACTAGTGTCATTACACGTGTTCTTTTCCTAAACCACATTGATCCACATGACAACACACTCTAGTGGATTCTATGATGCAACTTTTGCCACACTAGTGCAACATGCAATGTGGAAGGTGCTTTCCTATGTGTTTTTGGTCTCTGTCACCATGGTTTGACACATTGATCCACTAGTGCCATTGCATGTGTTCTTTTCCTAAACCACACTTATCCACATGAATACGCACACTCCGGTGGATTCTGTGATGCAACTTCAACCACACTGGGGCAACATGCAATGTGGAAGCTCCTTTCCTATGTGTTTTTGGTTTCTGTGACCAAGGTTTGATACATGAAGCCACTACTGTCATTGCATGTGTTCTTTTCATAACCACATTGATCACCTGGAGTCATTGCACGTGTTATTTTCCTAAACCACACTGATCCACATGACAAACACACTCTAGTGGATTCTTCGATGCAACTTCTGCCACACTGGTGCAACATGCAATGTAGAAGGTGCTTTCCTATGTGTTTTTGTTCTCTGTCACCATGGTTTGACACATTGATCCACTAGTGTCATTTCATGTGTTCTTTTCGTAAACCACACTGATCCACTAGTGTCATTGCATGTGTTCTTTTCCTAAACCACACTGATCAACTAGTGGCATTGCATGTGTTCTTTTCCTAAACCACACTGATCCACATGACAACACACACTCCAATGGATACTATGATGCAACTTCTGCCACATTGGCGCAACATGCAATGTGGAAGGTGCTTTCCTATGTGTTTATGCTCTTTGTCACCATGGTTTGACACACTAATCAACCAGTGCCATTGCATGTGTTCTTTTACTAAAGCACACTAATCCACATGACAACTCACACTCCAGCGGATTCTGTGATGGAACTTCTGCCACACTGGTGCGACATGCAAAGTGGAAGGTCTTTTTCCTATGTGTTTTTGGTCTCTGTCACCATGGTTTGACACATTGATCCACTATTGTCATTGCATGTGTTCTTTTCCTAAACCACACTGGTCGACATGGCAACACACACTCTAGTGGATTATGTGATGCAACTTCTACCACAGTGGTGCAAAATGCAATGTGGAAGCTGCTTTCATATGTGTTTTTGGTCTCTGTGACCAAGGTTTGACACATGGATCCACTAGTGTCATTGCATGTGTTCTTTTCCTAAACTACACTGATCCACTAGTGTCATTGCATGTGTTCTTTTCCTAAACCACATTGATCCAGTAGTGTCATTGCATGTATTCTTTTCCTAAACCACATTGATCCACTAGTGTCATTTCAAGTGTTCTTTTCCTAAACCACATTAATCCACTAGTGTCATTGCATGTGTTCTTTTCCTAAACCGCGTTGATCAAGTAGTGTCATTGCATGTGTTCTTTTCCTAAACCACACTGATCCACTAGTGTCATTTCATGTGTTCTTTTACTAAACCACAATAATCCACTAGTGTCATTGCATGTGTTCTTTTCCTAAACTACACTGATCCATATGACAACACACACTCAAGTGGATTCTGTGATGCAACTTTTGCCACACTGATGCAACATGCAATGTGGAAGGTGCTTTCCTATGAGTTTTTGGTTTCTATCACCATGGTTTGACACATTGATCCACTAGTATCATTGCATGTTTTCTTTCCCTAAACCACACTGATCCACATGACAACACACATTCCAGTGGGTTCTATGATGCAACTTCTGCCATGCTGGTGCGACATGCAATGTGGAAGCTGCTTTCCTATGTGTTTTTGGTCTCTCTCACCATGGTTTAACACATTGATCAACTAGTGTCAATGCATATGTTCTTTTCCTAAACCACACTGATCGACATGACAACACACACTCTAGAGGATCCTGTCATGCAACTTTTACCACACTGGTGCAACATGCAATGTGGTAGGTGCTTTCCTATGTGTTTTTGGTGTTTGTCACCATGGTTTGACACATTGATCCACTAGTGCCATTGCATGTCTTCTTTTCCTAAACCACACTCATCCACATGACAACAGACGCTCTAGTGGATACTATGATGCAACTTCTGCCACACTGGCGCAACATGCAAAATGGAAGGTGCTTTCCTATGTGTTTTTTCTCTTTGTCACCATGGTTTGACACACTAATCCACCAGTGCCATTGCATGTGTTCTTTTCCTAAATCGCACTGATCCACATGACAACACACACTCCAGCGGATTCTGTGATGCAACTTTTGCCACACTGGTGCAACATGCAATGTGGAAGGTGTTTTCCTATGTGTTTTTGGTCTATGTCGCCATTGTTTGACACATTGATCCACTAGTGTCATTGCATGTGTTCTTTTCCTAAACCACACTAGTCCAGATGAAAACACACACTCTAGTGGATTCTGTGATGCAACTTCTGCCACACTGGTGCAACATGCAATATGGAAGGTTCTTTCTTATGTGGTGTTGGTCTCTCTCAACATGGTTTAACACATTGATCCACTAGTGTCATTGCATGTGTTATTTTCATAAACCACACTGATCCACTAGTGTCATTTCATGTGTTCTTTTCCGAAACCACACTAATCCACTAGTGTCATTGCAGGTGTTCTTTTCCTAAACCACACTAATCAACTAGTGTAATTGCATGTATTCTTTTATAAACCACATTGATCCACATGACAACACACACTCCAGTAGATTTTATGATGCAACTTCTGCCACACTTGTGCAACATGCAATGTGAAAGGTGCTTTCCTATGTGTTATTGGTCTCTGTCGCCATGGTTTGACACACTGATCCACCAGTGCCATTTCATGTGTTCTTTTCCTAAACCACACTTATCCACATGACAACACAAACTCTAGTCAATTCTGTGATGCAACTTCTGCACACTGTGCATCATGCAATGTGGAAGCTGCTTTCCTATGTTCTTTTGGTCTCCGTCACCATGGTTTGACACATTGATCCACTAGTGTCATTGCATGTGTTCTTTTCCTAAACCAAATTGGTCCACATGACAACACACTCAAGTGGATTCTGTGATGCAACTTCTGCCACACTGGTGCAACATGCAATGTGGAAGCAGCTTTCATTTGTGTTTTTGGTCTCTGTGACCAATGTTTGACAGATGGATCCACTAGTGTCATTGCATGTGTTCTTTTCCTGAACCACATTAATCCACTAGTGTCATTGCATGTGTTCTTTTCCTAAACCACATTGATCAAGTAGTGTCATTGCATGTGTTCTTTTCCTAAACCACACTGTTCCACTAGTGTCATTTCATGTGTTCTTTTTCTAAACCACACTAATCCACTAGTGTCATTGCATGTGTTCTTTTCCTAAACTACACTGATCCACATGACAACACACACTCAAGTGGATTCTCTGATGCAACTTTTGCCACACTAGTGCAACATGCAATGTGGAAGGTGCTTTCCTATGAGTTTTTGGTTTCTATCACCATGGTTTGTCACATTGATCGCTAGTGTCATTGCATGTGTTCTTTCCCTAAACCACACTGATCCACATGACAACACACATTCCAATGGATTCTATGATGCAACTTCTGCCACACTGGTGCGACATGCAATGTGGAAGCTACATTCCTATGTGTTTTTGGTCTCTCACACCATGGTTTAACACATTGATCAACTAGTGTCATTTCATGTGTTCTTTTGCTAAACCACACTGATCCACATGACAACACACACTCCAGTGGATTCTGTCATGCAACTTTTGCCACACTGGTGCAACATGCAATGTGGTAGGTGCTTTCCTATGTGTTTTTGGTCTTTGTCACAATGGTTTGACACATTGATCCACTAGTGCTATTGCATGTCTTCGTTTCCTAAACAACACTGATCCACATGGCAACAGACACTCTAGTGGATACTACGATGCAACTTCTGCCACACTGGCGCAACATGCAATGTGGAAGGGGCTTTCATATGTGTTTTTTCTCTTTGTCATCATGGTTTCACACACTAATCCAACAGTGCCATTGCATGTGTTCTTTTCCTAAATCGCACTGATCCACATGACAACACACACTCCAGTGGATTCTATGATGCAACTTTTGCCACACTGGTGCAACATCCAATGTGGAAGGTGTTTTCCTATGTGTTTTTGGTCTATGTCGCCATGGTTTGACACATTGATCCACTAGTGTCATTGCATGTGTTCTTTTCCTAAACCACACTGGTCCACATGACAACACACACTCTAGTGGATTATATAATGCAACTTATGCCACACTGGTGCAACATGCAATGTGGAAGATGCTTTCATATGTGTTTTTGGTCTCTGTGACCAAGGTTTGACACATGGATCCACTAGTGTCATTGCATATGTTCTTTACCTAAACCACACTAATCCACTAGTGTCATTGCATGTGTTCTTTTCCTAAACCACATTAATCCAGTAGTGTCTTGTCATGTGTTCTTTTCCTAAACCACATTGATCCACCAGTGTCATTTCATGTGTTCTTTTCCTAAACCACACTAATCCACTAGTGTCATTGCATTTGTTCTTTTCCTAAACTACACTGATCCACATGACAACACAAAGTCCAGTGGATTCTATGATGCAACTTCTGCCACACTGGTGCAACATGCAATGTGGAAGGTGCTTTCCTATGTGTTATTTGTCTATCTCACCATGGTTTGACACATTTATCCATTAGTGTCATTGCATGTGTTACTTTCCTAAACCACACCAATCCACTAATGTCATTTCATGTTTTCTTTTCCGAAACCACAATAGTCCACTACTGTCATTGCATGTGTTCTTTTCCTAAACCACACTGATCAACTAGTGTCATTGCATGTGTTCTTTTTCTAAACCACATTGATCCACATGACAACACACACTCCAGTGGATTCTATGATGCAACCTCTGCCACACTGGTGCAACATGCAATGTGAAAGGTGCTTTCCTATGTGTTATTGGTATCTATCACCATGGTTTGACACACTAATCCACTAGTGCCATTGCATGTGTTCTTTTCCTAAACCACACTTATCCACATGACAACACACACTCTAGTGGATTCTGTGATGCAACTTCTGCCACACTAGTGCATCATGCAGTGTGCAAGCTGCTTTCCTATGTGTTTTTGGTCTTTGTCGCCATGGTTTGACACATTGATCCACTACTGTGATTGCATGTGTTATTTTCCTAAACTACATTGGTCCACATGACAACACACACTCAAGTGGATTCTGTGATGCAACTTCTGCCGCACTGGTGCCACATGCAATGTGGAAGCAGCTTTAATATCCGTTTTTGGTCTCTGTGACCAATGTTTGACACATGGATCCACTAGTGTCAATGCATGTTTTCTTTTCCTAAACCACATTAATCCACTAATGTCATTGCATATGTTCTTTTCCTAAACCACACTGATCAAGTGGTGTCATTGCATGTGTTCTTTTCCTAACCACATTGATCCACAAGTGTCATTTCATGTGTTCTTTTACTAAACCACACTCATCCACTAGTGTCATTGCATGTGTTCTTTTCCTAAACTACACTGATCCACATGACAACATACACACTCCAATGGATTCTGTGATGGAACTTTTGCCACACTGGTGAAACATGCAATGTAAAAGGTGCGTTCCTATGTGTTTTTGGTTTCTGTCACCACGGGTTGACACATTGATCCACTAGTGTCATTGCATGTGTTCTTTTCCTAAACCACACTGAAGCACATGACAACACACATTCCCGTGGATTCTATGATGCAACTTCTGCCACGCTGGTGCGACATGCAATGTGGAAGCTGCTTTCCTATGTGTTTTTGGTCTCTCTCACCATGGTTTGACACATTGATCAACTAGTGTCATTGCAAGTCGTATTTTCCTAAACCACACTGATCCACATGACAACACACACTCCACTGGATTCTGTCATACAACTTCTGCCACACTGGTGCAACATGCAATATGGTAGATGCTTTCCTCTGTGTTTTTAGTCTTTGTCACGATGGTTTGACACATTGATCCACTAGTGCCATTGCATGTCTTATTTTCCTAATCCACACTCATCCACATGACAACACACACTCCAGTGGATTCTATGATGCAACTTCTGCCAAACTGGTGCAACATGCAGTGTGGAAGGTGCTTTCTTATATGTTTTTGGTCTCTATCACCATGGTTTGACACACTGATCCACCAATGTCATTGCATGTGTTCTTTTCCTAAACCACACTGATCCACATGACAACACACACTCCAATGGATTATGCTATGCAACTTCTTCCACACTGGTGCAACATGCAATGTGGAAGGTGCTTTCCTATGTGTTCTTGGTCTATGTCACCATGGTTTGAAACATTGATCCACAAGTGTCATTGCATTTGTTCTTTCCCTAAACCACACTGGTCCACATGACAACACACACTCCAGTGGATTCTATGATGTAACTTCTACCACGCTGGTGCAACATGCAATGTGGAAGCATCTTTCATATGTGTTTTTGGTCTCTATGACCAATGTTTGACACATGGATCCACTAGTGTCATTGCATGTGTTCTTTTCCTAAACCACATTGATCCACTAGTGTCATTGCATGTGTTCTTTTCCTAAACCACACTGATCCACTAGTGTCATTGCATGTGTTCTTTTCCTAAACCACACTGATCCACTAGTGTCATTTAATGTGTTCTTTTACTAAACCACATTAATCCACTAGTGTCATTGCATGTGTTCTTTTCCGAAACTATACTGATCCATATGACAACACACACTCCAATTGATTCTGTGATGCAACTTCTGCCACACTGGTGCTACATGCAATGTTGAAGGTGCTTTCCTATGTGTTTTCTGTCTTTGTCATGATGGTTTGACACACTGATCCACTAGTGTCATTGCATATGTTTATTTCCTAAACCACACTGATCCACATGACAACAGACACTCCAGTGGATTCTGTGATGCAACTTCTGCCACGCTGGTGCAACATGCAATGTGGAAGCTGCTTTTCTATGTGTTTTTGGTCTCTCTCACCATGGTTTGACACATTGATCAACTAGTGTCATTGCATCTGTTTTTTTCTAAACCACACTTTTTTGACACCTTTACCATAGAGGAAGCCCCTACAGTGTAATTTATATTAAAAGAAAGGATTTACATAGGTCCTATGAAAGGTAGAGTACATCAAGGAGCAAATAAATGGCTTAGGAAAAATATAATCATTATACAAAATAAGAGACGAGCCATTCAACGAGAGGTTGAACAAGAGCAGGCTTAACCTTGTACTTGTGTAAGACAAGGTCACTCGGGAAGCCTACCTTCCATCAATTAAAAGAGACAGGCTAGTTTCTAAAAATGAAGTCATTACGAACTCTCCAAATGTTCCAGGAAGCACATGCAACCACCTCCATAAAGCAAGGCCGAGAAAAACTGATTTGGCGTTGACGAAATCCTCGTCAAAAGTATTCATCAAAGACCAAGGAATATTGAGAAAACACACAATCCACTAACAACACACAATCCATTGGATTCTGTGATGCAACTTATGCCACACTAGTGCAACATGCAATGTGGAAGGTGCTTTCCTATGTGTTTTTGATCTCTCTCACCATGGTTTGACACATTGATCCACTAGTGCCATTTCATGTGTTCTTTTACTAAACCACACTGATCCACATGACAACACAGACTCAAGTGGATTCTATGATGCAACTTCTGCCACACTGGTGCAACATGCAATGTGGAAGTTGCTTTCCTATGTGTTTTTGGTCTCTATGACCAAGGTTTGATACATGGATCCACTACCATCATTGCATGTGTTCTTTACCTAAACCACACATATCACCTGGAGTCATTGCATGTGTTCGTTTCCGAAACCACACTGATCCACATGAGAAACACACTCCGGTGGATTCTGTGATGCAACTTCTGCCAAACTGGTGCAACATGCAATGTGGAAGGTGCTTTCCTTTGTGTTTTTGGTCTCTATCACCATGGTTTGACACATTGATCCACTAGTGTCATTTCATGTGTTCTTTTCCTAAACCACATTGATCCACTAGTGTCATTGCATGTGTTCTTTTCCTAAACCACACTGATCCACTAGTGTCATTGCATGTGTTCTTTTCCTAAACCACACTTATCCACATGACAACACACACTCCAGTGGATTCAGTGATGCAACTTCTGCCACACTGGTCCAACATGCAATGTGGAAGCTGCTTTCCTATGTGTTTTTGGTATCTGCCACAATGGTTTGACACATTAATCCACTAGTGTTATTGCATGTGTTCTTTTCCTAAACCACACTGATCCACATTACAACACACACTCCAATGGATTCTATGATGCAACTTTTTCCACACTGGTGCAACCTGCAATGTGGAAGGTGCTTTCCTATGTGTTTTTAGTGTCTATCACCATGGTTTGACACATTGATCCATTAGTTTCATTTTAAGTGTTATTTTCCTAAACCAGATGGATCCACATGACAACACACACTCTAGTAGATTCTATGATGCAACTTGTACCACACAGGTGCAACATGCAATGTGGATGCTGCTTTCCTATGTGTTTTGTTTCTGTGACCAAGGTTTGACACATGGATCCACTAGTGTCATTGCATGTGTTCTTTTCCTAAACCACACTGATCCACATGACAACAAACACTGCAGTGGATTTTGTGATGCAACTACTACCACACTGGTGCAACATGCATAGTGGAAGGTTCTTTCCTATGTGTGTTTTGGTCTCTCTCACCATGATTTGACACATTGATCCACTAGTGTCATTGCATGTGTTCTTTTCCTAAACCACATGGACTACATGACAAAACACACTCTAGTGGATTCTGTGATGCAACTTTTGCCACACTTGTGCAACATGTAGTGTGGAAGGTTCTTTCCTATGTGTTTTTGGTCTCTGTCACCATGGTTTGACACATTGATCAACTAGTGTCATTGCATGAGTTCTTTTCCTAAAACACACTGATCCACATGACAATACACACTCTAGTGGATTCTGTGATGCAACTTCTTCCACGCTGGTGCAACATGCAATGTGGAAGGTGTTTTCCTATGTGTTTTTGGTCTCTGTCACCATGGTTTGACACATTGATCCACTAGTGTCATTTTAAGTGTTCTTTTCCTAAACCACATGGATCCACTAGAGCCATTGCATGTGTGTTCTTTTCCTAAATCACATGAATCCACTTGAGTGGCATTGCATGTGTGTTCTTTTCATCAACTACATGGATCCACTAGAGTCATTACATGTGTGTTATTTTCATAGACCACATGGATCCACTAGAAATATATATACCCCATGATACATCATGATTCATATTTTCACATGATATCTATATAATATCATAGTTCTTTATAGTTTTTTCAATTGCAGATAATTTGACGTAGGCCAGTATGTATTCCATTGTGAAAACATGAATTTTTGATCTTTAAAACTACTTATATTTTCTATTTGAATCCCTTAGTCTATTTTGACCTTGGTCTTTTGATTCTACTCAGCTTTGCCCTCTCTCTCGTACTCACAAACTCTCTCAAAATCCCAAATGTGTCCTCACTTTGCCTGCTACGCACTGATTGGTTGACATATTTCTCACACGGATCGTTCGTGCCTACCTTTCATCCTCTTTGATCCAACATGGATCGCTGCACACTGTCGTGCCCTTCACACTACATCGTAAGAACACACGAAAGTCTGCTTGCCATCTGGCCCCCTATTTTATCCGTTGGGTTTTTAAGGGTCGCGTCTCTCTCAGTGACACTTCTACAAGAAGGAACACCAAGCCGTACATTAGATAATTCCACGAGTGGTCATGTCACATTTAATCTAGTCTGCAAAGGCTACTAGTCCACTACAAGGTAATGGGTCATCCACGGGCTATCCCATTTTTACAGAGCATGCCTGCAATATCACTTCCAACAAGCCCCCATTGCACGAACCTTCCACGCATCAGCCGGAGCCCGAAGAGCTGCCTACTAGGGCCCCTCGAGGAGACTTAAACATCCCCGCATTAAAAACCCAGCCGTCTTCATTGGGTCTTCCATTCACACTCATCCACTCCTCCCTATTCCCGATCTAGCAAAACCCCACAATCCTCACCGTACAGCCACCAACCTTCTCCATGAAACCATGCCCAGTTCGTGGGTGTGAGTCTGCGGGCATCGCTGCCAGGGTGGTTGCATCTGCTACGTGCGATGTGGTGATTTCTGTAGCAGATCTGGAGGAGCATCATGCAGCCCAAGGCGAGGAGGACGTGTAGTTCGACACCTATGGGGACTATGTGCTCGCTGGTGCAGACGACTTCGGAGGCCCCGATGAGGGCGTGGAGTTCGACGAACACGCTTCGCTCGTGTACCTAGAGGTACATATATTTCTCTATGTTTCATATTTTTTACTCGGGCTATAGATGTACCTTTTAATTTGTAGAAGAACTACTTAATCTGTTCATGTGCTACATAATCTAGTCATAAGGATTAGATGCACCGTACACACAGGTGCATGCAGAGATTTAGTCTGTTCTGAATGAATACATGTTATTTATTTAGTAATAAGTTATCAAGAACACCAAAATCTTAATTTAGGAACGATCTAGGGAGACAGCCGTAATGAACTGTTGAACCTGTATAAATATGTTATTGTTTTCAAAGTAACTTGGAATGGTTGTTCGAATATCTATTCATTATTTTGCTCATTTATGTTTGCATTTTATACATTACAGGTAGATTCTAGTGAGGTGGACTCTGACAAGGAGGACATGGACAACAAGAGCCGCCATGTCATGAAGAAGCTCAAGAGCGGGAGAATCCCTTTCCGCACTCGACTTGGGGTTCTCAGGTGCCCTTTCTATAAGAAAGGAGTCAACCCAAGGATTGATAGGTTTATTCCGCATGTGGTCAGCATCGGTAAAAGCTCGGTTACTAAACACAAGTCAGCGACAAAGGCTAAGCATGCTGCTTATAGAAAATTCCTGAGGGAGCATGTCAAAACCGGCCTGGTGTCCTCTTACCTAGGAATCAGCAACTTCTAGACGACGAACCCGTGATTGTGCTACCCCGACCACTAATAATGTTTAATTCTATTACTGTTTCTAGACCCTGAAACTATGTGGTGCGTTGAAACCTGATGTTGTGCTACCGACACGTGTGTTGCAAAGTTGCTTGATCGTGCATGCTTACACAAGTGGCGGACCTAGAAACTTCTAGAAGCTTGGGCAAACGAGTTTAAGTTGCCCAATTCTAGACAAAATCACCAAAAAAAGAAAGAAATTGCAAGCGTTGCGCAATCGGCAGGCCTGGGCGGCTGCCCGGGGTGTAGGGATGCTAGGTCCGTCTACGCTTACATGTCCCTTAAATTTGTTGGGCATAATGATCACAAATAGTTGTCCTCTTCCTTCTATCTTGTCACATTATGTCGTGTCATCACCACGCACCCGCTGCAGAGTGGCAATGGGACGGTGGTCTCCGTGACCGGTCCTCCATGCCATAGCCACGTCGCTCACCCATCCCATCACCTACTAGGCATGTTTGCCCAATTTAAGACCTAGGATTGGAAACCAACGGTGCTCGCCTAGTCAAACATGCTTCTGAGTTGGTATGACCAAAATAATGGTAAATGCAATTTACGACGCGCACCCCCCTCTTTTACGCATTGCATGCCGTCCCCGCAGCACAGCACTGTGCAAAAATCCCCAACTCCTTCCGCGGTTGCCGCTGCCACCGCAAGAACCATCGACGCCGCTACAGCCACTGCCACCGCCACGCCATACCACCACAACAGATCTCTCCACCGCCACGCCCAGTCCCATCCACCGCTACCAACACTAGGCGATCGCCGCCACATTAGTTGCTGCCATGGACATAGAGTACGGCGTGTTCGGTGACGGGAGCGACTTCATCGACGAGTACACCACCACTGCCCATGGAACCACCGAGCTGATGGTCGTCCACACCAATGTCTCAGCGGAGGTGGCCAAGGTCATCGCAATGTACGAGCGGTGGCTACAGGAGCCGATGGACAAGTATAACATCATCTTCCTAGACATGGATTATACCGACAATAGGAAGAAGGCGGCGCTTTTGCAGCTGCCCATGCGCAACCACTGCCTCCTATACCACGTATGCAGGGCCAAATGGGTATGCCCCGGAGCTTCATGAGTTCCTGCGCAGGAGGGAGATCTACTTCGCTAGCGTCGAGATCAAGAGCGACACTCCAAAGCTAGAGCGGGATCTCCTCGTTCATGTCAGCAATCACGTCAATCTCCTGTGTGTGTGGAGGTACCCGGATGACGATATGGGGAAATCCGGGATGGCTAGACTCGCTGCTGACATCATCGACCACGAGTACACCAGCATGAAGGTCAAGTTCCCGAAGCACCTGCACGAGCGATGGGAGTGGAGGTACCTGAATTACAATGCGATCCGGTACACGGCTAGAGATGCATATGTCTACTACGAGATGCTCAATAGGATCTGGCGGATAAGTGAGTGTGGTGTTTACCACTACTAGTTTTGCATTCTGTTCCTAGTTTATGTCGCATGTATTTTCTAAGCATTCTGTGTGTTAGAACGGAGCCCATATGATCCCTGTGATATTAGGTAGTTAACCTGTATGAATTAGATTTCCATTTTTGTATGCTCAACATTCATACTTACAAATTCTATCTATGCCCTTTGCATGCAACAAAATCCAGAACTGCCATGCAGCGGCTGGGTTTACTACTGAATATAGCTACCTGAGATTATGGTGGGATCCACAAGATCAGATGCTGTTATCCACAAAAGGGCACAATCTAAGGACACATTCATAATATAAGATGCTAGGAAACTCGACACATCGTGCTTGGCTAAAGTGGTACAGACATAATTTATGTTATAGCGAAGGATACAGTCATAGACAAACCCAGATTATAGTTCGAAAAGGTAATACAAAGCAGTTGAGAATTTCTCACACATAGCTATCACACATTGTACTTGTGAAATAACATGTTTTCCTAAATATAACAAGCCCCATACAAACACAACAATCATGCACTAAAAAGGAACATCCCAGCCTGATGGAATGATTGGCGGAGAAGGAGACTAACCCTAGGATGTCTTCGGTCGCTTGCCCCAGCTTGTAGATTCCTCTACACCCTGGCATCTGGGGCAAACCACTTGCCTTGGTGGTGGTTCAATGGTGCGATGCCTCGAACGAAACAATTCGATCTGGCTGTACAGCTCGTGGCTGACATACCCGTCAATTGCATCATACTTCAGGCTAGGTTCAGAAAGCGGCTTATCCTCCCAGAAATCGTGTCATAAACGCCTCCACCCACAATTCGGTAATTTGTCCTTCATGTCAGCATACCACGGGTCGATGAGTTTGGCGACAAAATCGGCCATCCCAGTCATGTTGCCCTTCATCCCTAGGATCCAGTAAATATCCTGGATGTCCACTCTGTTCTCCTTTGGGTTCTTAATTAAGACAGTCGGGCTTTGAAGCAGGCGAGTGTCATTCCTGATGTCAACACTAGTAAATGTTATCTGGTGGTTCACGAGAAAGTCATGAAAGAGCGACCTAATCCTTTCACCCCACCTGCATGAAAATGAATTTAGACAAATAATATAGCAAGAACTTTCACAAATAGACAGTTCATGGACAAAATGACAACAATGTTTAACTATAAGCATCAACCCACTTCTTGCAAAAAGGCTGGTATACGAGGACGTGCCTCCTCATTAGGGATGTAAGCGGATAGGATAATTTCCGCACCGAATTCGTTTCTGAACCTGTTTTAGAGACTCCATATCCGATTTGAGTGAATCTGACGGATAAGGATATCCGGATCCGAACTTGACACCCAAAAACGGTATAGGATATGGTATGCATATTAGCACCCGGATATCCGTATCCGAAAATTATTTAGGATTATCTGATGGATTTACACCGAATAATCCGATTTTTCATCCGAAATATCAGAGCTAATAAAACATGAATGATAGTTAGTGAGTTGATGAGTTCATTCGTTAAACATCTACACACTTACATAGTCATTTTATCGAATATAAAGTCCAAACTTATTAGGATATTGAGTGACTTAAGCATGCGTTAGTGCTATTTTAGCTCTTGTGTGTGTGTTATTTCATACACATCGACTTATTTGTTCATGTGGTCAACTTATATTAGCTCAGTAAATCATGTTACAATTGTTGAATCCATTAGTATTTTGTTAAACTTGTTTTATCAATCAATTTTTGTTGTCAGTCTACTTATGCATGTGTTGATCCGGTTACTTCTTTCCATCCTGAATCCGCTCCATTTCTGTTCCGAATCCGCGGTGTAGTATATCTATATTCGAATCTGTAACCGGTCATTATCTGATCCGGTTTGAATCCACGGGGAAAATATGGAATAGGATATGGTAGATAGGAAATTTGATCCGATCCGATCTGATTACATCCCTACTCCTCATGGAGAGTTACACCACGGAGATCCTGCGATGATCGCGGTTGTACTCAAGGTCGAGACCGATGAACTTTCTATCCTCGAACTACAACCAATTCTTGAACTAGTCTAGAGTGCGCTTCACCGTCTTAGGGTCGGTGGTGTACACGACATTGATCTTCTGCCCGCCATGGAATTCTATGTCGAAGTACGCGGTTGCTATCATGCTGTCATTTCGGGCAACCCTATAGTCCATGACTATAGGAAAGAGCAAAAGTACATGGAGGAACAGGGTGATGCCATGGCAGAGGAAATGGACGAGGCCATTGAGGACAAAAACAATGAGGCCGTGGAGGAGGAAAGGAGATGGAGAACTAAAACTACTTACTGCAAGATTGCAACTGCCCTTCAAAATACCAGGAATGGTGCACGACCATTCGTAGTAGGGTGGAGGTGGAGAAAAACAAAGGTTTTGCACGATGATGCTAGCGCTGCTAGAAATTGGTTCTACGCCACTTGCATGTAGTGGAATTGAGGTATGCCATGCACGATCTAAGCTACATTGATCACCTAGAGCCATTGGATCTGTTCTTTTCCTAAACCACACTGATCCAAATGACAACACACACTCAAGTGGATTCTGTGATGCAACTTCCACATGCAATAAGGAAGATGCTTTCGTATGTGTTTTTGGTCTCTCTCACCATGGTTTGACACACTGATCCACTAGTGCCATTGCATGTATTTTTTTCCTAAGCCACACTGATCACCTAGAGCCATTGCATGTGTTCTTTTCCTCGAACACACTGATCCACATGATAACACACACTCCAGTGGATTATGTGATGTACCTTCTGCTGCAGTAGTGCAACATGCAATGTGGAAGCTGATTTCCTATGTGTTTTTGGTATTTGTGGCCATGGTTTGACACAGTGATCCACCAGTGCCATTGCATCTGTTCTTTTCCTAAACCACACTGATCACCTAGAGCCATTCCGTGTGTTATTTTCCTAAACCACACTGATCCAAATGACAACACACACTCAAGTGGATTTTGTGATGCAACTTCTGCCACACTAGTGCAACATGCAATGTGTAAGCTTCTTTCCTATGTGTTTTTGGTATCTATCACCATGGTTTGACACACTGATCCACCAGCGCCATTGCATGTGTTCTTTTCCTAAGCAACACTGATCACCTAGAGCCATTGCATGTGTTCTTTTCCTAAACAACACTGATCCAAATGACAACACACACTAGTGGATTCAGTGATGTAACTTCTTCCACATTGGTACAACATGCAATATGGAGTCTACTTTCTTATGTGTTTTGGGTCTCTCTCACCATGGTTTGACACACTGATCCACTAGTGCCATTGCATGTGTTCTTTTCCTAAGCCACACTGATCACCTAGAGCCATTGCATGTGTTCTTTTCCTCAACCACACTGATCCACATGACATCACACAGTCTAGTGGATTCTATGATGTAACTTCTGCCATAGTTGTGCAACATGAAATGTGGAAGCTAATTTCATATGTGTTTTTGGTCTCCGTGGCCATGGGTTGACACACTAATCCACCAATGACATTGCATGTGTTCTTTTCCTAAACCACACTGATCACCTAGAGTCATTGCATTTGTTTTTTTCCTAAACCAAACTGATCCGAATGACAACACACACTCAAGTGGATTCTGTGATGCAACTCCTGCCACACTAGTGCAACATGCAATGTGTAAGCTACTTTCCTATGTGTTTTTGGTCTCTATCACCATGGTTTGACACACTGATCCACTAGTTCCGTTGCATGTTTTCTTTTCCTAAGCCACATTGATCACCTAGAGCCATTACATGTGTTCTTTTCCTAAACCACACTGATCCAAATGACAACACACACTCTAGTGGATTCTTCGATGCAACTTCTGCCACAGTGGTGCAACATGCAATGTGTAAGCTGCTTTCCTATGTGTTTTTTGTTTGTATCACCATGGTTTGACACACTGATCCACCAGTGCCATTACATGTGTTCTTTTCCTAAGCCACACTGATCACCTAGAGCCATTGCGTATGTTTTTCCTAAACTACACTGATCACCTAGAGCCATTGCATGTGTTCGTTTCCTAAACCACATTGATCACCTAGAGCCATTGCATGTGTTCTTTTCCTAAACCACAATGATCCACTAGAGTCATTCTATGTGTTCTTTTCCTTAACCACATTGATCCACCAGTGCCATTGCATGTGTTCTTTTCCTAAGCCACACTGATAACCTAGAGCCATTGCATGTGTTCTTTTCCTAAACCACACCGATCCACTAGTGCCACTACATGTGTTCTTTTCCTAAACCACATTTATCCACTAGTGTCATTGCATGTGTTCTTTTCCTGAACCACACTGATCCACCCAAAGTCATTGCATGTGTTCTTTTCCTAAACCACATTGATCCACTAGAGCCATTGCATGTTTTTCCTAAGACTGATAACCTAGAGCCATTGCATGTGTTCTTTTCCTAAACCACACTGATCCACATGACAACACACGCTCCAGTGGATTCTGTGATGGAACTTCTGCCATAGTGGTGCAACCTGCAATGTGTAAGTTGCTTTCCTATGTGATTTTGGTTTCTCTCATCATGGTTTGACACACGGATCCACCTGTGCCATTGCATTTGTTATTTTCCTAATCCACACTGATCATCTAGAGCCATTGCATGTGTTCTTTTTCTAAACCACACTGATCCAAATGACAACACACACCAGTTGATTTAGTGATGCAACTTCTGCCACAGTGGTGCAACATGCAATATGGAAGCTGCTTTCCTATGTGTTTTTGGTCTCTCTCACCATGGTTTGACACACTGATCCACTAGTGTCATTGCATGTGTTCTTTTCCTAAGCCACACTGATCACCTAGACAAACTCAAGTCACTTATTTTGGGATGGAAGGAGAACTAATTAAGTTGTGGTGTCTTGTCAATAGAAGGCGTATAGAGACCAGGATTTCTTTTGGAAAGAGTGGCTTCAGGTCGAGATGGAAGTTTGGAAGGGTTCCCTCTATTTTAGTCAGTTCAAACAAATGAACTAGTTTTGTCAAAAAGTGATGATATCTAAAAATATATAGTTTGTTTTTTGTAGTATACTAAAGAGGGTAGAGGGTACTCTAAAGGTAACCCACTCCTATCCTAAAAACTCCCACATTCCAATGCTACTTAACTCCTCCTAGCATCCCCTCTCTCGCTATCACATTCCCACACTCAGCTCTCACCTCTCAGTCGTTAACCCATTCGTTGATACGATGAAACCAATTACATCCTTCTATTGATGGATTCACTGCAAAGAATGAAGACTTTACGAATATCAAATGGACCAGGTAGGAATTTTTTGGACTCGAGCAAATGGAAGCAATAGTAGACAAAGCGGATCCGGTGTTGTTCCAACGCCCGCGCGAAATAGTCATTGGACGGGCGGACCAAAACCTTTGTCGGTGGTGGAGCCAGGTTCCTCATCAAGCTCTACTTCAGAGCTGCATGTGACATGTTCGATCCCGCTGGCCGTAGCACCTTTTTTGAATTGTCCTTTGCCCTTCATGTGTGTACGGGTCCCGCCCAACGTGAGGTGTCCATCATGATTTCGACCAGCTGCGTCAAAACCCTGATTTCTCGCCGAGCGGTCGTCCAAGCCTTCGAAGCCGGCTATGTTGGGAGCGAATGCTTGTGCAGTGGTGGACGCGTCTTTGTCGTCTGTAGGTTGGACTATCCTTCCTAATGTGCCAAATTTCTGAGTGTAGGCGGTGAAACCCCTATCGATGGCTCCCCCTTCATCCGGGATTGTATGTTCTTCTTCGGTGTATGTGGCTGGTTCTTCCTCAGTGGTTCCCTGTCCATCTGCTCAACCGATCGACCCCTATGCAAGTTTGCGCCCCCAACTGCAACGAGGTTAGATTTGGAGGATTGGGGCTTTAACCCAAATCTGACGTGCATCTAGTCAGATTTTAGTAATGTCTATTGCAAGTCCTTTGTTGAAATGCTTAGTTATATGTCACATTCTTGATAATTATATATTGTGTTGTTTTGCTTAGTTATGGTATATTCTAGATGGTGATGATACAATGTTCTGTTTTGGTACTTAGATGATACATTATGTTGTTTAGGAAATTTTCATGACGCGTTGTGCTGTTTTGGTATTTTTTATGATGCATTGTGTCATGTCTCCTCACTATATTGTTTCGTCCATTTTGATGTCCATTCTTCTGTTTAGGAGTAAATGCTATGCCTTCTAGTTGTTCAGATTATTTTGATGACCCATCAGTTTAGATAATTTGATTATGAAGACACTGTTTATTAAATTTAATTACATGATGCCTTGTGTTGTTTTGGTATTTTTTATGATGCATTGCATATATGTCAAGAGTGAATAATTACATCATGTTTTATATTATTATTTTGCACTTTAGTTGTAGGACCTTGTTATTTTACGGCGTTCGCACGCACATGTAATTCTTGGAGCAGGACAGATGATGGATACTATGGACACAATTTTGGAGCAGTTGTATTGGGGAGAAAAGGAGTTAAAAACAATGTAAAACACTTATTTGGGAAATATCAATAATAGCAGAAGAAAACCCGAAGCAATCAAGACATACAGACGGTTTAACGACTAACTATACGGCGGGAATAATTTTCCGGTCGTATACTTCCTATCGTATAGTTGGCGTCGCCACCGCCTTCTCAAATAGTTTCACCCCGTGCAATTGGATAAGAGAGACGACATAAAGAACAACCAGAAATCGTCAAAACCTCACCTTCGTAAGGCATCTAAAGGGGGAACTCATCCACCGGGGATCCGTCTTCGCCCTACACAGATCCGGGAGGCTAAGGCATCGATCTTCATCATCAACCGCTGCATTGCCACCATCTCCATCCATCCCATCTACATCTTGTCTAGATCTTGTTGTAATGTCTGTACTCGTTGTGGATTTATACAAGTACTATTCTTCTATGATAGATTCCATTGTTATTGCCATGATGTTGATTTCCTCCATGTCTGAGTAGATCATTAGTTCTTGGGGAGATGGAGAAACCCTAGTATGAGATTGAAATAAGATAAAGTTTATTATGATATTCATCGCTGTGACCATGTGTTAGATAGTCTTCATCTTGATGTTGGGGGAAGTCGACCTCTCAATATTTGCCTCTTGTGGGGACTTGATGGAGGGAACTACTTGTAGGTAGACGGAGGTGTGTTAGCACTTATAGTGACTATAAAGCTGTTGGCACCCCTTACGTATCAACTTGGGAACCGAGGAAACTCACGGAACACTATCCATGCCATGGGATATGTCCTACGGGATTAAGTCCCTTAATAGCGCAGTAATTCGATTGATGTCGATTGCTGGCTACTGTGGTTTTGAGGATGATGTAAGCAGTGGTTGTTGCCTATATGTCCAAATACGGAGTTCCTCCCACACATACATAGTTGAGAATGTTCATGATAATAATCTTTACCTTAAATCTTAATAATGCTAGAGGTATATCCGCTACTCCCGGAGAACGCCTTTTCCCTATTGCAGTTCCAATTGCTTTTACATACGCGGTACTTACTTTCTGTGTTTAGTTGTTTTACTTTACTTATTGTTCTCTTATACCAACAACCCAGAAACACCTTTTTACACAATACTCGCATTTTATCTTTTTACTTAGAACTTTATTTAGCATTTCTATTATAGTATTTAATTCAAGAGTTATTAGACTTTAGACTCCTACTCCATGTGGGATTGATATCTTTATTTTGAAACTAGCTACAAACAATATGTGCACTGTAGTCATCAATATGTTGTTTGGTCCATCATATAATGCATTGTGTTGTTTTATCCATTCATATTATGCATATGCGTTTTAATCAATTTAACTAAATGGTATGCCTCCTAGACTTTAGACTCCTGCTCCATGTGGGATCGATATCTTTATTTCAAAACTAGCTACAAACGATTTGTGCACTTGTAGTCATCAAGCTATTTTCTAGCGCCTTTGCTGGGGAGCTAAGCGTTATAGGTCTTTTAGTTTTTTCTTATTTATTTTTGTCTTGCTAATTTTTGTTTTGAGTTTCACGTTTCCACCAACATGATGGAGTTTGAGTATATGGCTAGTGCTAACCCACTCAGCCACTTTGGTAAGCGCTATGATATTTATAAAAGAGACAACTCCAACGAGAAGACAAGGGAGTTTGAAATAAATCCTCTACTACTTGGTATTCTACACAAGAAGAAATTTACTGGAGATGAAGAAGATCCTGATCCATTTGAGCATATTGCATGTTTCAAAGATATATGTGGCACTTTCCAATTACCGGGATATACCGCTAATGAGGTAAGGGTTAAACTTTTTAGTCAGACTTTGACTAGTACAGCTCTGTCATGGTATAGATCTCTATCCTCAGAAGCCACTACTAGGGATAATTTAGCCTGTGAGTTTTTAGCAAAATATTATCCACTATCAAAATCTTTTAGAATCAGGCGTCTTATAATGACTTGGAGGAACCGTCCTAATGAAGGACTAGTAAGAGCTTATATCAGATTTAAAGATTTACTTAATCTATGTCCTCATCATGATTTTCCTAACTGGTATTTATTGCATATCTTTTATGGCGGTTTAATTGAACCTAATAAAATTGAACTAGACTCTTTTGCAAAAGGAGCTTTTACGAATCTTCCCATAACTACATATTGGGCTTTACTTAATAGAATTCACGATCATAGAGTTTCATGGAACTTTGGTCTAGGAAGCGAAGGAGGCATAGAAATAGATTACGATTGTATTCATGACTATAATAAAAAGGGACATGTTAATGAACTATCTAAAGAACTTTATTTGGATTCAGATCATGTGTTGCATGTTGTTAAAGCTTTTACAGAACACATCAAAGATCCAAAAGAGGGTTTGGTCAAGTATGATCCACCACCCGAACCTGAGAAGAAGAAAGAAGTTAAGGCAACACTGGCCTCTCTAGAACCAATATATGAGATAACTTTCCCTAACACTGCACATAAGCATATTTTTTAATATGAACAGGTCAAAGTAGTATAGGAGAAGAAGGAAGAAGAAAGTATGCCAGATGTTGAGGAACGTCTGGAAGAAACCAAAGATGAAGAGGTAATCAAGGGAGCAATTATGGCTATGTATGCACATTGTAACATAGTTGAACTTGATAAAGAGACTTTACTATTGGTTGAAGGTAAAACGAAGGTAAAAGATGTGGGTAAGCCTATTCTTCCCTGCATATTTAAGGAAACCTCGCATTATGGTTTATGCGATCTTGGCACCAAAGTTAATGTTATATCTTATGATTTATATTTAGAAATAAAAGAAGAAATAGAACCGTCTATAATTGAAAATACTGATATGACGATCAGTTAGCCAATAAAACTCTTAGAATTCCAATGGGAGTAGTTGAAGATGCAACTGTCACAATTGGCAATAAAAAATTTCCTATCGACTTTGTAGTTGTTGATATGCTAGCTGACACTCTTTGCCCAATTATATTTGGAAGAAACTTTTTGAGTGATGTAGGTGCCAAAGTTGATTTCCAAAAGGAGATTGTGTCTCTTAAGCTTGGGGAAGCGGAAAAAGAATTCACTTTTCCAAATTTAAAGACATACCTCCACAAATACAAGAAGAAGAGAAAGAGAAATTTATTGAGGAAATGGAAGCTCTCTTCTTTAGTGATCAAAAAGAAGAAATAAATGAAGACTTAAATTATGAAGAAATAGTTATAGAGGACAAGTCCCTAGAAGAATTAGAAGGTGAACTTGATTCACTTCCCATTATAGGGCCTCCAACTAATGAGGCTTTTGAAGAGCCAGAAAAGAGAGGGGACGAAGAATTACCACCCCTAGAATTGAAGACTCTACCAGATAATCTTAAATCCAGATTTTTAGATGATACAAATAAATTTCCTGTTATTATTAGTGCTAAACTTTTAGGAGATGAAGAATAAGAACTCATGAAAATACTTAAGGAGCATCACAAGGCCTTTGGGTACTCAATGGATGATTTGAAGGGCATTACTCCCATGATAACCATCCATCGAATATTCATGGAGGAAGGTGCTAAACCAGTTGCGGAATTTAATAGACGACTGAAGCCCGAAATGAAACAAGTGGTAAGAAAAGGAATAGTACGCCTATTGGACGCAGGTATAATCTATCATGTAAAAGAAAGTGAATGGGTAAGTCCTATTCATTGTGTCCCTAAGAAGGGCGGTTTTACTATTGTTCCTAATGCAAACAATGAATTGATACCTACTAGAACTATTGTTGGACATAGGATGTGTATAGATTTCAGGAAATTGAATAAAGTAACTAGGAAAGATCACTATCCTTTACCATTCATAGATTAAACATTAGAAAGGTTAGCAAACCACACTCATTTTTTCTACTTGGACGGATACTCTGGTTTTTCTCAAATAGTTGTTCATCCTGATGACCAACTTAAAACAACTTTCATTAGTCCTTATGGTTTACATGCTTAATGTCATATGCCTTTTGGTTTATGTAATGCTCCAGTTACTTTTCAAAGATGTATGATTGCTAGTTCTGCAGATTTTATAGAAGTGATAATGGAAGTATTTATGGACGACTTTTCTGTCTATGGAACTTTGTTTACTAGTTGCTTGGATAATCTCAAAAGAGTTTTGCAGCGTTGCAAAGAAACCAATCTTTTTCTAAACTAGGAGAAGTGCCATTTTATGGTCAAAGAAGGTATAGTCCTTGGACATAAGGTATCAGGTAAGGGAATTGAAGTGGATAGAGCTAAGGATGAAGCCATAGAGAGAATGCCACAACCTAGGGATATAAAAGGCATAAGAAGTTTCCTTGGTCATGTGGGTTTTTATAGAAGGTTCATTAGGAATTTCTCTAGAATATGTAAACCTTTGACTAACCTTCTGCAAAAGGGAGTAAGATTTAATTTTGATGATAAATGTCTTGTCGCCTCTGATAAACTTAAATATGCTTTATCCCGAGCTCCTATCATTAAACCACCTACCTGGGATATGACTTTTGACTTAATATGTGAAGCTAGTGATGATGCTGTAGGAGTAACTCTGGGACAACATACAAGTCGCAGAGTTAATATTATACATCATGCTAGTAGAACTCTTAATTGTGCTCAAAAGAATTATCCTAAGAAAGAGAGGGAACTTTTTGCTGTATTTTTCTCTTCCGATAAATTTCGTTCTTGTATAGTTGATGCAAAAGTAAGAGTACACACGGATCGTGATGGTATATGCCAAGACTGATCTGTTGGATCCTTTACTTCAAGAATTTGAGTTGTAGATTATGCAGAGGCAAAAATAAAGATGTTGGATGCAGTGTCCATATTCGCCCAGCAAGACACCAATATTATTGAGAGGTACTTTAGTCCTGGTGATTTTCTTTTAAGATAATTATTAAATGAACTAAGGTCAATTCCTCCCAAAGAGAAGAAGTCTCTGTTGTTGGAGGAGCTTGACATCCCCGAATAAGAAAACGGTAAGTGCAAGGTAAGTATTCTTACTCAAATAAGTGATTTGTTTTCACAAATTTTACTTCTGAAATTTTTGCCTTTGAATTCCTCGTGTTTTTCTAAAGTTTCTGAAGGTTTTTACCAACTATTCGGTCGCAACTATACGACCGGAGAAAAATCTCCCACCGTATAGTTGGTCGTGAAACCTTCTGTACCTTCTTCGCTAAATTGTTTTTCATGTCTAGAAACTATAAGGTCACAACTATACGGTCGGAGAAAATCCTCCTGCCGTTTAGTTGGTCGTTAAACTCTCAGACATTTTTGATTTTTGATTTTTGGATCTATACGAACACAACTATATGGCCAGAGAAAATCCTCCCGCCGTATAGTTGGTCATTAAACTCTCAGACATTTTTCGATTTCCTTTTTCGTTATTGCCATAAAAACAGTTTTGTCGGTTCCAAGTCGGTAACTTAATCGACCTGGACTCGAGATATTTGGAAATATCTGCCCGAAACCAACTATAAGGCCAGAGCTATACGGGTCGCGCCTGTATAGTTGGTCGTTACGCGGCAGGACTCCTCCAAATCCGTGATTCATTTCCCTATTTCATTAAGATTCTTTTCTTGGGCGTGAATTTGGGGTTTCTCGCGAGTTTTACCGACCTCTGACCCCTCCCTTATATACTGCCATTGTCTCTCTCTCTAATCATAATCACCAGGAACCAATTTAGCCATGCGATATCCCGTCCCAAGCTGTGGAAAAACCCTGGGTCTCATTGCTCCTTCCAGGGACCGCTCTCGCAGCCCGTCTATGGAGGACGACAGCAAGGAGGTGGAGAGGTTTAGCCTGGGGTACAAGGAGTACATCGAGCCAGGCTTCTACAACAATGATCCCGATGAAGATTGGAGTGACATCTACATATGCCGTGATGCCTATGATCCCTCGGATATCATCTAGGTGGCAATGAAGAGAGCTCAAGAAGAGAGAGAAGGTCACAAGCCGCATGGAAAAGGGCGTGTGGAGATGGTCAAGTTCATCGCCACGGACCCAAGGCCGCACAAGCGTAAGGAATTACCCAATATTGGTGCAGGTGCTAGCAAGGGAGCGACGACGCCACTCTTGAAGTCTACCATTGGTGCTCTTATGAGGCTGAAGCCTCAAGAAGAGTGGAGGAACGGTTTCCACTTCCTTGATCCATCAATTATGGATGAGGAAGAAGAAGTTGTTCCTAGGACCAAGGACCACGTGCGAGCTCTGGAGATATATCAGAAGCAGCAGCTTTACAAAGAAATAAAAATTATCTAATCAGTTAAGCTGAAAAAGAAACCTTGAACAAAGGAAATTAAAAGTGCTACCAAATTAGGGTGAGAATAAGACGAGGTAGAATATTCAAGCTATAAAGATTGCTTCATATACAATTGGAATTTGGTAATTGAGATCGTTAAACTTTGAATTCCTACATTAAGTGGAGTGTATGGCAAGCTCCTTTGCATAACACGTAAACAAAACTGTGAGCATATATATAAAAAAATAGAAGAAGGAAAGAGAGAAGAAAACGAGTGAATATGCAAAGAGCAAATAGGCATACACCACTATATTGTAGTAAGACAAAGAGATGTTTTGATATTTTGAATCCCAAGTGAATATGTTAATCCTAAAACACTTGGGACTACCTCGCTAACTCATTCGGTCGAACCGAATACTTTTACATCATGTTGAGATTCATCTTTTGTGAACTATTGATCACTAAGGTGTGGAAGCCTTCTAATATTTTTCGGATGGTACGAGTAAGGTACTATTCATGAACTTATTTCTATGTATCATATATGATAAACACATGCTGCAACTGCCTCATTTATTTTATCGACTCAGCTTCATGAATATGAGTATCACATCCATTAAGCTAACTTGCTCAGGACGAGCAAGAGTCTAAGCTTGGGGAAGTTGATGAGTGCATAATTGCATCATGTTTTATATTATTATTTTTCACTGTAGTTGTAGGATCTTGGTATTTTACGGCGTTCGCACGCACATTTTATGTATATTTTCACCAGGATCAGGACAGATGATGGATACAATGGACACAATTCTTTGGAGTAGTTGTATTGGGGAGAAAAGGAGTCAAAACAACATAAATCGCTTATTTGGGAAATATCAATAACACCAGAAGAAAACCCGAAGTGATCAAGGCATATAGACGGTTTAACGACCAACTATACGGCGGGAATAATTTTCTGGCCATATAGTTCCCGACGTATAGTTGGCGCCGCCACCGCCTCCTCAAATAGTTTCACCCCGTGCAACTATATTAGAGAGATGACATACAGAACAACCAGAAATTACCGAAACCTCACCTCCGAAAGGCATCTGGAGGAGGAACTCGTCCACCGGGGATCCATCTTCGCCCTGCGTTGATCCGGGAGGCTAAGGCATTGATCTTCATCATCAACCGCTGCATCACCACCATCTCCATCCATCCCATCTACATCTTGTCTAGATCTTGTTGTAATTTCCATACTCGTTGTGGATTTATACAGGTACTATTCATCTATGATAGATTCCATTGTTATTGCCATGATGTTGATTGCCTACATGTCTAAGTAGATAATTAGTTCTTGGGGAGATGGAGAAACCCTAATATGAGATTGAAATAACATAAAGTTTATTATGATATTCATCGTTGTGACCATGTGTTAGATTGTCTTCATCTTGATGTTGGGAGAAGTCGACTTCTCAATATTTGCCTCTTGTGGGGACTTGATGGAGGGAACTACTTGTTGGTAGATGGAGGTGTGTTAGCACTTATAGTGACTATAAAGTTGTTGGCACCCCATACATATCAACTTGGAAACCGAGGAAACTCACGGAACACTATCCATGCCATGGGATACGTCCTACGGGATTAAGTTCCTTAATGGCACAGTAATTCGATTAATGTCGATTGCTGACTACTGTGGTTATGAGGATGATGTGAGTAGTGGTTGCTACCTATTTGTCCAAATACGGAGTTCCTCCCACACATACATAGTAGAGAATTTTCATGATAATAAGCTTTACCTTCAATCTTTATAATGCTAGAGGTGTATCCGCTACTCCCTGAGAACGCCTTTTTCCCTATTGCAGTTCCAATCTCTTTTACATAAGTGATACTTACTTTCTGTGTTCAGTTGTTCTACTTTACTTATTATTCTCTTATACCAAAAAACCAAAAACACCTTTTTACACAATACTCGCATTTTATCTTGTTACTTAGAACTTTATTTAGCATTTCTATTGTAGTATTTAATTCAAGAGTTATTAGACTTCAGACTCCTGCTCCCTGTGGGATCGATATCTTTATTTCAAAACTAGCTACGAACAATCTGTGCACTTGTAGTCATTAATATGTTGTTTAGTCCATCCATATAATGCATTGTGTTGTTTTATCCATTCATATTATGCATATGCGTTTTAATCAATTTAATTAAATGGTATGCCTTCTAGCTATTGAGATAATTTTGATGACTCATTGGGTTGGGTGATTCTGTTAATGCAGTGTGTTGTTTAGGTAATTTAATTACCTGATGCCTTGTGTTGTTCAGGAAATTTTGATGGAGTAATGACGCATTGTGATCTTTAGTCAATTTATATAATGCATTGTGGTGTTTTGGTAATTCCAATGGTCTGACACAGAGGTAATTTTCATGTAGGACGACCCAGTTATAATGCCAAAATTAGTCTACATTGTTGACCGGACTGCTCTAGCTCCACATGGCTATGAAGATGCTCTCCCCATTATACCAAGGGAGTTAAAGTTGGCGGGCAGGAGAGTGGAGGCCTTATCAAGGGCAAGTGTTGCCAGGTCGGTCGCTAGTTCTGCTAAACTGAGAAGGCGCCCTAGGTCGGTCGGACACCACGCCACCGCGCATCCTTCTATACGCTTCTACATCCAGTTAGTCTAACACGACTTTTATATGCTTATCATCCCAACTTACTTTAGGCCTTACGTGAAGGGACGCCCTTACCCACATCTAGTGGTGGTCCAAGTGTGCGAGGAATGCGAGTGGGTTGTCCATGCCAACCACAACAATGACCAGATCGTCCTGGACAAAAAGTGGGCTATCTTTGCTGCTTTCCATTAGGTTAAGGAGGTGACTGCCTTATGTTCCAGGTCACCACGAATGGGTTCAAGATGAAAATCTAAGACCGCATCACCTCCTGCAGGAAGATGTTCGTCTATTGCGAGCATACTCATCTTGATTAAGGGTCTCTTTGAATTGAAGGATTTTCAAAGGAATCTTGGAGGAATTCAACTCATAGGATATTTTCCTGGGGAATCCCTTTGGATCAAAGGAATCACACCTCCAAAATTCGTATGGATTGCATTCCTACACCCCAATCCCATAGGACCTTTTACATCCACTCTAACATATTTTTTACACTCATTCGCGTAGGATTGAGCCTGCAGATTTCCACTGTTTATCCTCTATTTGCAATCCTCTATTTTGTACTTGTGACCCTATCAAATTCTTGTATTTTTCCTATTCCCATGTTTTGGAATCATGTGATCCAAAGAAGCCCTAAGTTCTCTTTAAGTTTGTTGTTCGATCTTTTGGTGACCGTTTGTGATGATTAGGCTGTAGGGCCATGGTGCTAATCTTATTTACATTACAGTAATGTAGTATGTATGTTTTGATGATAATGATAGGGTGGTATCTGAACCTGCAATGATCTGCGAAATCAATGTACAATACTACTTGCCCCACAAAAAACCCATTTATTGGGATTATGGGAATCTTCCACGTCCACTACTTTGACAATACATTAGTACAGACCTTTGGATGGGTCATAAAAATTTACAGCTAGTAGCTCGTACGATGGCCTAAACAAAGAACATATCTGATCTTGCTCGCTGGTCTCGGATGGACCAACAAGATTGCTCAAAGGGAGGCGACGAGACCCAAACCTTGACATCTTGCTTCCACTATTCACTCTATTTCTACTTATACTACCTCCCTCTGCTTACGCAGAAACCATTTTCTTCCATTGCTCCTCCCTTGCTTCTTTATTTCTTCATCCAGCAATGTCTCAAAATAACCTGTCTTGTCAGAACAACATCAAAGTGGCAGTGGATAGAGCCATGCAGAAACCCCGCCGGTAGGGGGAGGTGCAGGCTCAGACTGAGAAAGGGGACCAACTATGCGGTGAGGGTTCATCTTCGCGCACGTATCTGAAGAGCGGCTATCATGGGGACCAAGATTCCTAGTAGGTTTGTACTTCTGTTGATTCCTAGATTGTCTGCTCCTACTATTGAATCATCTTTGTACATCTTCTAGGGCAGACGGCTCGAGCATCGAATTTTCAACCCCACGGGTCGATTGCACGATGACATCATGCATGCTCTCTGATGAAGAAGAGAGGTAGGCACTATCCATGTATTGGCATTTCGTTTTATCATCTACATGCACTACATGCTCTCTTACTGAAGATGAATTTGCCATGCAGGAAGTCAGGGCAATAATCTTGGCCAAAGTAGATGAAATCAATAGCCATAACATCAACATTTTGTAGAAAAACCACAAGCTCAAACTGGGGTGTGATCACCTCTGAGACGATTTGGATTTTCAAAAGAAGCTTGCATGATATTACTAGTGTGACTCCTCAACCCTTTGCGTTGAGTGCAAAAATTTGAAGAAGGAAGTTAAGGAGCTCAGCAATCAGTGGCTACCATTGCAGAGGTCATCGAGGTCATACCTTGCTAAGTAGGAAGGGAGAAGCCATCGCATGATGGTCGTCGAGGTCACGACCATTGCAGGTTGTTCCTCCTTAGGGTGGCTATAGTGTTGCAACCACCGAATCTGACACAAGGAAAGATTTGGCATTAGAGCAGGAAGGGAGAATCCATCCCCTGATGGCTCTCTTTTTTGCATGGATTGATTTTTCTTATCCGTCTTCGCATAATTATTTTGCACTCTTAACAATCAAATGCGCTATGTGGAGCTTTTGCAACGATATACTTGTTGTATCATTCTGCAACCATATTATAGTAGTACTATATATAGTAGTCACTGTTTAGTATATGGATACAACCAAATCCAAATTTAGACAAATCTGGGACATCCTTTTAATTAGGATGGAGGGAGAGTGTGTCTAATGAATCAAATCAAAATTAAATGGTCAACGAGTGATCATTAAATTTGATCAAACCTATACGAAGTAAGTAGTAAATGTCCTATTTTTAACAAGTCTGTGGGCACTAAGAGGTGGTGTCTATCTAGAAAATAAAATGGTAATAGTCCCCACCATTGTGAGACCCTGGCGTATGGCTTAATAGGATTGATAGGATACCCATATCAACAAGTTGCAACTTCTTTTCTGGAAGCTCATACAAAAATAACCTCTAGGTTAAGCGTGCTTGGCCTAGAGCAATTTGAGGATGGGTGACCGACCGGGATATGGGTACCGGGTGCACACGAGTGAGGACAAAGTGCACAGAAAAGACTAGTCTTGGTCTGTGGGCCTAGTCTAGATATCTTATTAAGCTGCCAGGAGTGACAACCCGGGCATGAAGAGTCTGGGGTGTTACAAGTGGTATCAGAGCCGACCCTTGCGGTTACACAGGCGTGTGCGGGTCAATGACGGGACATGTGGAGCATGGCGCATGTGTCCCAGAGTGGACACGGCATGGCACATGTGCCGGCACTGGACGCACAAACGGGTGCCAAAAGGGGACATTTCGGGCTTGTGGTTGATCGACGAGGGCGTTGATCTTGTAAGGGTGGGTGTATGTGAGACCCTGGCACATGGCTTAATAGGATTGATAGGATACCCATCTCAACAAGTTGCAACTTCTTTTCCGAAAGATCATACAAAAAGAACCTCTAGGTTAAGTGTGCTTGGCCTGGAGCAATTTGAGGATGGGTAACTGATCGAGAAATGGGTATCGGGTGTGCATGAGTGAGGACAAAGTGCACAGAAAAGACTAGTATTGGTATGTGGGGCCAGTCTAGATATCCTATTAAGCTACCAAGAGTGACCATGGAGAGTCTAGGGTGTTACAACCTTCAGCGTCAGGGACACCCAGCTATTGTGACCTACTAAATAGCTAGCCCTATAGTCTACTCTAGGACACCCATTCCTTGCATTGTCATTCGCGCCAGAGCCTTCGCAGGATAGGTATCCGTTCTGGCCTGTTGATTTTGGATGGACATAAAAGCATGCTAGATGCTAAATTGTACATTAAATTTTGAGTTCATTGAGTGCCAAAACCACATGGTCCCCCTCCCTTGCACCCCTCCGTTTCAAACACTGCGAAATTTCTCCCGCCCCTCCATTTCAAACAATAATTGCCCCTCGAGAAGGTACCAGTACCAATAATCCATCTCCCATTGCCATTCTTCCCCACACACACATAGAGAAAAATCCTCCGAAAAACCTAAGCCCGGCACACTCTCTTTCCTCTTTCACCACCACCTGCAATGGCCGGAACCTCTCGCAACACTTCTCCGGTTGGCTTGTCCGTCGGAACTCGACAGCATACACTTCTCACCCACCAGTATACAAGAGCTACATCAGTCGTGGTCTCATCCAACGCACCATTTCAGCTTCACTAACATTCAGCGCACCTGATCCATGTCACTGAGTTTGTCGTGCGCCGCACCTGACATCCTTTCCCCACTTTCCCGTCCATGGCGCCGAATGTGTCATTGACTTCCCAAGATCTTCTTCCCCGCTGCTGGCAGCTACCCCAACCGCACCATACTGGAGCCGCTGCACAGGCATCGCCGTTCATGGACCGGATCTGCCTCAGCAACGCTCTTGTCCACCATGCTCAAGCTGGCATCGATGCCCAAGATCTACTTCCCCGACTCCAACAGCCGCCGCAACCACAACACCCTCGGTGACCTGGACATCACCCGCCCAGATACCGGTGATACTTAGAAGCCTCTCTGACCAAGGTAACCAAATCTCCAACCCATTTTTGTTTTGTCAGCAGTATAACAAGTTCAAGCCTATCAGAATGAACTGCATTTTTGTAATGGTGCTAGTACATACAAGTCACTAGGCATGCATGTCCTTTGTTCTACATACAAGGACACTAGACATGTTGGTTTGCATTTGCTGCACTACAAATTTCATGTCATGCACATGTTTGTTATTTTTTCATGCACATGTTCTTAGCTACTCCGTACAACAGTAGTTTCTTGCTATTGTGTACTTCTTGCAAAATGTAAAGTCAGTGGAAAATATTAGTGTGGATTTCCTGACATCTATCTGGTTTGTTCTAAGCTAAGTTCCTGCTATTGTTTCCTCCCTGGCATCCTTCCGTTATCCTTTAATACATGTTTAAACTCTTCGTATTAACTCATTTATAATTTTGTTGTTGCCATATGGTTCTTCGAAATCTGCAACATTAACTATTCTCCCTTCCTTCGCATAGACCTCAAACATGGAACACTGTTGAACATGTTGGTTTGCAAAGCTTGTTCTACAGGTTCACAAGCAATGCCATTATATTTCATATCTGGTTCTAGTTCGTCCTAAGAAAACTACATAAATATCCTCTACTATGTAGTTCCTTCATAGTTTGCATTCCTACTCTACAAGTTCACGTATGATGCCATTATAATTTAGGGATTTCTATTTTCGTGCTCATGGTTCGTTAGTTGTACTTAGTTTTCCCTAGTCGCTTAGTTTTTCCTCACTTTCCCCTCCCTCTATTTTGAAACCCTCACATGCGCTCGGACGGGGGGATGCCCTCAGGTCAAAGGCTTGACCGTTACATGCTAACTGGTGGGACCATGTTGGGGTGGGTCGTGCATTGAGAATTATGTTACGTCTCCTCGACCGTTACATGCTGATAGGTGGGGCCAGGATACACGGCAGACCAGCCATCCATCTATCGCTGACTTGTGGGCCCCATTTTTCCTGATTGTGTGGCTGATGCAGCCAATGACAAATGGGGTCGTTCTGTGGGGCCGTCGAAGCCAATGAATGATGGGGCCGATATGTGGGGACGTCGAAGCCAATGACCGGTGGGGCCGTCATGTGGGGCTGGAGGGGGGATTTTAATATTTGCCACGTTTTACTTTGCAACTTGCATATTTGCCATTTTATGTGTCACTGACATGTGGTGGTCATGTGGGAAATATGCAAATTTCAAAGAAAAAGTTTGGCAGACATGCAAAATTGGCAAATATGCAAAAATCCCGGAGTAGCTACTCCCCCAAACATTGATAGGTGGGGTCGTGTATGACACGTCGGCTCTCTCTCTCATCCGCACCTAGCCCCCAGCCCCGAGCAGCTCCTATCCCACCGGCGGACAGAGCAGCCATCGTCGCGCATCGTCGGATCCGTCCTATGGCATCGGACGGACTGCAGCGCTGCACCTCAACCATGGCTCTAGCACCTGTTTCATCCACCTGCATTGTACGTCGAGGCAGTACCGACCGCAGGCAGGTCCACCGCCCACGACGATCGGGATTTTGTTTCGCTGCCATAGCTCGACGAACATGTCGCAGCAATTGCTAGTACTGCTTGGTAAGACCTTCGCTCCTACTCCGCCCACCCTAATCGATTCGGTTCCGGTAATTTCCTCAATATTGCAGGTGCAAATTAGTCCTTAATGTCGGGTCGTAGCGGGTACACCGGCAAGGGTGGGGAATCGATCATGTCGTGGCCACATTCTCCTTCTCCTACCACGTCAGAAGTGCATGTAGCTCCTTATCTTTGTACTACCGTTGGATTTGAAGTGCTGCCAAGGCCTGTCGGACTAATTTCAATTGGGTTTGTTTTGGGATTGTTATAGTGTGTTATTCAGGCCGATGATCCATGGTATATTGCATAATAAGATGAATCAACCCACTGGTCTAGCCAGAGGATGGATTTGGAGGAGATGGTTGCCAAGTTAGGTGATAAATTGGCCAGTAAAAACTTGTTGATATTCGCGCTGAAGTGTACTGTCGAGGAAGAATTCAGAACTTATTCGCAAAGAGAAGTTGACACTTGAGGCTGATCTTGCCGTATCTGATCAAGTGGTAGAAAATCTAAAACATGAACTTCAAGTGAAGGGGGAGGAGAATAGTAGATTCATGTGGGCAGTTTTAGTAGTTGTCATCCATGTTCTATCAGTTACAGTATGGAGTTGTGGTGAAGGGTGCCATGTGTAATGATTATTTGAATAGATAGCTAATTTAGAGAGTTGAATTATTATTCAACGGATGGTTGTGAGTTCCTACTAATTTAGTCACTTTGCGGTCCCAAAGTTGTCGAGATAATGCATTGCAGGGACCGAGTTTCTTGCCATTAGATCTAGTGGTCCCAAAGTTGTCGAGAGAATGCATTGTGGGGCCCGAGTTGCTTGCCATTGGATCTAGCTGCCCATAGTTGGCGTGCCAAATGCCTAGAGGGTCAAGTTGGGGCCCTATCAGTTTTGACTGTTCTGTCGCTGTCATCATGGCTGCCATGTAGACTTGCAGCGTTGGCGGCAGCATCCATTCTCCATTCCAAATTAGTGGCTGAGATTGTCAATCCAAGTTAGTTGACTCAAATCCGTCAAGATACAATCGAATCTAGACAAATCTAAATCAACTAATTTGGGTCGGAGGGAGTACTACTTATGAATCAGCTTTAGAGCATATCCACCGTCCTCACAGCTCAAATACATATCAATTTTGATTCAAATCATACATATTTCGATCAAATTTATACAAGCCCACCGGAGATTGTCAGAGAAAGTACTACTACTTATGAATTGGCATTAGAGCATATCCACCGGTCTCATAGCTCAAATACATATCAAATTTATTCAAATCATACATATATTTTAAGTCATAGAATTTTGGTTCAAATTGGGCTCAAATTTGTCCCAAATTTAAGTGGACGCTGAGGTAGCCGCCCTCCCCACCATATGTGTACACCAAGAAGTACGGGAAAAGTTCTCCCCTCCGGCCATGAGGTACATCCGGCCTTCACCGTCGAAGTGCACCTCGACATGCCAGCCGCGGCCACGGCCTACCTCCCACAGCTTTGGTTCATGAGGGCTTCATCTGCATCGTCGTAGTGATGTTGCGGATGATGGCTTCAATCGTCTTCGCTTCGATGACCACTGTCGGCACCACCGACATCGCACTGATGTTGCGGATGATGGCTTCCATCGGTGTCTTTCATTAGCAACAGATCTAGGGATGTGAAAGGAAGTGAGACAGACAGAGACAGAAATTTCAGACAGTTAGATCCTTACCACCGCACACTGTTCCAGCCGCCACGCTTAGATCTGTGCCGCCGCAAGTCGTTCCGACCCCCACGCTTAGGTCCGCGTCGTTGCATGTTGTTCCGACCACCACGCTTAGGTCCATGTCAGTGCATGCCGTTTTGACCGCCACGCTTAGATCCACGCCGTTGCATGCCGTTTGGACCGCCACGCTTAGATCTGCGCCACCGCACGCCGTTCGGACTGCCGCGCCATCGTACGTCGATAGGAGGGGAGGAAGATGTGGCTGGTATACGTGCGACATAGAGAGGGAGGGGCGAGAGGGAGATACATCTAGCCCGTCGGGATCTCCTCTCCGTAGCCCAATGGGAGAGAGACCTCTAGCCTGTCGGATCATGATGTATCCAATGGTGGTTGGCCAAGATCAGCGTGACATACATCTCGACCAATCAGAGCGCAGCCAAACTGAGCGACAGGGAAAGGGAGGGAGAGACATCCAGCCTGTCGAGCTCTCCTTGCCGTACAAGGTTAGGTGTGCCCACCGGGAGAGAGAGACATCCAGCCCGTCGAATCATGATGTATCCAATGGTGGTTGGCCAAGATCCATGTGATATACATCTCGACCAATCAGAGCATAGCCAAACTGAGATGTGAGAGAGGGGAAAAGTGAGGAAAACTTCCGCAGGAGGGGAAAAGTGAGGAAAACTTTAGCGGAAGGGGAAAACTGAGGAAAACTTTAGCGGGAGGGGAAAACTAAGTAGAGCTAAGGAAAATAAGGGCACTTAGATAAAAAAATGACTAAGGGAAATTCAAAATTTTGGCATAACAAATGGAAAATGTGTTATTTGAACAAAATAATCCATCCTAGCCGACATTATATTGTTTGTAACTCAAAGATACACAAGTGTTCCAAATTTGGCCTCATTTAGACAAAGTATGTTTTGGGATGGGTTATTTTGGAGGTTGAATGAGTAGAAAGCCATGCATCTTCATAGCTAGTAGCTCATTCCAAGAAGGGTTTAAGAAGTGGTTTAGGGGATAAGTCCATTCCTCTTTATTTTCTTTTCCTTTATTATTAATGCTAGGTTGTAGGTAACATAACAAGACTCCATGCGAAGGTTGCACTATGTTTTGATTTTTTTTAATTAAACTAACCCTAAAACGATTTTTTGAATTTAATCACTTAGAAAAAGAAAAATGTGGATGATTACAAGTAAATACAAAATTTCCAGTTTCATATGGTAAATCAATCCAAGATACACAAGTGTGCCAGATTGTGGATCATTTGGTCAACATTTGCTATGGTTTAAGCCATGAACTAGCTAAACCCCATGTGTTGACCACATGTCAATGGCAAAACTGAGTAGTGCTAAGCAACTAGGTGGATGACCATAGAAACTTGCAATAACACATACATTATGGTATTATCCAACATACAAACTTGGGAGCGTCACACTAGTTCGAATTTAATACAAACATTGATAGTAGTTCAAATTCATCATACAAATTCAAATTAATAATTCAAATTCATTTTTTCTTGCTCCTAGTGTTTTTCGCTGGGTTCACCACCTTGCTCCGGGTGATCCTAGCAGGAATATTTGCGGAGTCCACCATCCGCTTCTTCCGTTTGTTCCCTGTAGCATCCCAATTGTCTAACAATTGTAATGCTACTTAGTCTAGTAATATAATGGCTACTTCATATATATAATTGCTGCATCATAATTATATCATGCTCATGTCATCATGCCTCCTTGCATTTGAGCATCATATAAAACCCTTTTTGTTTTGGTTCTTCTCTCTTATGCATTGTTAATTGTATTTGCCTCTTGATATTGTATTTGGTTCTTGATATATTGTTTAATGCCCAAGTTGATTTGGGGGCATATCTTTTATTTAACTCCACCACCTTTCTCTGTCACCACCTTATAATTCCACCATCCAACTAAATATGAGCTTTGCACTTTATTGGGTTTTACCTCTAGCTCATGTGGGTTGGGATGGATCCAATTCTTTTTCCACATGCTCTCATCTTAGCATCATGTTGTTTTCACATTAGTGATAAATGAGAGCCACATGGCCACCTTTGCATGCCTTGTGAGTGGAACCCTTTTTCCTAGCTTCCATATGGATTATTATGGGTTTATGCTCATGTTGGGATATTGTGGGAACTATTAAGCATCTAGTGGTATATACACACTAGCAAGTCCCAATTTTACTCAAATATGATCATCTCCATCTATTCCACTTGGGACTTTCTTTTAAATTCTTTGCCTGGCTTTATTCCACTTCTGGGAATGCCTAAGATTAATGCCATGTGATATAATTGTTTTCACAAGAATAAACATGGTATTAAATACTTTGCATGGGCCATGCAAGTACCACCTTTTGCTTGTCCTTTGGATTTTATTTGAATTTTGAGTGGATCTTTTCCCCATATCTCTCTCTTCCTCCTTTTGGTTTGATCTTGTTTGCTCTTGCTTAGACCCTCACCACCTCATCTCATCCCTATCTTTTCTTGTCTTGATCTTGTTGGAGCTAGGCATGTTCTTGGCTTGATCTTGACAAAAACACCCTAAACCATACCACTCCTCTCTCTTCACCCCCTCTCTAAACCACACCCCATCTAACCTAACCCTAGCCTCTCTCTCTCTAAGCTAAACCCTAAACCTACCTCCCTCTCTCTCGGCCTCTCTCTCTATCACCTAGCTCGGCCCCACCTGGTTCCTAACCCTGGCCCACCTAGCTACCCCATCCACCCCAAAACCCTAACCCGAGCCTACCCACTCCTCTACCCTAGCTAAACCGAGCCTCCCCCTCTCCTTTCTCTCTGCCACAAGGGGCACCCGAGCCAGTCCCCTCCTCCACCGGCCTACCGACCCCACCTGGCAGCCCCCCTTCACCACCTCGCCCTGCTCCTGCCCAGCCCGAGCCGCCTAGCACGTGAAGAAGGAGAAAAGTGGCCGACGCCACCTTTCCCCTCCACCACGCCATCTACCCCTCCCTCTCTCCGCTCCTATCTACTCCCACCTCTGCCTCGCCTGCTACCTCTCCAGATCTAGCCGAGGCGCCTGCCTTCCTCCTCCCTCTCCTGACCAGCCTCCTCTCGCTGCCCACTGGCGCTGTCGATCCAGACGACAAGCACGACGTGGAGGTGAACGAGGACAAGGAGGTCCCAGATCCGCCTCCAGACATGCTGCCGAGGAGGAGGAGCCCTGTAATCACTGCACTGCCGAGCCCGAGCCGAAACCCTAACCTCGTCGTCTGCGTCGCTGATCCCTCCCCAACCGATCCGACCACACCAACACCCTCCCGGTGAGCTCCTTCTTCCCGACACCTCCGTCCTGCCAGAAGCTCTCTTTCTCGCCCAAACGCGTCGGCGCTCTCTCTCGTGCGTCGCGTGGCGTCGTCCTCTGCGTCGCCTGCGTCGCGGAGAGCCTCATCTAGCCGCCCTTTTCCTCCTAGCAACCTCCGAGCCAGCCGTGACTGGTTCGCACCCCAGCAGCGCCAAGACGTCCCTGGTTCGATCCCGCCCGGCCGGACATCGATCTGTCCGCAAGACGGAGAAGAGGAACAATGGGTCCGTCGCCCTTTTGCGAAAACCCTTCCTAGTTTTTATTCCTAAACCTGCCCACCGTAACCACCGCCTCTCAGACCTTCTTGCAAAACACCCGCAGATCTGAGCGCTTAACCGCACTCCTGGGATCTGCGCTGTCACGCCATGCGGCGCTGTGAGTGGACCATGTGTGCTCGCCCCACCTTCACTCTTTGAGGCTAGACTAGCCCGCGGTGTAAAAATCTTTTCTGCGTCTTTGTCTTGCTGAGTCAGCGGACCCAGTCATTGATCGTGGCTAGCTCTGGGCTGACTAACAAAAGTATTTTCTGTACTCTGTTTTAATTCAAACTTTTTCAAATTAATTCAAATTCAAAAAAATTCAAATCTGTTTTATAATAACTTTTAAAATATAAATCCAAATAATACAAATAATATATGTTTTGAAATCAGAAAAATGTGAGGATTTCAAATATGCCATTCAAAATATATTTTGAACATTTAAAATTCCAAGTTGATTAAAATTACAATAAAATGCCCTTTTTCTTAATTAATTAATAACTTTTGTTTTATAAGTCCAAATTTAACAAATAATATGTCTAAAATGATTAGCTCGACGAGACCTTTCTGTTTATGCATTCCATTGTCTGTTTTGCAGCATGCATCATATAAATATAAAGTTTACAGCAACTAATATGAGGATAAAATGGGGCCAAAACTCAATAAAATGATTATTTCTTGTATTCCACACCTCACCCATGCCATGCTACATTATTACCGTGCAAATTGTGCATCATTCATCATGGCATGACTGTTTGCTTGTCGCATTTTATTCATATGCTTGTGCACTTTATTTATGTTGGCCCTTGTTTGTTTGGTTCTTCTCCGAATAGACGCTGAGCAATGGATATATCAAGAGAACTAGGAGCACTACCCAGATCCATCCCTTGCTTCAACTGAGCTGCCAGGCAAGCACTACCACATGCTTGCATACATATAGTACCTATTGCCTCTATCTTATTCTTGCATCATTGAGTCGCGATTGCATTAAATTGAATCCCAAGTATTGCATAGCCTTTATTTTTAAACCCCACCGAAGCTTGTTCCTCCATCCCATGAGCCATTACTACAGGAGTTGTTTGAGCCATGCGAGTCGTAGAACAGCATGTGTAGGGTATGTGAGTGTCTGATGGATAACGAGGTACCTATACAACTTAATCTGAGTAGTAATGGGATAACTAATGAAAGTGGCATCGGTGAGCCATATCTGCTATTTGGTTTTTCAGGCTCACTTGTGTCCCGTAGGATCCCGAGTACTTGATTCCTGTTCATTGAATATTCGCGCTATCCACATCCGGGAGGCTTATGAACCCCCCTGAGCCAGAGCTTGATTTATTCTTATTTCTTGGGGCCACAAACTAGTTTGAGGTTTTATTTACTATCCTGTACTTATGCCATGCTTTACTGCTTTATTTAAAATTGTGCGAGGTACTGCACACTGTACTGTTTAGGAAAGCGGAGTGTTTTCGCGGTATCGACAAGCCCAGTCACATTTTCGGGTTCCCAGTCGTTTACAGCCATTGGCGCAAACCTTGAGTCCGTCTCAAGTCGCCAACTTCGTCATGGTAGCTTAATGGGTGGCCTCAAATATTTCTGAATCGTGATCGCTTTGTCGTGGATCGCCTCGTTGGGTTTTGATTTGGTTTTTCCGAGGTTGATCGAGTGTGCGTTGCTATTTGTGCACCTGCAGGTAAAACTTTCAAAGCCGTGTCCGCGTTATGGACGACTTGGAGCACAGCCGATCATAGACAAGAATAACTAAAGTACCGCTTTTAATTTGACTAAGTACCGGACTAGTAAATAGTGCAACACTCATGGAATGGATAATAAACTGCCAACGGATGGGGGTTGTTCGTCCGCTTCCTCGCCGGGTGGAGGAGGAGGATGGATCTGTGGATATTACCGTTATTACTGTTATAACTTTGGTTATTAATTCACGGACATCCGTCTATCTCTGTTTAGGCGGATGGTTAGCGAGTATCCATAGAATTGTTAGGGTTTATCTTTTGCTGCAATTGCGTCACCCCAGGTTGTGTCCCCTTTAGAGGCATAAAGACTTGCTGAGTACCCCTAGGGTCTCACGATAAATTGTTTGATTCGATGAACAGTAAACTCGCAAGATGGATACTGGGTGGAGGAGACTTGACGATGGGCAACGATCATTCGGTGTAGAGATTCCGAGAACGGGGATCCGTGAGATCTGTGGGCGGGATGTGTTTATTTATGGGGCATCTTATGCCGATTTGCTTCTTATCCGTACTCGGATCTTGTTTTTCGCTTCCGCTTGCTACCCTGATGTTTGATGTATGAGGAGATATCCTAAACTATTATATCTATCTAGGATATTTGGATCTTGCCGTATGGCGTTGCTATATTTCCTTTCTTTTTAGATGGAATGACTCTGAGAACCATTGTATGGTGGCTTGCATACATACTCATTTGTGTATGTAGTTGATCCTTCGCTCGCCGATTACGCCTGTTCTTGTCCCGATGTTTGGAAATGGTTAGGACGGCCGAAAGGTTCACCCGTGAGTGGCATTTGGGCCCCAATTGCATTATTTTAACCATTTCCGCTCATCCAGGCTGGTAACTAGGAGCGTAATTCACCGAGGTAGTTACAATTGGTATCAGAGCCATCCCGCCCTTCAGGGTCTCAGCCAAATGGTCGTTGTCTGTCTAGCAAATATTTTTGGTAGTTATGTATACTAGGGAAAAACAAAACACGAGAGTAGGACTGCTTCCACTTTTCTTCTTACCCACCCACCCACCCTTTTTCTGGTAAGGAAGTGTATGTTTTCTATCCTCTTCTTAAAATTCAAACTAGGATTCACGTGTTCTGGGTTTCCGTAGTACCATAGGTTGTGTGTGTGTGTGTGTAATTCCTTGTCTATCTGTTGCATCCAAGTTGTTATATTTATCGGCCTTTTGGTTATCAACTGTTAGTACATTCTATACCGACAGGCTTTTCCAAACCGACGCGATCTATCTGATTTGTTGTATACCGACGCGATCTGTCTTACTCTTTGTTATCCGACGTCATCATGTTTGGGGTGTTCGTTTCCGTAGTCTCTAATCTTTAGGTTCATCTTGCGAAGAAGGTGTTGGGATATGTGTTATACTTATTCATGTGCGGAGTAATGATTTGAGTGCGGGATGGAGTCGCGACCATACCACTACTCTTATCATTCGCTCTTGTATATTGAATTGGTAGAGTCACTAATCTTGATTCTTTAAGTGATTTTGCGCATCTATTGGTATTTTAATGCCAAAATTTGCGGAAAATTTTTCTTGATATATTTGTGTACCAGCAATGCAGCAGAACCAGCAGCGTTTCGAGGAAAGTGTCAGGAGGAATGAGTTTGTTCCGCTACCTCCACCTCCCAAGCGAGGAGACATCAAAAGCTTTCTGAAGTTCAACCCACGCCAATTTGATGTTTCTGATCAACCACTTGATGCTGATGATTGGTTGCGTGAGATGTCAAGGCTGCTGATGACTGCTGATGTTCCTGAGCAAGAATGGGTAAAGTGTGCTACTCACCTTCTGAAGGGAGATGCAGCTCTCTGGTGGGAGAATTACCTGAAGGCAAACTGCACTGGTTTTCAGCCTACTTGGGGACAGTTCACTGGAGCTTTCAAAGAGCAGTATCTGTCAGAAATTGTCATGGAGAGGATGAAGGAAGTGTTTCTCAACCTCAAGCAGGGCAATGATAATGTCAATACCTACATCAGAAACTTCATGAACCTTTCTCGTTATGGTGGCGATGAGATCTCTGATGACAAGAAGAAGCAAAAGAGGTTCAGGCAAGGGCTCAATGCATCGATTAAATATGCAATCACACATGCAAGGCCGGCGTCTTTTCTGGAACTTCAGCATACAGCTCTGCAGGAAGAGGCAAGTAGGCAAGTGTTTGAGGAGTCAAAGAAACACAGCCGTGATGCAGCAGGTTCTTCAGCTATGTCAACTCCTTCTAAGCGTCGTGTCTGGGTTCCTAACACCCCACCGTCGCTCCCGGCTCCACCAAGACCTTCAAGCTTCGCGGCAAGGCCACCAAACTTCCTCACTGCTGCTCCCAGGGGCTACAACCACCACTACCAGCGCTCATGAGTCCCTGGCTACGTTGCTCCACGTCCAGCTGGTGCTTGTTACACGTGTGGAAACACTGGGCATCAATACTGGAACTGTCCGATGAAAAACAAGGCCCTCCCTCCACCACCTCCAAGATCTGCGGCAAGCTCTCCTATGGTTCGTGCACCACCACCTCGGGCTCTCAACATCAACACCAAGCCCGGGTCTACTGTTGCTCGTGCCAACTGTGTCAACGCCGCTCAAGCTGAGCATGCACCTGGAGTTGTGATGGGTATGCTATCCGTTAACTCAGTCCCTGCACGAGTTTTGTTTGATTCCGGTGCATCGCATTCTTTTGTTTCTCACAAGTTTGCAGATGGGAATGGGTTAGCTATGGATCCTCTCCTTAAGCGGTTAATGGTCCTTTCTCCTGGAGCAACAATGGCAGCTTCTAAAATCAGCCATGGCAATCAAATTGAGTTTGGTGGCTCTTCGTTCTCGGCTTCCTTAATCATTCTGGGCAATTCTGACATTGATGTCATCTTGGGCATGGATTGGTTGACAGCAAATGCAGCTGTGATTGATTGTGCTGAACGTTCGGTTTCTCTGAAGATTCCTGAAGGCCATATAGTCTATTCTCCAAGTCTGACTCCTGCTATCCAGCTTTTCTCTTTGGTGGCTCTGAATGATGATGCTATGGAAGCTATTCAGAGTGTTCCGGTGGTCTGTGAGTTCCTAGATGTCTTTCCTGAAGAGTTGCCAGGTATGCCTCCGGATCGTGAGGTTGAGTTTGTAATTGAGCTTGAACCTGGTACCGCTCCTATCTCCAAGCGGCCTTATAAAACGGGTCCTGCTGAGTTGGCTGAACTCAAACGTCAGCTTGATGAACAAGAGAAGTTGGGTTTCATTCAATACAGACTTCTTCTTGGGGCAGCCCAACAATCTTTGTGAAGAAGCGAGACAAGACTGATAGACTTTGTGTTGACTATCGGGCTCTCAATGCTAAAACCATCAAGAATAAATATCCCCTTCCGCGGATTAATGATCTCTTCGATCAGCTAGCTGGAGCTGTGGTATTCTCTAAGCTTGACTTGAGAAGTGGTTATCACCAAATCAAGATTCGCAAGGAAGATGTTCCTAAAACAGCTTTCACCACCCGCTATGGCCTGTATGAGTACACGGTCATGTCTTTCGGTCTCACCAACGCACCTGCCACCTTCTCAAGGCTCATGAACTCGGTTTTCATGGAGTATCTTGATAAGTTCGTTGTGGTCTACCTGGATGACATCCTAGTCTATTCTAAGTCACACGAAGAGCATGAAGAACACCTTCGGTGTGTCCTAAACAAGCTTAGTGAGAACCGCTTGTATGCAAAGTTCTCCAAGTGTGAGTTTTGGCTGCCTCAAGTAACCTATCTTGGTCATGTCATCTCTGCCAAGGGCATTGCCAACCCGAAACCGTGAAGACAATTGTTGAATGGCTTCCTCCGTAAATGTCAAAGAAGTGCGGAGTTTCCTTGGTTTGGCTAGTTATTGCCGCTGCTCAGAACTTTTCGAAGATAGCGAAGCCTCTTACCGATCTCCTTAAGAAAGGCAAGAAATACCTTTGGACTCCTGCATGTCAAGCAAGCTTTGAGACACTCAAAGAGAAGCTCACTTCCACACCAGTCTTGGTTCCTCCGGATACATCCAAGCCATTCCAGATATTCTGTGACGCCTCTTTGCACGAATTGGGTGCGGTCCTTATGCAAGAAAAACAAGTTGTTGCTTATGCCTCTCGACAGTTGAAGACGCATGAGATCAACTATCCTACACATGACCTCGAGCTCGCAGCAGTTGTCTTTGCTTTGAAAGTATGGAGGCACTACTTGCTTGGCAACCGTTGTGAGATCTTTTCTGATCACAAGAGTCTGAAGTATATCTTTACTCAGCCTGATCTCAACCTTCGGCAGAGGAGGTGGATTGAAGCAATCAATGACTTCGATCTGACCATCAACTACACTCCGGGCAAAGCTAATGTCATGGCAGATGCTCTCAGCCGCAAAGCTTATGTCAACAACCTCATGATGGAAGAACAATTTCTCTTGTGCGAGGAATTCCGCTCAACCTTGAAATTGTGGAACAAGGGTATCTTCAACCTTCTAGCAACGCCTCTTGGAAGAAAAGGTTCGCTCCTTTCAGCTTGGTGATCCATACACAAGAAAGATCATCTCCAAACTCCAGCTGAAGTATGAGTCCTTCCACGTCGATGATCAAGGCACGCTTTTCTTTGAACACCGGATGTTTGTTCAACTACCCGGTTTGAGAGAGCAAGTTCTCAAGGAGGCGCATGATTCTGCTTCTTTCTATCCATCCCGGCAGACAAAGATGTACATGGACTTGAAAACACAATATTGGTGGCCGGGTTTGAAACGATATTGTGCCAAGTATGTCTCGGAGTGTGATGTCTGCCGCAGAGTTAAAGCTGTCCATCAGAAACCTTCCGGTCTTCTACAGCCATTGAAACCCCCGGAATGGAAATGGGAGAAAGTAGAGATGGACTTCATAACTGGTTTTCCAAGGTCGCAGAAGGGCAACAATGCAATCTTTGTTGTCATTGACAGGCTTTCTAAAGTGACTCACTTCTTCCCCGTCAAAGGAAACAATTTCGCAATTCAGTTGGCTGAGCTCTATATCAAGTAATTGTCTCTGTATGGGGTTCCGCTTGAGATCAGTTCAGACCGTGGAAGCATCTTCACTTCCAAGTTCTGGGAGAGTTTCCAAAATGCTTTGGGAACAAAGTTGAACTTCAGCATAGCTTACCACCCTCAGTCGCAAGGACAAGTTGAAAGGATCAATCAGATTATGGAGGATATGCTTCGTGCTTAAGGCCATCTCTTTTGGCATGAAGTGGGAAGAATGTCTTCCTTATGCTGAATTCTCTTACAACAATAGCTTCCAGAAAAGTCTAAAGATGGCACCATTTGAGGCTCTCTATGGTCGCAAATGCAGAACTCCGATTGGTTGGTCAGGTGCAGGAGAAAGAATTTTGTTTGGCCCTGACATTGTAACTCAAGCGGAGGAGAAGGTTCATATCATTCTTGAAAATCTGAAGATTGCTCAAAGTCGCCAGAAGAGCAATTATGACAGGAAGCACACGGACATGGAGTATGTCCCTGGGGATCTCGTTTACCTTCGTGTCACTCCCATGAGAGGCACGCACCGTTTTGGTATCAAAGGAAAGCTGGCTCCTAGATACATCGGTCCATTCAAAATTCGTGGAAGAAGAGGAGAAGTTGCTTATGCTCTTGAGCTCCTGGAAAAACTCAAAGTCCAAGATGTTTTCCACATCTCTCAGCTCAAGAAGAGCTTCAAGGATCCCGGCAGGACCGTGGACCATGAGCTTATCAATCTCCAAGAAGACCTGTCTTATCAAGAACACCCCACAAAAATCCTTGAAACCGCAGAAAGAAGGACTCGCAACAAGTCCATCAAGTTCTGCAAGGTGCAGTGGTCGCACCATTCCGTTGATGAAGCCACTTGGGAACGTGAAGATGATCTCCGTGCCAAGTATCCTACCTTCTTTGTGTCTTCTTCTTCTTCCTAGAATCTCGGGGCGAGATTCCTGTTTAGTGGGGGAGAGTTGTAGCATCCCAATTGTCTAACAATTGTAATGCTACTTGGTCTAGTAATATAATGGCTACTTCATATATATAATTGCTGCATCATAATTATATCATGCTCATGTCATCATGCCTCCTTGCATTTGAGCATCATATAAAACCCTTTTTGTTTTGGTTCTTCTCTCTTATGCATTGTTAATTGTATTTGCCTCTTGATATTGTATTTGGTTCTTGATATATTGTTTAATGCCCAAGTTGAGTTGGGGGCATATCTTTTATTTAACTCCACCACCTTTCTCTGTCATCACCTTATAATTCCACCATCCAACTAAATATGAGCTTTGCACTTTATTGGGTTTTACCTCTAGCTCATGTGGGTTGGGATGGATCCAATTCTTTTTCCACATGCTCTCATCTTAGCATCATGTTGTTTTCACATTAGTGATAAATGAGAGCCACATGGCCACCTTTGCATGCCTTGTGAGTGGAACCCTTTTTCCTAGCTTCCATATGGATTATTATGGGTTTATGCTCATGTTGGGATATTGTGGGAACTATTAAGCATCTAGTGGTATATACACACTAGCAAGTCCCAATTTTACTCAAATATGATCATCTCCATCTATTCCACTTGGGACTTTCTTTTAAATTCTTTGCCTGGCTTTATTCCACTTGTGGGAATGCCTAAGATTAATGCCATGTGATATAATTGTTTTCACAAGAATAAACATGGTATTAAATACTTTGCATGGGCCATGCAAGTACCACCTTTTGCTTGTCCTTTGATTTTATTTGAATTTTGAGTGGATCTTTTCCCCTTTTGTCTCTCTTCCTCCTTTTGGTTTGATCTTGTTTGCTCTTGCTTAGACCCTCACCACCTCATCTCATCCCTATCTTTTCTTGTCTTGATCTTGTTGGAGCTAGGCATGTTCTTGGCTTGATCTTGACAAAAACACCCTAAACCATACCACTCCTCTCTCTTCACCCCCTCTCTAAACCACACCCCATCTAACCTAACCCTAGCCTCTCTCTCTCTAAGCTAAACCCTAAACCTACCTCCCTCTCTCGGCCTCTCTCTCTCACCTAGCTCGGCCCACCGGTTCCTAACCCTGGCCCACCTAGCTACCCCATCCACCCCAAAACCCTAACCCGAGCCTACCCACTCCTCTACCCTAGCTAAACTGAGCCTCCCCCTCTCCTTTCTCTCTGCCACAAGGGGCACCCGAGCCAGTCCCCTCCTCCACCGGCCTACCGACCCCACCTGGCAGCCCCCCTTCACCACCTCGCCCTGCTCCTGCCCAGCCCGAGCCGCCTAGCACGTGAAGAAGGAGAAAAGTGTCCGACGCCACCTTTCCCTCCACCACGCCCATCTACCCTCCCTCTCTCGCTCCTATCTACTCCCACCTCTGCCTGCCGCCTACCTCTCCAGATCTGGCCGAGGCGCCTGGCTCTCCTCCCTCCTCCACCGACCAGCTCCTCTCCGGCCACTGCTCGCCCACCGCGCTGCCGATCCAGCGACAAGCGCGGCGTGGAGGTGATCGAGGAGGACAAGGAGGTCCTCTGATCCGCTCCAGACACGCCTGAGAGGAGGAGGAGCCCAGAATCAGCACCGCCGAGCCCGAGCCGAAACCCTAACTCGCCGTCTGCTGTTGGCTGATCCCTCCGTCCGAGCCGATCCGACAAGACCAACACCTCCCGGTGAGCTCCTTCTTCTTCCCGACACCTCCGTCTCGCCAGCTCTCTTCTTGCCAAACGCCGAAGCTCTCGGTGCGTCGGCGTCTGCGGCGTCCTTCGCGTCGCCGCGTGGAGAGCCTCATCTAGCCGCCTTTTCCTCCTAGCAACCTCCTGAGCCAGCCAGACTGGTTCGCACTTCAACAGCGCCCGACGTCTCCTGGTTTGATCTCGCCCGGCCGGACACCGATCTGTCGCAAGACGCAGAAGAGGAACAATGGGTCCGTGGTCGCCCTTTTGCAGAAAACCCTCCCTAGTTTTTATTCCTAAACCCGCGGTACAACCGAGCCCACCGTCAGCCTCTCAGGCCTTCTTGCAGAAAACACCCCGCAGATCTGAGTGCTTAACCCGCAATCCTCGATCTGCCACAGGTCACGCCGGTGGCCATGCTCATGAGTGGACCAGCGTGTGCTCGCCCCACCTGTCACTCGAGGCTAGACTAGCCTGCTGTGTAAAATCTTTTCATTGTCTTTGCTGAGTCAGCGCTGGACCCACTGGTCATTGACTGTGGCTAGCTCTGGGCTGACTAACAAAAGTATTTTCTGTACTCTGTTTTAATTCAAACTTTTTCAAATTAATTCAAATTCAAAAAAATTCAAATCTGTTTTATAATAACTTTTAAAATATAAATCCAAATAATACAAATAATATATGTTTTGAAATCAGAAAAATGTGAGGATTTCAAATATGCCATTCAAAATATATTTTGAACATTTAAAATTCCAAGTTGATTAAAATTACAATAAAATGCCCTTTTTCTTAATTAATTAATAACTTTTGTTTTATAAGTCCAAATTTAACAAATAATATGTCTAAAATGATTAGCTCGACGAGACCTTTCTGTTTATGCATTCCATTATCTGTTTTGCAGCATGCATCATATAAATATAAAGTTTACAGCAACTAATATGAGGATAAAATGGGGCCAAAACTCAATAAAATGATTATTTCTTGTATTCCACACCTCACCCATGCCATGCTACATTATTACCGTGCAAATTGTGCATCATTCATCATGGCATGACTGTTTGCTTGTCGCATTTTATTCATATGCTTGTGCACTTTATTTATGTTGGCCCTTGTTTGTTTGGTTCTTCTCCGAATAGACGCCGAAAGGTGGGATATATCAAGAGAACCAGAGCACTACCTGCATCCATCCCTTGCTTCAATCGAGCTGCCGTGCAAGCACTACCACATGCTTGCATACATATAGTACCTATTGCCTCTATCTTATTCTTGCATCATTGAGTCGCGATTGCATTAAATTGAATCCCAAGTATTGCATAGCCTTTATTTTTAAACCCCACCGAAGCTTGTTCCTCCATCCCATGAGCCATTACTACAGGAGTTGTTTGAGCCATGCGAGTCGTAGAACAGCATATGTAGGGTATGTGAGTGTCTGATGGATAACGAGGTACCTATACAACTTAATCTGAGTAGTAATGGGATAACTAATGAAAGTGGCATCGGTGAGCCATATCTGCTATTTGGTTTTTCAGGCTCACTTATGTCCCGTAGGACCCCGAGTACTTGATTCCTGTTCCTTGAATATTCGCGTTATCCACATCCGGGAGGCTTATGAACCCCCTGAGCCAGAGCTTGATTCATTCTTATTTCTTGGGGCCACAAACTAGTTTGAGGTTTTATTTACTATCCTGTACTTATGCCATGCTTTACTGCTTTATTTAAAATTGTGCGAGGTAATCGACATTAATCATTTAGGAAAGCGGAGTGTTTTCATGGTATCGACAAGCCCACCACACTTTCGGTTCCCATCGCTTACAGCCATTGGCAAACCTTGAGTCCGTCTCAAGTCGGCCAACTTCGTCTGGTAGCTTAATGGGTGGCCCCTGAAATATTTCTCAATCTCGTGATCGCTTTGTCGGATCGCCTCGTTGGGTTTTGATTTGGTTTTTCCGAGGTTGATCGAGTGTGTTATTTGTGCACCCCTCAGGTAAAACTTTCAAAGCCGTGTCCGCGTTATGGACGACTTGGAGCACGCCGATCATAGACAAGAATAACTAAAGTACCGCTTTTAATTTGACTAAGTACCGACTAGTAAATAGTGCAACACTCATGGAATGGATAATAAAACTGCCAACGGATGGGGGTTGTTCGTCCGCTTCGCCGGGTAAGCGAGGAGGAGGATGGATCTGTGGATATTACGCTTATTACTGTTATAACTGTTGTTATTAATTCACGGACATCCGCTCATCTCTGGTTAGGCGGATGGTTAGCAGTATCCATAGAATTGTTAGGGTTTATCTTTTGCTGCAATTGCGCTACCCTGTGTTGTGTCCCTTTAGAGGCATAAAGACTTGCCGAAAATTCTAGGGTCTCACACGATAAATTGTTTGATTCAGATGAACATGTAAACTCGCAAGATGGATACTGGGTGGAGGAGACGGACGATGTGGGCAACGATCATTCGGTGTAGAGATTCCGGGAACGGGGATCCGTGAGATCTGTGGGCGGGATGTGTTTATTTATGGGGCATCTTATGCCGATTTGCTTCTTATCCGTACTCGGATCTTGTTTTCCGCTTCCGCTTGCTACCCTGATGTTTGATGTATGAGGAGATATCCTAAACTATTATATCTATCTAGGATATTTGGATCTTGCCGTATGGCGTTGCTATATTTCCTTTCTTTTTAGATGGAATGACTCTGAGAACCATTGTATGGTGGCTTGCATACATACTCATTTGTGTATGTAGTTGATCCTTCGCCGATTACGCCGCCCGTTCTTGTCCTGATGTTTGGAAATGGTTAGGACGGACGAAAGGTCTACCTGTGAGTGGCATTTGGGCCCCACCGTACTATTTTAACCATTTCCGCTCATCCATGCTGGTAACTAGGAGCGTAATTCACCGAGGTAGTTACATTCCCTTTGTTGTTTTTCTCTGCATCCAATGAATCAAGTGCTTCAATCTGTCGTACAATTGGTTTAATCACATTTTGATCCATTGGTTTATGGTTCAAAATGCATTGGAATCATTTCTTCAATATCCTCTTGTGTAATTCCTTTACTTTTGAACTCTGCTTCCAATGAATAAATTGCTTTATTCTCCTCTCGATCCATTGGTTCAAACTCCTCTGGATCCATTGGTTCAATCTCCCCTGCATTTGATTCAATCTCCCATGCAATTGGTTCAATCTCATCTGCATTTGGTTCAATCTCCTCTTGATCTGTTGGTTCAATCTGCAATCTATCCATTGATTCATTCTCCTCTCATTCAAATACTTCATTCTCATCTGCATTTGTTGCTCTCGCCTGATCATCCATTCCATAAGCTAGGTCCACTGTATTTTTACAAAGCCTAGCAATGTGCCCTAGGATCCCACAATGTTTGCACTTACGTCATCGAGGTGGTGCACCACCCTTTGCACTAGCTCTCATCCTATTCTTCCTTGGCCTACCTGTTGGTCTAGTAAAAACTGGAGGGTATAGCTTGAAGCCCGGATCCACTCCCATCCATTGGTCTTTTCCCAACAAGGATGGAATGTTCTGAGCATATGATGCCTTAAATTTGGCAACGGAGAAATACTCTAACACGTACTGATAAACTTCACCCTCTTCACCTCCTAGAACACCCATGAAAAACAATGCATGTATGGAAGGTTTCCCACGAAGCTGCCATTGCCTACAATGGTATGTCCTGTCAACAAAACTCACTGGATACCTCCATTGCCTATCATTATTGTCAGTGTACGTTACCTCAACCTCCATTCCTCTTCTAATGCATTTCATCTTCAATTTTTTTGGCCTGCCATGCAAAGCCTTAATCAAAGATGGGAGGATTAGATGGCCAACATATACTATTGATGCAATTCTTTGACGCAAATCGATCTTTATCATGATCATCTGCCTAATCTTATCAAATATTTGCCACAGCATAAGCCCTTTCAATGACTTGACCTTTGCATTGAAACTCTCTGCAAGGTTACTTGTTACATAGTCTACCTTGCAAATTTCATTGAATTGGCTTCTTGACCACACCATTCCATGATGTGCATCCAAGTACTCCTTCATCGCAGGTTTTTGTTTATACAACACTTCCAAATGATGCATATGCTTCCTCAAACTGCATGTGTATGAAGCTAGAAATAGGTTGTTAGTATAATTTTACCCTTGAATTTCTTTGTAAAATTCTGCACTAAGTGTCGCATACATTCCCTATGCTCCACTCCGGGGAATACTGCTTCTATAGCTTTCTCCAAACCTTTGCAAGCGTCTGTGTGGATAGTAAGCCTTGGTGGATGACCTATAAGGTCGCGCAAATTCTCCAGAAACCAAGTCCAACTTTCCTCTAACTCATTCTCCAAAACTCCAAAAGCAATAGGGAACATCCAATTATGGCCATCAACTGCAGTAGCAGCTACTAGTTGTCCTTTAAATCTACCATGAAGAGTTGTTGCATCCACGGCCAAATAAGGCTTGTAACCATCCAGAAACCCTTGCCAACAAGCTTTGAAACAAACAAAAGCCCTTCTAAAGCACTCATTCTCCTTTGTCTTCCCTCTTATTTTGTACTGGACTTTATGCCTGTCTATCTGTACAACACTACCTGGACTAGCCATCTCCACTTCAGCTTTGAAGTTGTAAAGAAACTGAAAACTTTCATTACATGGACCATTGATCCTATCAAGAGCCATTTCCTTTGCATAGAACATCCTCATGTAAGGTACTATAATATTAAACTTTTGAGAAACTTCTTTTATGAGTGTTATTGCACCAAGTGATGAGTTCGCTCTCATCCAATCCATGATTGCATCTGCCAACCACCTAGTCTTTGCTAGTTTTGTTTTGTCCTTTGGCTGTCCCCCTTGAGGTGAACAAGAATGTTCGAACCGGTTGCTTTTTATCTGAAACATAATGAAAATATTAGGTATAGTTAACAAACTCTACACAATGATCTAAAATACACAACTGGTTGTAATACCTGAACCAAACTGCTCCTGAGCATAGTGGATGCATGCATCCTCCACCTACACCTCTTGTATGGGCACTTCACTGTGAACCTTGTTGGCTCACTCTTAATAATATCATAATCATTATTGGTGTGAATGCAATATGTAGTAAGGGCATTACGACAATCCCACATTGTTTCAAATACGGTGCCTTCTGAAATCTTAGGATCGTTCCTGTCCCACACAATTATTGGCAAGTCCTCACCATCCAGCTAAAACGAGACTATCATAGTTCTCCTCATTCTCTTCGTCATCAGTGTCATCAAATCTGGCACTGTGGGCCATTTCCTCCGTGTACCGATCCTCTAGTGCTTGTTTACTGAATCTATCTACCAATTCATGAAACATCAACTCATCCTCATCACCTAGTGGAGGAGCTCTCTCATCGGGCTCTGCTTCATCCTCCAAATCGGCCGCACGAGCAATTTGGCTTACACTCATAGTGCGAACAGATGGTACTGCTGTGGACCTACAAGGAGCGCAGGGGAACACACTATTAGTAGAGACAGCAGAGACACATGATGCCCAACCACCTGATGATGCCTGACCACCAGATGATGATTTAACCCTCTTTCTCGTATGTTCAACTTTAGGTTGCACATGGAGACGAATTTGACCAAAACGTTCGGCAGCATTCAAAGAGAAAATCATTACCAGATCAGCTTCGCTAGTTAGTGGGAGCAATCTTTGCTCGCTAATGTTGAAATATTGCAAATCAACTGAATCGCCATTGCTCCAGGGGAATTTAGAATAGATTTTATCTTTCAAATCTCTGAGAGTTATGGAGGTTGCCACCACCGCTGGGAAGTAAAATCCAAAGAGATAATGTTCACAACCATGAATTACGCTAGTATCTAGTCTAACCGCCAGCCGAAATGCCAGCGCTAGATCAATCCTATTCAAAAAGCAACGCAGTTAGATGAGCACCAGGGATTCATGCTCAATTACTTCCCATATTCAATCCACAAAGGGAAACGATGCTTAACCAGATGGAATCCATGCATTAGATCCTCCGATTCCACCCAATCTTCTCCGACCTCGACGAGGTGGACCGGTACACCAGCCGGCGTTGCATACTATTCCGTGAAAGGGGTAGATATAGCGGAGGCGGAAGTGGGGGAGGGAGCGGAGCCAGAGGTGCAGTGGTCTCCGCGACTAGGAGGAGGGGTGGCTCTGTGGTTGAGGACGACATAAGGTAGGAGGGCACGATGGCGAGGGAGCAGAGGGGTAGTGTGGGAGTTATTCTAGGCTCGGGGGAAGTAAATGCTTTGGGTGAGCAAGAATGGCCGGTCCGACGTGTCTCCATGCGGCCCCACCCTTCACCATGTATGCAAGACCCATCCCAACGCGGCCCCACCCTTCACCACGTATGTAAGACCCGTCCCAACGTGGCCCCACCTGTCAGCATGTAACGGTCGAGGCGACATAATATAATGCTCAACGCACGACCCGTCCCAACGTGGTCCCACCGGTCAGCATGTAACAGTCAAGCCTTTGACCTGACGGCATCCCCCCGTCAGAGCGCCTATGAGGGTTTTAGAATAGAGGGAGGGGAAAAGTGAGGAAAAACTAAGCGGCTGGGGAAAACTGAGTACAATTAACAAACCGAGGGCACGAAAATAGAAATCCCTATAATTTATATCTAGTTCATTCTTAGCTACGACAGTAACTGCATGCCATTGCGTAGCTCACCACAAATTCTGATCCACCCAATGTCTCTTGCATTCCAGGATATACAACTACTTTCATATATATTTGTTGAAATAACCTGGCTAGCTTATATTTGCTGAAATTCTAACAAACACTTTGTTTCATTGCTCATATCACTGTAGGAAGACTTGTTTAATGTTTGCTTGTCCTGATTGTTTGATGTGTTGTGCAATAATTAAACCATGGACTAGTAGTAAACTCCAATTCATAAATCTTGTCATATTAGTCAAATGATTAGTTTCAAATTCTTTGATAATGAAGATGGTTGTTTGTTATATTAACTTGTTATCACTTAGTTTCAGACTGCAATTATTGCTATCGTTAGCAAAGAGGGGGTGCAAGATCATGTCTCAAGGTGGTTTTCTGATGTAGGTGCCGCACTCAAAAGGGAGATCTTGTTGATAGATTGAGAAAGCAAATTGAGAAGGATCAATCTCGATTGGCAACTTAAATGTTGGATTTTCTTACCCTTTAGTTTGTTGATGATATTAATAATTTTAAGAAGTTTGTAGCTGATGTAACATCTAGGTAAATCGCATAGGCCATGTAGGAATTTATTTGACGTTGTCCCCACCTAGCGATAGGCGGTACCATTACTGGGCCCATTGGGCTTTGGTATTGGCTCGTTATGTACTAGACTGACGATGAACAGTAATAGGCCTTAGAAAGGCCATAATAGTGATGGGCCTCACGTGCAAAAGGGCGAAAAGGGCACCACAAACAGGCTCCATGAATAGTAAAAGGCCAGAGCAATATAAGGCAAGAATCACAGTGGGCTCCAAAGCGGTAAAAAGCCTACATCCTTACTGGGCCAAACAGTGAAAGGCATGAATAGTAATAGGCCTAAACAGGAAAAGCCTAGAATTGTAGAAGGCTAGAATTGTAGTGGACCTTCTCACAAAATGGGCCATTAGTAGAAGGCCTGCCGCTGGTAGGCCTGAATAGTAAAAGGCTAGAACAGTTACGAACCTTCTCGCACATGGACCTTTAGTGGGTGGCCTTCCACAGGCTTTAAGAATAGTGATGGGCATAGCTTAGGCCTCTAATGGGTCGCACTGTGATGGACCAAGCTGAGCCTTACGCAGGCCGAAATAGTAACAGACTGAAAAAATTAACATGCCATAGCAAGGCTGCAAAGTGATGGGACCCTTCAATCAGCACAGGCCTCAGGGCAGGCAGAAACTGTAAAGGGCCATCTTCTTATTGGGCTTGTCTCGTGGGACAGCCCACTTAATAATTAGTAGGCCTTCGCTGGGCCTTGGCTTCCACCATGGTTTTGTGACCATTAACGGTGGTAACCGGTTGTTAACGGCGCCTGCCACGTGGCATTTTGCATGATGTCAGCAATCAACAGGGCTGGCAAAATCGATCAACCACGGCACGAATTTCCGTGGTTGAAGGGTGCGATCGGCCATGGTCGAAAAAAACCATGGTACATTCCTTGGTGATGGGGCTTTTACCAGACTTTTTAACCACAAAAAACGGGCCTTCAACCACGAAAACCTTTGGTTGTAAAATCCAACTTTTCGTGTAGTTCCCCCAAGCTTAGGTGTTTGCACAAAGATGGTGATAGTGTCAATAAGATGCTCTTCACTCCAAACTTGAAGGCAACGGTGCCAAAAAATGTTCTGGCTATTTATGTGGGAGTTTCACCACGCTGCAACCACTGTGAGATGTTTCTTGCAATTCCCTAGTAACGGCACCATCAAATGTTCTTGATGGCAATAACTCTATTTACCAACTCGTTGGGACTCCAAATGCAGAGTATTGTAGCAAGCGTCTTTTCCACGCAAGGGTGACTCGAGGGTTTATATCAAACTCTCCAGGAATGATCTAGAGACTCCTCCTATTTTCCTCTTCAGGCAACCTACAAAACAAAGTATTTTCCTTGTGTCCCCAACTCCACCATGTGGTTGTAAAGAACAAAGTTTTGTATTAGTAAACCTGAAATAAAACTATAATTAAATAAAGGTAAAACAATCTATAACAAGAAAAGAAAGTAAAAAATAATACGGTAAAGGTCTTTTGGGTTTTTGTTTGTGTTGCTGATAGTAAAAGTGTTATTGTATTTTTGAATTTAATTAATGCAGAAAATATAAAAGACAATAATAGTGATGGAAAGTTGTTTCTTATAATAAAAAGTGGATCGGAATTCATGGGTTCACTTGTCTATTCTCTCATAAGGTGTAATGGACATAAAACAATTAATAAGCAATATAATATTGATGAAACTTCATTATGTGTATGATAAGCATTCATATGGGCATCACGTCCTATTTTAAAGATGATGCAACACATCTCACTTATACTCCTCTAGAAAAGGAAAACTCCATTTAATCTAGAATTAAAAATAAATAGAGTATAACTTTTGGTACTTTGACATGATGTTTGAATAACAAATGTGCTACCTTGAATAAACAAGATCATCTTGGCTATCACTAGATGATATTATAACATGCATTCACTCAATCCCTAGTGAGGTAACAAAAGAAAGGTAAAATCATAGTGGATATCAAATTTTGCTACCATATCTAATCACCACCACCACGTTACTCCAACTAATACACACGCCCCCCCCCCCCCCCACACACACACACACACACACGCCCTCTCATACATGTTGTATCAAAAAAAGTACTTAAGAATAGGGTACATAATATGCATCTACCAATACATCTTACACATAATAGAATTCCAATCTCAAATATCAATTCATAGAATAAATATCCATCACATAGGAATTACATAGATTGCCATAATCATGTTGGACAACTCATATGATACTCAAAAATGATAGAACAAGAGAGAAATGGATCAAGTTACTGCCATCAACCCATAGTATAGAGGTGGAATACTCCCTCTTCATCATGGTGATGATGCTGGAGGTGTTGAGAAGGTAGAGATCCCACCGATGGTGGCTCTAGCGGTGTTTCCCCCTCCAATCTTTGTTGGTTTTGTCTTTATTTTGGTGTTTATGTGTTTCTATGTCGTGTCCTCTGAGGATGCATCGGGGGACCTTTTATAGGCATTTTTACACCATGATTTACAATTAGGGCTAAAGATGGATGGATGGCGATGCTCGAGGTGGGAAAGAGCATGGGCGGCGCGCCCCCGGGTAGCGTCACATGTCCTATTTTGGGCCACCAGGTCCCGCTCATGTGGTCCAAGTGATCTAGGTCTTCATCTTTGCGAAAAATAATCCTCAAAAAATCCCAGGTAAATTTGACTTTCTTTAGGTCCCTGGAAGGTAAAAATACACAAAACAAGGGATTCTTGTTCTATAGAGTTATAACCAAAACAAAGGGGATCATTTGTAAATCCCATAAATCAATATAAAACATGGATATATCGTTATATAAGTTGCAAATATGTGTGAATATGTATCAATAAACTACAAAATTCATGTATGCATTTTGCATGCATCAATCGTGTCGACGTGATGCCGCACGTACCTAGCAAGCTTGGTGAGGCCTTCCCACCATGTCTTGCATAGAGGCAAGTCCTCGGTTATCTAGTATTGGAGCATGGAAACCATGGTAGACAGACATTCCCGCTGGCCATGGTAGCTGGACTGCAATGCATTCGCCCTCCTCAATGTGTCCCCCGTGGAGCCTTCTCTTGCTCTGTCAACCCCCCCCCCCCCGTCTAGAGGGAGGCCGAGTCTCCTACAACTGGTACACAGAGCATTGCGGCTTAGGTGCATCATCTGACAACTAACTGATTGCCGGTGACGGTGGCTGCCATGTCTCCTGCGATTGGCACCACACTAGTTGTGATAGGGAGAGGTCTGGGCCTTGGGACCACTCCTCTACCCCACGAGGCAACTCGTCTTTGCCAGCCTGCCCCTCCCCATGAGGTGGCTGACCTTCTTCATTGTGTAGATCCTAAATGTTTGCTAGCGGCTCTCTTGCGGTCACGCGTGGGTACCCTAGATCGTGGTTGTAACATCCCAATTCCAGCAATCCTGATTAGTTGTCCAGAATGCAAAAATCAGGGGGACAAAAACTTTTTCTTGTTAAGTGCTGCAGTGTTTGCTTGTTGCTTGTATGTGCTTATGCATCTGAAAGTGTAGTAGGTAATATCCTCCTTACCTCACCCTCAATGGACATAAGCTATTTAACAAAACTGTCTTGGCACATCTTGCATATTCTCAAATGTCCGGGCATTTCAAAACCTGAGCCAAGATGCCTTTTGAAACCAAACTATTTTAGTAGCTTCTATTTACCAAGCTATGGATAGCTATATACTACAATCTCCTTATGTTTTCAAGACAGAACTTTCAACTACTCTTACCTATAGGTTTTTCCAAAACCTTTTTATAAAGATTTTGAATTCTACTCTTGGTAGAGATACCAAGGGCTCTCACCTTATTAAACTTACAATCGTTTTCAAAAGACCCATCCATACCCCCAAGCCAGGCTTGGAGGTATCCATAGTAGTAGGTTTGTTCTGCTTGTAAGAGGAGTTGCCTTGATCTACAGTCTGACTTGTTTGCTTAGTAAGTAGTATGAGCTACCCTAGGAGCTCATCATCTAGCAGCTACCTAATCCAATAATATCAACCTTAAGCAAGTTAACCAAGCTTGATCTGATCTGTAGCCACTATGTGATCATCTAAAACCCTTAACCAGATCACTTCTAAAATTATCCTCTTCTAGTGGTTTCCAAGTCAATGAAAACAAATATTAAGCCTGGATCTATCCTACTCAATATACACTTCATCATCATCCACTTGATGATGATTTGGAACCTTGCATCTTCTCAAAAACATTCACTCTTGTATTATAGCCAATAACCACAATTCTGCCAAAATGTTTGTCTCGAAAATAGCTATCAATGTCCCATCTTTGGGACTCCCTTCTTCTCAACCCTTGTGCATTTTTGGAAATGCACATGAAACATATTGCAAACCATACTAAGGAATACCAAGGATCACTCTTTCCCTTGGCTAGATCATCCTCCAACACACTTGTTCTTGATGGTTTTGCAGGCAAGAAAATAATATTTTCTGTAAATCTTATCAACATGCCTATTTGGCAGAAGCTCACATCTTCATACTATATTTTTATGAACAAATCTTGGCATGATTGTAATCTACTCATGAAGGTATATCCATACCTACTTCACTTGTTTCAATTGGAACATTGTGCTACCAAAATCCCCATGGTTTTGAAGGCTAGTTGATAATCTATTTTGGCACCCTTGTTTTATTCAAAGTTAGTCATTAATCCTTGGAGAGCTCAATCATGATCAACCTCAAATCCTTTCTCCATAATGATCTATATAACTTGGTATATCCATCCAAATACCCCATGACCCAAGGGGAGCTCTGATCTCCAAGATCCAACAAGGTTTTGATAGTATAAAAATAACCTTGCCCTAGATCATGTATCCCTTGTTTTCTTCAGAAATCAAGTTGGATTCTCAAAACTCAAGGTTGAAAATGATGGATACACCTTGTTGACATCATATACGATGGAGATATAAATTTATCTAAGGATTTCCATATTACTTGACCCTAAAACTAATTAATTATTTTGTCTGACAAAAACCCCAAAACTCACCATATAAAGACAAGTTGGTTTTTCTCCAAATCACATCTCCAACTTCACACACATGTGAGGTCTATATATCATACCCTATCTCCCGACTTTCAAAAATAAATATTTTTGAAGAGTTTTATTAATTATTTTTGCCTATTTTCTTAAATGGCAAAAATGGAGAAATAAATGTTTTAAATACTTTCCTTCACCAATAAATTCAGGGAAAATTCTCCAATGTCTGAACTCATATTTGGGACCATCTCAAACCAAAAAACTCTCCTTGTCCAATTCAATAATTTCAAATGAATTCAAGAGAACAGATTCAGCCATAATTGAAAGTCATGATCAACCCTTGATCAAAACATCATCAAACCACCATCACTGCACAAGCTTGATAACCACCAGCACTAGGGCACCTCTCTGGTCGTGTGCACTGTAGCACTATAGTACCCCTGCCCCTCCCCTTGTCCTTTTGTGTTTGGAGGAGAAGCAAAGAGAGAGAGAGACCTCCATATCAAGCCATATCTTCCAACATCTGCTGCAGCAGCCGTCTCTCACTTTTTTGGACAAGCACCATTACTCACAGCCACCCTCCAGCACCCAGGCTAAGACCCTAGCCAGATCTACACCTCTCCCTCTCCATTATTTTTCTCCCTTGCATGTGAGGATGGAGATGAGCAAGATCATCATGTATGACTTCCCCGGCAAACCCTCTGCTCTCCTGTGACCCCACACACACCTCCACCGCCCTCCACGACCAATCCCCCGCCTGCAACCTCCTCCCACACTTCCTATGGACAAGGTCCACAATGGACCATCACCTACGGGTTAAAAAGGCCCTAGGTCCCTAGAGCCCCGATCTGCCCTCATTCCCACTCTCCCTCGCACCCTCTCCACCTCCACTCTCTCCCCCATAGAGCCCTGACTTTGTCTCGCCCTTGCAGAGGAAGAACCTCTTGTCTCGTCCATCTCCAAAAATTGAGCTAGGTGCTCTCCCCCAGCTCCTTTCGCTCTGCAATTCACCCTACTGAAAACCCCACATCCTCCTGCATCTAACCCACCTAGATTTTTGCCTAGGAAACGCTGCTCCGGACGGCACCGTCGAGCTCCGGTGAAGCTCACCTTGGATGTCTTTGCGCGAGCGAGATCCCGGCGTTAACCCCCACCTTCCTCTAGAATATGCTTAGTATACCTATCCAGTGGAATTATCCTCATGCCAATTGGAGCTAGGGTTCCACTATAGTAAAAATGACAAAATCAATTCAGTTTCATCTTTAGAAAATTCCCTAGGCCAAACTATAACATGTTTTCAGTTCATTCCAACTCTCAGTGATGTGGTACATCAGTACCTATCAAAATCTAGGAGATCACTAATTATTGAGCCCTGGTTGATTTTTAGTGAATTAAACTATTATGTGTATGGTTGTTTCACTAAATAAATCACTTCAGGAGTTCTATATATCCAAAAATATTGATTCCAATTTCTATAAAATGGTAATACAAATATCTTATTGTGTCTTTGGAATCATGTGAAAATCCCTTGTAGAATAAATCTGGTGAAAAATACAAATACCTTCTAGAACTGACTTTGGGAGTTTTCTAAGGGCATTCTAGTAATTCTTTTGAGGTTATTCCAACTCTCAAAAATCACAAACGTAAAGATATTCAAAACCATATGAGTACAAATTTATTTGAGCTCTAGATCTTTTCTGGTGATTTATTCACCTAAACTAGAGGTATTTCGTTTAGAATAATCATAACTAATTAAGGTAACTTGATAAAATCATGAAATCACTTTTTGTGGCCTTGTTATTTTAATACATGTCTGATGATATCATTTTTTCTCATTGATATCATACAGACCAAAGCCTTAGTCAAAACTCCTTCATTAGGTGGTATTTGAAAATTAAATCATAAAGAATGTTTTGCCAATGCCTCTCTAGTAATTCCAATTGCACTAAACTCACTCTCACAAAACCTACTGAACTTGGTATTGTGTTGTATGCTTGTTTGTTGTACTGTTTGGGTGCTTGTATTCCTTGTGTTGATAGTGGCTTTGTTTGTTGGCATGTATGATCCCTGACGACGATAGTTGCGGTTATATCGAAGATCTGAAGAAGATGGTTATTATTACTATTATTACGGTTTTCTAAGAAGAAGTCTAGGGACATATATTGCTAGACTGATGATCTTAGGAAAGCCACCTTCTTGCTCATATGCCTTGCCTACTGTTTTACTTATGCATGTTTTACCTATTGTTTATGAAAACTCCATTGTTTTATTATATGATGATCTATACATGTGTCAACACCCGGATTTTTAATCCCAGATGCCTGTTATGCCATACGTCGCAATCCCAGGATTACCATTTTTGCGAGACATAATAGATTGGATATCACAGTACAGCATCCATTACAAACCATAATAAGGTCTTACACAAATAAAGGATCTCATGATCCAGTCTCAATACAAACAAGCAGCAGAAATATAAGCGTAGTAGTGGGCTCCATCTTCAGGGTCACAGGCAATGCTAACGATGGGAGATGATCCTAGTTGTCGTAGACCTCCTGATGTCCATCATCCTGGTAGTCCTCCTCATAGTCTGGCCACGGGAATAGCCAGGGACAAAGCCATGAGTACTCTTTAAGTACTGACAAACTATCACTAACGAGTAAGGTAGTTCTAGTAGGAATCTTAAGCTCTAGGTTTATTTGTAAAAAGGAAGGTTTATCTAAACTGAGTTTAGAAGTAAAGAAAACTAATTTAATGTTCTAAATCACTTAACCTTGTTTTCATAGTCACAACCCTGTTGTGGTCAATTCAAAATCATAGTTCTCTTCACTAGTCATTTTGAAAACATCTGACGACGGAATAGTATGGCCACTCCAACTGTCCATGACCGCGGACGCGGCTATTCGAATAGTTTGACACTCTGCAGAGGTGGTACACTTTCAACAAAAAATTCGATACATCCATCAGGGATAACCCTGAATCATCATACTTAGTATGCGGATAATCAATCATAACCTTTCAATTACACACTCTAGTATAGGCACCTCCCCTATGAGCTTGGCCACCCAGCCATGGCCATCTGCCATCCTGGGCACTTCATAGGGGGACAATTCACACTCACGAGGTAGCCTCAGCTCAAACCTCTTTCGCGAGGGAACCATACTAATGTATATAAACTTCTGGCTAAGCCTTACCCAGTTCAGGTATTGTGGTTGTACGGTAAAATTGGAATAGTATCGCATCTGAACCCAACCATCAGTTTTTGGCAAAAGGGCTAAGGCTCATGCCTCAACATTTTCATCATCAAATACATTTGTCTTTCTCAACACATGTCAAAACATTTCAATAGAATGACTCATCATTCCAAGGTTTTCATAATAATTTTCACCAAGTATTCCCATCTAAAGTGATCAAGTGTTATGCTTTAGCACTAGCCACTAAATTAAGAGTCTTCACTAATGAGGGTTGCTAATCTTCAATCTCATGCCATAGAATGACATGTAGTATAGTCCTAGTTTTATACTCTTTATGTTATCTATACTATCTTTCCAAATACTCACCAAGCACCTACTAAAAGTAAAGAACTTTGGTAAAGTAAAAAGAATAAGCTTGGAAGTAAAACTTGGGATTGGTATAAATCAAAGGTATATAACCAAAGCATGCCTAATGCATCTGGCTTAGGTTAAAACTTTCACATATATGAGGTTGCAAGTGCTATCTTGCCAATAAGAGCTTGCCTTGATTGGTGTAGTGATTGAAGTTTTCCTCTTCTTCTTCTGGGTAGAACTCCTCCTCCTCGTAGCTTGGGTCGGTACTATCGTCTATAAATAAAATTCGGGGTACACAATCACGAAACAATACTTAACTAGTTCTATTTAGCACACTAAGGCTCACACTTGATGATCTAGCATCATCACAATCATCACATGAATTAAACAACTAATTTTATTTAGTTTATTTGAGAAAAGTAATTTCTACTCATTGAAAATTAATTAAGATTTAATATTCTCCAATTAAAATATGGGATCATGTGGACACATGTCATCACCACATATTCTAATATATGGGAATGTGATTTAAAGGGTTGGTCACATTTTATTAAGTTTAAGATTATCATTTAATAGATTTAAAGTGACTAGAAATGCCGTAATAGCATTCATTTGGTACTAGTCCAATGTCACTCCATGCAAACCTAAATGTTTTTATATATTCAGATAGATATTATCAAATGTGATTTTTGAGAGTTGGAATCAACTCAAAAGCTATTATGGTTGATTTTTGAAAAATGTTTGAAGTTGCAAAAGTCTCTGTCTTGTTATATTTACTATAGATTATCTCTAACTCCAAATGATTTAAATCCAACGGGCTTGGATAGATAATTTCATTACCTCTCTAGAAAAATTTAAATCATGCAATTTGGTTCAGTGAAACTCTCTGAATTGATTTTTGAATCTGTGGACAGAATAGGGTTTAAACTAAAATGGAAAATCAATATTTGAATTTCCTAGGCTACGCGAGAAAGCTAAACTCGCGGTTCCCACGGGGGTAATGGCGAGGCGTGGGGCGGTGTGAAGGGAATATGCCCGAGAGGCAATAATAAAGTGGTTATTATCTTATTCCTTGTTTATGATAAATGTTTATTTTGCATGCTAGAATTGTATTGATCGGAAACATCAATACATGTGTGTTTAATAAACAAAAAAGGGTTCCTAGTTATGCCTCTCTTATAGACTAGCTTGTTCATTAACAAGATGATCAAGGTTTCCTGATCATGGACATTGGATGTTGTTAATAACAAGGTCACACCATCGGTGGAATGATGTGATGAACATTCATCCGAAGTATAGCATTACGATCAAAGTCATTATGTTTATATTGCTATAACATCATACAAAGTAATCTTTATCCTTAGACCATGAGATCATGTTAACTGCTAACACCGGAAGAGTATCTTGATAACATCAAACGTCACACCGTAACAGGGTGACTATAAAGATGGGTTCAGTGCTACGAAGGTGTTATATTGAGGCTCATGGATCAAGAGTGGAATTTGTCAATCCCGATGACGGATAGATATACTCTGGGCCCTCTCGGTGATATCACATTGAAATAGCTTGCAAGCAAGTGATGTGATCACTAGAATGTTATATCACGGGAACGAGAAAATAGTGCATGTCGGTAACGAGATCAAACTAGGTATGGAGATACCGATGATCAAATCTCGGACATGTAATATATCGCGGGACAAAGGGATTTAGTTACTAGCGTTAAAGGTTCTCACGATCACAGAAGTCATCGTTGAATGTGTAGGAGTCAGTATGGATCACTGTGTCCCGCTGATTATTGATCGGAGAGGGTTCTCGATCATGTCTGCATTATTCGCGAACCGTAGGGTGACACACTTAAGGGATACCGACACCATTTGGAGCAAATATGTTTTAGATAAAGATTTAAGAAAGCGCTAGAATTATTTCAATAGACACCAAACTGTTTTGTGAAATTGCTGAAATTGGTTGCATGTAATATTGAAATGTTGTAGGGGTTTTATGTGAATGTTTGTTAATTAAAGTAATTAACAAAATTCTGAATAAAAAATAATAAAAGTTTTATTAATGAGAGAGCATTAAATTTGGAGAAATTTAATGCATTTAAAGTGGAGACTTTAAAAGAGAATGTGAAGGGGCAAATTTATGTGGAGGGAGTTACCACCACATGAATGGAGGAGGTGAAGAGTCACCTCCTCCATGCGCCGGCCATAAAGGAGGGGCACCCCCCCTCCTCCTATAAAAGGCCACCCCCTCCTCACTTTCTCACACACACCTCCTTGTAAAGGATCTCTCTCCCCCTCTAGTATTATTCCCCCATGGTCTCGGATTAGCGAGATACATGTTCCCGGTGGCTTTATCTGGAAAGGAGTTGCTGCTTCCACTGCTTTGCTGGAGCGAGGGATGGAGGTTGTCGGGGTACCGGACGTGTGTGCGATCACGGATGCACCGCTGCTTTGCGGTGCTGGACTTGGTGGTGCTGGAGCTGGATCTGATGGACGTGCTGGAGCTGGACCTGCTGGACTTCATCACGATCTTGAGATCGGCAAGTGTACGACTACATCAACCACGAGTTCCTACTCGTTAACAAAGCTCGTTGTCTACGAGGGTAAGTTCTCGTTGGATGTATGTCCACCCGTTGCTTTGTACCTAGTAGATAGATCTTGGTGTGTAGTTCACACCGTAGGAAAATTTTTGTTTTCTATGTTGCGGACCCAACAGTGGTATCAGAGCCTGATCTATGCGTAGGTGCTTTGCACGGGTAGTACACATATGTTTATATGTGGGCGATGATGATCATGTTATTGCTTCTTTCATGTATTTTGGATATTGGTTGCATAGTGGGATGAAGCGGCCCGGACCAACCTTACATGTCATCGTACATGAGACCGGTTCCACAACTGACATGCAACTTTTTTTTGCATAAGTGGCTGGCGGGTGTCTGTCTCTCCTACTATAGTCAATATCTGATTTACAACGAGTTGCTAATAACTTAGTTATCCTATTTGTGGTTCATGTTTGTAGGTAAGAACGGTTCTATCTCCGAAAGCCCTAAGCCACGTAAAACTTGCAATTAATAAATTAGAGGCGTCTAGTTTAGATCGTTGTTGGGCTAGTGTCTTGATATGGTATTGTTGTAAGTAGATGTATGATAGAGATCATACCACGATGCAAATGATAGAGGTCAAATGCATGGACCATATCATCTCACTTTACACATTAGATGTTAGCATCTTATACTGCTAGTTTGGCGCTTTGTGTAGCATTGTAAGATGATCCCTCATTTAAATATCAAGATAAAATGTGTTCTTCCTTAAGTATGCACCATTCTATGGATCGTGTTTCGAGACATCACGTGATGATCGGGTGTTCTCAACTCTACGCTTTCATGCAACGGGTGTAAGACAGTTTTACACACGCGAATACTAAGGTTCTTACTTGGCGAGCCTAGCATGTATAGACATGGCCTTGGAACACAGACCGAAAGGTTAAGCATGAGTCATATAGTTGATGTGATGACCATATTGATGCTCGCCTTTGAAGATACACCGACTCACGTGATGATCGGACTTGGTATAGTGGATTTGGTTCATGTAATCACCAAAAAGGCACGAGGGATGTCGTTTTTAAGTGGGAGTTCATTTCTAATTTGGATTAGTCGAACTCAATTTGTCATAAACTAAATCGAAGTGAATTTACATAATTTGTTGTAGTCATTGGCATCTGTTCACTACCTTATGATTAGTTTTAATTGAGATAATAGAACTATAGAATTCTGGATATTTACTTTACGAACTGGTATCGTATTGTTTTGAATGTCAATTTAAAGTTTATAAGTCCTATTGCAAACTTTCAGCAAACTCTATTTACTCCATGAAGTTTAATAAGTAGTATTAAATCAAGAGTAAGAATTCCAATGTTAGTATCTAAAGTATCATGTTTGCCTCCATGATTATTGATATTCAAAAAGTTGTTTTAATATCAAGATTATACTGGAGCTGAAAATTGTTTCAGAAACCATCATGTGTGAAAGATATTGTGATATCTGAAACAATGTTTTTGGTTGCATTATGATAGAGTATAATTTAGCAAAATACATGTTCTCATATTGTATGAGAATTTGTGAAGGATGGAGATGCTAGGCATCCGAATCTACCAAAAAGGTTTTGGGAACTGATATTATACTCGTGATTCTTCCTTATAAGCTATAGTAGCTTGATCATGAAAGTTGTCATGATAAGGATGAATAGAAGCTGTAAGTAAAATGTTTACTACACTAATAGATTACTAAAGAATGGATTTTTGAAAGAACACCAAACATTTGATGATGGTGATCCACTTCAAAGTGCAAGTCCAAAGGTATTAGTATTTGACTATATACGCTTTGTACCATGTGTCATGTTGATGACACCACTATTGATGTTGATAGATTCTTTTAAAAGAAAAGGAATTGCTGAAAGAGAATCTATAAAATATTTGGCAGAAAATAAAAGGTTGGAGATGTCCAACTTAGGTATATAGAAGATATACATGTTATGGCTATATTCCTTGCTTGTTAAACAATGTGGTTCTTAAGTATTGGATACCGGTATTGGATACCGAATTGGTTGGTATGAAGTGTCATACAGGACAACGCAATTCATGAACTACAATGGCCTAAGTAACCAGCAAGAGAATGAGTGATGATGTTCATCGAAAACAAATAAAGTGTTATTCTCTTTTTCGTTATCATCAAACCAAGCTTTCAAGATTTGTTTAAATAATTGTTATTTTGTTCCGGTATCATGAGAACAATGGTTGTTCAAATAATTACCATATTCCATAAAGGATGGATGAACTTTTACAAGTCTAGTTGGAGAAATTGCATCCATAAACACTATTGCTAAAATGTCGCAAGACAAATGATTGAAAGATCACTTATGAAGTGGCATCGCTGTTTAAATTATATTTGAAAGAAAACATGAAGAAACTCCATGTTGATGGATTTTTGGAGTCTTTGATTTTGATCAATTGACGCATGTGAGACTTTCCTCGAGATAATTGAAACTCCGTCCATAGGCCAGAGAGGAACAGATGACTAGCTTATTGGAAATTGTGCATGCTGATGTGCATAGTCCATTATGTGTAGCCATATGTGATGGATCTTTTTGCTTCATATGCTTTCTCCGAAAATTTGGGTGAATATATTTGTATATTTACTTAATAAGGAAGTATGAAACATTTGAAAATTGTTCATAGACCTTCAAGATGAAGTGGAAAATCATTGTAACAAGAAAATAAAGAGTTTATGATTCGATCATAAAGGAAGATATTTGAGTTACATGTTTAGCAAAAACACCTAAGACTTGAGGAATTGTTCCATGATTTGTGTTTCCCGATAAACCATAGGAGTATGGCATATTCGAGAGATAAAATCAAACCATGTTTGACATGGTAAGATCAAGGGTGTCAGTTATAAAACTGCCAAAGCTTTAGAGGCTACCGCTTTTACACTGAAAAGAGCGCCATCGTGATCCATTGAAATGACACCATATGAGTTATGGTTTGGGATAAAACCCGAATTGTCTTTTCTTAAATTTTGGTATGCTATGCATAAGTAAAATGTTTACAACCAAAGTCGGATAAGCACGTCTTTGTAGGTTATCCCAAAGAATTTTTTGGGAATTTCTCCATAACACCGAGGACAAAAGAGTTTGTTACTTGGAACGTCGAGTTTCTTGAGAAGGAATTTTTTGTGAAAAGTTAAGTGGGAGGACAATAGAACTTTGATAAGGTTGTTGAACCTTAGCTATATGTGCTAAGTATGGCATGGAAAGTGTCCCGGTGGCGGCCACAATGCTCATGGCTCTCGTGATTACAAAAGGTGAGATCTCGGAGATTATAGTTCCTATAGAACCGTGTGGGTCGGTAAGAATCAAATAGTAAGATTTGATAAGCAAGTCGTTATTGTTTGACAATGATGAACCGACTACATGCAAAGAAGCGATGATGGGCCCTGACTCCATAAAATGACTAGAAGTCATAGAATCCGTGATAGTATCCATACACGAGAAAACAAGTTTCTGAACTTGGAAGACCCTCCGGAAAGGCGTGAAGCCTATCGGTCGTGTTTGGATCTATAAAGAAATAAGACATGGATGTTTAACATCTATGAAATAGTCAACATGTCGGAAAGAAGTTTACGACAATGTTCAAGGAGTTGACTATGACAAGATTTGGTCTTTCATAGCGATATATAGTCTTGACGGATTAATGTAGCAACCACTACATATAATTTGGTATATGGTAGTTGAATAAACAAAACAAGGTTCTTCTAATAGAACGGTAACCTAGGACATGTACATGACATGGTCCGAAGGGTTTTGTTAATTCAAAGGGTGCTAAAAGGGCATGTAAACTTCAATAGTTGAAGTAAGCATAGCGGAGTTGGAATCTTCACCATGATGAAACTGTTAAAAGAGTTTAAATTCATCGAAGATGATGAAGATGCTTGCATTTGCAAGAAATTAAGTGGGAGCGCTGAGACATATTTCTAATACATTATGTAGAGGACATATTGTTGATTGGAAATGATGTAACTTGAATTTACACAAGTTAAGGATTTCATTAAAATAAGATTTCGATGAAAGACTTGGGCAAACCCGGAATATTAGGCATCAATATCTATATGGATAGATTAAGGCGCTAATATGGTTGTGCCAGACATACATATATGAGATATTGAAAGGGTTCAATATGGAAACAACAAGAAAGGTTCTTGCTGCATGGAAAGGATTGTATCAAAATTCAAGTGTTTCAACACTTGGTGAGTAAAATCACATGAAGATTTTGATCGATTATACCATGATATGTATATATCCAGAATGTCCTATGCTCTAAATGTTATGAGCATATACCAGAATGATTCATAAGATGATCATTGGACAATAGTAAAGATATTCTTATGAGCTTTGGAAGAACTAAGAATATATAATGTATAAGTGACAAATAGTTAAAGGTAGTTCATTGTAAAGTGTTACATTGATACTAGTTTTGTCACAAGATACAAATTAAATTTATCTCAATTTAGACTATGGGTGGCACAATATAATGGAAAGGATGTTCCATGATGGATTTGGATGAGTTCCAAAGTTGAGACATTGTGACGGATACTACAACAAAAGGCTAAGTATATGACTGCTATAGTAGCAGCAAAGGAGGGCATTTGTGTTAAGTAGTTTGTTATCAAACTAGGTGTGGTTCAAAGTGGGCTAATACTATGAAGATATATTGTATGACAATAATATCAACATATTTTAAACCCGAACGAACCGAAGGTCTCACCAAAGGACCAAATTTATACAATGCAATCTCATTTGAGAATGAGTGATGCATAGAGACGCAAAGGCATGCAAATACACACGGACCTGAAACTGTCAGATCTAGAGATTATGTTAACCACTAGCAATCGCGTATATGCAACACCAGAAAGCCATAGGTGTTCAATACGCAAAGTTTTTCAAACTAGATTATTGACTCTAGTGCAAGTGGGAGACTGAAGGGAATATGCCCGAGAGGCAATAATAAAGTGGTTATTATCTTATTCCTTGTTTATGATAAATGTTTATTTTGCATGCTAGAATTGTATTGATCGGAAACATCAATACATGTGTGTTTAATAAACAAAAAAGGGTTCCTAGTTATGCCTCTCTTATAGACTAGCTTGTTCATTAACAAGATGATCAAGGTTTCCTGATCATGGACATTGGATGTTGTTAATAACAAGGTCACACCATTGGTGGAATGATGTGATGAACATTCATCCGAAGTATAGCATTACGATCAAAGTCATTATGTTTATATTGCTATAACATCATACAAAGTAATCTTTATCCTTAGACCATGAGATCATGTTAATTGCTAACACCGGAAGAGTATCTTGATAACATCAAACGTCACACCGTAACAAGGTGACTATAAAGATGGGTTTAGTGCTACGAAGGTGTTATGTTGAGGCTCATGGATCAAGAGTGGAATTTGTCAATCCCGATGACGGATAGATATACTCTGGGCCCTCTCGGTGATATCACATTGAAATAGCTTGCAAGCAAGTGATGTGATCACTAGAATGTTATATCACGGGAACGAGAAAAGAGTGCATGTCGGTAACGAGATCAAACTAGGTATGGAGATACCGATGATCGAATCTCGGACATGTAATATATCGCGGGACAAAGGGATTTAGTTACTAGCGTTAAAGGTTCTCACGATCATAGAAGTCATCGTTGAATGTGTAGGAGTCAGTATGGATCTCCAGGTCCCGCTGCTGATTATTGATCGGAGAGGGATCTCGATCATGTCTGCATTATTCGCGAACCGTAGGGTGACACACTTAAGGGATACCGACACCATTTGGAGCAAATATGTTTCAGATAAAGATTTAAGAAAGCGCTAGAATTATTTCAATAGACACCAAAACTGTTTCGGGTGAAATTGCTGAAATTGGTTCTGCATGTAATATTGAAATGTTGTAGGGGGTTTTATGTGAATGTTTGTTAATTAAAGTAATTAACAAAATTCTGAATAAAAAAATAATAAAAGAGTTTTATTAAATGAGAGAGCATTAAATTTGGAGAAATTTAATGCATTTAAAGTGGAGACTTTAAAAGAGAATGTGAAGGGGCAAATTTATGTGGAGGGAGTTACCACCACATGAATGGAGGAGGTGAAGAGTCACCTCCTCCATGCGCCGGCCATGAAGGAGGGGCACCCCTCCTCCTCCTATAAAAGGCCACCCCCTCCTCACTTCTCACACACACCTCCTTGTGAAGGATCTCTCTCCCCCTCTAGTATTATTCCCCCATGGTCTCGGATTAGCGAGATACATGTTCCCGGTGGCTTTATCTGGAAAGGAGTTGCTGCTTCCGCTGCTTTGCTGGAGCGAGGGACGGAGGTTGTCGGGGTACCGGACGTGTGTGCGATCACGGATGCACCGTTGATTTGTGGTGCTGGACTTGGTGGTGCTGGAGCTGGATCTGATGGACGTGCTGGAGCCGTACCTGCTGGACTTCATCATGATCTTGAGATCGGCAAGTGTACGACTACATCAACCATGAGTTCCTACTCGTTAACAAAGCTCGTTGTCTATGAGGGTAAGTTCTCGTTGGATGTATGTCCACCCGTTGCTTTGTACCTAGTAGATAGATCTTGGCGTGTAGTTCACACCGTAGGAAAATTTTTGTTTTCTATGTTGCGGACCCAACACGGTGTGGTTCGGTCGGGAGCGTGAGGCGCTCCGCGCGGATGTAGAGGTGTTTGCGACGACGTGCGGCAGCTGCGGGTCACGCGACGGCGAACGGGGGTGTCTGCGGGGTTGGGGTGATCATGGCGAGCGTGAGCGTGCGTGGAGAGGTTAGGGCGCGGTATGTGCGAGCTGGTCGGGCACGGCGAGCTGGCGGGTTCTGGACATGGCACAGAGACATGGTGCGCGGCGTAGCTAGGGTGGTCCGGGGCTCGGCTGGGGTCGAGGCTTGGTGTAACATCCCAAAACTTCAATCCAAGCTTATCATGATCAAATCATCCAAAATATGGGGTTAACAAAAACTTTTCCAAATTTAAAATGAAAGCATTCATATATGTGTGCATTTAAAATAGGAGTTGTTTGGAATTGCCATGATTGTGTGATCCTTTGCTTCTAAAATGTTTCTTAGGTGATTTAAACATCATCTACATCATTCCCAAACTTTTCCTAAAAGAAATCAAATCAAAAAGAATTAAAATGAAGGAATGGTCATTTGGACAAATTTAACTCTCATGCCTACTTTGGCTATTCCTAGTACTCAATTCTTAACAGAAACAATTCTTGATCTTTGCACCCCTCGCTAGTACACATCATGAGGTACCAAGGCCCACCTTTTGATCTTCTAAAAACATTCTGGAAACTATTTTAAATGGCAGTTCAAAATTGAATCTAATGCATATGCATAGATCACCCCTATTTCAAAAACCATGTATTTGAGCTCCATTTTCAAAACCCTTGCAACCAGAGACTACCTAGCACTAGTGGAGATCACTCAAAAATTTTGAACTCAAAATTCAAATTGTGGTCTCTTGCGGCCATTTCATCGAACAGGTGGCAGACACAGATCAAACAATTGTCAAAACACTATAGTGTGCAGTGCTTCTTGTCACCATTTGGGCCCAACTCGGTCCCCTTGTCCCCCCAGCTCAAACCCCGGCCCTAGATCTCTCTCCCTCTCCCCTAGCTGCTCCAGTGCCAAGCCGCCCGAGGCCATGCGCCAGGTGGACCATGGACAGCTCGCACAAAGCCGCCCCGCGTTCTCCTTCGCCCGCTGGCAGACAGGCGCCATCACACCGCACCGCCTTGACCAGACCCCGACCAAAATCGAGCAGAGGACTACCCCCAGTTTCTCGTGCCCATGTCTCTGTCCGCCATGCCGATCACCCCGAAGCGCCACGCCCGCAAGAGCAGCACTGGCCTCGCCAAGCCCTAGCCTTGCGTGGCAGCACCCGCAGCAGGCCCAACAACCGCCCAGACATCCTTGTTCGCAGCCTCGCGACCAGCAGCCCCGAGGAACCGCGTCGAACATCGCCGCCCGCGCCCAGTGCACCGCCCGCTCCCGACCAATAGAGATAGCCCCTTGCCGCGCCATCAAGCCATAGAGGATCGCCAGGAGACCGGCCACCATCCGCCTACCTTGCCCATGCCCTTAGCTCGTTGTGTCGTCGCCCACGTCGAGCTCTGCCCATGCCGCTCTGCACCCTTCGCTCGCCTATATAAGGAGGCCTCCCCAGCAAGCTCTCTTCACACCATTCCACTCCCCTCACCTCTCTGAACCTCAACCACCCCTCAGAGCAAGTCGTGGCAGACTCGCGGAATTGGAGCCGGAGCCGCCGCCTGTGGAGAAGAAGAATGTCGTTGATTCCGGCCACCCCAAGCTCCGCCGCGACCACGCCTCGCCTCGCCGTCGTCTTCCACTTCGTTCGCCCGCATCGCCGACCTCGCTGGAGCCCCGACGCTAGTATCAACCAAGCTTTCGAGGAGGAGGAGTTCTACCAAGAAGAAGAAGAAGAAGAAAACTTCAACCACTGCACCAACCAAGGCAAACTATTAGTGGCAAGCTAACCCTTGCAAACATGCTTTAGTAAGCTCTTATATCAAGCTAGAATAAAACTAGATAGTTTAGTAAAGATGCCTTAAGCATACTTTGATCACACCCCCTTAGGTTACACAAAGTTCTTTAATTAATTTTGAAGGTAGCATAAAGAGTATAAAACTTGACCTAATTAGAAACCCTTAGATGTCATTCTATGGCATGAGATTGATCCCACCTTTCCACCTTAGTGAACACTCTTAACCTAGTGTTTTAGAATAGGTCAAACTTGAGTCACTTTAGATGGGAACACTTGGTGAAAATGAGTTATGAAAACCTTGGAATGATGAGTCATTCTATTGAGATGTTTTGACATGTGTTGAGAAACACAATTGGTTTATGATGATGAAAATGATGAGGCATGAGCCTTAACCCTTTTTATAAAACTGATGGTTGGATTCGGATGCGATACCATTCCAAATTTACCGTATAACCACATTACCTGAATTGGGTAAGGCTTAGCTGGAAATTTATATGCATTAGTATTAGTTCCCTCACGGGAGAGGTTTGAGCTGAGGCTACCTCTCAATGATGTCCACCTATGCAGTACCCAAGATGACTGATGGTCATGGTTGGGAGGCCATGCTCATAGGAGAGGTGCGTGTACTAGGGTGTGTAAAGGGAAGGTTATGTTTGATTATCTGCATACTAAGTATGATGATTCAGGGTTATCCCTGACAGATGTATCGAATCTTGTGGTGAAAGTGTACCACCTCTGCAGAGTGTCAAACTATTTGAATAGCCGGGTCCGTGGTTATGGACAGTTGGAATGGCCATACTGTTTCGTGGTCAGATGTTTTCTAAATGACTTGAAATGAATGATGAACTTTGACTTGACCACAACAGGGTTGTGTAGAGGATAATAGCTTCCCAACTTAAGTGATTCTAGACTTTTATTTTATCTTTTCTTGCTTCAGAACTCAGCTTAGGTTTCAAACTTAACTTGATAGTTATTCTTTAAATTCAGCACTTTAACTTAGAATGGTAACCCTTGTTAGTAGTAGTTTGCGAGTACTTAAAGAGTACTCATGGCTTTTTTCCCTGGCTATTATCATGGCCAGACTATGAAGGAGATTATCAAGATGATGGTCAGCAGGACGGCTATGATAACTAGGACTATCTCACAAGATTGCTCGTGCCCCTGAAGATGGACCCCACCGCTACGCTATCGTTTATTTCCGCTGCTTGTTGTATTAAAGACTGGATCATGAGATCCTTATTTGTGTAAAACCTTATGTATGGTTTGTAATGGATGATGTACTATGATATCCAATCCGTTATGTCTCGCAAAAATGGTAATCCCTGGGATTGCGAGGTATGGCATAACGGGCATCTGGGATTAAAAACCCGGGACGAAAAACTATTTCCCCTCTTACCCTTGTGAACTCATTCTTTCTCAAAACTACATGTTCCTCAAAAAAATTCTTACATTACTACTAAAAATTTGACACACTTGATCACTTCACTAATTTCCTCATCCTAAATCCTTGTAGATGGAGACTCAGTTTAGCAAGTTTTACCAGTTGGGAAACGGAGGTCATCTGATCTTCGAGAGGGATCTGGATTCACTGTCTGAATTTCTGGGATACCCACATCCGGAGTTTCTGGGAGCTCAACTTCCAGGACCCCTAGGAGGAGACCTACAATGGCTAGTCACCGCAGATCTTCGAGGAAGCATTGAAGCACCAACTTCGGGAAGAATTCAATTCTCCATGAGAGAGAACAACCGGCTAGATGGATTAGCCAAGGCAATGCATGAAGCTCTTGCACATCTATGTGCCCTCAGCGTCAACAAGATTCAAGGAACCCGTTTTGCCCACTATGCAAGACACGACTTCATGGGAATGCCGATGGAGATGCCAAATCACCCAGAGTTGAGGCGCCAAGTGGAGAACCTTGACTTCTTGCTTCATGACCAACAGCAGGAACTGGACAATGCCAGAGAGTTAGCCAACCGTGCCATTGCCACCGTAAGGCTCGGACTTTCACACCGCCGTCAAGATCGCCAGCCTCTTCGCCGCAGCGCAAAGAAGGATCGCACCATCGCCCGTCTTTGCAAGAAGGTGGCCGACCTCGAGAAGACCGTCAAGGAGCAGGAAGCTCAGCTTGCCGCCAAGGAAGAATATGATGAAGGAGAAGACATCCAGGGAGATATGGATTCATACCTCAGCAACGATGACGATTTTCTGGCAGAGGATGCTATGGACTTCTACACTGATGATGAAGACTCCGACTTCATCGACGATGAGTAGATGCACTAGAGCACTGTCATAGCATGATATGTATCATCTCATTGTATCGTAGTTTGCAGAATGGTTCTTCAAACCATCTATTTTCCCTTTGATTGTTGTGGTGTGTTGTATCGTGTGCTTGCTTGCATGAATGAAAATGAAGTTAGTTGAAAAACCAGAGTCTAACTCAAAGTTGTAGCTTTGAAAACCCAAAACCATGAACCTTAGAATTTCCCTCTTACCCCTATATCTATCTCAATCTTCAGATGACTCGTGGAAACCAAGGAGGGAGCAGCTCATCGCAGGACCCAATGCTGAAGATCTTGCAGAATCTCATCGCGGACAATGAAGCAAGCAGGGCCGAACGTCAAGCCAACTTAGCAACATTGCAGCAGATCACCCAAATGGCTCTCAACAACCAAGGACATGGAAATCAGGATCACCATGGATCTAAACTCAAAAACTTTCAGAACACCAATCCCCCAATCTTCAACCAATCTGAAAACCCATTAGATGCTGATGACTGGTTACAGACCATGGAAAACAACCTAGAAGTTGCAGGAGTTGATGAGAATGAGAAAGTTCTCTTCGCCACTCACTATCTGGCGGGAGATGAAAGAGCTTGGTGGAATAGCGTCCGCAACATGAACCATGGCCATGTGATGACCTAGGAAGCATTCAAGGTCAAGTTCAGCCGCACCCACGTGCCGCAAGGTCTTGTCAACAGGATGAGAGATGAATTCCGTGAACTGAAGCAAGGAAGATTGACTGTAGTAGAGTACCGTGACAAAATCCTGTCACTTGCCAGATATGCACCGGATGAAATCAACACGGAGGCCAAGAAGAAAGAGAGATTCTTAAACGGACTACATGATGAGATGCAGACTGTCCTCGTCAACATCCGTTTCCAGGATCTTGAAGAGCTAGTCGACTCTGCCATTCAGATGGAAGGGAAGATTAACCAGGCAAACGACAACCGCAAGCGCCAGATGATGCAGCAGTCTGGATCCAGTAGTCACCAGAAGTACCGTCCCAACCCCTCACCAGGATATGCACCAAGGAACAACCGACCCCCAAATTCTCGCCCAAGCTACCCCAACCGTAGCGGAGGAAATGTGAAGCCCGGGGGAAACAATCACAACTCCGGCAATGCCAACAACTTCAACCGTGCCCCTCCCAAGAGCAACAACAACAACACTGCCCCCAGAACTGGCAGCAATGATGTACCTGTTGTAGTTAAGGACAAGTCCCAGATCACTTGTTTCGAGTGTGGAGTGAAAGGTCACTACTCCAATGAGTGTCCCAAGAAGACTGCCGCCAATGCCCCTGTGAATGCCCTGGCTCAGCAGCAGCATCGTGTTCAACCAGGCAGGAGATTTGCCCCAGGGAACCCGCACAACCACAACAGTCGTCTCTTCCACATGAACGCAGAAGAAGCCCAGGAAGCACCAGATGTAGTGCTGGGTATGTTTTCTGTCAACTCAGTTTTAGCAAGAGTATTGTTTGATTCTGGAGCATCGCATTCATTTTTCACCGAAGAATTTGTATGCACTAGTAAGATTCGCCCAACCAACCTGAAGCATGTCATGATAGTTCAAATCCTCGGTTCAACAACAAAAGCTAGAAAAATTTGCAAAGATGTACCTATCAGAATACATGGGATAGATTTTTATGCCAACCTAATTGTACTTGGAACCAAAGGTTTGGAAGTAGTACTAGGTATGGACTGGATGTCAAGGCATAAAGGACTGATAGACTGTGCTAAGAAAGCCATCACCATGACCAGTAGTTACGAGTAATGAGAGCATATCTCAAACCTTACCTGTCAATTCAAATGCAACAAAAGTGTAGCCCCGCCTACCATTGACCAAGTCGAGTAGTCTGAATACCACGTATTCCGGATGAATTGCCAGGCATGCCCCTGGATAGGGATATAGAGTTCATTATCGAACTAATCCCCAGAACCGAACCGATAGCCCAGAGACCCTATACCATGAACCCCTCGGAGTTAGTAGAACTAAAGAAGCAGTTGGATGCCATGTTAGCAACAGGCTTGATTCAGCCAAGCGCATCGCCATGGAGATCACCAGTATTATTCATCGACAAGAAGGATGGAGGCAACCGTCTGTGTACAGACTACAGAAAGTTGAATGATGTCACCATCAAGAACAAGTACCCCTTGCCAAAGATAGAGGATCTATTTGATCAGTTGACTGGAGCTCGTATTCTCAAAGATTGATCTTAGGACTGGTTATCACCAACTTAAGATTCGTGCAACGGATATTCCGAAGACCGCCTTTACTACTCGCTATGGTTTATACGAGTATACGGTTATGTCTTTTGGATTAACCAATGCCCCTGCTTATTTCATGAATCTCATGAATAAGATCTTTATGAATTTCATAGATAAGTTTGTAGTTGTGTTTATCGACGACATCCTTATCTACTCCAAGTCAGAAGGAGAGCATGAGCAACATCTGAGAATCATCCTAGAAACCCTGAGAGAGCATCAGTTATATGCCAAGTTCAGCAAGTGCGAGTTTTGGCTGAAAGAAGTAGGATTCCTAGGACATATTGTATCTGTCGGAGGAGTCTCTATTGATCCCAGCAAGATCAAAGATGTCGAAGAATGGGAAGCCCCAACAAATCAAACCCAAGTTCGTTCATTTCTCGGATTAGCAGGATATTACCGCAAATTCGTAGAAGGATTCTCGAGCATAGCCCGACCAATGACCCAATTATTGAAGAAGGACAAGAAGTTTGAATGGACAGACAAGTGTGAAGCCGCTCCGTGAGCTGAAGAAGAGATTGATATCAGCCCCAATTTTGATCATGCCAGACATCAAGAAGCCGTTTGATGTGTAGTGTGATGCATCCAAGATTGGTCTAGGATGTGTATTGATGCAAGAAGGCAAAGTCATCGCAGACTGTCTCGACAACCAAGCAAAGATGAGCAGAACTATCCGACCCATGATCTTGAGCTAGCAGTTGTGGTTCTAGCGTTGAAGACATGGCGTCATTATTTGATGGGTAATCGCTGTGAGATTTACTCAGATCATAAGATCTTGAAGTATATCTTCACCCAGAAGAAGTTGAATATGAGGCAAAGAAGATGGATAGAGTTAATCAAGGATTATGACCTTGACATTCACTATCACCCCGGCAAAGCCAACGTGGTAGCGGATGCTCTTAGCAGATTGCCGTGTAGGCTTAACACCATGATCAAAGAGAAGCAACCAAGTTTGTATGAGGAGTTGGAGCAGTTCAGGACTGAGTTAGTTAGCAAAGGATTCCTAGCTAGCATTGAACTTCAACCCACATTGATTAGCCAAATCAAGGAAGCTCAGAAAGGGAATGAAAGTATCGACGGAATCAAACGTCGTATTGGTACAGGCAAAGTACCTGGATTCACTGAAGATGAAGAAGGTGTACTGTGGTACAAGGGACGATCATGTACCAAGCAGATTCGAGTCAAGGAAATTATCATGAAGGAAGCTCATGATACTCTTTATTCTATCCACCCCGGAGGAACAAAGATGTATCAGGATTTGAAAGAGCAATTTTGGTGGCACAAGATGAAGAGAGAGATCGGAAGCTACATCGCCAAATGTGACATTTGTCAAAGAGTCAAGGCAGAGCATCAGAGACCTGCAGGATTGTTGCAACCATTGCAGATTCCGGAATGGAAATGGGATTCCGTCAGAATGGATTTTATCACCGGTTTACCTACTTCTAGTTGATAGAGTATCCAAGGTAGCCCACTTCATACCAGTCAAGACAACCTACCAGAGTGCAAAGCTAGCAGAGCTGTACATTGCTAGAATTGTTAGTCTGCATGGAACCCCCAAGACCATCGTATCAGATCGAGGAACTCAGTTTACTTCAAGATTTTGGCAGAAAGTTCAGGAAGGTTTAGGAACCAAGTTGAATTTCAGTACCGCTTATCACCCGCAAACCGATGGACAGACTGAGAGAGTCAACCAGATCTTGGAGGATATGCTTAGAGCTTGTGTGTTGGAATACGGATCAAAATGGGAAGACTGCCTGCCCTTCGCAGAATTCTCATATAACAACAGTTATCAAGCTAGTTTGCAGATGGCACCCTTTGAATTCCTATACGGAAGAAAGTGTCGTACCCCTTTGAATTGGTCGCAAGTAGGAGAGAGTCAGATCTTTGGACCTGACATTCTCCGAGAAGCAGAAGAGGAAGTTCACAAAGTTCATGAGCACCTCAAGACCGCCCAATCCAGACAGAAGAGCTATGCTAACAAGAGAAGAAGAGACCTGACTTTCAATGTCAGAGATTTCATATATCTCAAGGTTTCACCATTGAAGGGAACTCAACGCTTTAGTCTAAAGGGAAAGTTAGCTCCCAGATATATCAGACCTTTCAAGATTCTGAACTACCGAGGAGAAGGATCGTATCAACTGGAACTGCCTGAAGAGATGTCAGCCATCCACAATGTGTTCCATATCTCGTTACTTCGCAAATGCTTGGAAGTGCCTGAGAAGACTGAAGTTTTCAAGAATATCAATCACAGAGCACTGGAAATCAACAATGACCTGACCTATCGGGAAGTACCCATCCCTATCTTAGAAGAAGCCTATAGAACCACCAGGACCAGGAGTATCAAGTTTCTCAAGATTCAGTGGAGCAACCATACCGAGGAGGAAGCCACTTGGGAGCACGAGGATTACATTAGGACAGAGTTCCCAAATCTCTTTAGTTCCTAGTTTTCTTATAAATCTCGGGACGAGATTTTATTTAAGGGGGGAAGGTTTGTAACATCCCAAAACTTCAATCCAAGCTTATCATGATCAAATCATCCAAAATATGGGGTTAACAAAAACTTTTCCAAATTTAAAATGAAAGCATTCATATATGTGTGCATTTAAAATAGGAGTTGTTTGGAATTGCCATGATTGTGTGATCCTTTGCTTCTAAAATGTTTCTTAGGTGATTTAAACATCATCTACATCATTCCCAAACTTGCCTAAAAGAAATCAAATCAAAAAGAATTAAAATGAAGGAATGGTCATTTGGACAAATTTAACTCTCATGCCTACTTTGGCTATTCCTAGTACTCAATTCTTAACAGAAACAATTCTTGATCTTTGCACCCCTTGCTAGTACACATCATGAGGTACCAAGGCCCACCTTTTGATCTTCTAAAAACATTCTGGAAACTATTTTAAATGGCAGTTCAAAATTGAATCTAATGCATATGCATAGATCACCCCTATTTCAAAAACCATGTATTTGAGCTCCATTTTCGAAACCCTTGCAACCAGAGACTACCTAGCACTAGTGGAGATCACTCAAAAATTTTGAACTCAAAATTCAAACTTTGGTCTCTCGCGGCCATTTCATCGAACAGGTGGCAGACACAGATCAAACAATTGTCAAAACACTATAGTGTGCAGTGCTTCTTGTCACCATTTGGGCCTAACTCGGTCCCCATGTACCCCCAGCTCAAACCCCGGCCCTAGCTCTCTCTCCCTCTCCCCTAGCAGCTCCAGTGCCAAGCCGCCCAACGTCATGCGCCAGGTCGACCATGGACAGCTCGCACAAAGCCGCCCCGCGTTCTCCTTCGCCCACTGGCAGACAGGCGCCATCACACCGCACCGCCTCGACCAGCCCCCGACCAAAATCGAGCGGAGGACTACCCCCAGTTGCTCGCGCCCATGTCTCTGTCCGCCATGCCGATCACCCTGAGCGCCAAGGCCAGAGCAGCCTCGCCAAGCCCTAGCCTTGCGTGGCAGCACCCGCAGCAGGCCCAACAACCGCCCAGACATCCTTGTTCGCAGCCTCGTGACCAGCAGCCCCGAGGAACCGCGTCGAACACCGCCGCCCGTGCCCAGTGCACCGCCCGCTCCCAACCAATACAGATAGCCCCTTGCCGCGCCATCAAGCCATAGAGGATCGCCAGGAGACCGGCCACCGTTCGCCTACCTTGCCCATGCCCTTAGCTCGCTGTGTCGTCGCCCACGTCGAGCTCTGCCCATGCCGCTCTGCACCCTTCGCTCGCCTATATAAGGAGGCCTCCCCAGCAAGCTCTCTTCACACCATTCCACTCTCCTCACCTCTCTGAACCTCAACCACCCCTCGCCGGAGCAAGTGGAGCAGCAGCTCGCCGGAATTGGAGCCGGAGCCGCCGCCTGTGGAGAGGAAGAGTGCCGTTGATTCCGGCCACCCCAAGCTCCGCCGTGACCATGCCTCGCCTCGCCGTCGTCTTCCACTTCATTCGCCCGCATCGCCGACCTCGCTGGAGCCCCGACGCTAGTATCAACCAAGCTTTCGAGGAGGAGGAGTTCTACCAAGAAGAAGAAGAAGAAGAAGAAGAAAACTTCAACCACTGCACCAACCAAGGCAAGATATTAGTGGCAAGCTAACCCTTGCAAACATGCTTTAGTAAGCTCTTGTATCAAGCTATAATAAAACTAGATAGTTTAGTAAAGATGCCTTAAGCATACTTTGATCACACCCCCTTAGGTTACACAAAGTTCTTTAATTAATTTTGAAGGTAGCATAAAGAGTATAAAACTTGACCTAATTAGAAACCCTTAGATGTCATTCTATGGCATGAGATTGATCCCACCTTTCCACCTTAGTGAACACTCTTAACCTAGTGTTTTAGAATAGATCAAACTTGAGTCACTTTAGATGGGAACACTTGGTGAAAATGAGTTATGAAAACCTTGGAATGATGAGTCATTCTATTGAGATGTTTTGACATGTGTTGAGAAACACAATTGGTTTATGATGATGAAAATGATGAGGCATGAGCCTTAACCCTTTTTATAAAACTGATGGTTGGATTCGGATGCGATACCATTCCAAATTTACCGTACAACCACATTACCTGAATTGGGTAAGGCTTAGCTGGAAATTTATATGCATTAGTATTAGTTCCCTCATGGGAGAGGTTTGAGATGAGGCTACCTCTCAATGATGTCCACCTATGCAAAGGCCCAAGATGGTGATGGTCATGGTTGGGAGGCCATGCTCATAGGAGAGGTGCTTGTACTAGGGTGTGTAAAGGAAGGTTATGTTTGATTATCTGCATACTAAGTATGATGATTCAGGGTTATCACAGCGGATGTATCGAATCTTGTGGTGAAAGTGTACCACCTCCGCAGAGTGTCAAACTATTGAATAGCGCGTCATGATTATGGACGATTGGAATGGCCATATCTTGTTGCTGTCGATGTTTTCTAAATGACTTGAAATGAATGATGAACTTTGACTTGACCACAACAGGGTTGTGTAGATATAATAGCTTCCCAACTTAAGTGATTCTAGACTTTTATTTTATCTTTTCTTGCTTCAGAACTCAGCTTAGGTTTCAAACTTAACTTGATAGTTATTCTTTAAATTCAGCACTTTAACTTAGAATGGTAACCCTTGTTAGTAGTAGTTTGCGAGTACTTAAAGAGTACTCATGGCTTTTGTCCCTGGCTATTATCATGGCCAGACTATGAAGGAGATTATCAAGATGATGGTCATGAGGGACTATGATAACTAGGACTATCTTCCTTCGTCGGCATTATGCATGCCCTGAAGATGGACCCCACCACTACGCTATCGTTTATTTCCGCTGCTTGTTGTATTAAAGACTGGATCATGAGATCCTTATTTGTGTAAAACCTTATGTATGGTTTGTAATGGATGATGTACTATGATATCCAATCCGTTATGTCTCGCAAAAATGGTAATCCTGGGATTGCGAGGTATGGCATAACGGGCATCTGGGATTAAAAACCCGGGTGTTGACACTTGGACAGGGGGTGGCGGTAGAGTGTGGCGTGTCCGGTGTGCGTCATGGGAGAGGGCGGCGTGGCTCCTGGCGCTCTGCCCACTGTCGGCCGGCGATGACCAAAAACAGGCGGCGCTCCACTGTGCATACGGTGAAGGGGGGCTTGTCTAGTGCTTAGTTAGGCTCAGGGAGACAGGGGTTTAAGAGGGGACCAAATGGTCGATTAATTACCGTGGAAACAGTGAAGTTAGGCTAGAGTTAGATTAGTGCAGGCCAGGTGTTTGTTGTAATGGCCGAAAGAATTTTATTTTGGAATTTTTGATTCAAAATTTTTGAGTGGTTTGATCTTAAGCTTAAGAGTCTAGGTTTGCTTGGGTTTGCCAAGGGGAATGGTTTAATACGTTTTTGAAAAAAATGGGATCTTAACATATGAACTAGATTCAATTTTCAACTATCCATTAAATTGATTTGAAAGATGTTTTTGTAAGTTTGTAACGTGGGACTTGATACACTTTTACTTGGTCTAGCAAGGGGTGAAAAGAAGTGGAAATGTTTCTGTTAGAAATCTTCTTCTAGGAACACACAAAATGGCCTAGTGGTTTACTTTTGTCAAAATGACCATTTGCTTTATTTATTCCTATTTGATTTCTTTTTCTTTTGATTTTGTTTGTAAATGGCCTAGATGATGTAGCATTCACCTTAAAACCATTTCAAAACATTTGTAGCAATCAAGCATGGCATTTTCAAACAATTCTATACTAATGCAAAACACACATGCATTCATATTCATTTTATTAATAAAAATTTTTGTTAACCCTAAACTTGGGTGATTAGAACTTGATAATCTTGATTAGGGTTTTTGGGTTGTTACAAACCTTCCCTCTTAAACAAAATCTTGTCCCAAGATTTAATAAAAACTAGGAACTAAAGAGATCTGGAAACTCAGTCCTAATGTAATCTTCTCACTCCCAGGTAGCTTCTTCTTCAGTATGGTTGCTCCATTGGATCTTGAGAAACTGGATACTCCGGGTCCTGGTGGTTTGGAAGGCTTCCTCCAAAATACGGATGGGTACTTCATGATACGTCAGATCCTTGTTGATATCTATGGCTCGGTGATCAATATTCTTGAACACTTCGGTCTTCTCCGGCACTTCTAAGCATTTGCGAAGTAATGAGATATGGAACACATCATGGATGGCTGACATCTCTGCTAGTAGTTCTAGTTGATACGATACTTCTCCTCTGTGATTCAAAATCTTGAAGGGTCCAATATATCTGGGAGCTAACTTTCCTTTCAGTTGAAAACGTTGCATTCCCTTCAAGGGTGACACTTTGAGATACACAAAATCTCCGACATTGAAGGTCAGGTCTCGACGTCTCTTGTCAGCATAACTCTTCCGTTTAGATTGGGAGGTCTTGAGGTGCTCACGGACTTTGTGAACCTTCTCTTCGGCTTCTCTTAGGATGTTGGGTCCGAAAATCTGACTCTCTCCTACTTGCGACCAATTCAAGGGGGTACGGCACTTCCTTCCATATAGAAATTCAAAGGGGGCCATTTGCAAACTGGCTTGATAACTGTTGGTGTATGAGAATTCTGCGAAAGGCAGATAATCTTCCCATTTTGATCCATACTCTAGCACACAAGCTCTCAACATATCTTCTAAGATTTGGTTGACTCTTTCAGTATGTCCATCGGTTTGCGGGTGGTGATAAGCTGTGCTGAAATTCAACTTGGTTCCTAATCCTTCTTGGACTTTCTGCCAAAATCTTGAGGTAAACTGGGTTCCTCGATCCGACACTGTGGTCTTGGGGGTTCCATGTAAACTGATGATTCTAGCAATGTACAATTCTGCTAGCTTCGAACTCTGGTAGGTTGTCTTGACAGGTATAAAATGGGCTACCTTGGACAGTCTATCAACTATGACCCAGATAGAGTCATTTCCCCTACTAGATGTAGGCAAACCAGTGATAAAGTCCATTTCAACGGAATCCCATTTCCATTCTAAAATTTGCAATGGTTGCAAAAGTCCTGCGGGTCTCTGATGTTCCGCTTTGACTCTCTGACATATATCACACTTGGCTATATAGCTTCCGATTTCTCTCTTCATCTTGTGCCACCAAAATTGCTCCTTCAAATCCTGATACATCTTCGTTCCTCCGGGGTGGATAGAATAAAGGGTATCATGAGCTTCCTGCATGATAACTTGCTTCATCTCCGAATCTGCTGGCACACAGATACGTCCTTTGTACCACAAAACTCCTTCTTCGTCTTCAGTGAATCCGGGTACCTTCCCTGTACCAATACAACGTTTGATTCCGTCGATACTTGCATTTCCTTTCTAGGCTTCCTTGATCTAACTGATCAACGTGGGTTGAAGTTCAATGCTAGCTAAAAATTCTTTGCTTACTAGCTCCGTTCTAAACTGCTCCAACTCTTCATGCAAACTTGGTTGGGCTTCTTTGATCATGGTGTTTAATCTACACCGCAATCTGTTAAGAGCATCCGCTACCACATTGGCTTTGCCGGGGTGATAGTGAATGTCAAGGTCATAATCCTTGATTAACTCTATCCATCTCCTCTGCCTCATATTCAGCTCCTTCTAAGTGAAAATATACTTCAAACTCTTGTGATCCAAATAAATCTCACAGCGGTTACCCATAAGGTAATGACACCATGTCTTCAAAGCTAAAACTACAGCTGCTAGTTCAAGACCATGGGTAGGGTAGTTTTGCTCGTGCTGCTTTAGTTGTCGGGACAAATATGCTATGACTTTGCCTTCTTGCATCAACACACATCCGAGACCAATCTTGGATGCATCACAATACACATCAAAAGGCTTCTTGATATCTGGCATAATCAGAATTGGGGCTTAAATCAATCTCTTCTTGAGCTCTTGAAAACTTGCTTCACATTTGTCGGTCCATTCAAACTTCCTATCTTTCTTCAACAATTGGGTCATCGATCTTGTGATGCTCGAAAATCCTTCAACAAACTTGCGGTAACATCCCGCTAATCCGAGAAATGCACGGACTTGAGTTTGAGTGGTTGGGGCTTCCCATTCTTCAACATCTTTGATCTTGGCAGGATCACCAGCGACTCCTCCTGCCGACACAATATGTCCGAGGAATCCTACTTCCTTCAACCAGAACTCACATTTGCTAAACTTGGCATACAACTGATGCTCTCTAAGGGTTTCAAGGATGGTTCTCAGGTGTAGCTCATGGTCTTCTTCTGACTTGGAATAGATTAGAATATCGTCAATAAAAACAACGACAAACTTATCTAGGAAGTTCATGAAAATCTTATTCATGAGATTCATGAAATAAGCGGGGGCATTGGTTAATCCAAAACACATGACCGTATACTCATACAATCCATATCTGGTGGTAAAGGCGGTCTTTGGAATATCCATTGCACGAATCTTGAGTTGATAATAACCAGTTCTAAGATCAATCTTATAAAACACTCTAGCACCAGTCAACTGATCAAACAGATCATTTATCTTGGGTAGTGGGTACTTGTTCTTGATGGTGACATCATTCAACTTTCGGTAATCCGTGCACAAACGGTTACCTCCATCTTTCTTATCCACAAACAAAACAGGTGATCTCCATGGTGATGCGCTTGGTTGAATCAAACCTTTCTCCAGCATAGAATCAAGTTGATTCTTTAGCTCCACTAATTCATATGGGTTCATACTATAAGGTCTCTGAGTTATGGGTCCAGTTCCAGGAATTAGTTCAATAATGAACTCGATATCCCGATCTGGGGGCATACAGGGCAATTCATCTGGGAATACGTCGGGGTATTCACAGACTACTCTGACTTGGTCTATGGTTGGTTGGTCTAGACTCTTGTTACATTTGAATTGACGGGGCAAGGTCTCAGATACATGCTCTACTGATTCTCTAGAGCTACTGGTCATGGTTATGGCTTTCTTGGCACAGTCGATCAATCCTTTATGTTTCAACATCCAATCCATTCCTAGTACTACTTCCAAACCTTTGGTTCCAAGTACTATTAGATTGGCATAAAAATCGATCCCATGGATTCTGATAGGTACAGCCTTGCAAATTTTTCTAGCTTTGGTGGTTGAACCAGGTATTTGAACTATCATAACATGCTTCAATTTGGTTGGTTGAATCTTACTAGTGCATGCAAATTCTTCTATAACAAACGAGTGTGATGCTCCAGAATCAAACAACACTCTTGCAAGTATTGAGTTAACAGAAAACATACCCAGCACGACATCGGCGCTTCTTGGGCTTCTTAAGCATTCATGTGGAACAGACGGCCATTGCGGTTGAGCGAGTTCCCTGGGGCAAATCTCCTTCCAGGCTGAACACGGCGCTGTTGCTAAGCGAGTGCATTCACATTGGTGGTGGCTGCAAGCTTCTTGGGACACTCGTTGGTGTAGTGACCCTTGACTCCACATTCAAAGCAAGTAATCTAGGACTTGTCTTTGGCTGCAATAGGCACAGCATTGCTTCCAGTCCTTGGGGAAGTATTGTTGTTGTTGTTGGACTTGGGCGGTGCACGGTTGAAGTTGTTGCTGTTGCCGGGGTTGTTGTTGTGGTTTCCTCCAATCTTCAAGTTTCCTCCGCTACGATCGGGGTAGCTTGATACGGGTGATCCTGGGGATACTTACGGATATGGTGGGATCCAGTCTGGTGCATCATGTGACGCTTGCGGTTATCATTGCTTGGTTTATCTTCCCTTCCATCTGAATGGCAGAGTCGACTAGCTCTTCTAGATCTTCAAAACGGATGTTGACTAATACAGTATGTATCTCATCATGCAATCCATTTAGGAACCTTTCATTCTTCTTGGCTTCAGTGTTAATCTCATCAGAGGCATATCTAGCTAATGACAAGAATTTGTCACGGTACTCAACTACTAACATCCTTCCTTGCTTCAGTTCTCTGAACTCATCTCTCATTCTGGTGACCAAACCTTGTGGCACATGGGTGCGGCTGAACTTGATCTTGAATGCTTCCCAAGTCATCATCTGATCGTGGTTCATGGTATGGGTGCTATTCCACTAGGCTCTTGTATCACCTGCCAGATAATGGGTGGCAAACAGCACTTTCTCGTTGGCTTCAACTCCCGTGACCTCCGGATTGTTCTCCATGGTTTGCAGCCAGTCATCAGCATCCATGGGATCCTCAGACTTATTAAAGATTGGGGGATTGGTATTCCGAAAGTTTTTAAGCTTGGATCCATGGTTGTCTTGGTTTCCGTGGCCTTGATTATTGTGGGCCATCTGAGCAATCTGTTGCAGAGTGGCTAGGTTGGCTTGGCGTTCGGCCCTACTAGCTTCACGGTCGGAAACTAGCATTTGCAGAATCTGCAACATTGGGTCCTGCGATGAGTTGCTTCCTCCTTGGTTTCCATGAGGCATCTGAAGATTGAGATAGATAAAGAGGTAAGAGGGAAATTCTAAGGTTCATGGTTTTGTTTCAAATAGCTTTAAACTTTGAGTTTGAACTCGGGTTTTGCAAACTAACTTATTCTTCTCATTCATTCATTCAAAGCACACAATACAAACACACACCACACTCAAATAGAAAACAGATGGTTTTAAGAACCATTCTGTGAAACTACGATACAGTGGGACCGATACAACTCATTCCTACGGTAGTGACCAAGTGCATCTACTAATCATCAATGAAGTCGGAATCATCATCATCGGTGTAGAAATCCATGACATCATCCTCTAGGTAGTCGTTGTCATCACTGAGGTACGAGTGAAGATCTCCCTGGATGTCTTCATCTTCCTCCTCTTCCTTTGCTTCAAGCTAGACTTCCTGTTCATGAATGGTCTTCTTAAGATCGGCCACCTTCTTGCAAAGACGATCGATGGTGCGATCCTTCTTCTCAAGTTGACGACGAAGTGATTGGCGATCCTTTACGAGCATGGCGATAGTCTGGTCTTTCTTGACGGCAATGGCAAGGTTGTGGTTGGCGTAAGCTCGAGAATTGTCCAATTCCTTCTGCCTATCATACAACATGAAGTCAAGATTTTTCCACCTAGCGCTTCAACTCTGGGTGACTTGGCATCTCCAATGGCATTCCCATAGAATCACGCCTTGCAAAGTGAGCAAAGCGAGTTTCCTGGATCAAGTTGATGTTTTGCCCACACAGACAGGCAAGAGCTTCATGCATAGCCCTGGCTAATCCATCTAGCCAGTTGTTCTCTCGCAAGGTGAATTTAATCTTCTCAGAAGTGGGTGCTTCCATTCTGCCTTTGAGATCTGCAACTATCAGCCATTGTAGATCTCCTCCTGGGTGATCGTTGAGTTGGGCACCAAAGAATTCCGGATGCGGGTGCTCAAGGTACTCTGATAGTGCATATAGATCCCTCTCAAAGATCAGTCCTCCGTTGCCCAACTGGTAGAACTTGCAATACTGAACTTCCATCTATAAGAATTTAGGATGAGTAAGTTAGTGAGGTGATCAAGTGTGTCAAATTTTATGTAGTAATGTAAGAATTTTTGAGGAACATGTATTTTTTGAAAGAATCAAGGATAAGAGTGGGAATAGGTTTTCATAAATACTCACTTATTTTGTTTTGAAACTAAGTTTTTGTTTGGACATCTATTCTAACTAGGGTCTCCTATGGTCAGGCTGGCTCTAATACCAACTTGTCAACACCCGGATTTTTAATCCCAGATGCCTGTTATGCCATACATCGCAATCCCAGGATTACCATTTTCACGAGGCATAACATATTGGATATCACATTACATCATCCATAACAAACCATAATAAGGTCTTACACAAATAAAGGATCTCATGATCCAGTCTCAATACAAACAAGCAGTGGAAATATAAGCGTAGTAGTGGGCTCCATCTTCAAGGTCACAGGCAATGCTGACGATGGGAGATGATCCTAGTTGTCGTAGCCTCCTGCTGTCCATCATCCTGGTATTCCTCCTCATAGTCTGGCCACGGGAATAGCCAGGGACAAAGCCATGAGTACTCTTTAAGTACTCGCAAACTATCACTAACAAGTAAGGTAGTTCTAGTAGGAATCTTAAGATCTAGGTTTATTTGCAAAAAGGCAGGTTTATCTAAACTGAGTTTAGAAGTAAAGAAAACTAATTTAATGTTCTAAAACACTTAAGTGGGAACCTAGTTTTCATAGTCACAACCCTTTTGTGGTCAATTCAAAATCATAGTTCTTTTCACAAGTCATTTTGAAAACATCTGACGACGGAATAGTAAGGCCACTCCAACTGTCCATGACCGCGGACACGGCTATTCGAATAGTTTGACACTCTACAGAGGTGGTACACTTTCACCACAAAATTCGATACATCCATCAGGGATAACCCTGAATCATCATACTTAGTATGCGGATAATCAATCATAACCTTTCAATTACACACTCTAGTATAGGCACCTCCCCTATGAGCTTGGCCACCCAGCCATGGCCATCTGCCATCCTGGGCACTACATAGGGGGACAATTCACACTCACGAGGTAGCCTCAGCTCAAACCTCTTCCACGAGGGAACCCATACTAATGCATATAAACTTCCGGCTAAGCCTTACCCAATTCAGGTATTGTGGTTGTATGGTAAAATTGGAATGGTATCGCATCCGAACCCAACCATCAGTTTTTGGTAAAAGGGCTAAGGTTCATGCCTCAACATTTTCATCATCAAATCCATTTGTGTTTCTCAACACATGTCAAAACATTTCAATAGAATGACTCATCATTCCAAGGTTTTCATAATCATTTTCACCAAGTATTCTCATCTAAAGTGATCAAGTTTTATGCTTTAGCACTAGCCACTAAGTTAAGAGTCTTCACTAATGAGGGGTGCTAATCTTCAATATCATGCCATAGAATGACATCTAGTATAGGCCTAGTTTTATACTCTTTATGTTATCTATACTATCTTTCCAAATACTCACCAAGCGCCTACTAAAATTAAAGAACTTTGGTAAAGTAAAAAGAATAAGCTTGCAAGTAAAACTTGGGATTGCTATAAATCAAAGGTATATAACCAAAGCATGCCTAATTCATCTGGCTTAGGTTAAAACTTGCACATATATGAGGTTGCAAGTCTAGCTATCCAATAATAGCTTGCCTTGATTGGTGCAGTGATTGAAGTTTTCCTCTTCTTCTTCTAGGTAGAACTCCTCCTCCTCGTAGCTTGGGTCGGCACTATCGTCTATATATAAAATACGGGGTACACAATCACCAAACAATACTTAACTAGTTCTATTTAGCACACTAAGGTTCACACTTGATGATCTAGCATCATCACAATCATCACATGAATTAAACAACTAATTTTATTTAGTTTATTTGAGAAAAGTAATTTATACTCATTGAAAATTAATTAAGATTTAATATTCTCCAATTAAAATATGGGATCATGTGGACACATGTCATCACCACATATTCTAATATATGGGAATGTGATTTAAAGGGTTGGTCACCATTTATTAAGTTTAGGATTATCATTTAATAGATTTAAAGTGACTAGAAATGCCGTAATAGCATTCATTTGGTACTAGTCCAATGTAACTTCATGCAAACCTAAATGTTTTTACATATTCAGATAGATATTATCAAATGTGATTTTTGAGAGTTGGAATCAACTCAAAAGCTATTATGGTTGATTTTTGAAAAATGTTTGAAGTTGCAAAACTCTCGGTCTTGTTATTTTTACTATAGATTATCTCTAACTCCAAATGATTTAAATCCAATGGTTTTGGATAGATAATTTCATTACCTTTCTAGCAAAATTTAAATCATGCAATTTGGTTTAGTACAAAATAGACTTATAAGTAATAACCCCATCGAATCTATCTATATAAAGAGGCAGTCGTGTTAGGGAGCGGGTTTTTCTTTGGCCAATAAGGTACTTCGAACTTGGAACAAGCATGAAGAGATTAACGAGACTTCTTTCTCTTTTGAGTTTTTCTGGCGGACGTAGCTCAATCTTCTCTCGCTGGATCCCAACCTAAAAGTAGCTAAGAGTTTTCTGGGCCTAATCTAAAAGATAGCATAGAGTTGTCAGTTTAAGTAGCTCCCCTTTTCCCGAGTGCGGGAGTCAGAGCATCCATTTCAGAAGAATGATTCATTTGGATCGACGAGCCATTTCACGAATCAATAGAATGTCTCTCTATCCATATCTATTCTATCTTTGGCCATAAAAAAAGAAGTCTTTTTTATGGCATGCGGGATGATCGTGCCTAGTAGCCATTTCGTCCAAAGATGGATCTCAAAGGCGAAAGGCACTAAAGATGTTTCATCAGAATTGCTATTGACATCGACTCGTCAGGTTCAAACTGACATAGGCCTTACTAAGACCTATATTCTTCCATGAAGGAGTCGCAAAACTTCTGTTAGGTTCTTATCTTAGATTCCGTCTGTCTTGGAGTCTAGTTCTTCACATAATAGAAAATCTGAATAAAAAATACGGAGCATATGTTGGTTTAGAATTGCTCGGGAATTCATTGATAGTGACTTTCAAAGTTCTAGGGGGGATCGTCTACTCCTATTTTTTCTCGATCAAGCCGCTTTCCCTCATTCTACTCGTCCAGCCCTCTTCACGAACTTGTACAATCAATGCCACAAAGATAGCAAACTCGATTATCGAATATATAAGGAAAGGGGCGATGGTTTGGCACCAGATATCCGGGGGTGTGGAAAGAGCAGCTGTGAAAAGCGGAAAAACCATCCAAAAACGACGATTGCTCGTGAAGGTTTCCACAGAAAGACCCCTTGGTTCTGGCAAACAGATCACAATTACAGGTACCTGGGAGCATACCGATGGAATGAACAAAATACGAACTGTTAAAACTCTCTGAATTGATTTTTGAATCTATGGACAGAATAGGGTTTTAACTAAAATGGAAAATCAATATTTGAATTTCCTGGGATGCGCGGGAAAGCTAAACGGGTCGGCCCAACTGCACTGCATAGTGCAGCAGGCTGCTGACAGATGGGGTCCACCAGTTAGCGACTCATCTAACGCGAAACAGTATCATTGAATCTAGACCGTGAGATCTAATTAACGGAGAGGAGTTCTCGTCGACGACGAACTGCTCCGGCGAGGAATCAACTCTAACACGACGGTGGGGGTCTGGCTAGGCTCACCTGGGCTCCAGCTAGGGTCAGCGACGGGGGCGATCGGCATGGTAGACAACGGCAGTTTGAGGCGCGGTTACGGCAGGGCTTGGGGTGGTCGAAATCAACGGCACCCTTCTCCAGCAGCGGCGGGCTCCGGCCAAATTCCGGTGAGAGAGAGCTCGCGTTGATCCGGGAAGAAGTGGGGGAGGATCAATGAGGAGTGGGGAGTGCTGGGGTGTGGAGAAATGAGGCAGGGGTGGCCTCCTTTTATACTGCGTAGGGACCCGAGCAGTGCGAAGCCTGGCTTCGTGGTGATGCTATAGGTGACTAGCGGCACGGTTGAGGCTAGGGGGCAGTGCGTGGTTCCCTGGCGGTTCTCACGGGAGTAATGGCGAGGCGTGGGGCAGTGTGGTTCGGTCGGGAGCGTGCGGTGCTCCGCGCGGACGCAGAGGTGTTTGCGATGGCGTGCGGCAGCTGCGGGTCGCGCGGCGGCGAACGGGGGTGTCTGCGGGGTTGGGGTGATCATGGCGAGCATGAGCGTGCGTGGAGAGATTAGGGTGCGGTATGTGCGAGCTGGTCGGGCGTGGTGAGCTAGCGCGGTCTGGACATGGCACAGAGACATGGTGCGTGGTGTAGCTAGGGTGGTCTAGGGCTCGGCTAGGGTCGAGGCTTGGACAGGGGTGGCGGTGGAGTGCGGCGTGTCTAGTGCGCGTCGTGGGAGAGGGCAGCGTGGCTCCTAGCGCTCTTCCCAATGTCGGCCGGGGTTGACCAAAAACGGGCGGCGCTCCACTATGCATACGGCGAAGGGGGGCTTGTCTAGTGCTTGGTTAGGCTCAGGGGAGACATGAGTTTAAGAGGGGACCAAATGGTCGATTAATTACTGTGGAAATAGTGAAGTTAGGCTAGAGTTAGATTAGTGCAGGCCAGGTGTTTGTTGTAATGGCCGAAAGAATTTTACTTTGGATTTTTTGATTCAAAATTTTTGAGTGGTTTGATCTTAATCTTGAGAGTCTAGGTTTGCTTGGGTTTGCCAAGGGGAAATGGTTTGATAGGTTTTCGAAAAAATGGGATCTTAACATATGAACTAGATTCAATTTTCAACTGTCCATTAAATTGATTTGAAAGATGTTTTTGTAAGTTTATAAGGTGGGCCTTGATACACTTTTACTTGGTCTAGCAAGGGGTGAAAAGAAGTGGAAATGTTTCTGTTAGAAATCTTCTTCTAGGAACACACAAAGTGGCCTAGTGGTTTACTTTTGTCAAAATGACCATTTGCTTTATTTATTCCTATTTGATTTATTTTTCTTTTGATTTTGTTTGTAAATGGCCTAGATGATGTAGCATTCACCTTAAAACCATTTCACAACATTTGTAGCAATCAAGCATGGCATTTTCAAACAATTCTATACTAATGCAAAATACACATGCATTCATATTCATTTTATTAATAAAAGTTTTTGTTAACCCTAAACTTGGGTGATTAGAACTTGATAATTTTGATTATGGTTTTTGGGATGTAACAACCTGGTAGTGGCTTGGATCCTCCAAATCACTACTCTTTGGTACTACTATGTACAACCCCCTTGATGACATCTACTTGACCCTAGTATAGTAGATGGCATGTAACACCATACCCCTTTGGAGATCCCGTTTTAGCCGAAGCAAAGCTATAGGAAGGGAAGACCCTAGAAAAAGTTTTTTTAAAATGTTTTAGGTAAAACCTTAGTGAGGTTTGACCTTCCAAGAGAAGTTTGAGAAAGAAGGAAAAATGTTTCCGAAAAGCATTTTGAAAGATTCTACTTCTTATCATATTCTAGTTTAAATGATTTCAAAAATTGGTTTCCTCTATCTCTCATCCAAATTCAAACCTACGGATCTCAAATAACTAGGACTTAGAACTGGGTGCAGATGATGAAGACAAGATAAAGGGAACCGCCTACCAGCAAACACAAAGGAGACTACAAGATCACCCTACCAGCGGAATCCTCATAATCTAAAGAAATCAAGTGCTCCACTACCTCCCGAGGATACGCCGAAGGCTTCATCTGCAAGATAGTGGCACAGACCCTAATAACGATGTTACCCAGGATCGATAGTCCTAAGATAGGATTCCCTTATAACGCGCCCCTACCTAGCATGCCAGATGTTTGCATAAAACGCAGACACGGGACACTAGGGGTAATGGATGTGCCCTTTTAGTTTTTTAGACGTGGTGGCAATTAAGCTCTAGTTCATCTTCTTCGATTGGCAAAACACACAAACGCGGTGAGGTGTACCAAGGTTCAGGCCATCCAGAGGCTAACAACCCTACTTCCTGCTTGTTTGGTGGATTTCTCAATGAGATAAGAAAGTGGCTACAAGGATTCCGCTTTCCGTGTTGGGCAAGTGGGTTGGTTATCCTAATAGTTTATCTCCCTCTGTCTCTTAGCCATGGACCTCCTTTTATAGGTTAAACGGGATACCATGGTGGTTAGAAGGATCCTTCCTCTTCACTCGTGACTAGGAGTGATGATGCGACAATATAGCTTTTACACAACAAATAGAGGACTAATGCAAAAGGACACACTCCTTCCTCTATCATGTCCCATCCTTTTGACATGCGCTAAGGCCCCGAGATTCTTTTCCTTCAAGGGTCATGTCCTTTCCTATCTTCCCATGACAGCCTAAGCCTAGTCTTTCCCGATCTGGCCAAGCCCTGACCCTTCTTTCTTCCACCCTCGGGAGAACCACTTTCATCGCCACAGAATTGTTGTGCATCAGGCCTCTGTCGATAATAAAAGAGCATGGATGCCTTGCCCTCGGAGATGTCGTTGTCCCACACACGTAGGGAAGGTGGTTGGGACATGGTTAACATAGGCCATTCCAGGGCAAGGGGTGATGTCATGGATGACGTTACCTTCCCGGTGACCGTAGGTCGGGAGACGGATCCCGTGACCCCGCTCGTACAGTCCTCTCTAGGCTTTCGCGTCTTGCGAGGATAGAGCGTGCAGCGGCACATAGTCAGTGGATAAGGGATACCCTGGTTTTCTTGACTCTAACATACTCGACATATTAGTTCTACAAGAACATGCGATCAGCCTGGGATCTGGCGCATGAAGTGAAGAAGAAAACCTTGGAGTTAAACTTGCATATTTTACAATTCACCTGCTTAGGAGATTTGGGAGAGAGTAATTGAAGGAGGGCCTTGGATGTCCAGAGGGAACCCTACGTGCATGCTTCCCTATCATGGGTTCACCAAACTCCTCAACCATTGAGCTCAACTCATGTGCAAAAAAAATTGAGCTCAACTCTATTGACATATGGATCCAAATTCACGATCTTCTAATTGGGTATGCACCGATGCTGAAGTCATTGACATCTAAGGTTGGAGAGGTCAAAACCTCAGAGGATGATGCTTTTGGTTTTGTTGGAGAGGTCAAAACCTTAGAGGCTGCTGCTTTTGGTTTTGAAGGCAACTTTTATTGAGTACGGGTAAGATTGGACGTGTGGGCGCCGATGCGATGTTTTGTATCAATGGTCACAAGTGCAAAGAGAGAGCTCCTTCTTGTGAAGTTTGAAAAGCTGCCGAACTGGTGTCAAGACTATAGACACCTTGGGCATGAATACAAGGAACACAAGGACGGTGTTCACCCACTATCCGCCCTTGTTTTCAAATATCTTCTTGCTACATGGAGTATGAGGGCTGAGGGAAGACCCAACCGAGGTAGGAGTGCACCTCGAGGTGGTCAAGGGAGTGGTATGTTTGGCCGTGGGGTTCTCCTATCAGAATTGGGTGTTGAATAACGTGTAGAAGAGGATATTAATGTTAATATGGGCACATATGGTGATGACCCATCTAGGAAGATAGGATCAGATCATGAAGAAATGAACTACCGGATGGGAGCACCGGAGCTATCATATAGTTTCTCATGTTAAGATTGTAGTGGAGGATATACACAATCGCAGCATGGGGAGATATGGTGCAGTAATCAATAAGATCAGAGCACGATATACTCGGTTCCAAATGTGTAAATTCGTTTTTAAAGGGAGATCTTCAAACTTTGAAGCCCACGGTTTTGCTAGATTTATGATTTCTCAGGGAGATGACCGCCACTTGTGGCTAGGCACATCATATTTTACAAATATTCCGGAAATTCCTTTCGGCTCCCAAGATTCAGTGCTCTCGGTATATTTGAAAATTAAAAAATTATATTTATAAGTTTCAAAAAATTGTGAAACAAAATTCTAAAAGTAGTTAATGATGTATTTCATAAACATGCAAAATCTCAATTCCATATGTTTTGCATTTTGAGCTACATACTTGTCATTTTTGTGTAGCTCAAAATACGGATTATTTGCAATTGATATTTTGCATGTTTTTGGTATACATCACTGGCTACATCCCTATTTATTTTCAGAATTTTTTGCAGTCCATAAATATGGTTTTTAATTAATTTTTTCAAAAACGGAATCACTAGTGCCCACGCCAAATGTCCACTCCAAATATTCATGTAAACACCCTCTTGAATCAATAAAATCGAGCCGGTTGTCTCAAACAAACCCTACTTTGCTCCACACAGCAGACAACAAATGTACCAAGTAAACCTTCTCCACCTGCCCCTGGCCTCTTCCCATCCCCCACAAGAAGGGTAGCACTCTGCGTCCCTCGAGGGATAATTCCCCTGGGTCCTCTGAGTAATATATGTCCTTAAAACGCCATTTAATACCCCTTTTGATACATAAGTCCCATTTTTCTATATGTAGCAAAAAAGATTCGCTCATGAGACAAAAATTAAAAAGATAGATCTTGCCGGAGATCTTGTAGGAATTTTGTTGGAGACTATGTAGCGAAACAATTATGCTATTATAGCAAAACCAAAAAGGTTGTAGAAAAAAACCTGCTACCATAGCAAACCCGACGTTGCCGGACCTCGCGGAGATCTCATAGCAAAACCTGTATACTATTGTAGCAAAACAATAGATATGTTGTAGCAAAAAATGTAAACTCTAATGCCGCACGTAGCACTAGCGCAGGTTTTATAGTGTTGTGTCGGCCACACGTAGCAAACCCTAACCCCACATGTAGCACTGCTACTGGTCACATGTAGCAAAACTTGACGCCGCATGTAGCACCGCTGCCAGCCACATGTAGCACCCAGCTGGCTGCACTTAGAAAACCTCGACGTCGTACGTAGCAGCGTCGGTGGCCTCGGATAGGACCCGGCGGCTGCATGTAGCAAAAATGTTGTGGGGGAGGGGCTGCACCAGGCGTCGTCGGGAAAAATGGCAGGCACCGTCAGGAGCAAGGCTGGGCTCTTTAAGGAGTAATGCGGGTGGCCCCTTGTAACACATCATCGTCGGCCTCCTTACACCTAGGGCGTGGTGGTGCTCCACCGAGGAACTTCCCCCGACAGGATAGGGTGTGGCTCAGGTTGAGCCTGTGGGAGGAGCGCGGCAACGCAAGCTCCGGACAGCGCGGTGCGCGGAGGCGTCTACCACAACGCATTTGTTGGGTAGCGGGACAGCTGCTTAGGGAGAGGAGGAGCAGCAAAGCGACGGTGGCCCAACGGTATAGAGGATCAGTGACACGCGGTGGCACAACGGTGCGGGGCGGCGGTCCTGCAGCGCGGTGACACGAGAGACTGCATGTGGCGCAGCTCGTGCGAGTTCAGACCAGGGCGAGGTACTACAATACCGTGCAGGTAGGTGGAGAAAATAGAGTCAGTTTTGTTTGGTGAGGCTTATGAGGACATGTACAATACGGACACTTAGAGCGAGCTCTAGAATGGATTTCCTGATAGTTACATCCAATTCTCGTCTGAGGCCGGGATTTCATCCGGCGTCGACGCACACTTAGACGTCGGTTGCTTCTGTTTAAAAAAATTTCCACGCGCATTTTAAGCTAACGTCGGACGCTTGGAATGCACAACAGCCTAGAGACCAAATAGCATACGGCGAACTCTATTTTGTTGGGGTGATTGCGTGATGGCGTTAGAGACCGGGGCACTAGCCAGAATATTTTAAGCGCCTGGAGGCAATTAGCGTTGGAAGAAAGGACTCTTAGCCAGACTCTACTCCGTTTACTAATTATTACTAGCTAAATCCTCGTGTGTTGCTATGATCTATTTAATTTAATTCTCATCTTAGATATAATTATAATGCATGTCAACAACATAGGTAGAGAACATATCCACAAAATATGTGAAGTCACACTTTTAAAAAATTATTCTAAAAACTTTAAGATTTCAATTGGACATTATATATCTCTTCAAAAGAAATGGACATCAGTTGGTGCCTCTGGATTACATAAAGAAATTTTGCCCCAAGAAATTCAATAAGTTTGAGTTTTTACCATCAGTTGGTGCCTCTGGTGGAATTATTACCATTTGGAATGGGGCTCTATTTACTGGTGATTTGGATTTTAAAAATGATTTCTCTATCTCCGTCAAGTTCCACTCCAACTTATCCAATGAGACCTGGTACCTTACCAATATCTATGGTCCCTGTGATCCACATAGAAAAGCCTCTTTCATTCAGTGGTTTCATAATATTGATATTAATGATGGTGTGAACTGGCTTGTGGTGGGAGATTTTAATCTAATTAGACAACCTTCTGACAGAAATAAAGGTGGAGGAGATATCAATGATATGTTACTTTTTAATGAAGCTATCAGTAATCTTGGCCTGATTGAACTACCTCTGAAAGGGAAAAAGTTTACATGGAGTAATATGCAGAAAGACCCACTTCTTGAAAGACTAGACTGGTTCTTCACCTCAAGCTCTTGGACTTCTTCTTATCCATCGACCTTTGTCTACCCTCTTGTCAGACCTACTTCTGATCATACTCCATGTATTATTAACATTGGCACCAAAATACCCAGGGCAAGAGTTTTTAGATTTGAAAACTACTGGCTGCAACACAGTGATTTTATTGGCATTGTTCAAAATGCTTGGAACATACCAGTTGCTTATCATGACAGTGCAAAGAATATGAATGCCAAGCTTAAAAATGTTAGAAGAGGCCTAAAACTTTGGGCAAAGAACCTCCCTTGTCTCAAACAATTAATTGACAAGGTTAATCTGGTCATTGAACTTCTGGATAATTTTGAAGAATATAGATGCTTGAACATTCTTGAATGGAACTTGAGAGATATTCTGAAGTCTCATATCATTACTTTGTTACAAAATCAAAAGTCATATTGGAAGCAAAGGGGGAAGATTAAATGGGTCAAGATTGGAGATGGAAACACAAAATTCTTTCACTAAAAGGCAACTATCAATTATAGACATAATTACATCTCTACTCTGGCACTTCATCTATTTTGCTAAATGGTATTCCTGGGAAAAAAATTACTGCAAAAGGGGAGTCAGACAAGGTGGCCCATTATCACCACTTCTATTTGTCCTTGCTGCTGATTTGCTTTAATCCATATTGAATAAAGCAATGGATCATGTCCTGATTATCCTGTAATTCAGTATGCTGATGATATACTCTTGATTATGAAAGCTGATGCCCAAGAATTACTTTGCCTAAAATCTATTCTAAACACCTTCTCTGATTCAACTGGACTGAAGGTCAATTATCAGAAATCAAGTTTGATTCCCATCAACCTGGATAGTGAAAGTGTGGATCATTTTGCAAAAACCCTGAATTGTCTAAAAGGTACTTTTCCTTTTACATACCTTGGTCTACCTTTAGGTCTTACCAAGCCTTCTTTAGAATATTTCATACCAATGGTTCAAAGAGTGGAAAAGAGACTTTGTGGAATTGCCAACTTCCTCAATTATGGTGGTAAACTTGAAATGGTTAAGTCAGTGATGTCCTCCTTGCCAATGTTCTACATGAGCTGCCTAGAGATACCACCAACTATCAAGAATCAATTGATCAAATATTTCAGACACTGCTTATGGAGAAAGAAAGGTTCTGAAAGTGCTTATGTTCAAGCTAATGGCTCTGCTCTTATGGCTTGGGACAAAATCTGTAAGCCAAAAAATCAAGGAGGATTAGGTGTTCTAAATATAACTATCCAGAACAATGCTTTACTGCTAATTTTTTTGGATAAGTTTTATAATGACCATGACATTCCTTGGGTGAAACTGGTGAAAAGTTCTTATTATGTAGATGGTTCTGTTCCTAGTCATCATTTAGAAGGATCTTTCTGGTGGAGATCTCATCTCAAGCTAATTGATACCTACAAGGCCATGGCTAGAGGAAACTTGGGTAATGGTGGTTCCATTTTATTCTGGACTGATCTTTGGGAAGATCAGTGTCTTCATCACAAATTCCCTCATCTACTATCCTTTGCAAAAAATACAAACTTCACTATAAAAGAAGTGGTACAAACTGAGTTCCTAGAAGATTTGTTCCACTTACCTTTATCTCAGCAAGCTTTCAATGAGTTTGAGCAGATGGAAATGATTTGTCAGCAAGCTTCGGTAAAGATTCAAGAAGGCAGAAAGGATAGTTGGTCCTACATTTGGGGAAATAACAACTTCACATCTTAAAAAGCTTATAAAGTCATGGTTGGGTATCAACCTACCCCCCCCCTACCCCCCCCCCCCCCACACACACACACACTTCAAATGGATTTGGAGTACCGCCTATCAACAGAAACATAAGTTCTTTTTTTGGTTATTACTTCAAGATCGTCTGAATACAAGGAATCTTCTTAGAAGGAAAAATATGCAACTACAGTCATATTCATGTGCTGTTATGGAATGCTCACAAGAAGAAACTCTATCTCATTTGTTTTGGACATGTCCTTTTGCTGAAAACTTTGGGACTCTTTTTGCTCACAAAGACACAGGGGGTTATCAGTTTTCGAGGCCATTGAAGATATTAAGGAGAAATTACAATTACCCTTTTCTATGGAGATCATCATTCTAGCGGCATGGGTGATTTGGATTATCAGAAACAATAAGATTTTCAATAATCAAAGGCCAAATTTCAATAGTTGGAAGGCAATTTATAATGAAGAGCTAAGATGGATTAGCTTTAGAATTAAAAGAAACCTTGCTGAAAACTTCAAAGATTGGATTCAATCTAAAACTTAGATGTCTTTTCTCTTTTTTAGAGAGGTCTTTGTAAATCTGATTGTATACACCTTATAAATATAAAAAAAATTGCAGTGAGCCTTGGCTCACTATTTTATCCTCAAAAAAAATGGACATCGGATGCATAGAAAGGAATAACCTAATTATTTATTTCATATTTACTAATATGTACTCCTTAGGTAGACTAAATATAATTTTTTGAAATAATCATATTCAATATGTATAGAAACAAAAAGGTAACTTTATATGAATCTCCTTTATTTATATAGAACTCCGTTAGTCTTTATCGAAAAAATCATTGCAACGGGTTGTGTGCTGAATTGTTATGCCCTCGTGCGACGTTGAACACATCAGCACATCCACTATTTTTTCTGTGCCCACCATCGCACTTTCACCTCGGATAATATCAGTCGAATCACTCTATTCACACGCCATCATAAAAATAGCTCTTCGCAAGAGTAAAGAGTTGTACCTAGGAGACATCCATCAAGGCATTGATCTAAGCAGACAGATCAATGGTTTGTGGCCATGCCTGCGGACACCATGGCCAAGGGGGCGCCCTCGCCAACACAACCATAAAATCCAGTCCTGCTCTAAGTATAACAAGGCGAGATGAAAATAAATCACTTGCTAATAAAAAAGGTGAGATCAAAATTCGCGGCGGAAGCAGATAGTAAATTCATGTAGCCTGAAGCACATTAATGTGGCTTAACCAGGCGGACAAAATGAAGCACCTCAAAGCGGCTTAACCAGGCAGACAAAATCACTTGCCAAGTGGCTTTTTGGTTACCATGAGGATGACGATAGATAAGGCTGGTCATAGTGTACAGTAACTTAGAGTAGTAACATGCATATGTTACTAGTCTAAGTTACTATCTTCATAGTAGAAAAAATAACGTATGTGTGGTATTATATAAAGCCTCATTTATTATAATGTACACTCATTTTGTCTTAAAATGTGTGATGATATGGTAAGGCTGGTCATAGTGGGGAGTAACTTATAGTAGAAACATCCATATGTTACTAGTCTAAGTTACTAACTTTATAGTGGAAAATAACTTAGGTGTAGTAACATGTAGTGTCACATTAATTAGGTTGTAGACAGACTTTGTCTTGGTATGTGTGATGTTACAGTAGCATAGCCAGTTACTCAATCTATGTCTCTTTTCATTAAACCATTGCCACATAAGCAAAAGATGCTGACTAGGACTCTTAGTTACTAGTGAAGTTACTTCCACTATGACTAGCCTAACATAGCTAATTATCATAAGATTCTTTCTCATCATTTAATTGCATATCATGTCATCTAAATGCTTAGCTGGCAATACATGTAGGATTATGTTACTATCCAAGTTACTCGCAATATGACTAGCCTAACAAGTATCGAAATTAAGAAATTACATTCATGTGGTTAACCTAACCAATTAATTACTCTCTCCGTCTCAAAATAGATGTCGCAGATTTATCTAAATTTAAATATAACTAGACACTATTTAGGATATAGATACATCTAAATTTAAACAAATTCGTGAGATCTATTTTGATATGGAGGGGGTACTTTAAATTTTGAAACCCAATACGCTGCTAGAGACCTGGTCGTTCAGCTTTGCCATATCACGTCTCTGCCGGTCCACTCAATGAAGTCCAATTCATGGAACATGAGCTAGCATGTCTTGGTTATGCGCGTCATGGAGGTCGAACTGTGTGAGGTCGCTTCAGCTCCGCGAGCGCTCCGCACCACGAGATTTGGTCGCATGTCAAGTGGTTTTCCCGCGCTGTAGCCTAGTCGGCTGGCCCGATATTGTCTTCGTGTCCCTGGAGCTGCACATGCCCGCTCGCAGCACCGGACGCCTTGCCTTGCCATGTTCCGGTCCATGGAGTCGGCTGGCCCGTTGCCGCCGTCATGTCCCCTGGAGCCGCCCATTCCCGCTCACAGATCCGGCCATGTTAAAAAATATAAGCAATAATCCATATGATTTAATCTAAATAAATAATTGATAAAACATGTTTATACATATAGCAATTAAATATATCACGCAAACTAACAGAGTAGATGAATATATTACATCAAAACAAGACAAACCTATTATATCTATACCAAACGCTAGAACTAGACACTCTAGTATAATCTAAAAGAGATAGATTGAGATCACATATGGTGTAGCGGCGGTAGCAGCAGCAGTAGCTGCAGCGGTGGTAGGAGCGTCGTCGTTCATGTTGTCGATGTAAAGGCTGCTGATGTCCGGGAAGAAGTACTCGTCGGGAAAGGAGTTTTTCGTGATGGCGTCAGTAGTCACGCGGAAGCACTCCCCAAAAACCTGATCGCCCCTCACCGTACGGGTTTACAAGAGGCGGGATTTCAGAGGCGTACTGTCCTGATCTGTGGTGCACGCCGCAAGCCGGGATAGGAAAGACGAAGACGCAATAGACTGGAAGGACGTGTGTGATCGATAAATGTCGATTAGGTTTAGCGCAGATGCTTATATAGTGCAGGTCATGGGAGATCGTGAGGCTTATCCTAAGTTCGAGTCGGTAACATCCCACGTTTCAGATAGTCTAGAAACGACCGACTAATTAACACGCTCATTAATGACTCGTAATTAATTTATGATTAATTTTTTTGAACAGTAAAAATAAAGCTTGGTTCGGCGAGATTACCACAACCCGCAGCACATGCGCGTCATGACGAGGCGAGGCGGGTGCATCGGAGGAGGAGTGTGCGAGAGCTGCTCTTCTTCTCACACCTTAGTGAGTGATGGAACCGCCTAGTATATAAGGAGGTCTTACTCCCACTCAACTAGCAATATGAGACTAAACTTTAGCACCAGTAGCACAGTCATATGCTTCCATGTACAAATGGGCCAAAGAGAATTTCAGAATTTGTCTAATGGGCCAACAACCCAAATTCTCACCAAATTCCAACAATCCCAACAAAGTCTTATTGACACATCACATCACTTTCATTTCAGAATATTGTTTTATATACTGGTGTGTAGTGAAGACTGTTAAGTTGAACTTCCATGTTAAACTTCATGCTACACTAGCTAGCAACTTAAATAGTGGACTATGCCTTGAACTACAAGTTTTATGCACACTAGTTTCACACAAAATCTAGACTGGTACAGGGATGTTGCAGGGTTTCCCGCCGGTTTGGAGCTTATGCATCATACTCCAAGGCCTTTCATGAGTTTATTATAAAGCACCCAACTCTCACGGACTACGACGTTTGACAGTCAGACTCATATAGGTGTGTTCTTCAATAGATGTTCTACAGGACAACATCTCTGCTTAGAAAGCCACTTAGAACACATTAAGATAAATATCAACTTGCCATACAGAATAAGAGAGTATTGCATCTTTATGGAGATGTAAATATAATATGGGCATACTCTCCTCTCAGCTGATCAACAACTTGTCTCCCAGTTCTAATTCACGGGATCTCTGATCAAATAGAGTGGGTTACCACCGTGAACAACTTATTGCGTGGGTCTCAAACCCATCTCCATTGATGCATTATCTATCACATTACGTGATAAACCCTTTGTGAAGGGATCTGCCAAGTTCTTAGATGTTTAGATATAATCCATTGCAATAACTCCAGAATTTCTCAGTTTCCTGATAGATTTCAATCTTCTCTTCATGTGCCTTGATGACTTCATATTATCCTTAGAACTGTTTACTTTGATGATCACAGTTCATCGGGATTGCGGGTATTGGTTTTTCAACCATAGGTAAGTCCATCAAAAGCTCACGAAGCCACTCTGCTTCAACAATAGTTGTGTCTAATGTTGTGAGTTCTGCTTTCGTAGTTGACCTCGTTAAGATGGTCTGCTTGTGTAAACAAATACCACTTGTGGCCTTAATCTCATCAGCATCAGATATCCCGTTTGAATCACTAGATCCCTCAAGTACTCGTGGATACCCAGTATAGTGAATACCAAACTCGCAGTGCCTTTCAAGTAGCGCAAAACTCTCTCAAGAGCATGCTAATGATCATATCTAGGATTTGACACAAATCGACTCAGTTTGCTTACATCAAAGGAGATGTCAGGCCTCATAGCACTGGCTAAGTACATGAACGAGCCAATAATTTGAGAGTATCTCAATTGATCTTTAGCATTCCTTCGATTCTTTCAAAGTAGCACACTCGGATCATAAGGCGTTGGAGAAGACTTGTAGTCGCTATACCCAAAGCAACTCAATATCTTTTCCACATAGTGGGACTGAAGCAGTGTAATCCCACCATTGTCATCCTTCAGTAGCTTGATGTTTAAGATTACATCAGCCACTCCCAAGTCCTTCATCTCAAAGCAGCAAGATAGGAACTCTTTGACCTCCTCAATAATAGTGAGGTTGGTCCCGAATATCAATATGTCATCGACAGAGAGACACATAATAACTCCCTCGCCCCCACCATGGCGATAGTACACACACTTATCAGCTTCGTTTACAACAAAGCCGTCGGCGGTTAAAGTTCTTTCAAATTTCTCGTGCCACTTCTTAGGAGCTTGTTTAAGACCATATAAAGCCTTCACTAACTTACAGACCTTTCCTTCTTGACCATCTACTACAAATCCATCAGGTTGCTCCATATAAATTTCCTCATCTAGCTCTCCATTTAGAAAAGTTGTCTTAACATCCGTTTGATGAATAAGAAGACCATGTCAGGAAGCCAAGGACAGTAGTACTCGAATAATGGTCAATCTAGATACAGGTGAGTAGGTAACAAAGAAGTCTTCACCTTCTTTCTGGATATACCCTTGGCCACAAGACATGCCTTGTACTTTTTAATAGTACCATCAGGTCTAAACATTTTCTTGAACACCCATTTACATCCTACAGGTTTGCACCCATAAGGACTATCAGTGACCTCCCAAGTTCCATTAGATAAGATGAAATCCATCTCTCTATGGATAGCTTCTTTCCAGTAGTCAGCATCTTGAGATACATAGGCTTCTGAAATAGAAGTGTGAGTATCATCCACAAGGTACACAATGAAATCATCACCAAATGACTTTGCAGTCCTTTGTCTCTTCCTCCTTTTGGAAGCTTCATTGTTGTCCTCCACGGGATCACCATAGTGTTCTATCAGCATACCGGGTTTAGGAATTATAACAAATTCCTGACTAGATGAACTATTCATCTTCTGATTTGATGAGCTAGACATACCTTTCATGGGAAAGATGTCCTCAAAGAAAGTCGTATCATTCGACTCTATAATCGTACCAACATGTATGTCGGATACCTCAGATTTTACTATCAAAAATCTATAGCCAATTCTATGAAAAGCATATCCCAGAAAAACACAATCCATAGTTTTTGGTCCATAGTTTTTGCTTCTTGGGTATTGGAATATTGACTTTCGCCAAAATCCCCAAGTTCGTAAGTAAGAGTGTTTAAGCCTTTTCTTCTCCCATTCCTCAAATGGAGTCATGGTTTTATCCTTTAGTCCTTTACGGGAACATGGTTTAGGACATGACACACAGTTATTAGCGCCTCCCCCACTATTCCTTGGAAAGACCCGATGTATCTAACATGGCGTTAACCAAATCAGTTAGAGTGCGGTTCTTTCTTTTGGCCACCCTATTTGACTGAGGTGAGTAGGGAGGCGCCCTCTCATGAATAATACCATGTTCCATACAGAATAAATCAAATTCGTTTGAGAAGTACTCTCCACCATGATCCAACCTTAGCCGCTTGATTTTAAGATCAAGTTGGTTTTCTGCTTCAGCTTTATAGATTTTGAAGTAATTCAAAGCTTCATATTTAGATTTCAGAAGATAAACATAGCAGTATCTAGTGGAGCCATCAATCAACGTCATAAAGTATCTTTTTATACCTTTTGTCAACACACCATTCATCTCATAGAGATCTGAATGTATAAGTTCTAGTGGTGCTAAGTTTCTCGGTTCCGCAACTGTATGAGACTTGCGGGGTTGCTTTGCTTGCACACAAACTTGGCACTTAGAATCTTTGACAGTGATAAATTTAGGAATTAAACTCATATTGGCTAGCCACGTCATGCAACCAGAGGTAATATGACAAAGTCATGAATGCCAAATATTGGACTCATTATCATTGCAAACATTATTAATAACTTTAGTACATGAGTTTAACAAAGATAAGCGGAACAGACCTTCGCACTCATAACCCTTTCCAACAAATTCTACATACTTAGAAATTACAACTTTATTGGACTTAAAAATTAACTTAAAACCATCTCGACATAGAAGAGATCCGCTGACGAGATTCTTATTAATGAAGGGAACGTGTTGCACATTTTTCAGCTGCACGGTCTTCCCCGAAGTAAACTTTAGATTTACCATACCAACACCATGAACAGAAGCATGTGAGTCGTTTCCCATCAGCACAGAAAAAGTCCTTGAGACCTGATAAGAAGAAAACATGGAAATATCAGAACCTACATGTGTATTAGCACCCGTATATATCCACCATTCAGGAGAATGACATACTAAAATGATAGTAGGTAAAATACCATACCTAGTGTCTTTCATCTCGGTATCGCTAATAACAACATTAGCGGTCTTGTCGTTCTTCTCAGGTTGTCGCTTGTCAAAGCGATTAGAACAGCTAGGAGCCCAATGATCAGGATCACCACAAACATGGCAAGAGCCTTTTTTCTTATCATTTTTCTTCTTAAAGTTGGTTGAGTGCATGGCCTTAAACTTGCCATCAAACTTCCCTTTGCCTTCAGATTTGTTCTTATTCTTAAACTTGTGGGATTGGAAGTTTTTCTTCTATACTAAATTGGCACTAGAAGCTCCCTCAAATCCTCGAGCACGTGTGTCCTTTGCTCTAGCCTTCTCTCCCACATGAAGAGACCCAATGAGATCCGTAACGGAAAACTCGTGTGTCTTATGTTTTAGAGAAGTAGCAAAGTTCCTCCACATGGGAGGAAGCTTGACAATAATGCCTCCGACCATAATCTTGTCCGAGAGGGTACACTTGAACTACTCAAGTTCTTTGGCAAGTGATTGTATCTCATGAGATTGCTCAACGACGGAGTGCTTGTCGACCATCTTGTAGTCATAGAATTGCTCTATCACATACAACTCAGTGTCAGCGTCTGAAACCCCAAACTTGGCCTCGAGCGCATCCCATGCGTCCTTGCCATTATCAAATGACATGTATGTGTCAATAATGGTGTCCCCAATAATACTGAACAAAGACGCCAGAAACATGGTATCGGCTTTCTTAAAGGTTGTTTCCTGTTCAGCAGAAAGATCTTCTTCAGGTTTGCCAAAAGTGGTACTATAGCAGTTTAGGTTTTTAAACCATAGAATTGCTCTCGCGTGCCATCTCTTATAGTGCATACCATCAAAACAAGGCGACCTAGTAGTCGCGGCTACACCAGTGGAATTCAGTTGCCTATAATCAGGTTTTTGGATTTTTGAAAATATAAGCAATAATCCATATGATTTAATCCGAATAAATAATTGACAAAGCATGATCATATAGATAGCAATTAAATAGATCACACAAACTAATAAATTAGATAAACAGATTACATCTAAACAAGACAAACTTATTACATCTATACCAAGCGCTGGAACTAGACACTCTATCATAATCTAAAAAAGATAGATTGAGATCACCTACGATGTAGCAGCGGCAACAGCAGCAGCCGCAACGGTAGTAGTAGCAGTAGCTGTAGTGATGGCAACAGCGGCATCGCTCATGTCGTCGATATAGAGGTTGCTGATGTCCGGAAAGAAGTCTTCATCAAGGAAGGAGTCTTTCGTGATGGCATCAATAGTCGCGCGAAAGCGCTCCCCAAAAACCTGATCGTCCCTTACCCGTACAGGTTCACAAGAGGCGGGTTTCTAGAGGCCTACTATTCCGATCTGCGGTGTACGACGCAAGACGATATGGGGAAGATAAAGGCGGTAGCGCAATAGACTGGAAGGACATGCGTGTGATCGATAGATGACGATTAGGTTTAGAGCAGACGCTTATATAGTGCAGGTCAGGGGAGACCATGGGGCTCATCCCACATTCGATTCGGTAACATCCCACGTTCCAGATAGTCTCGAAACGGCTGACTAATTAACGCGTCCATTAATGACTCGTAATTAATCCATGATTAATTTTTCTGAACAATAAAAATAAAGCTCGGCTCGGCGAGATTTCCGCAACCTGCGACGCGCGCGTGCGTCGTGACGAGGCGAGGTGTGGCCTTGTCACAGGAGAGAATCCGCCTTCGCCTCTGCCTTGCGCTTCCTCACTGTCATCCCTGCGCCCACCAACTGATCAATCCTAATCCTACCGGACCCTGTCTCACTGCCATACAATCTAGCTTGAATCGGGGGGCACGGGTCCTAGCGAAGTGGGAGAGACGAGGACGCAGGAGGAGATCCGCCAGCCCGGTAGAGTAAGGGAAGAAAGAAAAAACAAACAGGTACGCGACTTGCGGGTAACATAGATCGGTAGATATAGATAGATAGATGTTTTCCTAATTGGTCGTATAAGCGCTTCCGCATTATAATTTTTTTTTGACAGCGTACTATTGTACATGCCCTGACATGTCCAAGCGAGGCGAGCATTTTTTTTTAAATAATACACTTTTTAATCATTTTGAGAAGTATTGAACGAATTTGAAAATTTACAATTCTAGCACATACTCGGCTTTGGCCTGGCCGAATGGGTTTTAGTCAGCCTGGACCTGACCGAATGGGCCATCGGCTGGCAACCAGCATGCAACCGATCAGGCCCTGGACGACTGCTTCATTCGGTCAGGCCCAAATCGATTGCTTTATTCGCTCAGGCCCTGGACGATTGCTCTAATTTTCTTAGCCCTGGCCAAATCCTACATGATCAATGCAACGCCACGTGATTAACCTAAACCTAGACAGTTACAGCCCGCCATTTTCTCCCGCACCGGTTCCCGCCATTTTGTCCCGCCAATTTCTTCTGTCACCGGTTCCCACCATTTTCTCCCACCACCGGTTCCCTCCATTTTTTCCCGCCGAATCTTTTGAGTGTTTGTATAAAACACCGGCCACCGATATATTTTCATTCACCATTTCTCAGTTCATCCTCTTTCTCTCTCCCCTTGATTTCATCATGAGTGTGCCTTGTTCAGATCCTGACTACATGCTGAGAAAGATGAAGGATGCAATGTTGCCACCGGGGGTGAGAGCGGAGCGGTGTTGGTGCGACTATCTTGTCAAGGCGAAAGAGAACGCGGATTTCTCTGATAAGATGGGTATGAAGTTTTTCATGTGTGCCAACTATGACCAAAGCCTGTCCCATCAAGCTAGTTCGTCGTTCCAGAGGCCTCCAGTACATTCTAAAATCATGATTAACCCATCTATTTTATGTCCTTTGTGTTGTTTTATTCATGTCATTATTGTGGTTGTAGTCTCGTCCTCCTCTCTGCAAGTGGTACAATTGGATTGACACAGAGCAACCAGTTTGGGCCGTGCAGGAGATCGTGGATCATAACCGGCATGCATGGGCTAGCTTTCACGCTAAGGAACGTGCCGAAAGGATTGCCGTGCAGGAGAAGAAGGGGCGAGAGAGAACTGAAAGAATTAAGAGCGGAACAAGCCCGAAACCGCGAGCTGAACAGGAAGAGGTGGGAGGAAGAGGAGCGCATGGAAAAGGTGCGCAAAGAGACCCGTGCGACCGAAATGCAGAGATTAAGGGAAAGGGATGTTGAGGTACAGACAGCAGAAGAACGTGGGGACAAGACCGGGAAATACCCCCGATGGACTCAGGACAGGTAGATGTATGTCCCATAAGCGATATATCTTAATTTCAGCTCGTGTCTTGCATTATATCTTAATTTCAGTTATAGTATGATGGTGTATATTAATTTCAGCTCGTGTGTTGCGTTTTATCTTAATTTCAGTTGCACTATAGATATGTATCTTAATTTCATTCTCCCCACAATTTTTCTTCTCCCTAAGTTTTCCTGCCAAATTAATCCCGCCAAAATTTTCCCGCCAATTAGTTCCTGCTAGATTCTCCCGCCATTTCTTCTCTTTTCACTCTATAAACCCCCCTCACTCAGTTCTGTCAACACTTCCAGCGTTTTCCTCTTCTACAAATGTCGAGTCCTCCTTCTGATCGTAGGTTTCACTAGTGGATATTTGGGAAGCTTTTACTTTTGGCCAGAGAGTTTAGGATAGACGACACTATAGTTACATGTGAGGCTCTCATTAGTAGTGACCTCCTCCTTAATGAGCTAGCTGAGAGATTATTTAGGTCTAGTGTCCATCCTAAGAGGACTCCTGAGGAAATCCGCACATAACTTCTCAGGTTGAATGCATTGTGGGAAGCATTAAAGCTTCATACCACCAAGTCGATGTTGTATTGGGCAGATAACATTTGGTATTGGGTAAAGAGCGATGACGAGGAAGAAGACAAAGATGATCTCTTCATGTCGTTGTACGACAAGAAGGCAAGAGTTGCATGGGATAAGGAAAGAGCAAAGAAGGAATGAGCAAAGAAGGACAAGGGCGCTTCTTCATCGACAAGCAAGGGAAAGGGTGAGGTATCATCGTAGTTTGGTTATCTAAGTTTAATTTGGATCTTGTTAGTATCTTCTCAGGTTGTGGTTGTATATTAATGTTGTCTTGTAGTTCGTGTTTGTATCTTAACTATCTGTTGTAGTTGTTTGGTAGTGAAATAAGTAACGATGTAAAATAATACTAACGTGTCTCATACGTAGATAGGTTCATGTATCACACATAGATTTCCTAACATCTCAGAAGTACATAGACATATGCTCATACATAGATAGATAGATGATTCATATATAGAAAGATAGACATATTTAACGTATCACTATCTAGTATCCCACGATGCTCTAGTGGTGGGTTAGGGGGCGTATAGTCGTACCTGTATGGCGGCCCAACCTTTTAAGGAGGAATCCCTGACCCGTGCTCGTCGTACTGAGTTTCCTATATGGAGTCTAGGGGAGGAGTCTGAAAAATATTCAACCAACTGCTTTGCGTCATGAAATCATGAGTGTTGTGATCTATGTCATAATCACTTGTCAACGCGGATCCGGACATATATGACTGATAGCCAGGCATAGACCCCTGCACTCCGTAGGCTCGTGTACGTGAAAACAGAAGTACATTATAAATTGATATGAACCAAGCCTCGTCACTTTTCGTCTAAGGCTCTGTTTGTTTTAGCTTCTACTTTAGCTTTTGGGGCTTTTGGGGTCTACAATCTGTACGCAAAACAAACGCCTAAATTTTTGACCGCACTGCAGAGAATCGGCCCGAGAAACGTACTAGCGAGCGTGGCCAGACAAAAGCGGAGCGAGGGCCGCTTCCCGGGATTCTCATCCGCTTCCTAGTTTGAACGGCCAAAATTGTCCCCTACAGTTCAGAAGAATTACAAGGTAACTGCCATCAGGACCAAATACGAGTCCTGCCCAGCCTCCATCCCCGACCCATCGATTTGTCCCCTCCCATCACCATGGAAGGAAAAGAGTAGGGTTCCCCGCCGTCCTTCCTGCCATCGGCCGCTATCCCCTCCGCCGGCCGCCGACCCCTACCTTCCCGACGCCATCCTCGTCGTCGTGGTTCCCGACCGCATCACGACCCCTCCCTGACACCATCCTCGCCTCCGCCGTTCCCCGCATCGTCGCTGTTTCCAGCAACCGCCGCCGTTCTCCGCACCGCCGCTGTTCCCCACAAAAAACTGCCGCCGTTCCCCGCAAAAACCGCCGCCGTTGCGGCTACTGCAGGGGGCCGACGTCACCGGCGCGTGGTGACCCCGTGCGGGGCAGAGGCGCAGGGAGGCAGGCGGGGTGCTGATTTGGGTGTGGGGCGTTGGCGGCGTTCCTGGGCCTGGGGGTGGCGGCGGCTATGCTGGACGTGGGGTGGTGGTGATTTCTAGGCAGGGGCAGGTCACTGCAACCACGATCGTCCGGACCGAGATGGAGCTCGAGCTCGTATCCAACATCCACCTCTTTTCTTATTTTAAATGGGTAACACTAAGGTATGTTGGGATGCGTACATGGTAATAATTTTTTTGGAACTTGTGTGTATGCGTTTTACGTCCAAAAGCTAAAGAAAGTTTAAAAACGCCTGATCAAATACCTCAAAATTTTAGATCTGTTGGTAATTTAGCCCTTAAACTTAGTAGTTAGTTAAGTAAAAGAACAGTCAAAAATAACTAATTCATTTATAATCAGTACTTATATAGCATCTTATCTTCTGCACTCAGGGCCATTACAAACAAGTCGGTCTTAAAATCAGCAACAACAGCCATCAAAAGCACTTCCGCCAAACACCAAATCTCTGTTTCCAACAGCTGATTCTCCACAGCAGATTCTCCACAGCTGCAGCCCAAACAAACACAGCCTAAGACTCTTACCCTGTGGCTGCGGCTATGGAAACCTGTAGTTCAGCGTGGGAGAGTGGCCCCACGACAAACCTCCACCCTGAAAAGGTGGCTGCTGCTACCACCTCATGCGTCCTTAGCTCATTACCACACCCAAACTTATTGGTGGGTAACTGCACCTCAAACCTTCTTTCTTCAGTACCTATGCCCAGGACAGTGTGTGCCCGAGATTTTGCCATCTTTTATTCATGTACTTCATAATATTTTCACAGAAACATGTGTTTGGATTGTTCAAGATATGCAATAGAGCTCTCTACCTTATGTATCTGAAATATGTAATCATGCCATACAAAATACCCTCGACAATGGCTATAGTGGCAGAGCCCTGTTACCTCTGAGGACAAAGTTATATGACTCAGCTAGGTTTTTAGTCATGACACCATACCTAGCTCCATGTGTGTCATGTAGCAAAGACCACCTCCCTAAAGGCTCGTGCTCTATCCACTGTTGGAAGTTTTTAATCTGTCTCCCGAGTCTTCTCCTAGTACTAGGAAGATCAAATCCTGGCAAGTCACAAAGCCCTACAGGTGCGGTTTGCGCCGCTTTCCTCGCCCTGACATGTTTTTGAGTGAAGTCATCGAGATGTGCATGTATGAAATCATACTTCCATTCCTGATTCTGCTTGCACACTTTTTTAAATAGATTCATTAGGTTCTTGTTCCTGAACTATGAGAAGAAATTATCTCTCAAATGGCGCATGCACCAACAGCTCTGCATGTCGAGCCAGGGCGTTTGCTCTTCAGGCCCTGGTTGTGCCAAACACTTGACCACATTGAGTATACCTGCATGGCTATCATGAATGATGCACACATTGGGCTTATCTTTCACAACTACTATCTTGATCTACTTGAAGAACCATGCCCAACTTTCAGTGTTTTTGCTCTCCACAAAATCAAATGCGAGTGGGACTATTTGATTGTTGTTGTCCGGACAATGGTGGTAAGGATCTGACCCTTATACTTTTTAATGAGAAAAGTGTCTTCTACACATATAACCTGTCGACAATGAGTGAAAGCTTGGATGCATATAGCGAAAGAGAAGAACACTCAATGAAGCACCTTCATGGATGGGTCTTCTAGTATCACATAGTATTACATGTTGACATAGGTGCTTGGGTTCCTATCCCGCAGTGTCTGGAGTTGTCGGACTACAGAGTCGTACAAGTCTTTAAATGAACCAAACTTGTCCTCAAGAGCCCTTTGCTTTGCCCTTCAAGCCTTGTTGTACGAAATGTTGTACTTAAACCTAACCCTTACTTTCTTCACTATAGACTTCACTTTCATCGCTTTGCACTCCACTATCTCCGTGTAAAACAACTGAGACAGAAGCATGGAGGAGAGGTTATGATGATCTCTAAGGATAGATAGAATATCACATGTGTGCATCACTAAGTCGCTCACCAACCAATTTGTGTCGTACTTAGGGACATATCCATGCACCCTAACTGGACAATTTATATCCACACATTCTAGTGTCAAGTATTTTTTACAGGACATCGTTGTACTAAAAACTCTCTGTGTGGACAATGTCCAAGCAATGATTGCATATTACAAATATTTCTTCTCTAGATATCTGGTACCCTGGGCAATTTTATTTTTTTGATATTCCCATGAAGAATCATGACCGTTGTTAACAGTCATTCCATCTGAGATATGTTGATTTCATGATGCGGGAATCGACACGTCCTCTCCATTGCCTTCTCCATCAAAATCATCTGAATCATCAAAATCATCACTTTCACCATCCATGTAATCCTCCTCTTCTATTAAGTCCTGCATGTGTCCACCTTCCTCGTCTGCATCTGCCTCTCCACTATCGTCTCCTCCACCTCATGCCTGACTGCTCTGCCCTTGTTTATAACCACCACCATCTCCTCCTATCCGACTGTTCTACTCTGATTCATAATCACCACCTCTAGCATTTGACATAGAGTACATCATGTAACTAGATTCAACACTATGGCCAGGACCGTATCCACCATCGCCTCCATACGGATCGATCTCCTTCAGGACGGGAAGCACTAGAGTGATACGGTTTACGTGTCTGTCCTCGCAACCTTTTAACCACTTCAACCAGTCTTTGTTATGATCTACAGACCTCAAAATCCAGAAAACGTTCTTCGTTGACTTTGTCCATAATGCATGTACACTAACGGTTTATGTTTCAAGGTTATACCCTAAATAACTTGTAAACCATTTCTTTAACTGACTAACACTTCATGTTTGAGGGGCAGTCAAATCCAACACCGTATACTCAAACTCACTCAAATCAACTCCATACTCATTTGTGCGAATAGTACCAGGACCGTAGTAAAATACAAACTTCACTAAATTAGACATCTCTGCTGACATAAAAACATTTTTGAACTAATCAATAAATTAGCAACAATGCATATAACCATGTGAAACAATCTGTCTATATAAATAAAATATACCGACTAACGGTCGAAAATACTCACTAAACCACCAAACAAATTTTCTCACTTATATGCAATACAAATGTTCTAATAAAATATACTGACCAACAGCCGGAAATACTCTCTAAGCCACCAGCCAAATTTCTCCACTTATACACAATACAAATGTTCTAATAAAATATACTGAACAACGGCCGAAAATACTCAGTAAACCTTCATAATTTATTTTCTACTAATCCACCTGTCAAATTATCTAAAGGCTTAAGCTTGAGAGAAAACAAGGCCTCTCAGGGCACTTGCCGTGCCTCCTCGTATAGGCTTAAGCGTGAACGCTGCCGCACGCGTTAAGCATACTGTCGGTGCTTCCTGCCAGCTTTCTGAGTCTGTCCTGTGGGTCTTGCTCCATCCAGTTGCTGCGTGTGGGACTGCTCCCGTGTGGTGGACAAGCTGTTAACAGGGTGCGTGTTGGTGCATCCACGCGTTGCCTCAGGGGTCAGCTGGGTGTGCGGCGCTTAATTTTTCTCTCTGACGGTTGGACCCGGCTTGGTCCTTGGTGGGCTGTCTATGTCAGTTACGGAGGGGTTGGGTGGGTTTGTCTCTCTGCTAGATTGGTTCGTACGGTGTGTGCTGTGTAGTTGTCTTCTTCCTCCCTGTTTCTTTGACCGGGGACATCGATCTCCTATGCTGGCTCTGTGCGGTAGCGGGCTCTTCGGCGGTGGTGTGGGCTTGTTTGCCGACGGCTACCTCTTGGGTCCTCAATTTTTGTTCTGTCTCGGCAGGCTCGCCCATCGACGGGGCTGTGGCACTATGGGGCGCCGTCGTCCTCTTTCCGGCTGCCTGCATCATCGCCACCTAGAAGGTCTATGCGACCGTCCTCCCTGCCTCCCCCCACTCGATCCGGTGCCCACCAACTCTCTCTAATCCCAATCACCCCACTCTCTCGGCTACTCCGCTTCTTTCTCTCCGCTTTAGAGCCTACCACCGTCGCCTCCAATCACCAGCAACCACGACGGGTGGTCATGTCCCTTCTCTCTCCGGACCGGATCCGTTCCCGTGTTGCGGAGCAGCGAGGTCAATCTCACGGGAGGCCAGCGCGGTGAGCGGGGATGGAGGCCCTCCGGCAGGTGGGATAGAGGGTGTCCGCTGCTGAGGAGCGGCCTGCCTCGTGACGGGCGGCGAGGACATGGGCGCGACAAGGGTAGTTCGATCACAGGGACTGCCATACGTCAAGGGAGGAGGGCATGGCAGGGGTGTCATTGCCGCCGCGTCCATCAGTGGAGGTTTTTTTCTTGCTATATGCCCCATCATTCCTGGAGTGTATTGTGTGCCCTTGTGTGTTTCATGTGCTCCCAACCTGTTGTAAATCTAGAGCTGCCTACTGCATCTATCTTGCATTACTACTAAGAGGTAAAAAGTATATTTCTATGTGAAGATACTCTAATTTATTGCTACAAAACTCTATAACATGGCAATGCTGTTTTGTTATAAAGATTACACTTGGAGATCTGAATATTTCCATTGTTTATATGTAAGTATTGGTGGAGGGCTGCAACTAGGGTTGTTGGTATTAATCATGTCAACTGAGAGACGAACAGATTTGCTTGACTTAACTATCTAACACACCTGCTCAGGCACAAGATCTACATGCTGATCAATTGTATTTTAGGTGCCCATCGCACTGGCACTGTCAGCTTGAAATTTCTTTATCTGCTTCTAATTATTCCTGATTCAGTTTGAAGCAGTTTCTTCCGGATTTAACCAGGTATGTTTCTCCCCAATGTAAATATTTATTGAGGTAAAAATATTATAAAATGTGGCACGGATAGTACATAGTTTTGTTAATTAATTCCTGATTCAATGTACCGAGACTCAGAGATGGAGAAAAAACATATCTTGCTATAGGTAAGAAGATGCATCTCTTAGCAAGGTTGTGTATCTCTGGCGCAAGGTTTATGAAAATTATTTTTCTGTCAGTTAGGTTATCAGTATTTTTTTACTTTCTTTTTCCAAGTTATTATTTCTGGGTCGTCCAATGAGCTATGCGTATATGTACATATCATGTATGTAAAACTCTAAAAAATATTGAAAGAAAGAAGAATTAAAGTTCAGATAATAGAGTTTAATAAGGGGATGGGGAGGCGATCAAGCACGTGGGTGCTATAGCTTTATAGTTCCTCGCAGAATAGCTCCCCATGGATGATGACACCATGCCCGGCATGGACGGCGTGTGGAGGCGAACCTTCAGACTATCGTCACCTCTGTACTGCCGGCACACCGCTCCATGACTCTCCTGCGAGCAGGGTAATATGATTTTATGTTCGTTGCTGTTACAAATTCCGATGGGCAATTGATGTGAATATACAACTAATCATATTGTTCTAAATCAAATAATTGGTGCTTTATTGTTTCCTGTTCAGGTTATCATCGAACACTCCATCCATGAACACTCCATCCATGTATGAAGCCAATTGATATATACTGAAAATGATTTCACATTTTTCCAATGTCTACTGAACGTATTAAAATCAGGTGATTTATTTAACGTCGTTCATGTGGGATCTCAAATTGTTTGTGACCTGGTTAATCAAAATATCTTCATGTTATTTTCCACATTCGAGAACTATAAAATGATTTAGTTGGTATGTGATGTTCTAATAGAAATAGAGGGCTTTAGAATGTGTAAGTTGGTTTGTTATTGCATCATATGTGAAGAAGGGTAAGCTAGACAATGATCGGTCAGGAATAACTTCTTTTTTATGTTTGGAGTTGAATAAATAAAACTTTTTGTGCGTAGGGAACATAGCAGATGTACCATTTATATGCTTCTCTACTCAGATTGGCTTAGGCATCAGGAAATCTTACCTCTATTTTATGGTCATTTGTTTTGCACTCATCCCTTTTCCTATTTTGCTTAGTATTTATGCTTAAGAAATGAAAGACAATGAAATTATGAATGTATTAATTCATTTTGTCTTATATGGATATGATAAGAAATTCTTGATATATTCTTTTCTTTCCATGAGAATAAACATAATGTACGTGTTAAAACAATATATATCTCTATGGACCACCATGGAGATCTATCGCAATGGTATTTGGAGTCCTCGTGAGAGAAGAATCGCAGAGCTGCATTCTTAATTCTCTTAGGTAAAGTTTTCTCAGTTTTTGCTGAGGTGATGCTAAGGAAGCAATGAGGCTCCAATTCTTCATTTTATTTTTCTAAACCAGGATGAACTCAAAGGTCAAAAAATGTCGTTTGCATCTTCTTCGATGCAGTTGATGTCGTCATTGGTTCTGATTTTGTGTAGTCCATTTTTCTATGGATGGAAAGGACTTTTGGAAAATTATGTTGGTATGCACTATCTCATTTCATAAAGCACCTTTAAAGTATGGCACTAAATCAGATAGCCTAAGTTATATATAGAACTAATCATGAGTCTGGTTAATAATTTTCCTATTATACCTGGGATAGGTCTTTTTAGTTTCTCAAACCGAAGAATCACTTTTCAGCTACACGTAGAAGTAGTAGGAAGTTAGAACAGATGAATTAAAATATGTCTCACAACAACATGGTAATAGCTTCATTATTATAGTTCTGATCGATTATTTGGCATTATTTACTTTTCTACTAGGAAGATTACAGACATTGTTCCAGAACCTGTATTGTCTCCTCTTTTTCATTGGTTGATCTGAAGCAAATCTGGTAGATTGGATTAGTGTCCAGATTAAGTATGTGCTGAAAAATTTGTAGCTTGTAGGAGATTGGTTCTCTTAATAAGACTGAAGGCCCATGGTTGTTCAGAAGCTGGGTAAGTACAACTCTAGGAGCAACCTGATTGTCTCTTCTTTAATTCTTTAGTATGATTTTTTGCTATAGGGATGGTGTACTTCAGGTTGTAGAATATTATGTATGCATGGGCACAAGGAGATACAATGATAATCCATATGTATGATAGGTCAATTCAAATTGTGGCAATACTCTAGGAGCAACCTGATCGTCTCTTCTTTAATTCTTCGGTCTAATTCTTGCTATAGGGATGATATACTCTAGGTTTTGGAATATTATGTATGCATAGGCCCAAGGAGACAGTGAGTTAAATGCATGTTTAACTCGCCAACGAAGATATTGGTAAATAATTGATATCTAGAATCTTTTTACTGATTTGGTCGGGCGCTGGCATTTCTCTATATTGTTTCTTTTTATATTCGTGCATATAATTTTGTGCTATGGGTGAACACTCTGTCTTCGGTAGGTGTAACGCAATTCCTTAAATGTTTTTGTTGTTTATGATTCCTCCATTGGCTACTTAACCAAACTAGATAATATAATGGGTCAATTACTAAATTATTTTCCTCTCACATACTAAAAGTTTTTCATGGTATATCTCTGATTATAGCAATGTTCTGTGTGCAACTATGTATCCACTAACTTAAGAAGCTAAATCTAAGTTAAGCTACTCATTAGGATGAAGAGGTTATATGTATTCTTATCTCCACATCATAACCTCAATGCTTTTTTTGTTAGCATTAAGGATTGGAGCTTCAGTTAGCCCATTGTATTGTTTAGTCCAAGATACTATCACGGTCTTTGTGTGACCAATAATGTAACATCTCAAAAATATTAAAAGGAGTATATCAATTTCCAAGAAACCAAAATTAGGGTTAACCAAAAACTTTTAATCTTAAACCCTTATGAATGCAAGTGTGTGTTTATTAATGATGTATGAATGCATGATATGCCATGTTTGATTGTTAGATATGTTGAGAATTGGTTTAAGGATCAAAACAATATCATCTAGGTCAAATTCAAACCAAATCAAATCAAAAGAAAATCAAATTATAAAGCATATGACCTAATGGTCATTTTTGCCAAAGTTAACACCTAGCCCACTTTGGGCATCTCTATTAAAAGATTTCAAACAGAAACAATTCCATTTCTTTTCTCACCTTGCTAGACCACGTGACAATAAACACAAGTGAACTTTCAAAACTCACCAAAACATATTCAAATCCATTTGAGGGAATTTTCAAAATTGAATCAAGTGTATGCATCAAGATAGCCATTTTTCAAAAACCATCCAAACTATCTCCACTTGACCAATCCTTGCAACCAGAGATACTCAAGCATATGACCAACACACCCACCAAATATCATTTGAAAATTCAAATGTTTATTTCATGCGGTCATTTGATCGAGCACTTAGCAAGCATAGTACATAACTACCAACTATACACTGTTTTGATCAATCTTGTGATCATCCTTGTACTCGACCCAGCCTCCACTACTCGCACACGATCACCCTAGTACCATCCCGTGCAATTGAGCCTCTCTCACTCGACCAAATGACCAGTGCAAAATGGTACCCGACCATGCCATGTCGGCCGGACATGGACGCGACGCTACATGCTTCGTCGCTTCGTCCACGACCACTAGGAGATAGGCGTGACCTCACCGCACCCGCTAGTGTATGCCTCGGCCAACGATAGCCAGTGGAGACGCTAGCACCACCGCTCCCATTTATCTCTCTGCCATGTCGAGCGCACGCCAGAGCGCCGAGCCGTCCCGCGCAAACACGCCGCACCTCGCTCTCTCCTTGCATCAATGTAATCGTCGCGACGCCAGCGACCTCCCAGACACGCCCGTTTGACGCCGCGCGACCCGTGACCACAATACGCCATGACGAACACCCGCGGTACCCGAGCAGAGCATGGACGTCCCCGTCCGATTAAGACCGCGCCTCACTGTGCCACTGTGCGCATGACGACCGCCAGGGAGCACCGCGTTGACCTACACCCTCAGCCATGCCTATAGCCCCCTGTATCGACGTCGCCGATGAGCCCGAGCCATGCCCCGATGCTCCCCTCGCCGGGGTATAAATAGACCCCCCCCTTGCCTCAAAACGCACCCCACTCGACTCGCCTATCCCCCAGCAATCCCTCTGACCCTTCCTCGGAGCAAGGCGAGTAGTGTAGCGCCGGAATTTCATCGAAGCTCGCCGCTGCTGTGGTGGAACGGAGCCAACAATAGGAGCCACCCCAGGAGCTGCCGCGACCACCATTCGAACCGCCATCGTCGACCAGTTCGTTTGCCCGCACCGCCGCACCTAGCTGGAGCCCTGGTAAGCCCCCGACGACCCCCGCCGTAGAGCTAGGGTTGAAATCCTGCGCGCGCCGTGCGACGGAGACGATGACGCTGAGCCATTGATCGCGCTCTAATCATGCGGCCTAGATTAGCGTGTACCGCTTCGCGTTAGAATAGCCGCTAATAGGTGGGGCCAACGCAGGCAAAGTGACATTGCTGGCTGCGCGCCGATGGGCCCCAATATCGTTCCCACGCATGCCCACGAATTCAAATGGAATTCAGAGAGATTTACTAAACCAAATTGCATGATTCCAATTTTGTTAGAAAGGAAATGAAAATATCTAAACACTTCCGTTGGATTCAAACAGTTTGAATATATAGATCACTCATAGTAAAAATAACAAGAAAATGACTTTTCTAACTTCAAACATTTTTCTAAAATTAACCATAAATGCTTTTGAGTTGATTCCAACTCTCAAAAATCACATTTACCATGATCTATCTGAATATGTAAAAATATTTAGTTTACATGCAGTAGTTATGGGCTCATATTAAAAGAATGGTTATATGGCAATTCTAGTCACTTTATAATAATATTAAATAGAAAGATTAAACTTTGTAATATAGGCCAACCATTTTAAATCACATTCCCAAGTATTGGAATATGTGATGATGACATGTGTAAATATAATCCCATATTTTATAATTGGAGAATATTAAATCTTAAGTATTTTTTAATGAGTAAAAATTGCATTTCTAAAATAAGATAAATAAGGCCAAGTCAATATTTCATGTAGTGATTAAGATGATTCTAGATCATCTTGTGTGAACCTTTATGTGCTAAATAGAAGTATCTAAGTATTGTTTGGTGATTGTGTACCTCGTATCTATTTATAGACACTAGTACCAACCCGGGCTACTAGAAGGAAGAATTCTACGAAGAAGAAGAGGAGCAATTTGACAACTGTACCAACCAAGGCAAGCTTAACTATACAAGCCCCATTATGCAAGCTGACCTATGCAGAATACACTATGCATGTTATTGAGATGCAACTTTACCAATCCCAAGTTTTACCTGCAAGCTTTATTCTTTTACCTTTACCAAAGTTTCTTAAATAGTTAATTATTGGTGATTAGTGGAAAAATAGGATATATGCCCTCAAGAGCATAGAATTAGGCTTGGGTAGTTACACTTGATTAGCACCCCTCAATAGTGATATCCTCATTGATAGTTGCTAGTGCTAAACTAATATTGATCACTTTAGATGGGAACACTTGGAGCAAATGATTATGAAAACCTTAGAATGATGAGTCATTCTATCGAAATGTTTTGACATGGGTTATGAAACCTGTCGTCGGATTGATGACAAGTACGCCATGAGGGGGTCCTCGAGGCGTGTGGAAGAGAGGGGTCTGAGACGTACGGTGTTTCGAGACGGTGAGCACACAAGTTCACCCAGATTCGAATCCGCCGGCTTTGGGCGGATCCTACTCCTACTAGCAATCCAGTAATACGGTAGAGCCGGAATATGGGTTACAAAGGGTTCGCCTGTGCGAGTTGAGATTGTAGACTACTGTGTTGCCCTAAAGGCTCTCCCTAGGATGGCTTATATAGATATCTGGCCTAGGGTTTACAGGAGAGATCTATCCGACTACGACTAAGAGTCGGTTACAGAGTGCATCTTGAACTACAAGTAACATTATGGGCCTATGTCGGTAAGTCTTCTGGGCCTTCCCATAGCCGGATTAGACTTCGTCTCTTCTCCCTGATTGGGCCGCCCGTGAAGCAAAGCTCTAACCAGAAGTGGGCCACCCTGGTCAGTGAGGAACTATGAGGATACACGGAAAGTATATCCCCAACAGCAGCCCCTAGAAGTCTCCAAGATCCAAAGTCGGATTCATCATCGTCTAGCTTGATCTTCGGCTTGCAGAATCTTGAAGGGTTCCTTAAACTTCAAAACAAAAGATACAATTCGGGTATTAGAAATAAGTCGGACCTATCAGCATGTTATTCGGATTTCTAGCTCGATATTCAAACTAAGCCGGAACTTGGTATCTGACGTCATCTGACACTAGTCATGGTCAAGTCACGTCACTGACAAACAGTTCATGTCAGCACGATCGTTGGTGGGCCTGCCGTTTGCGGAACCGAGGCGCCGTTTTAATGCACGCATGGAGATCGAGTCGGCGTAATCATCGCGTGGGGACTTCCCAGTTCTTTCCATAACGCGTGGCGTGTGTACTGTGTCATTTGCACGAATCTTGGCGCGGTTCGGTGGTTATAAGGGGTGAGGATTCCTTTTTCGCATCTTCTTCACCTATTCCAGCGTCGTTTCCTTCTCCTCCACTTCTCCCACGCGCACAGAGCTCCTTTGCCCCCAAAAATTCGCAGCGCCGCCCAACCAAGGTCACCGACGCACTAGGAAAATGGCTTCCACTTCATCTTCCGACGCAACAGCGACAGCAGCGACGGTAGTGGCGGCGGAAAAGGAGAGCAATCGTGGGGTTTGGATCCCGTGCGTCCTCGACGACGACAAGCTCCACGGCGTAGAAGAAGAAGGGATCCTCCGCGCCGGCGATAGGCGGAGCGGCTTCGGCGAAGCCGTCCCCAACCCTCGCAACGGCGAGCGAGTGCACTTTGGCACTCACCTGGACCGAGGTTTCTCCTTTCCTCCCTCAGATTTCTTTTCTGAGGTGATAGATCACTACGGTGTTCAACTTCACCATCTCCCCCCTAACTCCACCTTAGAGATGGGCGCCTATGCGTCTTTGTGCGAGGGGTATCTCGGCATTAGGCCGAGTCTCATTCTCTTCCGGTACTATTTCTATGTTCGGAGAAACTCCATCACCGCCGGTAATCCTTACATTACCGGTACAATTAGTCTTTCGGTTAGGCGTGAGCGTGTTTATCCTCGGATTTTAGCTAGTGAGTCGGTCAAACAGTGGTCGGCTGCCTTTTTCTATCACAAGGATATTCCCGCTCCCGGCAAAGCCACTACTTTGTCGGCTTTCGTCGATGGAGCCGCCACGCCCCGAGCGTCTTGGGATGAGGCTGCTCCGGCTCTCAGTGACGATCTGATTCTCGCTAAGAGACGGATCGAATACCTGATGAAGCACAAGGGCCTTAAAGGGTCCGACTTGGTCCAGTGTTGGGTGGCATGCCGGATCCAGCCTCTCCAGCACCACGACAACCGACTGATGCATTCCATCACGACGTCGAAAAAGGACTCCCTCTGCATCAGCCCCAAGACCTTAAAGCCACAAGATTATATAAGCCAGATCAAATGGCTGATAAAAGAGCGGATCGAGAGAAAGATTCCGGATTTGTCCCTAGACATGCATACAGCGGAAGACCCTGTAGTGCTGGTAAGCTTTAGCAGCAAACCCTTTTTATGTGTTTCACCTTTAAATTATTTCGCAACACGGAGATACTATCTTCTTTTTAGCTTGCCGACCTCCCCGAGTCGGAATTAGCTCCTATCGAGGGATATCCTCTCGAGTTTTCTCAGGAGGAGGAATTGGTCCCACTGCCGGACGTTGTGCCCAGAAAGCGCAAAGCTCCGACAGTGGCTATCGGCACAAAGGAAGAGCCAGTTGTGAAGAGGTAACTTTCCACACAACTTCCGCCTTTGTACTTTACTCATGATTTCTTCCGAGATATAATGTTCTTCATTCTATTACTTTCTCAGAGCTAAACAGCTCATCAAGGGCAAGGGGAAGGGAACTACTTGGCTTCTCTTGTTGTGGATCCTCCGACTCCTGCCCCTCAACCTTTTGCAGCGCCGGAAATTACTCCATCTCCGATCGTTGCAGAAGATCCGGCTCCCTCAACAGGGCCAGCGATCCTTGAGTCGCAGACTGACATCACCATGGGTGACTCAGGTTTTGATAAGGGTGAACCCTCTTCGGGTAATGATCCCTCGGCAGAAGTTTTCACCGACAACCTCCTGAGCAATCCGGGACTTGCCAAATTTGGCTTATCTCGGAAATCTGCAGAGGAGATCCAACGGTTGGCCAAGGAATGCCTTGAACGCTGAACCATTTCTGCCGAAGAAGAAGCACAAGAAGCGGAGGACATCAAGTACTCCCAATTTCTCGAACAAGTCCGCCTTCGCGACGAGGGGTTAATAGCTAGTGTGCTTCCACCACCTCCGGTTATTCCACTCACCCTCACCGAGAAGGTTACCACTGAGGTGAACATGTGCCTGAGCAAGCTCACACATGAACATCATGTAAGTCGGAATTCCAACTCACGTTTTCCTTTATTGTTCTTTATATCATATCCTCTAGCCCCAAGCATGAAGTTGGATAAACAATCCGGGTTTATGCTTCTTTAGGATGCCAAAGAATGAAATAGTGTAGCCCCCAAGGCTCGTGTTGATATTAGCTACAATATTAGCCCGAGTCTTTAGTAGACTTCTGACTCTGGGTATTCTGACTTACAGAAAGTTAATTCATATAACCAGGAATTGTTGAAGAATATCTGCAACAAGCGGAGAGAGATCAAAGCTCTTCGACTTGAAAATGCTGAGCTAAAAGTTTCCAAAGATGAGGCCGAAGGTAAACATTCTGAGACTCAAACTTTGTCTTACATTTTCATAGTCGAATATTTTTGTTGAACCGTTGTTCTTTTGACTTACAGCACTGGTAAAGCAGTCATGTGCTATGATCGAAGAGGCCGAGAATCTGAAGACCTTGGTGGTGGAAAACAAAGATCTCCGTCGAGAGCTAGACCAGCTCAAGGCGGATCATGAGAAGAGCATTGCTCAAGTTCTCGAATCCTCCTCCATGGCCACCGTGGAGCGTGATCGCAAGATTGCACTCCACGAGAAGAAAATCTCGGATCTTACCAATGACTTGTTCAGAGAGAAGGACATGTATGAGGCACTCCGGGATGAACTCTAGAGCCTTCGTGAGGAGAAAACCACAGTCGATGATGTCATCTTTGGTATGTTTCCATCTTTCTGACTTGTATACATTCTTCGACTCTTTCGATGTCGGATTTATTTAACTGTTTTGCATTATATGCATAGGTCCTCTGAACTTGACGGACTCCGCCTCTACCGAGCCTCTCACCCACCGGCTTACCCAAGTCGGTGATTTGCTGCATGACTTCTGCTAATCCCTTGAGGATATTGGCGAAGCTCTCAAGGTTCCGGATATGCATAGCATGTCCGACTTTTAGGTGCGAGACAAGGCAAAGGAGATGTCATAGCTTGTCCAGGATTGGAACATGTCCTCCGCGCGATCCGCAGCGCAGAACGCTCTCACAATGTTCATGAGCCACCATGGAAACATGGAAATCTGGCAAGTGACCAGAGGGTACTCTACTATGGATGAAGACGGCCAGAAGCAAGATATTAAAGCCATCATGGACTCATGCGCCGGATATGGGTGCCACGTAGCTGACTTGACTAGCTACGACACTCCCTTCTTCAACCGCGTGGACACGCCGCCTCCGCCTCCGAAGAAACAGCTGAAGTTTCCGACGATGATCAAACCATATCGGATTTGAACATCTTGGAACGTTATCAAGCCGAGGCCGATGTATCCAGCGAGCCGGCAGCTCCTACCTCTTTTCCTGCATCATAGATCATCAGAAAGAACAGATGTGTTATTCTGAAAATGTTTTGGGTCTGTAAATATGTAGTATGATACTTTTGCTAGTGCTAAGTTTTAATGTATCTCTTCAGCACTTTTGATTTTGATATTTTGTGCCTGAAATGTTTGCATAAGCACTTGTAATTTTTGTCTGTACTTACCGTTTATCTGGCTTTCCGCCTCGTCCCTTTTGTGAGCCGGCTAAACTTTCAGCACGGAAACTTTGACGAGCAACGGAGCTCAATTGCTAAACCAGTTTAAACTCGAAAACAAAGCCGACTTCCAGTACCAACAATTCATTACTCGGGAAATACCCACATCCGGCAATCAGACAAATAACCAAAGTATAGAATATGAAATATAGATTTATACCCGAAGGTATCAATTTTAGAATCGGAAATCTAAACCAGAACAAACATGAGCATAAAGTACTTTCAAGTATTCTGGGATTTTCAACTGTGACATGATCATTCAGAAATAAGATGGTAAAAACTTTTCAGAAAAACTTGAGGCAACTAAAACTTTTATTTCTCACAGAACATGTACACATATATGATTACAGAGAAGGACAAACTAAGAATAAAAAGGACGTAGCTGAGCAATATTCCATGGTCTGTCTAACTCATCCGGATTTGTACTGCCTCCAGCTCTCTTTCTCTTTTTAGTAGCAGGTCTTTCTTTGATTGGCCTTATATCAGTTAAGTACTATGGACCATTGTGCAATACTCGACTAACCAAGAAGGGTCCTTCCCATACCGAGGAAAGTTTGTGCTTTCTTTGTTGCACAAGACGAAGAACCAAATCGCCTTTATTGAAAGATCTATTTCTGACTCTCTGGCTATGATACTTGCGTAACTTCTGCTGATAGACTGTTGATCTCATTTCAGCAACAACGCGAACTTCTTCGACTAAGTCGAGATCATTTTGTAGAGAAATCTCGGCATCCTCTTCGATATACGCGGCCACTCTAGGAGAAGTGTTAATCAAGTCACTAGGAAGAAATGCTTCTGCGCCATAGACCAAGAAGAAAGGTGTGTATCCAGTTGACCTGTTCGGAGTTATTCGTAAACTCCATATTATAGAAGGTAATTCTTCTGCCCAAGCCCCGCAGCACGTCGTAGTGGTGCTTCGAGTCTCGGTTTTAGGCCTTGTAGGATTAAACCATTTGCTATTTCGACTTGTCCATTAGCCTGCGGATGTGCGACTGACGCAATGTCAAGTCGGATATTTTGTTCGTTGCAGAATTCGGCAAGTTCTCCCATAGAGAAATTACTCCTGTTGTCCATGATAATACTATGCGGATAACCATACCGGATTATAACATCCTCGATACATCTTTTGGCTATTGCTCCATCACAACTAGTGACGGGTTTAGCCTCAATCCATTTGGTGAATTTATCCACCATTACTAAGAGGTGAGTAAATCCACTTGGAGCCCGTTTAAATGGTCCTACCATGTCAAGCCCCCAGACCGCGAAAGGCCATGTTATAGGTATTGTTACATGGTGATCGGTGGAACGTGAGCTTGTTTGGCGTACTTTTGGCAGCCCTTGCACGTCTTGACCAACCGTTCGGCATCTGCCTTGGCTGTAAGCCAGAAAAAACCGTGTCGGAAAGCTTTTGCCACTAAAGATTTGGCTGTAGCATGGTGACCACACTCGCCTTCATGGATTTCTCTTAAGGTTTCCATTCCTTCTTCCGGAGATACGCAACGCTGAAAGACCCCAGACACACTCCGCTTATAGAGCTCACCACTAACTACAGTATAGGCTTTTGCTCGTCGGATGATCTACTGGCTCAGAACTTCGTCTTCGGGTAATTTGCCATCTACCAAATAGTCAAGGTAGGGTTGAGTCCAGCTGGGAATTACAGCCAGAACTGCTATCAAAGGTGAGTCGGATTTGGTCGGATATTCCTCGTCCACTCCCTTTATTGAGGAAACCTTGAGGTGCTCTAAAAAAGCGCCATCCGGAACCTCTTTCCGTGTAGAGCCTATCCGAGATAATGCATCCGCTTTCTCATTTTCTGCTCGAGGGTTGTGTTGAACCTCAAACCCTTCGAATCATTTAGATAGATCATCCACGACAGCTTTATATGTTGCTATGTGTTTATTTGTATTACAAATATCCGACACTTGCTGAGCAACAAAATCCGAATCTCCGTAACACATCAAACGTCGGATGCCGATATCCTTAGCAATCCGGATTCCATGCAGCAGTGCTTCATACTCGGCAATATTATTTGTCGCTATGAAGTGGATCTGCAACATGTATAAAAGTTTATCTCCTTGGGGTGATTTGAGCACCACGCCAGCCCCCGAGCCTCCGCGAGCCTTAGACCCATCAAAATATAGGGTCCAATATTCCGACTCGGGGAAGGTCATATTCTCCTTTGTCTCTGTCCAGTCAGCAACAAAGTCAGCAAGGATTTGGGATTTGATTGCTGTTCGAGGTTTATACTCAATATCAAAGGTTAAAAGCTCTATGCCCCATTTGTCGATGCATCTTGTGGCGTCGCTATTGTTAATTATATCTCTCATGGGAGCTGTGCTCACCACAGTAATTGGATGTTTCTGAAAATAATGTCGTAGCTTACGAGATGCTAAGAACACACCATAATCTAGCTTTTGATAGTGCGGATACCGCTGTTTTGATTCTGTTAAGACCTCGCTGAGAAAGTAAGTCGAACGCTGCACCAAGTGTTCCTGATTTTCCTCCAGTCTCTCCACTACCATGACGATACTGACGACTTTGTTTGTCGTAGCAAGATAGAGCAACATCGGTTCCTATGGTTCCGGTGCAGCAAGGATAGGAGCATATGAGAGTATTGCTTTCAGGTCTTGCAGTGCAGCTTCAGCTTCGTCGGTCCACACAAAATCCTTGGTCTTTTCAGGAGTTTATATAGTGGTGCGGCTCTTTCACCGAGCCGTCTTACAAACCGGCTGACTGCGGCAATGCAACCAGTTAGTATTTGTACGTCCTTCAGGCGAGTTGGCCTGGAAATATTGAGTATAGCCTTGATTTTGTCTCGGTTCACCTCTATGCCTCTTTGAGACACGATAAAACCTAACAATTTTCCGGCTAGGATTCCAAAGAAGCATTTCTTCGGGTTAAGCATTATGTTGTATTTCCGTAGATTGGCGAATGTTTCCTCCAAGTCGGAAATCAATGTTTCCTTCTTTTTGGACATCACCGCAATATCATCCACATATGCATGTACATTGCGTCCGATTTGATCGTGGACGCAACGCTGCATTGTGTGTTGGTACGTAACTCCTGCGTTCTTCAGCCCAAAGGGTATCGTAACAAAACAGAAAGTTCCGAAGGGGGTTATGAATAAAGTTTTGACTTTGTCAGATTCCTTCATCCGGATTTGGTGATAACCAGAATATGCGTCGAGAAAACAGAGGAGTTCCGAGCCTTTCGTAGAATCGATAACTTGATCAATCCTAGGCAGAGCGAATGGATCTTTGGGGCAAGCCTTGTTCAAGGCAGTTGATTACCCACAAGTATAGGGGGTGTATCGCAGTATTTTCGATAAGTAAGAGTGTCGAACCCAACGAGGAGCAGAAGGTGCTGGCTAGTGGTATGGATCAGGAATTCTCTGCAAATACTTAGCAAACGGATTTTTAGGGGTTTTTGATAATGCAAGTAAATAAAGTACGAGTAAATAAAAGACAATAAGAACAAATGGAGCAAGTGGCCCAATCCTTTATTCAGCAAAGGACAAGCCGGTTGTATTACTTAAGATGACCAAATGTTCTCGAGGACACATGGGAAGACTGTCAAGTGTTTTCGCTTCATATAGTTGATTAATCTTCTTTAGCTTGCTAAGTGTTGTGTGGGTGAACCTGTGCTAATGTACCGACCTTCCTAGGACTAATACATAATTGTGATTATACCCCTTGCAAACATCCGTAAGTACAAGAAAGTAATTAAGGTAGAAACTTAACCACAGCTTTAAACTCTAAGACCCTTACATCTCTTATGCAATGGTTTCCTAACGGGGGTTAAGGTTTCTGTCACTCCGGCAACCCCTACGATTAGTAGCCAAATACACAATGCATTCCCCTAGGCCCATATAGGTGAAGTGTCATGTAGTCGATGTTCACATGACACCACTAGAAGAAGTACACCACAACTTAAATATCAAACTATTGAATCTTTCTCAACACAATTCCACTACTAACAACATGACTTCTCCCATGTTCTCAAGAACAAAACGAACTACTAACAAGACATCATATGGATCATGATCAGAGATGGAATAATGATGTATAACAATCTGAACATAAACAATAATTCAACGGTTCACTCAATAGCATCAACTACAAAGAGTAATCAACACGGGGAAAGTTTCCCCTATGAACTATGCAAGATTCAACGCAATTGTTACAACAATATGGAGATAGTGATGAAGGTGCTGATGGTGATGATGGTGGTGATGATGATCCTGATAAAGTCTAGCTTGATGGTGGTGTTGATGGCAATGATCTCCCTTCTCCGGGAAGGAATTCCCCTGGCAGAAATCTGTCTGCCGTAGAGATCTTTCTCTCTCGGTGTTTTTCACCCCGTAGAGGCGGCGGAATCTTTCTGTGGTCGCTCCCCAAGTCTTAGGGTTTCAGGAGGATAATATACGCCAGAGGGGAGTGCCAGGGGTGGACCAGGATGGCCACACCACCAGTGGCCTTGACCTCGGTGGCCGCGCCAGGTGGTGGGCCCCTGGCCCATCTCCATTCTACGGCTTCCTTCGTCTTCTAGAAAAATAGGATTTTCCATGTATTTTCCTGGATTTTCTGATCTTGCAATAATTAAAGGAAACACAATAAAGATACATAAAGTGAATTATAATTGGTAATGGCAAACTTAGCTCTTGGTCGAAGAATAGTTGATAATTTGTTGGAGTTCACAAATAACTGCTTTTCAATGATAGCTTTTAAAGTAGTAAACATCAAGATAAGAGCAATGTGCAAAGCAAGGAACATAAGAAAACATGATTGAATAAATCATCATATGAATGAATGAAACACAACAACTCAAAATACTTGCTGAGATAGAAGGGAATAGGTTTACTGACTCAACTAAAATTAGAAGAAAGGCCCTTCGCAGAGGGAAGAAGGGATTGCAAGTTTCATAAAGAGCTTCCAAAAATTATGATACTTATTAGCTTTCAGCTCTCATTGCCCTATCATAGGCATCTTTAGGTGACTAAGGTTAAAGTGATCAAATATGAGGATATGCATTGACAAGTTGTAAATTGAGAATCTCATGTCTCTTGAATACGAGGGCCACTCCTCATGCTACTCAAGTTTAGTCACCGGTAAATTCTTATCATTGTAAGCATATGTGTATCATAGAGAACCGCCAACGGGGTACCATTTGCACGATGATACGGAAGAATCCCTATATCAAAATGACAAGGCAAGCAAACAACAAGCATCTCAGCAATCTTCTTATTTACCATGGGAATATGGTGCTTTTTTCTCTCTTTCCTCTTTTCATAATATCTCTTTTTTTTTCTTTTTTTCTTTTTCTCTTTTTCTCAATCTCTATTTCTTTTTTTATCAGAAGAATGCTTCATAGATGCTCGTTATGGTTAAGCTGCAGGTTTTCACCATATCAGCATGGATTAGACCAGCGGCCCATGCGTTTCTCTAACACACATGCATAACTCCATGGACTTACAAGCTCCCCTTTCATTTCACACTGACGACATCCATAGACAAAAGAACATGATATCAACTAGGTACAAAGTACCAGTGCAATGTTGAAAGCGTTCCCCATGACAACATGGTTCTGCTAATTCACAACTTACAAAGAGAAAGCATATATGCAACATAGGTGAGCACAATGGTTCAAGTTTATTAAGTGCAAGAAAGTAAAGTGTGCCATCAGGTTCGTGAGAGCTTTAATCACTAATTTTCACATAACAAGTTTAATTTGGAAGGTAGATAAAACAAGAATTTATTTGGAATCTTATATTTACTAATTGGAGGCACCGTAGAAGACTCCACGTTAATTCTGGGACAAAAGAGAATTATGTCCATCGGATATACTTCCCAAACGTTAGTAGGCGTTGGATGAAATCGGCTTCACCGCCCTCCGTTATATCACACACGGGAAGGAGTCCTCAAGATTTGTCCTACCAAAAAAAACCTAACCCGTTTGCATGCTCTGGCTCCTGGCTGCCGGCTGCGCCGTAACCCAACCTAACCCGTTTGCATGCCCTGGGTCCTGGGCCAGAACCCAACCCCGAGGAGTAAATTCACCGTGGTTTAGCTTATCGATGTTGCTAAGATAAGCTTGTAGGGCAGATTAATTAGCCTAACTAGCTATCTTTGTACAGACCAATCAACCAATTGATAAGTCAGGCCAGCTTGTGGTTTCCTGCTACGTGCGCGTTTTGCTTCGTCCAAAAGCACTTGTCAGCTGCCAATTGTTCACCAGTGTTGCACAACGAGCTAACTCTTTCAACTAGCAAGCACACCCTGCCAGAAAATACATGGTGTGTCCAGCATGTTGCCAACGGAGGATGCATGAGCAAGGCACATCGGGCATCAGATCAACCTGCTCTAGGTATATTTCGAATCCCAATTTAATTACTCACTAGAGATGATCTAAATTGTACTCTTTCTGTCTAACCATAGACAGGCAAGTGAAATCCAATCCACGAAATAATTTGATCCATGGACGGCACCGTTGTGGTAAAGGTCATAATGATTACAAAAAACCTTTTTTTCTTTCAAAAGTATATAAAAATTATATTGCCAATTCCATTTTAGTTATATTCTTTTTTCTTAATGTTAATAAAAAAAGAAGAAAATTGTTTTTTTTCTTTTTAAAAATTGATATTGGCCGAGAGAAAGCCGAAAGATAAGGATTTCTAAAAACTTTTGCGTTCCTTTTTCTTTTTTAGGATGCTGGTCTCATGTTTGATCTGGTAGCGCCAGAGTGGGTGCGAGCTGGAATTGCCATAGCTTATGGTTAGAGCAATAGGAAAGGGCCCAACAGAGAGAACAGTCAGGATATGGCCTTGAGCCCACTTGGCAGCGGCGGAGCAAAGGCAAGTGCTTGCTTGGTAGGCCAACAACCCTGTGAACCGGGCGGGGCACTCGACGAAAGGGGGGCACGCTGAGCAAGTACGCAAAATTGGCCCCGCGGAGCTTTCAAAAAGAAAAGCAAGGACCACTACGGGAGGTCCTTTGAAACCAATAGAAGTTCACTGACCATCCCTGTCAAACATAACCCAAGGTAGGATCGAGAGGAGAAGAATAGGACTCTTGCTAGTATTATAACCTCTCGATTGGAGAATGGAACCATTAGATTAGTGGAAAGAAGAAAGAATGGGAAGAAAGCAACAGATGGTTCTATTTCTCAACCTTTCTGACTTGCTCCTACGGAACCAAGGTCGAAAGGATTGAAAAAGTCAGTCATTCACAACCACTGATGAAGGATTCCTCGAGAAGTTAAGGATTTGTAGTTCTTTTTCAAAATCGATTTCGAAAAAGAATGGATTCGGTCTTATACATACGCGAGGAAGGTAATCAAAAAAGAAAGAAGACGAGTTCTTCTTTCTTTTATCACTTAGGAGATGTGCGAGATGGGCGACGACAACACTTTACCAATTCCTGACGAAAGAAAGGGTGGAAAGTGACAGTCCCTGGGATATGAAACGGACAGCTCGAAATAAGTAGATTCGCAGGAATCTTCAGCAACAATAGACAAGAAGGCAATGGTTTGGTAGAGGATAAGTACTTAAAGTTGAGTACCGAATCCTCTATCGGGTAGTATTGGTACACTATCCACGGTAAGCGACGGTCGAGACTGGATCCATACGGGGTATGGGGACGAACGTATGGAGTTAGTTCGATGGGTTGGTTGGGGAGTAGGGTCGGGGGGAGAAACTTGTCCCTTCTTGATGGCGAGTATATGCTTCGATCGATTATTGTGCTCCCTATGCGCGTGTTCTTGATCACCGAACAAGTTAAAAAATAAGTTTATGCTCTCCGGGTCTGCCGCTCAGTTGAAAGCTATGAAACAAGTCCGCGATAGTTCAAAACTGGAATTGGCACAATATCGCGAAGTGGCCGCCTTCGCTCAATTTGGGTCAGACCTTGATGCTGCGACTCAGGCATTACTCAATAGAGGTGCAAGGCTTACAGAAGTGCCCAAACAACCACAATATGAACCACTTCCAATTGAAAAACAAATTGTTGTGATTTATGCTGCCGTCAACGGTTCTGTGATCGAATGAGTCGCCGCTACGGTCACATCAATCCGTTATGGCTCGGACCCTCTTAGCAGATGGATCCTTCGGGAAGCCATAGTAGGGATTACGTCAGTACATTCTTAGGCGGCAAAGGTTATATCACCCTATTTTGACCATCTTTATTTTTTAGGCATGGGACCGGTTGATCGAAGTTGAACATTCCTATGGAACTCCCCTTCAGACGACTTCTCTGCGCTTGCCCAGCACCTTTCGTTTTATGGACCAGGACCAATTTCACCTCAGACCATGGTCAAATCATAACTGACTGGATAACGTTCTCTCAAGGACCTGCAATTCTTTTTTTGTTGAATCAGTATAACACAATTGGACAAGTCCCTCAGGGACATGCCAATCAAACAATAGAAATGTTGGGTTTACCCAACTACTCAATCAATAAAAAGATAAGCAACTACTTCATTGATCCGATGGATCAATTCAATAGGTCTTTTCCAGGCATCCGCAGATTCAAGTTATTAGGGAATCCGGCTGCTGCTACTATATACACGCGCGCACGATTTTCCCTATTGTATTTTTGAGTTTGCAAAAAAAAATATTTTGTAAAAAAAGGAATGGATAATAAAATAAGCAAACTGCCAAAAAGGAGAACTAATTAAAAAGATTTGATTTTTCTTTTCCCATCCTCATGGCTGGGAACGATCTCTTTTCGGGGAATCACTCCCGTCGAGAGGCCCTCTTGCTCCCTTTTTATGAATCTGGGAGAGAGGCAAAAGATAAGTCCAGAGAGACCTCGACTCTTTCAGGGAAAGGAGGGAGATCGAATGCGAGATGGAGTCCCTTCTAGATAATGTTTCCTACCCTGAATTTTTTGTCTTCCCGAATGCTAAGGAGAAGAAGAGGATTGAGTCAAAAGAAAAAGCTATTTTGGAGTTTTATCAACAATTTGCTTGCGTAGGTGGAGACCTGGTATTTTCGGAGTCCTTATGTGAGGAATTGCAAAAGAAATTTTTTCAACAAAAATGTGAATTAGGAAGGATTGGTCGACGAAATATGAATCGGAGACTTAATCTTGATATACCTCAGAACAATACATTTTTGTTACCCGAAGATGTGGATCATCCAAGGCACATTAGCATGGCGTACTCCTCCTGTTTGAATCGGAGTTTGAAACCAAACAAACTTCTCCTCAGGAGGATAGATGGGGCGATTCAGGTGAGATCCCATGTAGATCTAACTTTCTATTCACTCGTGGGATCCGGGCGGTCCGGGGGGGGCACCACGGCTCCTCTCTTCTCGAGAATCCATACATCCCTTATCAGTGTATGGAGAGCTATCTCTCGAGCACAGGTTGAGGTTCGTCCTCAATGGGAAAATGGAGCACCTAACAACGCATCTTCACAGACCAAGAACTACGAGATCACCCCTTTCATTCTGGGGTGACGGAGGGATCGTACCATTCGAGCCTTAATCTTATAAAAAAACTAAAACTTCTTAAATATAAAGTTACCTTGATATGATTAACTAGAAGATATCTTTAAATAAAATTTAAAAATTTATTGCCAAGCCCTGTTTTTTCTCTTTTTAGCCTTATCCGCTCTTGAATGGCTAACTCTCCTACATCACCTAGTTCTTTATCACCCTTATAGGTAATAGGAATGAAAGAAGATTCATCCTAAGAATTGGCATACGTTGTGGGAGTCAGGGCCCTTAGGAAAGGAAAATGAACCGCTGCTATTGATTGCAAAGAGAGTACAAAATTCTCTTTGCAATCAATGAAATGGTCCCGGAGAAAGGAATCAGTCTCTTCAGTCCGGCTGAACTCCCAGGATCAGTCCATCAGTAAGAAAAAGCTTTTGTTTCCGTTCCGTCATTCAGAAGTGGAATGGAATAGTTCGATGGTATTGATCGCCCAACCATTGATTGGAATGTCTATCGTGATAAACCGTGTGATTCAGGTGAATTAGTCGAATTTGCAGAAGGCACTAGGGGTATTGCTCTGAATTTGGAATCCAAAAATGTTGGGATTGTATTAATGGGCGATGGGTTGATGATACAAGAGGGAAGTTTTGTAAAAGCAACAGGAAGAATTGCTCAGATGCCCGTGAGTGAGGCTTACTTGGGTCGTGTTATAAATGCTCTGGCTAAACCTATTGATGGGAAAGGCGAAATTATAGCTTCGGAATCTCGCTTAATTGAATCCCCTGCTCCAAGTATAATTTCCAGGCTGGTGTGCTTCCTGCCCACGAGGAAAGAAGAGCGACAAGGTTCAGATTTGATTGTTTGCTTTCCCCGCCCCCCCCCCCTCGTCGAGTGGTGCTTGTTTGGGGGGTGTGCCACCTGAAATCGGGCTTGAAGCTCTCGCCTTACCAACGAGCCGACTGCTGATGGCTGTTGGTCACGACTACTACAAAAAAGTGAAGATGAATCTTTCTATTTCACATGGAGGAGGAGTGTGCATCTTTATGTTGGGTGTTCTTTTGTCGTGCGACCCGATGGCTTATAAAGCACCTGTGGCCCACGCCTCCTATTCTATTTGTTCGTATGGCGTGAACTCGATTCGATCCGTATTCAATCCCGCCGCTGAGATGCTCGATTGACTCCTTAACCTTGATAGGAAGATGGCTTATTCCTAAATTCGTGCATAAGGGTAAGGAACTTTGGATGAATTAATACGAATGGGTGTAAGCCTCATTGCTCGGAAACACCAGTCTTGACCACCGAGAGACACGAAGCGAGTAATGCCGGTTGGCGAAGTGGCGTTAAGCATCCCTAGCGATACGCAAAGAGAGGTCATGATGATATCATCTACGTCTGCGCTCCTCGTGAAGTAGATCCCGCATCCAACCAACCCTTTTGACCAGAACGGAGAATTCACCACCATTGGCAGGCCAGCCGGTCGTGAGCACGGTGAACGGGCTTCCAAAAGCGAGCCCGGCCGGTCAGCATAGAATGGGGACGACCCTAATGTTGTGTTGGCGGGTTCTGGCGGATAAAAGCGGACGTGGGGACTCGGGTCGGGCAAACGTAACTAAGAGAGCCATTCCATTTAGGGCGAGACGAATGGGCGGGCACAAAGCGGTCGGTGTCCGAGCCGATTGGTCGACGACGACTCTCGCACATATTATATTAGCCGCCTATCCCGGAATGGAATAGAAAGAACGCGAAGCAACAAGCAAGGGATGAGCGCTTTGTTGCTAAAGCGAATACGTTTTCTTGCTGGGTCGGTTTGTTTTTGGGGGGGTGGGGCAATAAGCTTGCTTCTTCACAAGCTTATCCCCGCCCCTTCTCTGTCCGTCGACCGGCAGCAGTTGGGTCTCCCATCTCTCCTCAACTTCCCGGTCCTCGGCCCGAGTGTATGAGGCGTAAACTTCGTCCACGTACGGTTCGGAGGCCGAGCCCCACCCCAGCAATAATGGTGCGGCTTAGGTCAACTAATACGAATAAGATACAGTTCACTCAACGATTGCCTTTGGGTCCCGAACTACATATGGGGAAGGAACGTTGTTGTTTGCGAGGTCTCGATCATTTACATGGACCCACTTCTCATTCCATTTGTGGGAATTTGATGATTTATAAGTCATCCCCAACGAGCGAAAGGTTCATGTTTGAACATGATGAATCTCGAGGTATTTGTATCAATACCTATTCGGTAGATCTTTTTTTTCTCTGCCAGGAACCAGATCGTACTAAAGGATCCTATCCTATTTGTTGTATTACCTTGAATTTTTGGTATATTTTTTGAAAAAAAAGAAACTCCATTCTTTGTTGTTGATAAAATGAAACCCCTATTCACTCCTTTGGGTATCATTTTTCCCCACAAGGATATTGAATACAAGGGGCCCTCTTTAGTGCTACTATAATTTTGAAAATGAACGCGCAAATACCCATCAAATGTAAGTAACAAGCACGATAAAAAGAATATAGAGAGAGCCTCTATAACTCGAGCAAATGCCATGAGTGAGACTCTAGGACTTTCAGCGTTCATCCTATTTGTTGGAGATATGTCCAAGAGGCAATAATAAAAGTGGTTATTATTATATCTTTGTGTTTATGATGAATGTTTACATCCCATGCTATAATTGTATTATTAGGAAACACTAATACTTGTGTGTTTTGTAAACATAAAAGAGTCCCTAGTAAGCCTCTTGTTGAACTAGCTTGTTGATTGATTGATGATCATTGTTTCCTGATCATGGACATTGGATGTGATTAATAACAAGGTTATATCATTAGGAGAATGATGTGATGGACACACACCCATAGTAAGCGTAGCATAAGATCAAGTCATTAAGTTCGTATTGCTGTAAGCTTTGAAATACATAGTAACCTAATCCTTCGACCATGAGGTTATGTTAATCACCATCACCGTATGGGTACTTTGATGACATCAAACGCCACTTCGTAACTGGGCGGTTATAAAGGTGTCATTGGGTATTCTGAAAGTATGTGTTGAAGCGCATAGACCAAGATTTGGATTTGTCCATCCATATGACGGATAGATATACTCTGGGACCTCTCGGTGGAATGTCATCTAGATAGCTTGCAAGCATGTGACTGGGTCACAAGGGATGACATAACATGGAACGAGTAAAGAGTACTTATCAGTAACGAGGAAGAACTAGGTATGAAGATACCGACGATCAAACCTCGGATAAGTGTAGAATATTGTGTGACAAAGGGAATTGGTTTCGTATGTTAAATGGTTCTATCGATCACGAAGTAATCATTGAGTATGTGGGAGCCATTATGGATCTCCAGATCTCGCTGATGGTTATTGATAGGAGAGGTGTCTTCATCATGTCTGCATATTCACGAACCGTAGGGTGACACACTTAAGGTTCGAAGTTGTTTTAAGTAGATATGGAATTTGCGTTGGATACCGAATGTTGTTCGGAGTCTCGGAATGGATCCGGGACATCACGAGGAGATCCGGAATGGTCCGGAGAATAAGATTCATATATTGGGGATCATTTTCTAAGTTAGGAAATTTTCTGGAGTGTTTGTATGGAGATTCTAGAAGGTTTCGGAATGTTCTGGAAGATTCTAGAGGATTTCTTGGAGTTTACTTGAAAACCAAGAAAGGGATCAAGGAGACCAAGTGGGTCAAGACACGGATTCGTGGGGGAGGAGGATTCCTCCCCCCTTCCCACCGCCGGCCCAAGGAGGGAAGTCCTACTAGGACTCCCCCTCCCCAGGCGCGCCTCCCTCCTTTAAATAGAAGGGAGGGGGCGCCCCCTCTTGCACCTCCTCTCATAACAACCAATCTCAGCTGCCTCTCTCCTCCACCTTTCTTCTGCACAGGCATAGGCGAAGCCCTGCAGAATTCTCATCTCCACCACCACCACCACCACCACGTCGTCGTGCTGCTGGGATTCCGTGGAGAAGATCTACTACCTCACGTCATTGAACGGGAGAGGAAGGTCTGCTTCGACTCATACGTGTGACCGTCATGGAAGCCTTGCCGAAACGCTGGAAGGATCGTCCACATGATCTTGAGATCGACAAGTGATCAACTACATCATCCACGAGATCTAATCTCGTAACGCTTTCATTACGAGGGTTAGTACCGATCTATCTCGTTGCTCATGTCTAATAGATTAGATCTTGGCTTTTGTCTAGATTAGATCTGGGTTTTGTTCGTTCTTGCGGTAGAATTTTTTTGTTTTCCATGCTACGAACCCATCAGTGGTATCAGAGTCTTGTCTATGCGTAGATCTGTTGCACGAGTAGAACACAATGAGGTTGTGGACGTTGGTGTTTGTGCCTTCTTTTGCTATGTGTGTACTTTGCATCTTGCGGTATGGTGGGATGAAGCGGCTAACATTACATGTCATCGTACATGAGACTTGCTCCACGCTGACGTGAAACTTGCTTTGCACAAGTGGCTTTATGGGTGTCTCTCCCATCATAGTATAGATCAAATCTACACTTTGCACTTGATGGCACTTGTATCAACGTTGTGGTTCAGTTTCGTAGGTAAGATGCGTTCTTAATCGAAAGCCCCAAGCCACGTAAAACTTGCAAAGAAAATTAGAGGCGTCTAACTTGTTTTTGCAGGGGTTTTGTGATGTGATATGGCCTACATGTGATTGTGATTTTTGTATTTGATGTATGTAATGATCCTTGTTGTAATATGGCAACCGGCAGGAGCCTAATGGTTGTCTTTAATTCTGTTAAGACCTGTGTGTCTATTCATCTTGTAATAGCTTTGTTCCAAGTAGTTGTGATAGTTGCTAGTGATGATGGACAACCATGAAGCGGCGCCACGGACCTTGACGCAATGCTGGTGATGATGGAGATCATGTCCATGCTTTGGAGATGGAGATCGAAGGCATAAGAAGAAAGGGCCATATCATATCACACTAATTATGAATTGCTTGTGATGTTAATCCTTTATGCATCTTGTATTGCTTAGATCGCGACGGTAGCATTATAAGATGATCCCTCTCACTAAATATCAAGTAATAAAGTGTTCGTCCTTAGTTGGCACCGCTGCTAAGACTCACTGCTTCAAGCATCTCGTGATGATCGGGTGTGATAGACTCTACGCAGCATACAACGGGTGCAAGCCAGATTTGCACATGCGGAAACTAAGGTTAATCTTGAGCCTAGCATGTACGCATGGTCTCGAACACGGAATACCGAAAGGTAGAGCATGAGTCATATGATTGATATGATGAACATGAAGATTGTTCACGATGAAGCTACATCATCTCACGTGATGATCGGACTTGGTGTAGTGGATTTGGTTCGTAATCACTAAAACAATTCGAGGGATGTTGTTTTGAGTGGGAGTTCACCTAGTTGATTTAAGAATTAAATTTGAACACTATTTATCATAAACTTAGTCTAAACTACTTGCAAATTTGTTGTAGATTATGGCGAACGTTTCCATCAATTTCAAATGCGTTCTAGAGAAAGAAAAGCTTAACAATGGAAGCAATTTCACGGACTGGTTTCGTGGATCAAGATCGTCCTCGTGGCTGGTCTGACCTATGTGCTCAAGCACCGCTAGGTGACCCACCTGCAGAAGATGCCACCGATGACGAAAGAATGTTTATGCCACTAAACATCACTACTCCACGATTCAAGGTGCCATCCTCAGACGGTTTAGAATCGAGCTTCAAAAGCGTTTTGAGCACCATGACCCGTTTGAGATCATTAAGGAGCTCAAACTCATTTTTGAGACTCGCGCGACCATGGAAAGCTATGAAGCTTCCGAGAAGTTCTTTACCTGCAAGATGGAAGAGGGTAGCTCCATTAGCGAGCACGTGCTCACCATGTCTGGGCACGCAAACAAACTCCGAGAGTTGGGGATACCGATTCCTAATGAATTGGGGATTCACCGTGTCCTCCAATCACTGCCACCAAGTTACAAGAACTTTGTGATGAACTACAATATGCACTGCATGAACAAGACGCGTTGCTGAACTATCGTCCATGCGAAAAACTGAAGTGGAGATCATGAAGGAGCACCAAGTGTTGATGGTCAATAAGACCACCAATTTCAAGAAACGGGGCAAGCCTAAGAACAAGGGCAACTTCAAGAAGGACGGCAAGAAAGCTGCCGCACCTGCTAAGAAGCCCAAGGCTGGTCCTAAACCTGAAAGTGCTTTGATCGCAAGGGTGCTGGTCACTGGAAGCGTAACTGCCCCAAATACCTGGCGAATCTGAAGAACGGCAACATCAAGAAGAAAGGTATATTCGATATACATGTTATAGATGTGTATCTTACTAGTAATCGCAGTAGTGCCTGGGTATTTGATACTGGTTCGGTTGCTCATATTTGTAACTCGAAACAGAGTCATGAATAAATGAAGACCGGCGAGAGACGAGGTGACGATGCGCTGTTGAAATGGCTCCAAGGTTGATGTGATCGCTGTCGCACGCCTCCCTCTACATCTACCATCGGGATTAGTTTTAAATTTAAATAATTGTTATTTGGTGCATGTGTTAAGCATGAACATTATATCTGGATCTTGTTTATTGCGAGACGGTTACTCTTTTAAGTCTGAGAATAAAGGTTGTTCGATTTATATGAGTAATATCTTTTATGGTTATGCACCTGAGATGAATGGTTTATTCTTATTGAATCTCGATAGTAGTGACATACATGTTCACAACATAGATGCTAAACGAATAAAATTGAATGATAATTCTACATACATGTGGCATCGCTGCCTTGGTCACATTGGAGTGAAGCGTATGAAGAAACTCCATTCTGATGGACTTCTTGAATCACTTGATTTTGAATCACTTGAAAGATGCGAAGCATGTCTAATGGAAAAAATGACTAAGACTCCATTCTCTGGTATAATGGAGCGAGCTCTGCACTTATTGGAAATAATACATACCGATGTGTGCGGTCCAATGAGTGTAACATCGCGTGGTGGATATCGTTATGTTCTCACTTTCACGGATGACTTGAGTAGATATGGGTATGTCTACTTTATGAAACATAAATCCAAACTTTCGAGAAGTTTAAGGAATTTCAAAGTGAAGTGGAAAATCATCGTAACAAGAAGATTAAGTTTCGCGTTCGACCGCGGAGGTGAATATCTGAGTTATGAGTTTGGCATGCATTTAAAGAAATGTGGAATACTTTCACAGTTGACACCGGAACACCACAACAGAATGGTGTGTCCGAACGTCGTAATCGAACTCTCTTAGATATGGTTCGGTCTATGATGTCTCTTACAGATTTACCGTTATCATTTTGGGGCTATGCATTAGAGACAGCTGCATTCACTTTAAATAGGGCACCATCTAAATCCGTTGAAACGACACCGTTTAATTGTGGTTTGGAAAGAAACCTAAGTTGTCGCCTTAAAGTTTGGGGTTGGCATATGTAAAGAAGTTACCCGATAAGCTTGAACCCAAAGCGAGAAATGCGTCTTCATAGGATACCCTAAAGAAACAATTGGGTATACCTTCTATCATAGATCCGAAGGCAAAGTTTTCGTTGCTAAGAATGGATCCTTTCTGGAGAAGGAATTTCTCTCGAAAGAAGTGACTGGAAGGAAAGTAGAACTCGACGAGGTTATTGAACCTTCTTTCGGAGTTGAGAGTAGCGCAGCACCGGAAGATGTTTTTGCGCCGCTTGCACCAACTGGAGAGGAAGCTAATGATGATGATCATGAAACTTCGAACGAAGTTACTACTGAACCTCGCAGGTCAACGAGGGTCCGTACGACTCCTGAGTGGTATGACTCTTCCTTGAACGTCATGTTGGTGGACAACACTGATGACCCTGCGACGTATGAAGAAGCTATGGTGAGCCCAGATTCCGACAAATGGCTAGAAGCCATGAAATCCGAAATGGGATCCATGTATGAAAACCAAGTATGGACTTTCGTGGACTTACCGGATGGCCGTAAGGCTGTCGAGAACAAATGGATTTTCAAAAGAAAAACAGATGCTGTTGGTAATGTTACCGTCTATAAAGCTCGACTTGTCGCGAAAGGGTTCCGACAAATTCAAGGAGTTGACTACGATGAGACTTTCTCACCATGAGTAAGCTAAAGTCTGTGAGGATTATGTTAGCAATCGCTGCATATTTCGATTATGAAATTTGGCAGATGGATGTCAAAACGGCATTCCTTAATGGTGACATTGAGGAAGAGTTGTATATGGTACAGACCAAGGGTTTTGTCGATCCTAAAGATGCTGATAAGGTATGCAAACTTCAGCGCTCCATTTATGGACCGAAGCAAGCATCCCGGAGTTGGAATCAACATTTTGATAAAGTAATCAAAAACTTTGGATTTATACAAACTTATGGAGAAGCTTGTATTTACAAGAAAGTGAGTGGGAGCTCTGTAGCATTCCTAGTACTATATGTAGATGACATATTGTTGATTGGGAATGATGTAGAACTTCTTAATAGCGTCAAAACCTATTTGAATAATAGTTTTTCGATGAAGGATCTTGGCGAAGCGACATATATTCTAGGCATCAAGATTTATAGAGATAGATCAAGACGCCTAATAGCGCTTTCACAAAGTACATACTTAGACAAAGTTCTAAAGAAGTTTAGAATGAAAGAGAGCAAGAAAGGGTTTGTGCCCATGTTGTCAGGTAAGACCTTGAGTAAAACTCAAAGTCCGGCTACGGCAGAAGATAGAGAAAAGATGAATAAAATTCCCTATGCCTCGGCCATAGGTTCTATCATGTATGTCATGCTGTGTACGAGACCGGATATAGCACATGTTGTTAGTTTGACTAGCAGATATCAAAGTGATCCTGGAATGGAACACTGGACAGCGGTCAAGAATATCCTAAAGTACCTGAATAGGACTAAGGATATGGTTCTTTCTTATGGAGGTGATAAACAGCTTGTTGTAAATGGTTACACTGATGCTAGTTGGAACACCGATCCAGATGACTCGAAGTCACAGTCTGGATACGTATTTATTTTGAATGGTGCTGCAGTGAGCTGGAGGAGTGCCATGCAGAGCGTTGTGGCGAAATCTTCAACTGAATCGGAATACATAGCTGCTTCGGAGGCTGCACAAGAAGCCATATGGATGAAGGAGTTCATTACTGAACTTGGCGTGGTTCCCGGTGCGTTGGACCCGATGGCCATCTACTGTGACAACACAGGTGCCATAGCTAATGCACAGGAGCCAAGGTCACATAGCATGCTGAAGTACATCAAGATTCGGTTCCATGCTATTCGCGAGTATGTCCAAGATGGTGACATAAAGATTTGCAAAGTACACACTGATCTGAATGTAGCAGATCCGTTGACTAAACCTCTCCCTAGAGCAAAGCATGACCAACACCAGAACGCCATGGGTGTTAGGTTTATTACCATGTAATCTAGATTATTGACTCTAGTGCAAGTGGGAGACTGTTGGAGATATGCCCAAGAGGCAATAATAAAAGTGGTTATTATTATATCTTTGTGTTTATGATGAATGTTTACATCCCATGCTATAATTGTATTATTAGGAAACACTAATACTTGTGTGTTTTGTAAACATAAAAGAGTCCCTAGTAAGCCTCTTGTTGAACTAGCTTGTTGATTGATTGATGATCATGGTTTCCTGATCATGGACATTGGATGTGATTAATAACAAGGTTATATCATTAGGAGAATGATGTGATGGACACACACCCATAGTAAGCGTAGCATAAGATCAAGTCATTAAGTTCAGATTCAGTAAGCTTCAAATACATAGTAACCTAATCCTTCGACCATGAGGTTATGTTAATCACCATCACCGGATGGGTACTTTGATGACATCAAACGCTTCAGAATCGGGCGGTTATAAAGGTGTCATTGGGTATTCTGAAAGTATGTGTTGAAGCGCATAGACCAAGATTTGGATTTGTCCATCCATATGACGGATAGATATACTTTGGGACCTCTCGGTGGAATGTCATCTAGATAGCTTGCAAGCATGTGACTGGGTCACAAGGGATGACATAACATGGAACGAGTAAAGAGTACTTATCAGTAACGAGGAAGAACTAGGTATGAAGATACCGACGATCAAACCTCGGATAAGTAGAATATCGTGTGACAAAGGGAATTGGTTTCGTATGTTAAATGGTTCTATCGATCACGAAGTAATCGTTGAGTATGTGGGACCATTATGGATCTCCAGATCCCGCTCATGGTTATTGATAGGAGAGGTGTCTTCATCATGTCTGCATATTCACGAACCGTAGGGTGACACACTTAAGGTTCGAAGTTGTTTTAAGTAGATATGGAATTTGCGTTGGAGACCGAATGTTGTTCAGAGTATCGGAATGGATCCGGGACATCACGAGGAGATCCGGAATGGTCCGGAGAATAAGATTCATATATTGGGGATCAATTTCTAAGTTAGGAAATTTTCTAGAGTGTTTGTATGGAGATTCTAGAAGGTTTCGGAATGTTCTGGAAGGTTCTAGAGGATTTCTTGGAGTTTACTTGAAAACCAAGAAAGGGATCAAGGAGACCAAGTGGGGCAAGACACGGATTCATGGGGGAGGAGGATTCCTCCCCTTCCATGCCGCCCAAGGAGGGAAGTCCTACTAGGACTCCCCCTCCCCAGGCGCGCCTCCCTCCTTTAAATAGAAGGGAGGGGCGCCCCCTCTTGCACCTCCTCTCATAATAACCAATCTCAGCTGCCTCTCTCCTCCACCTTTCTTCTGCACAGGCATAGGCGAAGCCCTGCAGAATTCTCATCTCCACCACCACCACCACCACCACGTCGTCGTGCTGCTGGGATTCCGTGGAGAAGATCTACTACCTCACGTCATTGAACGGGAGAGGAAGGTCTGCCGACCAAGACGCAGGACCGTCTCATGAAGCGCTGCCGAAACGCGGCGCCGGAAGGATCGTCCACATGATCTTGAGATCGACAAGTGATCAACTACATCATCCACGAGATCTAATCTCGTAACGCTTTCGGTTCTACGAGGGTTAGTACCGATCTATCTCGTTGCTCATGTCTAATAGATTAGATCTTGGCTTTTGTCTAGATTAGATCTGGGTTTTGTTCGTTCTTGCGGTAGAATTTTTTTGTTTTCCATGCTACGAACCCATCAGTGGTATCAGAGTCTTGTCTATGCGTAGATCTGTTGCACGAGTAGAACACAATGAGGTTGTGGACGTTGGTGTTTGTGCCTTCTTTTGCTATGTGTGTACTTTGCATCTTGCGGTATGGTGGGATGAAGCGGCTCGGGCTAACATTACATGTCATCGTACATGAGACTTGCTCCACGCTTGACGTGAAACTTGCTTTGCACAAGTGGCTTTGCGGGTGTCTGTCTCTCCCATCATAGTATAGATCAAATCTACACTTTGCACTTGATGGCACTTGTATCAACGTTGTGGTTCAGTTTCGTAGGTAAGATGCGTTCTTAATCGAAAGCCCCAAGCCACGTAAAACTTGCAAAGAAAATTAGAGGCGTCTAACTTGTTTTTGCAGGGGTTTTGTGATGTGATATGGCCTACATGTGATTGTGATTTTTGTATTTGATGTATGTAATGATCCTTGTTGTAATATGGCAACCGGCAGGAGCCTAATGGTTGTCTTTAATTCTGTTAAGACCTGTGTGTCTATTCATCTTGTAATAGCTTTGTTCCAAGTAGTTGTGATAGTTGCTAGTGATGATGGACAACCATGAAGCGGCGCCACGGACCTTGGCCAATCTTTGGTGATGATGGAGATCATGTCCATGCTTTGGAGATGGAGATCGAAGGCATAAGAAGAAAGGGCCATATCATATCACACTAATTATGAATTGCTTGTGATGTTAATCCTTTATGCATCTTGTATTGCTTAGATCGCGACGGTAGCATTATAAGATGATCCCTCTCACTAAATATCAAGTAATAAAGTGTTCGTCCTTAGTTGGCACCGTTGCTAAGACTCGTCGTTTCGAAGCATCTCGTGATGATCGGGTGTGATAGACTCTACGTGTGCATACAACGGGTGCAAGCCAGATTTGCACATGCGGAAACTAAGGTTAATCTTGACGAGCCTAGCATGTACAGACATGGTCTCGGAACACGGAATACCGAAAGGTAGAGCATGAGTCATATGATTGATATGATGAACATGAAGATTGTTCGCCGATGAAGCTACATCATCTCACGTGATGATCGGACTTGGTGTAGTGGATTTGGTTCGTGTAATCACTAAAACAACTCGAGGGATGTTGTTTTGAGTGGGAGTTCACCTAGTTGATTTAAGAATTAAATTTGAACACTATTTATCATAAACTTAGTCTAAACTACTTGCAAATTTGTTGTAGATTATGGCGAACGTTTCCATCAATTTCAAATGCGTTCCTAGAGAAAGAAAAGCTTACGAACAATGGAAGCAATTTCACGGACTGGTTTCGTGGACTGAAGATCGTCCTCAGGGCTGGTCAGTTGACCTATGTGCTCGAAGCACCGCTAGGTGACCCACCTGCAGAAGATGCCACCGATGACGTAAAGAATGTTTATGCCACTCGGAAACATCACTACTCCACGATTCGATGTGCCATCACATGCGGTTTAGAATCGAGCTTCAAAAGCGTTTTGAGCACCATGACCCGTTTGAGATCATTAAGGAGCTCAAACTCATTTTTGAGACTTCAGCGACCATGGAAAGCTATGAAGCTTCGAGAAGTTCTTTACTGCAAGATGGAAGAGGGTAGCTCCATTTAGCACGTGCTCACCATGTCAGCACGCAAACAAACTCCGAGAGTTGGGGATACCGATTCCTAATGAATTGGGGATTCACCGTGTCCTCCAATCACGCCACCAAGTTACAAGAACTTTGTGATGAACTACAATATGCACTTTGCATGAACAAGGCGTTGCACGAACTATCGTCCATGCAGAAAACTGCTGAAGTGGAGATCATGAAGGAGCACCAAGTGTTGATGGTCAATAAGACCACCAATTTCAAGAAAGCGGGCAAGCCTAAGAACAAGGGCAACTTCAAGAAGGGCGCAAGAAAGCTGCCGCTGCTAAGAAGCCCAAGGCTGGTCCTAAACCTGAAACCGAGTGCTTCTCTGCAAGGGTGCTGGTCCTTTGAAGCGTAATCGCCCCAAATACTGGCGAATCAAGAACGGCAACATCAAGAAGAAAGGTATATTCGATATACATGTTATAGATGTGTATCTTACTAGTAATCGCAGTAGTGCCTGGGTATTTGATACTGGTTCGGTTGCTCATATTTGTAACTCGAAACAGGAGCTGCGGAATAAATGAAGACTGGCGAGAGACGAGGTGACGATGCGCGTTGGAAATGGCTCCAAGGTTGATGTGATCGCCGTCGGCACGCTCCCTCTACATCTACCATCGGGATTAGTTTTAAATTTAAATAATTGTTATTTGGTGCATGTGTTAAGCATGAACATTATATCTGGATCTTGTTTATTGCGAGACGGTTACTCTTTTAAGTCTGAGAATAAAGGTTGTTCGATTTATATGAGTAATATCTTTTATGGTTATGCACCTGAGATGAATGGTTTATTCTTATTGAATCTCGATAGTAGTGACATACATGTTCACAACATAGATGCTAAACGAATAAAATTGAATGATAATTCTACATACATGTGGCACTGTCGTCTTGGTCACATTGGAGTGAAGCGTATGAAGAAACTCCATTCTGATGGACTTCTTGAATCACTTGATTTTGAATCACTTGAAAGATGCGAAGCATGTCTAATGGGAAAAATGACTAAGACTCCATTCTCTGGTATAATGGAGCGAGCTACAGACTTATTGGAAATAATACATACCGATGTGTGCGGTCCAATGAGTGTAGCATCGCGTGGTGGATATCGTTATGTTCTCACTTTCACGGATGACTTGAGTAGATATGGGTATGTCTACTTTATGAAACATAAATCCGAAACTTTCGAGAAGTTTAAGGAATTTCAAAGTGAAGTGGAAAATCATCGTAACAAGAAGATTAAGTTTCTGCGTTCTGACCGCGGAGGTGAATATCTGAGTTATGAGTTTGGCATGCATTTAAAGAAATGTGGAATACTTTCACAGTTGACACCGCCGGGAACACCACAGCGTAATGGTGTGTCCGAACGTCGTAATCGAACTCTCTTAGATATGGTTCAGTCTATGATGTCTCTTATAGATTTACCGTTATCATTTTGGGGCTATGCATTAGAGACAGCTGCATTCACTTTAAATAGGGCACCATCTAAATCCGTTGAAACGACACCGTACGAATTGTGGTTTGGAAAGAAACCTAAGTTGTCGTTCCTTAAAGTTTGGGGTTGCGAAGCATATGTAAAGAAGTTACAGCCTGATAAGCTTGAACCCAAAGCGGAGAAATGCGTCTTCATAGGATACCCTAAAGAAACAATTGGGTATACCTTCTATCATAGATCCGAAGGCAAAGTTTTCGTTGCTAAGAATGGATCCTTTCTGGAGAAGGAATTTCTCTCGAAGAAGTATTTGGAAGGAAAGTAGAACTCGACGAGGTTATTGAACCTTCTTTCGGAGTTGAGAGTAGCGCAACACCGGAAGATGTTTCTGTGCCGCCTGCACCAACTGGAGAGGAAGCTAATGATGATGATCATGAAACTTCGAACGAAGTTACTACTGAACCTCGCAGGTCAACGAGGGTCCGTCGACTCTGAGTGGTATGACTCTTCCTGAAGCGTCATGTTGGTGGACAACACGATGACCTGACGTATGAAGAAGCTATGGTGAGCCCAGATTCCGACAAATGGCTAGAAGCCATGAAATCCGAAATGGGATCCATGTATGAAAACCAAGTATGGACTTTCGTGGACTTACCGGATGGCCGTAAGGCTGTCGAGAACAAATGGATTTTCAAAAGAAAAACAGATGCTGTTGGTAATGTTACCGTCTATAAAGCTCGACTTGTCGCGAAAGGGTTCCGACAAATTCAAGGAGTTGACTACGATGAGACTTTCTCACCAGTAGCGAAGCTAAAGTCTGTGAGGATTATGTTAGCAATCGCTGCATATTTCGATTATGAAATTTGGCAGATGGATGTCAAAACGGCATTCCTTAATGGTGACATTGAGGAAGAGTTGTATATGGTACAGCCCAAGGGTTTTGTCGATCCTAAAGATGCTGATAAGGTATGCAAACTTCAGCGCTCCATTTATGGACCGAAGCAAGCATCCCGGAGTTGGAATCAACATTTTGATAAAGTAATCAAAAACTTTGGATTTATACAAACTTATGGAGAAGCTTGTATTTACAAGAAAGTGAGTGGGAGCTCTGTAGCATTCCTAGTACTATATGTAGATGACATATTGTTGATTGGGAATGATGTAGAACTTCTTAATAGCGTCAAAACCTATTTGAATAATAGTTTTTCGATGAAGGATCTTGGCGAAGCGACATATATTCTAGGCATCAAGATTTATAGAGATAGATCAAGACGCCTAATAGCGCTTTCACAAAGTACATACTTAGACAAAGTTCTAAAGAAGTTTAGAATGAAAGAGAGCAAGAAAGGGTTTGTGCCCATGTTGTCAGGTAAGACCTTGAGTAAAACTCAAAGTCCGGCTACGGCAGAAGATAGAGAAAAGATGAATAAAATTCCCTATGCCTCGGCCATAGGTTCTATCATGTATGTCATCTTGTACGAGACGGATATAGCACATGTTGTTAGTTTGACTAGCGGATATCAAAGTGATCCTGGAATGGAACCGGACAGCGGTCAAGAATATCCTAAAGTACTGAATAGGACTAAGGATATGGTTCTTTCTTATGGAGGTGATAAACAGCTTGTTGTAAATGGTTACCGATGCTAGTTGGAACACCGATCCGCATGACTCAAGTCACGATGCGGATACGTATTTATTTTGAATGGTGCTGCGGTGAGCTGGAGGAGTGCCATGCGAGCGTTGTGTAAATCTTCAACTGAATCGGAATACATAGCTGCTTGAGGCTGCACAAGAAGCCATATGGATGAAGGAGTTCATTACTGAACTTGGCGTGGTTCCCGGTGCGTTGGACCCGATGGCCATCTACTGTGACAACACAGGTGCCATAGCTAATGCACAGGAGCCAAGGTCACATAGCATGCTGAAGTACATCAAGATTCGGTTCCATGCTATTCGCGAGTATGTCCAAGAGGGTGACATAAAGATTTTCTAAGTACTCACTGTTCTGAATGTGGCAGATCAGTTGACTATACCACTCCGTAGAGCAAAGCTTGACAAACACCAGTTCGCCATGGGTGTTAGGTTTATTACCATGTAATCTAGATTATTGACTCTAGTGCAAGTGGGAGACTGTTGGAGATATGCCCAAGAGGCAATAATAAAAGTGGTTATTATTATATCTTTGTGTTTATGATGAATGTTTACATCCCATGCTATAATTGTATTATTAGGAAACACTAATACTTGTGTGTTTTGTAAACATAAAAGAGTCCCTAGTAAGCCTCTTGTTGAACTAGCTTGTTGATTGATTGATGATCATGGTTTCCTGATCATGGACATTGGATGTGATTAATAACAAGGTTATATCATTAGGAGAATGATGTGATGGACACACACCCATAGTAAGCGTAGCATAAGATCAAGTCATTAAGTTCGTATTGCTGTAAGCTTCGAAATACATAGTAACCTAATCCTTCGACCATGAGGTTATGTTAATCACCATCACCGGATGGGTACTTTGATGACATCAAACGCCACTTCGTAACTGGGCGGTTATAAAGGTGTCATTGGGTATTCTGAAAGTATGTGTTGAAGCGCATAGACCAAGATTTGGATTTGTCCATCCATATGACGGATAGATATACTTTGGGACCTCTCGGTGGAATGTCATCTAGATAGCTTGCAAGCATGTGACTGGGTCACAAGGGATGACATAACATGGAACGAGTAAAGAGTACTTATCAGTAACGAGGAAGAACTAGGTATGAAGATACCGACGATCAAACCTCGGATAAGTAGAATATCGTGTGACAAAGGGAATTGGTTTCGTATGTTAAATGGTTCTATCGATCACGAAGTAATCGTTGAGTATGTGGGACCATTATGGATCTCCAGATCCCGCTCATGGTTATTGATAGGAGAGGTGTCTTCATCATGTCTGCATATTCACGAACCGTAGGGTGACACACTTAAGGTTCGAAGTTGTTTTAAGTAGATATGGAATTTGCGTTGGAGACCGAATGTTGTTCAGAGTATCGGAATGGATCCGGGACATCACGAGGAGATCCGGAATGGTCCGGAGAATAAGATTCATATATTGGGGATCAATTTCTAAGTTAGGAAATTTTCTAGAGTGTTTGTATGGAGATTCTAGAAGGTTTCGGAATGTTCTGGAAGGTTCTAGAGGATTTCTTGGAGTTTACTTGAAAACCAAGAAAGGGATCAAGGAGACCAAGTGGGGCAAGACACGGATTCATGGGGGAGGAGGATTCCTCCCCCCTTCCCACCGCCGGCCCAAGGAGGGAAGTCCTACTAGGACTCCCCCTCCCCAGGCGCGCCTCCCTCCTTTAAATAGAAGGGAGGGGCGCCCCCTCTTGCACCTCCTCTCATAATAACCAATCTCAGCTGCCTCTCTCCTCCACCTTTCTTACCTTGCAGGCATAGGCGAAGCCCTGCAGAATTCTCATCTCCACCACCACCACCACCACCACGTCGTCGTGCTGCTGGGATTCCGTGGAGAAGATCTACTACCTCCGCTGCTCGCTGGAACGGGGAGAGGAAGGTCTGCTTCGACTCCGCACGTGTGACCATCTGCGGAAGCGCTGCCGGAACGCGGCGCCGGAAGGATCGTCCACACGATCTTGAGATCGGCAAGTGATCGACTACATCATCCACGAGATCTAATCTCGTAACGCTTTTGGTTCTACGAGGGTTAGTACCGATCTATCTCGTTGCTCATGTCTAATAGATTAGATCTTGGCTTTTGTCTAGATTAGATCTAGGTTTTGTTTGTTCTTGCGGTAGAAATTTTTTGTTTTCCATGCTACGAACCTATCACTATTTATGATAAAGCGTGTACTGATGTAGTCGGCGAGCATCCCATGCTAGAGCAGAAGAGGTTCTTTCTAAATCGGAGTATCGGGACTCACTGAACTTATTGCACATAAGATTCAAATTAGAGTGTTGAATTCAGATACCGTTTTTGGGATCGATCTTCCGTTACTTCTGGCCCGGGACTCAACTAACATTAAGAAATTTTCATACTGGCGGAGTATTCACAGGGGGTACTGCCGGTCAAATCAGCGATCATGCCCCCCTTATTCTAGCGGAAGAACAGCTTCATCAGATTCATTCCCTTGCTAATCCGCCTTCAAGCCTTGTTCCTTCTTCCGCTTCATATCGGCCTATGGAAGAAAGTTCGTATCGTATTAGTGCGCTTTAACTCGAAAGCCGTTAGCTACAACCTTTGATCGTGGTTTGGTATCCAAATAGGAAATTATATCCAGTCCCTCTCTACACTATTTAGACGGATTGAAGCTTAAGCCAGAGGCTGGCGCCGTAAAGGTAACAAGTCTATGGAGCAAGTGTTGACACAATGGAGCAATGGTACCCCTTTCGGGTGCATGCTTCCCCTTCTCAGTCTCGATCATTCTGGAAATCGGGCAGTTGAACTTGGTCCCTGATAGTTTGACCACTATTCTGGTATGAATCCCTCATTTCTGGACCTCCAAGGTATGACCCTGTACCTGACGGAGCTTCTACCAACAAGAAAGATAACAAGAATGCTGGTTTTAGCTGTTTTGACTGCATCATTTGGTGTAACTGGTTATTCGTTGCCTTGGGATCAAATTGGTTATTGGGCAGTCAAAATTGTGACAGGTGTACCTGATGCGACCTACCATAGGATTTGTTATGTAAATAGGTATATGTTCCTTTCCATTATGAATCGCGATTGTATGGCCAACCATTGTGGGTAGAATGCTAGATGCCCAAGACCACGTTACTATTGTTTCTTTCTCCTCCTTCATATTTACCTTTTCTATTTTTGCCAATAAATGATGAGCTACAAAAGGATTCGTTCCTTTAGCCCTCTGTGGGCTTGAGCCTAAGTCGAGTCGTAAGGAAAGATCGATAGGATTTGGTCCACCTTCCAGACGGAGAAGCGAGAACCCTTTCTGCTTTGACCGCTTGTATCTCCATGGGTTTCCAATGCGGATAAACAAGCAACAACCCCAGGAAAAACATCATAATCCTAGGGAACAATCAAGCAAGAAAGAAAGTAAGTAAGTTCAGTCTCTTCTTTAGGAGTTCGCACCGCGTAGTGGGCTAAAACCCTCTTTTTTTAAGATAGAATCCTCCTCTGGACTATCGTATTCGTCCTCGGGATCTTCCCTGTGGCTTGATAGAAGTAAGAAACAAAGAGTCATCAGTTAAAGAAAAAACGGACAAGACCGACAGATTTACCTAATGTAAAGAAGATCCTAAAAGTCTCTGCTTAGTCGATTCTCTCCATTTACCACTTTCCTCTCTATGTTCTTTTTTCCACTCACTCAATTCTACCCATGAGCATCATGGCATAGGTCAAAGGAAAGGAGGAGGCAAGCCCCCCCATCTTCCGCATATCTTGCTCATCCGACATGGCATGAATCACCGAACCCGCACTCAGGAAGAGTAATGCTTTGAAAAACGCGTGATTCATTAAGTGAAAGACGCTAACCAAATAGTTAGAGATGCCGCAAGCAAAGATCATATAGCCTAATTGACTGCAAGTTGAATAAACTATGACCCGGCTTGTCGAGCATTTGACAAACTCACACCATCCATTTCAAATGGGATTTGTCCCGTGGACACACGAGCAATCCAACCCGTAGGATTTCCTTTTCCTCTTCCCATTCGAACTTCTGCGGGTTTCCCCGTAATAGGAAGATCTGCGAGAACTCTTACCCATATCTTACAATTTCTTTGGAATTGTCCGCTCATAGCACGATGGAATTGTCCGATTGTAGCCCGACGCGCTGCTTCAATGGCTCGATATGAAAGACGACCAGCTCTACAACTTTTGGTGCCATATCTTCCAAAACCAAGTTGTGTACCATCCGGTTCGCGACCCCTACTCCATCTGCCAGGAGTACTTTTAAAGTAGGAGTCATGGAATAATGCTGAATTTAAATGTTGATTTCTATAGTATAAGAAAAACAAACCGAATCAAATTCATGGATTTACCACGACCTCGGTTGTGACTCCCTAGGACCCTAGAGGAAGAATATAGGACTCGAGAGGAAGACTTAGAAGACGAATATGAGACCCTAGAAGACGAATATAGGACCCGAGAAGGCGAATACAAATATGAAACCCTGGAAGACGAATACGGGAGTCCAGAGAACGAATATGGGAACCCAGAGAACGAATATAGGACTTTAGAGAAAGACTCAGAAGACGGATATGGAAGCCCAGAGAGCAAATATAGGACACTACTAGGTCTTCACTAAAAAAGCCGTGCATAAATCTTCTTGTTTTGGTCGAGGTAGTTTTCCATGTTCTTTTGTCTTTGATTTTCTACGATGAGAGTTTCTGTTTTAGATTTTACCTTTCTTTTTGCTCTTCGAATTAGGAAGAGCTAAAGGGGCCCTACTATGATCCCTCAATTGAGTGATCGCTCAAGTCATAGACCTGAGACTGGGCGGCTGCTCGTATTCAAGACATAAACAGGGGATCAGAGGCCTTTTTTCACTAATAAAATCTCGTGTTACCCTTTTTAGGAAACCCTTATTTTCGGATAACTCAATTATTCGAGTTGTCGGGATAACTATTATTGATAGGTTTGCCAAGTCTAGTGAGTTCGTTTCCCAGAAATAAATAAAGTCTCTATCGATGTGGCGAGCTAACAATGTAGATGAGAGCGATGTGTATTTCTTCCTTCTTCATCAAAGGAGAACTTAGTCGTCTTCCGCTTATGTGTCTTCTGGGGGCTATGATCTACCTTTTCCGTCGTCTCCTCTTGGAGTTGCTCCCGGGATTCCATCTGTTTCTTAATAAAATGGGACAGAAAGGTCTACTGGTCACTCTCCCTTTTCTAAAAAGCGCTATCCGCTGGATTACCCACCGCCAAAGCTGCTGAGCAAACAGCCTACGCAGGGAACTAGTGGGTCCAACCATTCACTCTAGAGTTCGCTCGAAGTCAATTAATATGTATGTATGTACTACCAGATAGTTGGAAATGCCAGGTAATGCACTCATTGGTAGATCTTTATTTTAGAAAGAAAATGAATGAGTAGGAAAATCATTTAAGTCAGAGTTGGGCGAGCGAGAACTTACAATTCGTGTTCAATATGCTCTCGCTGACCGCGCCCTATGGGGATCATCGAATCGATAATAATAAGCCCTGTTTGAAGGGCTTGATCTTCTCGATTCCCTCTGATAGATCTTGGAAATCCCTTCTTTTCTTCCCCAGCGGACAACTCGTGATAACCTATCTTTGGCTTAAAAGCCTATTGACAGGCACTATTCGTATTCGAGAGGAAGTACATAACTAATAAGGAACAACTTATTCCTTACTTTTGAATGCAATACCTCAGATACTAGAATCCACTATTTGGTTGACACTTTCAGAGGAACCCAATTCCATGAAAAAAGCAGGATCGAGATAAAGCGTAAAGTGACCATTGAACCTATTGTTTGCGATGAGTCGTTCATATCATATCTCGGTTGTCTTTGAATCTGTCCAGTCAAAGAAGATAAGACTACCACTATTTTTTCATGACTGAGGGGATCGAGGATGACCTGCGTTTAGGGTGAGCGGAGAGAGGGAACAACCCCAAAAGGGTGCAGTAGCAATACTGTTGGACTTTTGGCGCCCTTTCAGCCGACCCCTTTAGAAATAAGTGAGATTCGACCTCCAAGAAAGTATTAGTTTGGCTTTCGAGAAATGCAGTACCATCCACTCCAATGTATAATGTATCTTTTTCGTCACCAGTATTTAGTTAGAGGGGGTCTAGGTCAAGGACAAGAGCCAGCAAGAGGTGAGCGGGCGTGTGCTTGTTAGCACAGAGGCCAGGAGTAATACACTTTATTTGTCTTCTTTCGGGAAGGTAAGATTGCCAATACGGCACCCAGGATATTACCACTTTATCAAACAAAAAAGGAGTAAGCAGCTCGATCAAACCGTTGGGTTGGTGATCAAAGCATGTTCTAACTGCATTTGCAGACTTGAACGATATCTACCCTTTCGGTGGAGTTCTTTTTGCTTTGCTCGACAAGATCAACTACGCTATTTCTCAGGCCTTGGAAGAACTACTTTGGGAAAACGAATCACATCCATTTCGGATGAATGGGCACGTCCGTCTTCTATGCAACAAAGACGAGGATCAGTGCCAAGGCAAGGCCAACACAGAGGTACTAGTTTCAGCATTCATTCCACAGAGGTTCTTTCACCTTTACCACTATCAGGAACATCTGGGGACCCTGTTATTCCTAAATACTGCATGAAACCCCCTTCTTTTGCATTCCACACCCGGTGTACTTTTTCGATCAGGTCCTCCTGCTAAAAAAATCTGCTTTCCTATCAAGTAACGCCTTCTCCACTTGACTCCACTGGTCAAGAACTCTGGAGCTTCATCCGAGATCCTTCCCAAATGAACATCCTAGCCCAGTAACAATATCTTATCTCTTCCCAGCAATCTGGACCGTATTGAAAAGGTTCCTGAGACACAGCATGGAAGAGTCAAAATATTCAGAAGCGAGGTCCAAGAATGAAGAAGGGGTAGAATTACTGAATGAATACGAGCTGTGGCTAATACCCGAGGCATAAAAGACGCATTTTCTACGGGATCCCGAAACCACCAGCCACCCCGACCTAATTCATGATGAGCCCACCAACTTCCTGGCGAGATGCCTATGGTTAAAAACAACCGACATGTCAAGATCCAAATTGAATTGGTTCTGGTCACAGTCAGAGACCATTGTGTTCGGCCGGCGGTCCAACAAAGAGGCAGTAGTGGTGTCTTTCTTTCCATTATGAACGACACGCCGCTGCTCCCTCCCGTGTCCATTAGCGCTCTGTCCGGGCGAAGAGAAGGCGAAAAGCGTCGTCAAGCGGCATGAGCAGGCTTCTATTGCTACGCAACAATAGAGCGGTAGCGCCCACAAAATGTTTGAATGATCGGGTAAAGAGCGAGCTTCTTATATGGGATCCGACGCATCCAGCAGAGCGAAACATCGTTCCATTCTTTTCGGCGGCATCCTTCCGCATTGGCGGCGAGTGGAGTGCCACAATCCCATTCATCATTTTTGATCTACATAACCCAAAGCCCATAGCACTGGTGACGTCTCCGGCATAAATGCAAGGAGGATGTGTTCAATAAGTGGAACACATTAGCCGTCCGCTCTCCGGTTGGGCAGTAAGGATCGGAGAAGGGCAATCACTCATTCTTAAAACCAGCATTCTTAAGTTTAAGATCAAAGACTCGGGCGGAAAAAGGGGGGAGCTCCCCGTTCCTGGTTCTCCTATAGCTGGATTCCCCGGAACCACAAGAATCCTTAGAATGTGATACAAACTCAGCACCTTTTGTTTTGAGATTTTGAGAAGAGTTGCTCTTTGGAGAGCACAGTACGATGAAAGTTGTAAGCTGTGTTCGGGGGGAGTTATTGTCTATCGTTGACCTCTATGGTAGAACCCGTCGGGGAGGCCTGAGAGGCGGTGGTTTACCCTGTGGCGGATGTCAGCGGTTCGAGTCCACTTATCTCCAGCCCGTGAAGTTAGCGGATACTATGATAGCACCGAATTTTGCCAATTCGGCAGTTCGATCTTCGCATTCATGGACGTTGATAAGATCCTTCCATTTAGTAGCACCTTAGGATGGCATAGCCATAACGTTAATGGCGAGGTTCAAAATAGGAAAGGCTTGCAGTGGGAACAAGCAGCTAAAGCGCAAAGGTAAGGATGAGCTCGAAAAGTGCAAACTTGAATGTAATGGTGGATTGAGACTTTTGAGCTTCTCCATCGATCACTTTTGCGGAAGCTGAGTCCTTTCTTTTTAAGCAAGTTCAAAGAAAAAAACGAGTATCAATCTGTCCCAAGTGCGGACAGGAGAAGCCAGGTCGGATTACGACATTGAATTGAATTGAGTGGCCCCTTCCCTTCGCATCACAGCATCAACCCTGATCACCTCACTTTACGTCAATATTGGTGAGCATGCCACAAGATGGGAGATTGGATTGGTTACTCAAGTGTCTAAGTGTTAGTTTCAAGTAAGTGTTAGTTTCTTCTTATGATAGACTGAAGGCTTATCGGCGCGTGAAGGTTCTTACCACAAATCAGGTGATTGTAGCTTACCTTCTCCGTGGCTTCAAGATTCTGTATGCTATCTCTTTTGCTTTTTTCTATCTAATTGAATCTACATTCACTCGCTTATTCCCAAGTAAAGGAACGAACAAGGAGGCATCAGGACTAGAGAATCACCGTCTAGTACCTCCGTACTCGCTCCTACTTTATTAATTAGGGAGTGTTCCCTATGAAAAGAACAAGAAGGCACTGTACTTTGAGTAGGAAACATTTCCCTACATCGCTTCCCTGCTAACGACTACGACTACGGCTATGGTTCTTAATCGAATCCAATAACGGAACGACGGCCCATCGATATCCTTTCCCTCAATAAAGTTTAATATTAATAGGAGCATAAAGTTTGATTCTCTAAATTTTTCCTTTTATTGAAAGAATTCTCAACAGTTGAGCCGGCCGGTATTAGCACTCGATAGGCAACAGAACCAATCCTCTGGAGGACAGTATAGGGGCCGAAATACTTGCTTGAAGGTGAACTTGTGGTTTGCCCGCTTGGCAATGGACGTCAGGATGTAAGGCTGAAAAAGGCGAGGACTGAAATGAGAAAGGAAGGACAAGACGACTTCGGTTCACACGTGAAAGTGCTTTGAAAGGTGTCAGCAGGTGCGCGCCATAGAGGGCTAAAGGCAGTATCTTTAGTCTACCCTTGCTGCCTATTTCCTTTTATACGGTCATTCCGTGGGGCTGTAGTTTACCATCATTTGATGTAACATCGATTTTCAAAGGGGGAGGAGAATAAAAAATGGAAATGAACAAAATAATGCAAATATTCACTATGTTAGGATTCTATACATCTTTTGGTTTAGATAGTTACAAACATCCTGTATATTATACGAGTTTAAGTGGAAATAGTATCGGGAGGCGATTGGGTCCTTCCCATCCTCTGCGATGTCAGTCTCTTTGTCATTCTTTCACCCTTGCTGAGTGGCAATATAATTTTTATATACTTCTGAAAGAAAAGAAAAAAGGTTTTTTGCAATCATTATTTCTTGTCTCTATGATATCAAGGAAACCTTTGGATTTGGAACGAGGAGAGATGGCTGAGTGGACTAAAGAGGCGGATTGCTAATCCGTTGTACAATTTTTTTGTACCGAGGGTTCAAGGTCAGAAATCCATAATAGAGTCCGACCACATCGACCGAATTAATTATCCTCCTCGAGAAACTTAGACTACTAAATAGAAAAGATTTGCAAATCTTGGCATGGGTCTCCTTTTTTTATTTCTTTAGAGTTTTCTATATGCACAATTTCTCGATGTTTCGATGAGAATTTCTTGACTTTCCATATATAGAAACAGATAGACTATAAATGACAGCTCTTATGTCCATCGATCGAGGAGGTCAAGTTTTAGAGCGAGCACTGCCGCTTCGATTATCGATCATATCGTCGCCGAAAGCGTAACGCGCAGGGAAGGAACCGTCGAGTTCACTGGGAAGAATCGCGTCCAAGCCAACGACTAAGGAGAAGGGTGTTTGACCAGTGGCTATACAGATTGACGTCCGATAAGCCCAGAGAGCCTCAAGAAGGCGATCTGGCCAGTATCCTCCGACTCTAAAGTGTTTGTAGCTATGGTATGGGTCTGGTCTGAAGACCAATGGGTCAAAAAACAAAAAAGGGGATATCCTCTTCTTTGGCTACACCAACTAATGTAGTAGATTGCGTTCCCGGAGGACACTTTCTCTATTTAAATCGCTTGGTAACAACAGATCTTGACCTCGTTTCTTTTTCTTGTTATTTGACTTCTTAGAATGGAATTCTTCTCATGATAGTCACACAAGCGAAGGAGAAGAGGATGGGTCCTGAGGGAACTCTTTTTCTTCTATTCTCAGTTTTGATTGCACGAGCAGCATAACAACATAACAGTTTTGTGTAAGGAAGTAAGGTTTCTTAAATTTAAGGACTTAATTGCCCTATGAAGACTCGCTTTCGCTACGGCTCCGGTGGGTTCCGTTCCCTTAACCAAGCCACTGCCTATGAGTCGCCGACTCATTCTTCAACAGGCACGCGGTCAGAGATCACTTTCCCCTCCCACTGCTTGGGAGCTCAGCACGGTTTCACGTTCTATTTCACTACCCACTGGGGGTTCTTTTCACCTTTCCCTCACGGTACTACTTCGCTATCGGTCACCCAGGAGTATTTAGCCTTGCAAGGTGGTCCTTGTTGATTCGTCCATTCTTGGCAAGCCTTCTTCTCTGATGGTATAGATGAAGACACCGGATCCCCATCCTTAGCCAAACCTTCAATTCAAGCTAGAGCAACAAAGGTTTCATCAGAAAGGAATTGTTGGTGTCTAGCTCAGCCACTAGTAAGGAAAGGAGCAGATCATCCCGGTATCCCAGCAGAAGGGCTCTGCGGGATAAGCGAGCAAGCGGCATAGGGTCAAGTTGAAGAGTCACCCTTGCTTTCGTCAGAAGTCATTCCTTCTTTCGACACTGGGTAAAGACAAGAAGGCGGCTTCGGTAAAGAAAGAACCGACGGGAGTTTTCAATTCCGGATCAACAAGGCCAAGTAGCCATGGCCCATATTAAGAGATTAAGTGCTTCATTTCGCTTAAAACCTACATTCCCTCCGGGAGCACTCTTTCTTATACATTTGCTCGGTTGACTGAGTGCATTTACTAGCATTTTATTATCCTTTGAGATAGGAATCCATCAATAAGAATAAAGATTAGAACTCTTGCCCGGCGTGGCGGCTTCTCGTAGGCAACCATGTTGCTTCTCTGGCCTTCACTTCTCACTTATACAATAGGAAAGAGCGGGGTTTCCTGTCCAAGAACACAGAAATAGAGCACTAGTTTACTTCCTCGCTACCGACCCAAGTACATTCTTCTTTAGACATGCCCGACCCGACTTCCTCCTTTTATTAATATTAATAGGAGCATAAAGTTTCACTCCTGGGTGACCGATAGCGAAGTAGTACCGTGAGGGAAAGGTGAAAAGAACCCCCAGTGGGTAGTGAAATAGAAAGTGAAACCGTGCTGAGCTCCCAAGCAGTGGGAGGGGAAAGTGATCTCTGACCGCGTGCCTGTTGAAGAATGAGTCGGCGACTCATAGGAGAAAATCGAAAAAAAGAGAAAGCCAACCAAAGCGCAACCAGAGTTCTCCGCGGGGTGGAGCGCTAAGAAAGAGAAAGCGTTATCGCTATACGAAATGAAGCAGCGGCTAGCACACTAAGATAAACCACTTGGTTTAGGCCTCTGCTTAGTGGCGTGTGATTTCAACACTATTCCAGAGGTATATTACAAAAATGGTGGGAGAGACCTCTATGTTCCTCAGCTTAAATCATTCTATGATTGTTTACAATTCTGTCATCTATTTGACATGAGGGTTAGAGCATCAATATAACTTAGATGGATCGGGAAGTGGCACGAAAAGGAAATCCAATTTCGGTAAGACTTGATCTGAATCGTAGTTCAGATCCAAGTTGGTTCAGTGAGGGCGACCGCGAAAATCACCGAATGGGTTCGGTCCGTCTTTTCCTGATCTTTCTTTGTTAAAAACAAAAAAGGTGTGAGAGGACGTTGCAGATGTCCGGTACGGACACGACTTCTTCTAACGCTAGAAGACCACGGGAAGAAACCCGGGACTAGAGCATGTCGTGAAGCACACGGGGAGGGCGTGCTTCGACCATGTCTCCGGGGCACAGTTGAATGTAGATATCATGAACGCGAGGATAAGGATACCAGGCCGAGAAACCTAGGCAAGTACTCCCCTACAGAAGCAATGGAACAGTATCGTAAAGTGAAGTGAAGCAAACAAACCACTCCTTTGGAATTGATGGACTTTACACACAGCCGATGACTGAGATGTGCCATTGTCATCGTCAAGATCGTCCATCACGACTTCTTTTCTGCATCCGTCAGTTCCAGTTTTCCCAGCATGTTTTATTACTTGCCTCGATCGAGACCATCCACTTATTTCTCTTTCTCACGGGACACATAAAGATACCAGCGCTTGTGCGAACAGTTGATGCTTGTTAAGCCATAGCTATCACTTCTCGCGCCAAAGCGCTCCTACCAACAAAAAAATACCTTCGAGGAGGGGCCCTTGTCTTCAGCTAAAAAGAAGCAGATATTGCCGTAAGCAGGAGATGGAAAAGCCCACGATCCATAACTTACTCACTCAGATATTTACTAGAGCTTGGCAGTGAATGAAGGCGACAGAGACTCAATCCTATTCAGATTACAGAGGGCTTGGAAAGAGGCCTCTCGTAAGATAAGATTCCATTCCTTTCTATCGAAGGCTCCGGTAGTAGAGCTCAATTGAATGTTGATATAAAAAGGGCGGAATCTGAGAGTTAAGGAACAGATGTGGGCGCTCGTCCACCAAGCGCTTCTTCTTTGGCCATTTGGCCATGTGCTGCTCCTGTGCTCCATTTTGAAGCTGGAGAAAGCAAGTCAGCTGGCAACAAATGAGGGTGACTCCGTGCGACAACCTTGAAGGCATCTTTTCCCTGGCTATCTCCGTGCGGGTGATTACTTTTCTGGCTTATTTTTACCAAGAAGTCAACCCAACCCTATTGACCCCAGCTGCTCCAAGTGTTGCTTGTGCTTCTTGCGAAAGATCTTATGGCAGAGGAGACTTGCGGCAGTGCCCTTACAATTATGCGTTTAATGGACGGCTGAGCAATGACTCGTACCTGTGCCCAAAATGGCTCGCTTGCTGTGAGAAAACACCCAGCAGCTTCCTATTCTTCTTCAATGCGACCTGGCCTACTAGTTGAGTTTGGTTACTACCCGACTTGGTCGATGTGACACGGTGATAGCGCTCACCATCGTACCTTGATCGAACCTATGCCCCTTGATATAGCAATGGGTCAGAAACCCGATCCTTTTTCTTAAACTTCCATCTCGCCCGGCGGAAAATCAACTAATAGCAAGCAGGTTTGTTTTGATAACTTATTCAGGCGGCAACTAAAGAAAAAATGATTCCTAGAATGAGTGCTTCGAATGATATGCCTTTCTTAATCGTCACACGCACGGGTATAGCTCAGTCGCCTTAGTTTCCTCCCGGGTCGGTCTAGTTCTCCCCGGAGCTCCAGGGAGCCTCTCCAATTCTGACAGGAGGTCACGAGTCTCACGTCTTACTTGACCGAAGACCTCAGAATTCTATCCGCTTGATTTTCTGATAAGTTTGATGCTGGATAGTGGGAAAGTGACACCTTTGCTTGCGCTATCCATTGTAGTCCTCGGATCACACCCCTGGAATGCTTTGCCCGCCGACAGAGAGCTATCAAACAAACCTGCTTTTACTCCATCGTTGAACCAGACGGAGAGAGAAAACATACGCGCAGATCTCCCGTGCTATAGGTAGCCTTGTAGAGCAGCCTTCTTTATCATCAGCTGAGTCAAGTAACAGCAGTTCAAGGGGTTGGTTCACTTTTGGTCATGCTACCTTTGCTTTTCTCTTCTTTTTCGGACACATTTGGCATGGCGCTAGAACCTTTTTCTGAGATGTTTTTGCTGGTATTGATCCAGGTTTGGATGCTCAAGTGGAATTTGGAACATTCCAAAAAGTGGGAGATCCAACTACAAGGAAACAGGCAGTCTGATACACATTGTTATGGTATCTTTGACCTCTCTTTTTTGATTTGACATGGGAAACTGACGATGAATTCGTCTCTTGCTGAACACGGAGTTTCCGAAGCTACAAGAGTGCTTGGTTAAACGGTGCCATTGAGTTTCAACTGTCTTTAAACTTACTACTTCAAGTGCAATTATCAACTCCTTGCAAAATGGTTGGCTTTCTCATCTACAAAAGGCAACTCTAGTATTCAAGGAAACAGATAATTAGGTTCCACTCACTATGTCAACTAAAGCAACTGCATCTGGAGCACTTACCGGGGAAAATAAAATAAATAATGACGTAGTACGAGGGAATTTTTTTATCACTATTCTACGGTTTCGCAATCTGTTTTTCACATTCTAATGGCCCTTTTCGCAGAAATGCGGGAGACCTGGAGTGGACGGGAGCGCTATGCTCCCCTCGACAGAACAGAGCAACTAGAAAATCCAAGTCCTTCGCGTTCGGAGGAAGAAACCCCCAAGGCCCCACACGTCAATCCAACACTATCTGATGATAGCAGACCCTCAGTTAACCAAGAGGTTATGAGCCAGGTTCCTCCTTTGCCATTAGCCATTGATTTGAATAGATCGGGGAAAGATCAGGAAAAGGTTAGGGAATTTGCCTTAGAAATAAGGCGTGAGCGGATATCTGAACAGTATGAGAGTTTCACGCACTGTAAGGACACTAAAAAAAACTTTTAGTGATTTATGTGCCCGCGTGGGAGATGCTAATCAAGTCAAAGAAAGTTGTATCCAAGAAATCGAATCCACCTTTGATTCAACAGACGCAGGATTAATAGATTTCGTCAAAGATACAAATAGCCTGAAAGATAAAAAAGCAAAATATTTACTCTTATCAAGAATTATTTTAACGATAAACTAGATAACTATAAGTTCGAAGAAGAGTGGAAAGCACGGCAAGCTTTCAAAAAAAAGTTCGAAGAAGAGTGCAAAGCACGGCAAGCTTTCAAAAAAGCAAATCCAGAGGAGGAATGAATGGTAGCCATCATCATCATGATCTTTTCTGTTTATATATATAGTTGTCAGTGCAGCATTTCCACGATATCGTTATGATCAATTAATGTTCCGGTTTGTTGATTGTGACTCTCGTGCGGGGAAATAAGTTCTTCATTGGAACAGTTGGTCGGTCGGCCCGCAGATTAGGAAGGCATTCTAGCCAACTGAACTGCGTAACCAAGGGACGCTGAACAGGCACAAACTTGTATCAAAATATCAAGAGGAAGGTTGATTGGATTGGATTTGCCGATGAAGAGTACCTGCGAGGGGCGCATGTTCTTTAGTAGAGTTGGATTGAGACAATCTGTCGATTCTTACCCTTTACAGGTAATGCTGGTCTCCTGGCAGGAAAAGCCCATTAGAAGCTCAATTATCTAAAGAAAAAGCGCGGTTTTCTTTTTCCGTACCGTACCACAAGAGATAGGGAAAGGCCGTTCTAAGCTCAAATTGTTAATTAAACGGGCCTTGTTAATAAAGTATTTCGTTACCTTCCTTTATTCTGATTTTGACCATTTAGTTGAACTGACTCTGTTAATTCGCGGCCTTGATTTAAGGGAGGGACTTATTAGCAGGTACCTTTCGGCGGATACGGTATATTTAAACTAAGCTAAGATTAAAGGTAAGTAACTAGTATCGATCCACGGGAGCAAGGAACAAGAAATGTCTTGAGCTGCCAAGAAGAATGTATCCGGGTCGGGAGCTGGGGTTGGTGGAACAACCGGAGTAGCTAGCTTTGCTCACCTTGTTGAAACTAGCCCTGTTGCAATAGAGAAATCCTTTCCCGTTGAGAATGAACAGCTTTACCAAGGCATTCCACTGTCTTTGCAGGAACTGATGTCCTCACTGAACTAACACCCGTTTCACTTGTCCCGTAGCAGGCTTTTCATAATCAAAGTATTTTCTGCCTTCCCCGGGAGCAAGAAGAAAGAGAGAAGCTGTGGCTGGCTTTGTTCACTCGGCTACTGGAGAAGACTCGATGGTTCAGTCAAATGTAGACGGTGGTGAGCTAAGGAATAAGCAAACAAGCACCGGCTTTTGCCTATTAGAAGATTAAGTAAGGGCGAGAAGTATGCAGATCGCGGTTCAACCATCTCATTGCATATCAACACCTAGCTTGTTCAATGCGCCAGGCTTCTGAGTGTTTTGTTGGGACTTATGGCTAGCAATCACATATGCGAGACACTGATAGGACCAATAAAACTCTATAATACATCTATAGGCACGCGTATCAACGTCTTAAGCCCACAGTAAACATATGATGAGCCCAAACTAGAAATCCAAGAACACCCAGTTCTTCCTCCAACTGGGCATTCTCGAACAGATTCTTCTTTGCTACGTATCCTCTCTTCGATCTCATCTCATCCTTTCTTTCCCTAGCTTCCTTATATGCTAAAAGAAGCTTATTTGAAGAGCCTAGAAGTGGCTTTAACACAAGCCCCTGACATTGACTATAGGACTGGTGGGTGGTGGATTAGCCTCAGAAGGTGGTTCGCCAGGTCCAAGAAGGTATGAAAAAGGCATTATAGGTTTGATTCGCTCAAGGTTTTGAACAACAAGTCAGGTAAACCACCAGTTAATTTTCTTAGTATTTAGTTAGGTATTTACATTCAAAATAAGAAAAGGGACCATTAAGATCCTAAATATCCCTCGAAGGAGATAATAAAGAACCCAAAGCAGATGGTATCCTACTGCAAGGGTGGTCTTAAGAATCCAAAAGAGGTTGCTCAGAAGAGATAGATGTATCCCAACCTCTATTGCTCTCGCGTAAAGACTTTTTTTTACGCGACAGGAAAAAGTGACTACGAATACGAATTCCCCTTTTTGTTTGCGAATCCCTTTTTGTATCCTTTGAGCGCACGCTCATAAGTAGCGATCAAATCAAGGAAATCGATCAAACGATCCCAATACCGTGAAAAAGAAACTTCCAGATCTAGGGAAGCTTATCATAAAGGGCTTCGACAAGGGGTTTTATTCGTTCTTTGAGCCCAATTTGGCCACTATTAGTGGATAAAATGATTTCTTTCACTTCACAATCCCAAATAATTCGTTTAGGAGTCAGTACATAAAGATTTAATTTCATTTCTTCGATTTGTTCTCCTCTTCTAAGGTTATAGCTTTCGTGCTAGCTTCATCGATGTTACCCACCAAATAAAAAGCTTGTTCGGGTAGGCCGTCTAATTATCCGGAAAGGATTAGTTGAAATCCCCTAATAGTTTCTGCAAGACCAACATACTTTCCTGGAAAAAAATTCTCTTATCCGCATTTGTTCCTTCCTTTAGATAAATACTTAAAAATACCCTTCCGATAACAAATCCAATTTCTAAGGGACTTCTTCCCCATGTTGAGAAAGCTTTTTTTCTTCCAATTCTTCTTCATTCAATTCAGTTCAAAAAAAAATATATACAATTGGTACTCAAAATACTTCAATTGGTACGCGCAAGAAATAGGCCAATTCGGCAGCTTTTTGTTCAATTTCTCATGGAGTAAAAAACTTCTCATCAGTACGAGTCAAGGGAATGACCCCCCGGCCCCGGATTTTCATATAAGGGATACGACGAGGATAAAGACCCTCTTTAACCATAGAAATTACTTCTCAATACAATTTCTTTCACATTTAGTAAAATTTCTTGTACGGATTCTTCAATACCTGCTATTGTAGAATATTCGTGTGGCACGCTCCCAAATTTTGCGCGTGTGATACATGTTCCTTCTATTTCTCCAAGTAAAGCTCTTCGCAAGGCAACACCGATGGTGTCCGCTTGACCTTTTTTAAGCGGGGACAGAATGAAACGACCATAATAAAGACGCTTACTATCTACTCTTGATTCAACACACTTCCACTGTAGTGTTTGAGTGGATCCTGCTACTTCCTCTCAAACCATAATAGACTAGTATTATTATTTGATCATTGAATCGTTTATTTCTCTTGAAAACGGATTAATTCTTTTACAGACGTCTTTTTTTAAACAACCCCCAGAGGGAGACTCGAGTTATTTACTTCTTTGTGAAAATAGATTCTATAGCCATGATGGTTGGTCAAGTGGACAATGCCCAGGTGGGTAGACCCATATAGTAGGGGAGATAAATGCCCTGCAGTGCTATTGAGACCGATCTAGGTTATTGATGGCTTTTATTTAAAGACAAGGAGCTTAAAGGTGATGGATAAGGCTTTCACCCATCCGATACTGAGTAATCCGTTAATCGATCCCCAAGGGAAGGGTACTTGTATCTATAGCACATTGGTGTTTCAAGCAGGCCAGCCCACTCTTAACAACAATGCAATCAGTCCATTCACTCAAAACCGGAACCCACACTCAAAGTTAAGGTCAATACTCCATTTATACATACTAGCCTCGACAGAGGGGAAGCACCTACAGCATAATCACTCATGAACACATATTGACTCACTTTTAGATAGATTAGTTGATTCACAATGCCCGCAGATACCTCGGCCTAGCTTTTTCATTTCTTCCTTATTGGAGAATTCAAACTGTTTCAAAAGTTTGGTACTAAGTATATACCAACTTTCCTGGCTTCCCTAGAGGTTGTATTAAAGCCGGCTTTCCTAACAGCCACAATGTCGTCCGTTTTTCTTTTTTGAGTTTCCATGGATCTCTCCGACGAAGTAGCGGAAGCATGAAATGCTATTCACGAATGAGCATTGCTATCTGATTCCTACAAAAGAGATAGGGGAAGCTCACTTTTGTCAAATGGGGCTAGAAAGCATAGAACCCCGTCTTAAATAAACCGGTGAATCCAGAATCAAAGTGAGGAGAACAGGATATGTTATGAGAAGAGTGACGTGGGAATAGATTGCATTTCAAAAAGAATCTATACACTCAATAAGCCAGAACGGGAGGATTCAACTACAAAAAGAACTGGTACGGTGTGAGAAGAGGCCTATTCTCAATAATGAACAAGATGATGCAGCTCTAGTTGCTGGAGGCAGAGGACGTGGACGCCATTCAAAAAAGCTCTTCTAAAAAAAGGATAGCGAATGATCGATTCACCATTGATAGCACTGGTGTCCGGTACGTACGCCCCGGTCGTACGCATGGGTTGTCATTAGTTAGAGGTCCTCTAGAGATTATTGTGTATTCCATCCGGCTCAAAGAGGTGACATTCCCCTAACTTCATTCTCGATTCTACGAGAATTTTTATGAAAGCGTTTCATTTGCTTCTCTTCCATGAAAGTTCCATTTTACCAGAATGTATCCTAATTTTTGGCCTAATTCTTCTTCTGATGATCGATTCAACCTCTGATCAAAAAGATAGACCTTGGTTCTATTTCATCTCTTCAACAAGTTTAGTAATAAGCATAACGGCCCTATTGTTCCGATGGAGATAAGAACCCGGCATTAATTTGGAACCGCGTGCATCTAAAGCGCCCTTTACTAAAATCAATGTAGTTGTATGCAAACCTAGAGCAATAGCATGATGAACCAAGAAATCCCCAGGTCCTATTGTTAAGAAAAGCGAATTACTATTCTCATTAACAGCATTCAACCACCCCGACAACCATAGGCTTCGACCTGTATTGAAAGCGGGGCCATTCGTTGAAGATAAGAGTATATCGAACCCATACGTCGTCTTGCCATGAGCAGATTGTATCCATTGGGCGAATATAGGTTCGATCAAGATTTGCTCTGACGATGCCAGTTATTAGCGAATCGCGCATATAATACTATATACGCGCGCGATTCTTCTCACACAGAATAGGTGCCGATCAGCTAATCTCGATCTTCCCGGAAGATACTAACAAAGATATGAAAAGCATAGGAAGATCTTCACTGATCAGTTTTATTAATCGTTATCCGATCGACTAAACACATGTCCTAATATACTTAGTTTAACCTGTATCTGTTTTAGTTCTGTTCTTTATCAGATTACTAGTTTTTTCTTTGCCAAATTGCCCGAAGCTTATGCTATTTTCAACCCAATCATGGATGTTATGCCTGTCATACCTCTATTCTTTTTTCTATTAGCCTCGTAGTACTGCTGATAAAAACTCTCAATTTCACGGACATCGCTCTTCTTCACGCGCTTCGCGAGACTGGGGCTATTATCCTGTGGTGTTGCATAAGAGCAAAAACATAAAATTATGTAGTGGCATCTTTGGATTCGAGAGGGTAGTTATGCAAAATCCGATAAAAAAATCCCCCAATCTTCCTGCTCACTGTATTTTTATTGACCAATTAGAATTGCCTTCTAGAACGTATAATTGTCTCAAAAGGGCCAATATACATACACTATTGGACCTTTTGAGTAAGACTAAAGAAGATCTTATGAGAATTAAAAAAAATCGTATGGAAGATAGAAAACAGATATGGGACACTCTAGAGAAGTATCTACCAATAAATTTACTTAAGAATAAGCTCTCGTTTTAAATCCATTACAATTTTTTGTTCTTCTTTTTTTTCGAGTTAGAATAAAAAGAAAAAAGAAAATAATTTAGCATCTTTGGTACAATCTATATTTTTGCGAAATGGATCATAATAAAATGGATTTTGATAAAAACTCTCAATTTCACGGGCATCGCTCTTCTTCACGCACTTCGCGAGACTGGGGGTTTGTGACCACTACCATTTTAGTCAGGGATTTCTCCTCATATTGTTGGAAAAACCATTCTTTGCTAACATGGCTCAGCCTATGGCTAGGAATTTCTTCTCCCAGAATGAAAAAAAAATGTCCGCCACTTTGTTGCTTTCAGCATGTTTTCTAACCTTCTTTTCTGGATGTCCGCTGGAAGAAGGCCGATAACACACTAAGTTTACTAATAAGGGGGTGTCTTAAAGCTATCCTCTCTGGCCTTGTTTATAGAGCGAGGGATAGCAAGGCCTTGTACAAGGGGAGAGAATCAATAATAAAAGGGATGAAGGTTCGAAGCAAAAGAGCAATGGAAGACAACGCTTACCAAAAAAGTACGAACCATAGCCCTGACCATTGAACCTATTGTTTGCGATGAGTCGTTCATATCATGTCTCGGTTCTCTTTGAATCTGTCTAGTCAAAGAGGATAAGACTACCACTATTTTTTCATGACTGAGGGGACCGAGGATGACCTACGTTTAGGGTGAGCGGAGAGAGGGAACAACCCCAAAAGGGTGCAGTAGCAATAATGTTGGACTTTTTGCGCCCTTTCAGCCGACCCCTTTAGTTGGCCCTTGTTGAGTAAGTTGGAAGAGATAGTGGCCAGCTTGAGCCATTCACAAACAGTGAGTTGCTTTCACCACCCCTTGGGGCGACGGCAACACTTTACCAATTCCTGACGAAAGAAAGGGTGGAAAGACGAGTACGAGAATTGAAAGACATGAAAATTATCAATTCTCTACGGCGTCTAGGAGATAGATAGAATATTTTCAGGAACAAGAAAATCAGAAAAATCTTTCTCTCTATTCACTACCATTCTGCGTCTTCGACTTTTATTAGTTTCTTTTCTTCTTTAATGTAATAGCTATAGTTTGATATAAGAATCCATTTCTCAAAGTAATGGAAACCATTCTCTTATAGTATAGGAAATGGTTTAAAATGGCTATTGCACCTTTTAGGTATCGTGAAAAGTGATACCTGTGAAGATCGTGCATTTCAGTCAAACTGGGATCCGTTTTTCGATGAACTAAGAAACCTAATATGGAATCAATCAACCCATCGCACCCGAGTGCTCTGCTCTCCAAGCTCTGCGCAGGTGTTTTTACATGGGCTTGGGCTAGCCTCTTTCTAGGATTCCATACCTTGGGCCTTTATGTTCATAACGACGTCATGCTTGCTTTTGGTACTCCAGAAAAGCAAATCTTGATCGAACCTATATTCGCCCCATGGATACAATCTGCTCCTTGCCTGGGGAAAAGTGACATCCAGCACGGGTCCAATAATTTGATCGATACGACCTGCACTTTTTTCATCAATTGTGGAAACCCCGGGACGAGAAGTAGTAGGATTGGTACTCATAATTATCACATAATAAAAAAAATTGTCGAATTTTTTCTTTTTTTCTTGTTGAATAATGCCAAATCAAATCCAAAAAAATATCCAAAAATCCAAAAGTAAAAAGGAAATGAATTAGTTAATTCAATAAGAGAAAAAAGGAGACCGGGACTTTAAAATCAGATTTTCCAAACCCATATTGATATAGAGATTAGGATCCGACACATTATTGACTTAACTAAAGGACGAAGCTAAATAGGCATAGCTGCATCCCATTTCAATGAATCTACTTTATTAGGTAGTCTTTTATTACAAGCAAAGCAAGACCAGCTTTGATATAGGTTGAAGTGAGTCAAGATCTTCAGCTAAGGTAAATAATAGGTTGAAACACAAGAATGAGAAGAATAAACTACATCTCTATTTCTTACTTGACTTTCTGATCAATAGAAAAATCCACAAGTTCATGGCCTTAGAGTGATAAGGGAATTACGCGGAACCTCTCTTTCAATAAGCATTCTAGCACTAACTCCCTATGGATTGTCAACTCATTCAGCCTGGGAATATGATTTCTCCACATCGACCATTTTGGCACTCCATAGAAGCAAACGTTCGAGGTCAAGCTACTCATAATAAATTTTGCAGCATATTTAGAATCTGAGAGGTCAGAATCAATTATACTGTAGCATATGCCACAATAACGAGAACAGATATGGCTGGAGCTTGTGCCAACACAAGGTGCATGAGAAAGATGGTGTGCATCGATCGGGGTATAAAATTACTATATTCCAGGTACAATATGCATCCCTTTATTATATACGTGCAGAGCTGATCCAAATTGCATTGAATTTTATCTAATGTTACTACCGCAGATCTTCTATTTGAAAAGTTGAAACAAATATAATAAGGTGCCATACTTTCGAGAATAGATATGGCGAGGTATATTAGGAGCAGTTTGCATATCCAGCATGTGCCAATGGAAGACGCCTGAGCCAGGATGACACATCAGATATCAGATCGATTAGTATTGTTTGCATCTTGCTTTATTATATTGGTTCGCATATAATTGACCAGTTCGACGTGGAATTCTCATTACAGAGCTGACACGAACTGTATTTTTTTGCATAATATATATGCCGTATATTTCCACTTTGAAGGGTTGAAACAAATCTACAGTCGTATTTGTCAGATCGATCGGTTGCAAATATCGTTTGGATGTCTCTACAGAGATGACAAAGCAAGATATACCACGATGATTCATCAATTATAAATGTTAGACGTTACATGCTTTATCATATAGGTCCAGTTTTATGTACTCTATATAGCCTGCTAATTTAGGTACGGTACAATTATTGGCAATATAATCCCCTACTAATTATTCATTACATCAATTATGTTATACATCATTAAAAGGAAAAACCGAGTCTAGTACGTACCTGCTAAGTTTTTCTTTAGCATTATGTACAATAATTGGCGGTTTGATTTTCAAGCAGTAAATGGTATTTAGTTTAGTGGAATCATTATATTATCATGTGATTTGCATATATCGTCTTTGTTTTTTTTTCCTTTTTTCTTCAAATCATCGGGTTTACTTGAGTTCTCTCTATGAATATTCTTTTATACAATAAGAATATTTCATAGAAATAATTGACTTGCCTACTGAAATTTACTTCAGATCCAACTTCAGTTTAGCTGCGCAAAAGTTTTTTGGATCGGCTTTGACTGGATTACAACATACATTAAAAGGTAACATGAAATATCTATTTTGCAATGATGGTTGGATTTGATGGATTACAATGTCAATCAATCTGAAGTTGTCGACAACTAGATTTGTTCATATGTATTTTCGAGAAGTCCATTTCATGCAGGATATAAAAATAAAAATGGTACCAATATATCATGATATTTGACTATCATGGAGAAACTAGACAAATGTATGAGATATTTATAACTTGGTGGTCATTTTATAATAGTGCTTATTAATTAAGAGTTTAGTTATATATTGTTCCTTTCTTTGTAATAGAACCGAAAATATTATGTACAATACAAATATTATTAAACTAAGCAGCTAAAACCTATTAATCAACACTTCATAGTTCTAATTTCTACAAGATTTGAATGAAGACAATGTTTCGTAAACTTTACATCTGTAGTACGAATGATTGTATTTTTTAGAATGTGTAGTAGGAGTTTTCAAAATGTCTAGCCCGTGCAGGGGCACGGGTTAATGACTAGTAGCAATAATGCTAATAGGTAGGTATGGTGGACAAATGGTATGGGTTTTGGTTTAAAGGAGTGGATGCACGAGAAGAATTTCCTCTCAGTACAGGTTTTTGGCTAGCAAGGCTGGATAGCAAGTATAAGAGTTGAAGGAAACAAACAAACATACAAGTGATAAAAACAAACATATAATCTTCCTTGGAAGCACAAAATATCTTAACTAGAGAATACTAGACTTATGAGTAAATCAAGAAAGAAAGATGACAAAATTATTTTTCTTTAGAGTACTTTTATCTTTTTCATTCAATTCTCAAAAATAGTGTTGCTACTGACCGAGCCAGGTTTGCCAAAACCAACTAAATTAACTCAATGATCTCAAAGTGATACCAATACTAACAACAAGATCAATCATATAACCATAAATTGAAAACTAATATAAGCTATGCAAAAGAGTGAATGATAGAACTTCTCATTAATATTCTATAACGGCAACTCACACCAAGGGATACATATCTAACGAGAGAGGGGACACTTCCATAATGCAAACCATACTACATAATAACTTCTCTATTCATGATATGACTCTACTAAAAAGGTAAAAAGATAGAAGATAGTGATGTGATACCGCGGCACTCCCCCAAGCTTGGAACAAACCAAGGGGATGCCAAACCTGATGACGAATTACTCCTTTGGTGGTGGTGGCGATGAGCTCTCTGATAAGTTTCCTCAAGTCCTCAATCTCGAAGGTGAGATTACGAATCAGCTGTGAGTTTTGCTCGATGCGACTCATGATCATGTCAGGTTGAGAATTCCAGCTCTTGCTATTCTTTTCCCACTCTTCCTCCTTGAAGTCTTCTTTTCTTGCATGGCTAGAACGAGGCAAATCCCAATTGGAGGGTAATTTCCCCTTGGGCATATTCTGGTATTAATGCTCATGGATAAGGGTATGGAAAGGATTCTTGGTGCGTGGAGGAAGTGACCGTGGAGCCAAGCAGTGACGAGGAGCTTTCCCCCCAGTCTGCATCCGTGCAGTCCTTCTAACCCTCGCAGGTTTTGTCACCACTCCAATGCTTGCAATGGTAGTGCCGGTGTGCGGATGTTGGCCTTGCTCCTCTTCATCTTCACTCTTGATCTCCTTCTCCTGCCCGGGGTCTTGGAGGTCTTTCTCCATAGGCTCCTTCCCTTTATCCTTGGTGGACACCATTGTGCTTCTAAGATTTCAAGGAGTATGTCCTGGCAGAAACAGATCGAAACAAAAACACGATGAAAACACGATATACGAACCTCGGGAGATCCGGGGGATTATATATTACGAAGTTTCATAACAAAAGGAGAGTCTTGGAAAACGAGGCGGAGTCCGGGGTGGACTCACCACCTGGTGGCGCGGCCTGGGGTGGGCCTGCGCCACAGGGTGGTGTGAGCCACCCTGGCTCCGTTTCTGTCCCTTTTTCGCCTCATAACTTCCCTTATTGTCTAAAAACTGCAAAAATATAGTTGGATAGTATTTTCGCGGAACTTTTCTTACCAGAACTGCTACCTATTTGAAAACGGACTCTGTAGGTCTCTGAATTTGGTATCTAGTAGATTCTTCCGAAGTCACCACTTGAATAATATCAATATCTTCATCTTCATACACTTATTACTTGAGTCATAAAATCTTTCTCTTCCTTATTACACCATTATCTCTACTTCCTGGAAATTTCTTTCACACAAAACTTCACACAGTTCTCATTAGCAACATTAGTATAAGTGAAGTGATAAAACCTTTTGAGTTCAACTTCAACTGAAAACCATCAAAACATAAGCTACTGAAGCAACTCCTTCCGAAAACCCAAAAAGAATTCACAAAGGAAATCGAATAAAGAAGCAAATGCAAGAGTGGCAAAATCTGTCAAAACAGACCAGCAGGTAAAGATCATTTTTTTTCGAAAATCTTCTGTTGCTCAAATCAAAAAGTGCAAAACGAATGAAAGTTAAATAACAACCTGGGGCAGAAGCACAAAAAATTACAGCTCAATCCGACATACAGACATCTCTCACGAATTTTTACGATGAAACACAAAAATCTGTTTCGGGAAAGCAACTTCCCTAAATCTTACTCCTCTCTCATTAGAGGTTGATCTTGACACAAAAACCAAACAAAACGGATAAGGAGCGGTTATTACCGAAGTAATAACTTCCAAGACACAAAGAAACAAAAAAAAACTGAAGGCAAAAACAAATTGGGTTGTCTCCCAAAAAGCTCTTTCTTTATAGCCATTAAGATGGGCATGATAATTTTGGAGATGCTCACATAGGAATATGAATTGAAGTGAAGGGGAGCATTAAGAAGAAAAAATACACACATTTAAGTCTAACCCACTTCCTATGCAAGGGAATTTTGTAAACAAACAAGTTGTTGAAACCAGAGGCTTCTTGCATAAGAAGGCAAAACAAGTGCAACATAAAAACTTTCAGCATAAAACAAGGAAACTTGATATTATTGAGATACATCAGAACACTTTTCCCTCTCTCATAATAACTTTCAGTATCATGCATAAACTTAACAATATAACTATCACAAGGACCATCGTAACAATGATCACTTATTCTAACAGAAAACACAGGAATACTAGCTCTCATAACACTACTTTGTGAAACAATATTAGAGGTATCCTTACAAAGGATAGTGTGTCCCTCTTCTACATATTTAGTGACAAAGTCTTTCACATTTGTTATTATAGGTTCATCAACCATTTGTTTATTAGGTTCAACAGCTTTATTTGTACTTTCATTAACCATACTAGCTATCATAGAATGTTCCTTTATCTTAACTGGGAAAGGCATTTTCTCAATATAAGGTTCAGGTAAAACATGATTAGCAGTATAAACTTCAGTATTTCTTGAAGGAACACTCTTAGCAATATCTTTATAACGTTCATGATACTTATTCCACTTCTTTTTAGGCACTTCAATGTAGTAAGCAAAAGCCTTAAAATAAGAAGCAATAGCTTGAGAGTCTAGACCATAAGCATTTTTAATATTTTGAAAGTCATTAGTTCCCATAAAAGATTCAATGCATTCATAATCATAATTTATACCTGACTTTCTACCTTTGTCATTCTCCCAAGCTTCAGCATTATCTTGAATACGGTCCAGAAGATCCCATTTAGCTTCTTCTTCCATGCGAGTGAATGATCTAGCACAAGAAGCATCCAATAAACCCTTGTCATGTAGAGGGAGCCTTGCATAAAAGTTATTGATAATAATATTATTGGAGAGCTCATGAATGGGACATTTGAGCATAAGTAACTTCAATCTCCCCCAAGCTTGAGCTGTACTCTCTCCATCAAGAGGCCAAAAGTTATATATTTGATTCCGATCTTTATGAATCTCACTAGGAGGATAAAACTTTGAATAAAAGAGAGGTACTATTTCCTCCCATTCAAGAGCTTGACCATTCTTCAGCAGCTTATATCATTCCTCGGCTCTTCCTTTCAGTGATAATGAGAATAACTTCTTCTTAACTTGATCTGTAGTAATACATGCACACTTGAATAACCCGCATAATTCGTGCATAAAGAGTAAATGATCACCGGGATGGACAGTTCCATCCCCATCATAGTAGTTATCCATAACACGATCAATAATCCTTGTAGGTATTTTAAAAACATCACTCTCAGCAGGTGGTGGCTTATCTACTACCTTAGCAGTGGTAGTAGCATTACCAAATAAGAAACTCAGCAAATTATCCATAACAAAAATAAAGCAACAAACAGAAGTTAACAATACTCATAGTAGAAGTTTCCTTTACCAGTTCCACTCACTAATAGCGCTTCACTCCCCGGCAACGGCGCCAGAAAATAGTCTTGATGACCCACAAGTATAGGGGGTGTATCGCAGTATTTTCGATAATTAAGAGTGTCGAACCCAACGAGGAGCAGAAGGTGCTGGCTAGTGGTATGGATCAAGAATTCTCTGCAAATACTTAGCAAACGGATTTTTTGGGGTTTTTGATAATGCAAGTAAATAAAGTACGAGTAAATAAAAGACAATAAGAACAAATGCAGCAAGTGGCCCAATCCTTTATTCAGCAAAGAACAAGCCGGTTGTATTACTTAAGATGACCAAACGTTCTTGAGGACACATGGGAAGACTTTCAAGTGCTTTCGCTTCATATAGTTGATTAATCTTCTTTAGCTTGCTAAGTGTTGTGTGGGTGAAACTGTGCTAATGTATCGACCTTCCTAGGACTAATACATACTTGTGATTATACCCCTTGCAAACATCCGTAAGTACAAGAAAGTAATTAAGGTAGAAACCTAACCACGGCTTTAAACTCTAAGACCCTTACGTCCCTTGTGCAATGGTTTCCTAACGGGGGTTCAGGTTTACATCACTCGCAACCCCTACGATTAGTAGCCAAATACACAATGCATTCCCCTAGGCCCATATAGGTTAAGTGTCATGTAGTCGACGTTCACATGACACCACTAGAAGAAGTACACCACAACTTAAATATCAAACTATTGAATCTTTCTCAACACAATTCCACTAGTAACAACATGACTTCTCCCATGTCCTCAAGAACAAAACGAACTACTCACAAGACATCATATGGATCATGATCAGAGATGAAATAATGATGTATAACAATCTGAACATAAACAATAATTCAACGGTTCACTCAATAGCATCAACTACAAAGAGTAATCAACATCGGGAAAGTTTCCCCAATGAACTATGCAAGATTCAACGCAATTGTTACAGCAATATGGAGATGGTGATGAGGGTGCTGATGGTGATGATGGTGGTGATGATGATGATGATCCCGATGAAGTCTAGCTTGATGGTGGTGTTGTTGGCGATGATCTCCCCTCTCCGGGAAGGAATTCCCCTGGCAGAAATCTGTCTACCGGAGAGATCTTTCTCTCTCGGTGTTTTCCGCCCCGCAGAGGCGGCGGAATCTTTCTGTGGTCGCTCCCCGAGTCTTAGGGTTTCGGGAGGATAATATACATTGAGGAGTGCGAGGGTGGACCAGGCGGCCACCACGGTGGTGGCCTGACCTAGGCTGGCCCGCGCCAGGGGTGGTGTGGGCCCTGGCCCATATCCAGCCCTCCTTCCGGCTTCCTTCGTCTTCTAGAAAAATAGGATTTTCCATGTATTTTGCCGGATTTTCTGATCTTCGCAAATTTTTCCTCCAAACAGCACCTTTTCTATCAGAATCCTGACTGCAGCGGTCCATGCTCCAAAAGTCATTAACCATGCAAAAACAGATGAAATAACATAAGTATCACCCCTCAATACGAAATATATCAATGAATAACAGTGAATTATGACTGCAAAATGGACGTATCAGCAGTATAATCAACACACATACTTAAATCAGTGGTGTCCTTTTTAGGGACCATTACAGGATTGGCCGACCACTCAGTGTGGATGACCTCTTCTATGAATCCGGCTAACTCGAGTCGTGCTAGTTCCTTAGCTATTTCCTTACGCTTTTCGTTGCCAAAATGTTGTAGGGACTGTTTGACGGGTTTAGCATTCGGGTTTACATTTAAAGAGTGCTCGGCAAGTTCCCTAGGTACTCCGGTCATGTCAGATGGCTGCCATGCGAAGATATCTTGATTTGCTTGGAGGAACTTGACGAGCGCGCTTTCCTATGCGCTATCTAGGCCTACGCCTATCTGGGTCACCTTGGAGGGGTCATCATCCTTCAACGATGTCTTCTTCGTCTCTTCTGATTCCTTAAACTCCGGATTCGGCTTTGTCACCTCCTTTGTTATGGGCATCTCGGACGGATCTATGCTCTTCTTGATCTCCTGGTATTCCTAGGCATGCAGCATGGCTTCAGCAAAGGCGACATTTCCATCCTCACACTCTCGCGCTTTCTTCGGGTCTCCCCTGATGGTGATCATGCCGTTGGGACCTGGAATTTTCATCATATTGTAAATGTAACATGGACGAGCCATAAAAGCCCAGTAAGCCGGACGTCTGAATATAGCATAGTATGCGCTCTTGAACAGGACCACTTTGAAGGAAAGTGCCTCCGTCCGGTAGTTCTTTGGAGTTCCAAAGGTAACATCTAAAGTGATTTCCCCCAGGGAATTTGCTTGTCTTCCTGGGACAACCCCGTGAAAGATCATAGAGCTGTGGTTCAGCTGGGTCTCCGAGATCTTCATCCGGCATAGCGTTTCGACATACAGAATATTGATGTTGTTGCCGCCGTCTATGAGAGTCTTGGAGAAACCATAACCGTCAATAAGTGGATTAACGATTAAGGCATATTTTCCTCGCCTGTGTAACTTAGGCCGATGATCAGCACGGTCAAATGTGATTGCCACTTCCGACCAGTCCAAGAATTGAGGGACAATGAATCGTTGCATAGAGCTCATGAAGAACTGATTTCTAGACCTTTGCTAGTTGAGATCCGAGGAAGGTGACGTCGTGTCTTTCTTGGTGGAAATTTTCTTCCCTTAGGCTTGGGATTTGAAGCATCGGCTTCCTCCATGTCGGAATCTTCCTTGGTCTCTTTATCCTTTTCGGGATTCTTTTTCCCTTCTTCCGCTTAGCCTGAGCGGCGGTATCATCTCTCTTAATGTCGTCATTAAAACGACACTCGGCGTTTGTGTGGGATGAGCCCCCATTGGCGTCTAGGTGATGCACACATGGGTTATTGGCAATGTCGGCCCAAGAGTAGGTTTTGCCAGGTTGTTGGTCTCCTCTACCTTGAACTCTTGACGTCCCACGACCACGTCCACGGCCATCGCCACGTCCTCCTCGTCCTCCAGACCCGAAAGTAGCAGTGACCACTGTTGTTTCCGTGTTGGGCTTTTCCTCCGAGGTATTCTTGCGCTTCTGAGCTTGTTGCTTTGGTTGTTTAGCCGACTGTGGCACAACTAGGGCATTAAGTAATACTTCTACGTCGTCGTTAGCATCTGCATACTTGCTCGCTGTTTCTATCATCTCTCCCAAATCAGTGACCTTGTCGCACTTTAAGCGATGACGTAGTAAACCAATTGGGAGACCTGCAATGAAAGCTTCAATCGCAGTTTGGTCATTTACTCCTTCGCAGGAGTTCTTGGTGTCGATCCATCGTCCGAGATAATCTCGGCAAGTTTCTCTAGCTTTCTGGGTGCAACGCTGTAGGTCTCCTACCGTACAGGGCCTCCGGTATGTGCCTTTGAAATTCTGAAAGAACGCACTTTGTATGTCATACCAGTTGTGGATGGTGTTCTCCGGAAGTTCATTGAGCCATGATCGTGCCGTCTTCCGCAACATGAGTGGGAGATATCGGATTGCGACCAGGCTGTTTCCGTCTTTGGCGATACAGCAAGCTTGGAAGAAATCCTGGAGCCAGGTATCTGGTCGAGATATGCCGTCGTAGGCTTGAATATGTCTTGAGATAGCAAATCCTTCCGGGAATTTTGTAGCTCTTATGCGTGGTTCGAAGCACTTTGGGCCCACGTATATATCATCGTTTTCATAGCGCCGCATCTCTATGTTGGAATTAATCATGTGTCTTGCGTCAATTGGGGATAAAGATCGTCCCAAGTGACAGCTATGGTTGCAGTGCCTTGGAGCCAGACTTCGGCTTCTGCCACCACCTCCTCCACCATGACGCCCTCCTTGGCCTCCTTGGGAGCCGTTGTGATGGCTACTTGGCGGAGAGGGTGGAGCAGCTGGATTATTTCCGGATGATCGTCGGCCTCCGTCCGGAGTGTCATTATTCCGGTTTTGGGGAGGATCTTCATTGTGACAAGCCCCCTGCCGGTTTGTCTCGGCATGGTCTTCGTCATTCCCTCGCCTGTCAGCCGGACGGCTTGCGTGTCTAGGAGGTGGCATTCTTTGTCGGTCCTCCTCCCGACGTTTCTCTTTATCTTCATCCTTGCGATCCTTCGACTCTCGCCGGGGAGGATTCCTCGGATTCAGTGCAGCGATGGCCTCTTGCTCCACAACTGGGTTAACGTTACGCCAGTCACGTGCAGCTTTGTGGTGCTGTCCTGAAGATCCGGTTCTTGAGTAGTTGTCTTCCCGACGGTCGGAATGATGGTGCTGTTCCGGAACATGTTGGGGTCTTACGCCAGCCCAGGCCGGATCCGTGCGACATTGGTCAAAATGGGAGACCAGCTTTTGGCTTCCGGACAGGGCGACCTTTTGCTGCTCTAGACCCTTGTTGAGTAGCTTAATGCCCAATCGGATCTACTCTGGGCCTGGATTAGTAGATAGGATTTCACGAGCCGCAACGGTGTTCTGTACTGGTGTCGGATACACCCAATCCTCGTTGTTGTCGCGTCGAGGCATACCATGTTCTCCTCCAAAGAGGACTTTATGAATCTGCGGGAACTGGTCGTCATGAGTATGACGTTTCCTGGTCTTCTGATGTTGCCTGGAGTTGTACTTCTCCGCAGTTGCCATGCGTTTCTTTTCTTCCTCGAGATTTTTGGCTTCATCGAGGAGTACTTGGCGACGCGCTTCTAGGGCCTCGGCCCTTTCGTCCAGCTCTTCAGCAGTTAGTTCTGCAGCTGTAGGAATAGGTGTGGTTAATGCTGAAGGAAATATGCCCTGAGAGGCAATAATAAAGTTGTTATTATATATTCCTTATATATGATAGATGTTTATTTTACATGCTAGAATTGTATTGATCAGGAGACATCAATACATGTGTGTTTAATAAACAAAAAGGGTTCCTAGTTATGCCTCTCTTATAGACTAGCTTGTTGATTAACAAGATGATCAAGGTTTCTTGATCATGGACATTGGATGTTGTTAATAACAAGGTCACACCATTGGTGGAATGATGTGATGAACATTCATCCGAAGTATAGCATTACGATCAAGTCATTATGTTTATATTGCTATAACATCATACAAAGTAATCTTTATCCTTAGACCATGAAATCATGTTAATTGCTAACACCGGAAGAGTATCTTGATAACATCAAACGTCACACCGTAACAGGATGACTATAAAGATGGGTTCAGTACTACGAAGGTGTTATGTTGAGGCTCATGGATCAAGAGTGGAATTTGTCAATCCTGATGACGGATAGATATACTCTGGGCCCTCTCGGTGATATTCAATTAAGATAGCTTGCAAGCAAGTGATGTGATCACTAGAATGTTATATCACGGGAACGAGAAAAGAGTGCATGTCGGTAACGAGATCAAACTAGGTATGAAGATACCGATGATCGAATCTCGGACATGTAATATATCAAGAGACAAAGGAATTTAGTTACAAGCGTTAAAGGTTCTCATGATCACAGAAGTCATCGTTGAATGTGTAGGAGTCGATGCGGATCTCGAGTCCGGCTGATTATTGATCGGAGAAGGGTCTCGATCATGTCTGCATTATTCATGAACCGTAGGGTGGCACACTTAAGAGTTACGGACACCATTTTGGAGCACATATGTTTCAGAAAAAGAATTGCAAAGCGAGGAATTGTTTCAATAGAAACCGGAAATTATTTCGGTGAAATTGCGTAAAGTGGTTACGCATGTGATATTGAAATATTGCAAGGGGCTATATGTGAATGTTTGTTAATTAAAGTAATTAACAAAATTCTGAATAAATTTAATAAAAGAGTTTTATTAAATGAGAGATCATTAAATTTGGAGAAATTTAATGCATTTAAAGTGGAGACTTTAAAAGAGAATGTGAAGAGGCATTTTAATGTGGAGGGTTACCACCATGAATGGGGAGGTGAGGGTCACCCCCATGCGCCGCCATGGAGAGAGGGGAACCCCTCCTCCTATAAAAGGCCACCCATTCCTCCTTCATCCTCACACCTCCTTGTGAAGGATCTCTCCCCACTAGAATTATTCCCCATGGTCTCGGATTAGAGATACATGTTCCAGTGGCATTTCGTTTGGAAGGAGTTGTTGCTCATTTGGATCGCTGGAGCGAGGAGGTGGAGGTTGTCCGTGGCTTGAGCGTGTGTGCACGGATGCACTACTGAGTTGCGGCGCTCGGACTTCCTCACGATCTTGAGATCGGCAAGTGTACGACTACATCAACCACGAGTTCCTACTCGTTAACAAAACTCGTTGTTTTCGAGGGTAAGTTCTCATTGGATGTATGTCCACCCGTTGCTTTGTACCTAGTAGATAGATCTTGGCGTGTAGTTCACACCATAGGAAATTTTTTGTTTTCTATGCTGCGGACCCAACAGTGATATCAAAGCCTGTTCTATGCGTAGGTGCTTTGCACAGGTAGTACACATATGTTTATATGTGGGCGATGATGATCATGTTATTGCATCTTCTATGTATTTTGGATATTGGTGGCATAGTGGGATGAAGCGGCCCGGACCAACCTTACATGTCATCGTACATGAGACCGGTTCCACGACTGACATGCAAATTGTTTTGCATAAGTGGCTGGCGGTTGTCGGTCTCTCCTACTATAGTCAATATCTGATTTACAACGAGTTACTAATAACTTAGTTATCCTCGTTGTGGTTCATGTTCGTAGGTGAGAACGGTTCTATATCCAAAAGCCCTAAGCCACGTTAAACTTGCAATTGATAAATTAGAGCCGTCTAGTTTAGATCGTTGCTGGGCTAGTGTATTGATATGGTATTGTTGTAAGTAGATGTATGATAGATACTCTTACAACACACTCAACGTGTAAGTTTCATAGACCTTGGCCTTACACACAAAGGAATGATAGAGATCATACCACGATGCAAGTGATAGAGATCAAATGCATGGACCATATCATCTCACTTTACACATTAGATGTTAGCATCTTATACTGCTAGTTTGGCGCTTTTGGTAGCATTATAAGATGATCCCTCATTTAGATATCAAGATAAAAATGTGTTCTTCCTTAAGTATGCACCGTTCTGTGGATCGTGTTTCGAGACATCACGTGATGATTAGGTGTACTCGAATCTACGCTTTCATAGGAACGGGTGTAAGACAGTTTTACACACATGAATATTAAGGTTCTTACTTGGCGAGCCTAGCATGTACAGACATGGCCTCGAAACACGGACCGAAAGGTTAAGCATGATTCATATAGTTGATATGATGCCCATATAGATGCTCGCCTTTGAAGCTACATCAACTCACGTGATGATCGGACTTGGTGTAGTGGATTTGGTTCATGTAATCACCAAAAGGACACGAGGGATGTCGTTTTTGAGTGGGAGTTCATTAGTAATTTGGATTAGTTGAACTCAATCTATCATAAACTTAGTCTAAATAAACTTTACAAATTCTGTTGTAGATGGCACCACCTGCTTTTAATTTCAATGTGTTCATGGAGAAAGAGAAACTTGTTGCGAATGGTAGCAACTTCACCAACTGGGCTATGAATTTGAGGATTCTCCTCACTGCTACACAAAAGCAATATGTGCTAAATGCGCCGCTAGGCCCCCCACCAGCTCCTGATGCCCCTGACAAGGAAAAGAATGTCTATGTGACTCGTCAGGAGGACCACAACTTAGTTCATTGCGGCATACTGTATGGGCTAGAGCCAGAACTTCGAAAGCGTTTCAAAAATGGCAATACTTTTGATACCATGGGAGAATTGAAAATGATTTTCGATACCCATGCTGCCGTAGAGAGTTATAATGCTACAGAAAAGTTCTTTAGCTGCATGATGGAGGAAAACTTCAGATTAGTGAGCACGTACTCAAAATGTCCTGGCAGCCGATAAGCTTGTGTCCTTGGGAATAACGATTCCCATTGACTTAGGCATACATCGTGTTCTCCAATCTCTGCCACCTAGCTAAAAGAGCTTCGTGATGAACTATAATATGCAGGGCATGAAGAAGTCTCTTCCCGAGCTTCTATTAATGCTTAAGACTGCAGAAGTGGAGATTAGGAAAGAACATCAAGTGTTGATGATCAATAGGACCACCGGTTTCAAAAAAGACAAGAAAGGCAAGCACAAGGGAAAGAAGGGTGGCAAGTCTGTTATCACGCCTGAAAAGAAACCCCGAGATGGCCCTAAGTCTGACACCGAGTGTTACTATTGCAAGGGGACTGGCCATTGGAACCGCAACTGCCCTAAGTATTTGGCAGACAAGAAGTCCGACAAGGCAAACAAAGGTATATGTGATATACATGTTATTGATGTGTACTTGACTAGTACTCGCAGTAGCACCTGGGTATTTGATACGGGATCGGTTGCTAATATATGTAACACGGTTCAGGGGCTACGGAACAAGCGACAACTAGCAAGGGATGAGGTCAGGATGCGGGTCGGCAATGGATCAAAAGTTGATGTGATCGCCGTCGGGACGCTACCTCTCCATTTGCCATCGGGATTAGTTATAAACCTAAATAATTGTTATTTAGTGCCTGCACTGAGCATGAACATTGTATCTGGATCGTGTTTGATGCAAAGTGGTCATTCCTTTAAATCTGAAAACAATGGTTGTTCGATTTATAAGAATGATATCTTTTATGGTCATGCATCTATGTTGAATGGTTTATTTCTGATGGATCTCGATAGTAATATTACGCACATTCATAATGTTAATGCTAAAAATATTAAACTTGATGATGATATATCTGCATATATGTGGCACTGCCATCTAGGTCATATTGGCGTTAAACGCATGAAGAAACTCCATTCTGATGGACTTTTGGAATCACTTGATTTTGAATCATTTGATACATGTGAGCCATGCCTTATGGGCAAGATGACTAGAATGCCGTTTTCCGGTTCAATGGAACGGGCGACAAATTTATTGGAAATTATACATACTGATGTGTGTGGACCAATGAGTGTGTCGGTGCGAGGTGGATATCGTTATTTTGTTACTTTCACGGATGATTTGAGTAGATACGGGTATATCTATTTGATGAAACACAAATCTGAAAATTTTGAAAAGTTCAAAGAATTTCAGAATGAAGTGAAAAATCATCGTAATAGAAAGATCAAATTTCTACGGTCTGACCGTGGAGGAGAGTATCTAAGTTACGAGTTTGGCACACACATGAAAGAGTATGGAATAGTTTCAGAACTCACGCTTGCCGAAACACTACATCGTAATGGTGTGTCGGAACGTCGTAATCGTACCTTATTGGATATGGTTCGATCTATGATGTCTCTGACTGACTTGCCACTGTCATTTTGGGGTTATGCACTAGAAACAGCTGCATTCACTTTAAATCGGGCACCATCTAAATCCGTTGAAACGACACCGTATGAATTATGGTTTGGAAACAAACCTAAGCTGTCATTTCTTAAAAGTTTGGGGATGCGATATTTATGTGAAGAAACTTCAACCAGATAAACTCAAACCCAAACCGGAAAAATGCGTCTTCATAGGATACCCTAAGGAAACAATTGGGTATACCTTCTATCACAGATCCGAGGGCAAGGGTTTTGTTGCCCAGAATGGATCCTTTCTTGAGAAGGAGTTTCTCGCGAAAGGTGTGAGTAGTCAGAAGGTAGAACTCGAAGAGGTTATTGAACCTTCTCTTCATGGAATGGCGAGTGGCGTAGCACCGGAAGTTGTTTCGGAGTTGACTTCACCTGATGAAGAGAGAGCTAATGATAATGATCATGAAACTCCGAAAGAGGACACTACCGAACCTCGCAGGTTAAGCAGGACATGTGCGACTCGTACATTTGCAATCCTTTGTGAATTTCATGGTTGATGAAATGGATGACCCTGCGACGTATGAAGAAGCGATGATGAGCCCGGATTCCAACAAATGGCTAGAAGCCATGAAATCCGAGATGGAATCCATGTACGAGAACCAAGTTTGGAACTTGGTGGACTTACCTCACGATCGAAAGGCCGTTGAGAATAAATGGATTTTCAAAAGAAAAACTGATGCTGGTGGTAATGTGACCATCTATAAGGCTCGACTTGTCGTAAAGGGGTTTCGACAAATTCAAGGAGTTGACTACGACATTCTCTCCCGTAGTGGTGCTTAAGTCGGTTAGGATTATGTTAGCAATTGCTGCATATTTCGATTATGAAATATGGCAGATGGATGTCAAAACTGCGTTCCTCAATGGTAATATTGAAAAAGAGTTGTATATGATACAACCTAAGGGTTTTGTCGATCCTAAGGATGCTAATAAGGTATGCAAACTTCAGCGATCCATCTATGGACTAAAGCAAGCATCCCGGAGTTGGAATCTCCGCTTTGATGAGGTGATCAAAGAGTTTGGATTTGTCCAAACTTATGGAGAGGCTTGTATTTACAAGAAAGTGAGTGGGAGCAATGTGGCATTTATGATATTATATGTGGATAACATATTATTGATTGGAAATGATATAGATCCTTTAAACAGTGTTAAAAGTTATCTAAACAGCAAATTTTCGATGAAAGACCTTGGTGAAGCGTCATATATATTAGGCATTAAAATCTATAGAGATAGATCAAGACGCCTAATTGGGCTATCGCAGAGTACATACCTTGATAAGATATTAAAGAAGTTTAATATGGACGAAAGTAAGAAGGGGTTCTTACCTATGTTGCAAGGCAAGACATTGAGTAAGACTCAAAGTCCGGCTACGGCGGAAGAAAGAGAGATGATGGATAAGATCCCCTATGCCTCGGCCATAGGCTCTATTATGTATGTCATGCTATGTATAAGACTGGATATGGCACATGCTATTAGTTTGACTAGTAGGTACCAATCTGATCCACGTTGGGAACACTAGATAGCGGTAAAGAACATCCTCAAGTACTTGAGAAGAACTAAGGATATGTTTCTTATATACGGAGGTGAAGAAGAGCTAGTCGCTAAGTGTTATGTCGATGCTAGCTTTGAAACTGATCTGGATGACTCTAAGTCTCAATCCGGATACGTATTTCTCTTGAATGGAGCAGCAGTTAGTTGGAGGAGTTCCAAACAACCTGTGGTGGCTGGATCAACGACGGAGGCGGAATATGTTGCTGCTTCAGAAGCGGCGCAGGAGGCGGTTTGGTTGAAAAAGTTCATTACGGAACTAGGTGTGGTTCCCAGTGCGTTGGACCCAATGGTGATCTATTGTGACAACAATGGAGCCATAGCCAACACAAAGGAACCGAGGTCTCACAAGAATTCCAAGCATATTAAACGCCGGTTTCACTCCATCCGCGAGCATGTCAAGGATGGAGATATAAAGGTTTGTAAAGTACACACGAACCTAAATGTAGCGGATCCGTTGACTAAAGTTCTCCCTAGGGAAAAACATGATCAACACCAGAACTCCATGGGTGTTAGATTTATCACTATGTGAACTAGATTATTGTCGCTAGTGCAAGTGGGAGACTGAAGGAAATATGCCCTGAGAGGCAATAATAAAGTTGTTATTATATATTCCTTATATATGATAGATGTTTATTTTACATGCTAGAATTGTATTGATCAGGAAACATCAATACATGTGTGTTTAATAAACAAAAAGGGTTCCTAGTTATGCCTCTCTTATAGACTAGCTTGTTGATTAACAAGATGATCAAGGTTTCCTGATCATGGACATTGGATGTTGTTAATAACAAGGTCATACCATTGGTGGAATGATGTGATGAACATTCATCCGAAGTATAGCATTATGATCAAGTCATTATGTTTATATTGCTATAATATCATACGAAGTAATATTTATCCTTAGACCATGAGATCATGTTAATTGCTAACACCGAAAGAGTATCTTGATAACATCAAACGTCACACCGTAACAGGGTGACTATAAAGATGGGTTCAGTACTTCAAAGGTGTTATGTTGAGGCTCATGGATCAAGAGTGGAATTTGTCAATCCCGATGACGGATAGATATACTCTGGGCCCTCTCGGTGATATCACATGAAGATAGCTTGCAAGCAAATGATGTGATCACTAGAATGTTATATCACGGGAACGAGAAAAGAGTACATGTCGGTAACGAGATCAAACTAGGTATGAAGATACCGATGATCGAATCTCGGACATGTAATATATCGAGAGACAAAGGGATTTAGTTACAAGCGTTAAAGGTTCTCACGATCACAGAAGTCATCGTTGAATGTGTAGGAGTCGAGACGGATCTTGGTCCATTGCTGATTATTGATCGGAGAAGGGTCTCGATCATGTCGCATTATTCATGAACCATAGGGTGGCACACTTAAGAGTTACCGGACACCATTTTGGAGCACATATGTTTCAGACGAAAGAATTGCAAAGCGCAGGAATTGTTTCAATAGAAACCGGAAATTGTTTCGGGTGAAATTGCAAAAAGTGGTTCTGCATGTGATATTGAAATATTGCAAGGGGATATATGTGAATGTTTGTTAATTAAAGTAATTAACAAAATTCTGAATAAATTTAATAAAAGAGTTTTATTAAATGAGAGAGCATGAAATTTGGAGAAATTTAATGCATTTAAAGTGGAGACTTTAAAAGGGAATGTGAAGAGGCATTTTAATGTGGAGGGGTTACCACCACATGAATGGGGAGGTGAGGGTCACCCCATGCTTGACCATGGAGAGAGGGGGCACCCCCCTCCTCCTATAAAAGGCCACACATTCCCTCCTTCATCCTCACACCTCCTTGTGAAGGATCTCTCTCCCCCTCTAGAATTATTCCCCCATGGTCTCGGATTAGCGAGATACATGTTCCCGGTGGAATTTAAATGCGGAAGGAGTTCTTTGCTTCCGCTGGATCACTGGAGCGAGGAGGTGGAGGTTGTCCGGTGGCTTGAACGTGTGTGCGAGTACGGATGCGCTGCTGAGTTGCGGCGCTCGGACTTCCTCACGATCTTGAGATCGGTAAGTGTACGACTACATCAACCACGAGTTCCTACCGTTAACAAAACTCGTTGTCTTTGAGGGTAAGTTCTTGTTGGATGTATGTCCACCCGTTGCTTTGTACCTAGTAGATAGATCTTGGCGTGTAGTTCACACCATAGGAATTTTTTTGTTTTCTATGCTGCGGACCCAACAAATGCAACATCGATGAGTTTACGTGCACCTTCAGTGATCACGTGTCCATCCACCGACTCTTCTTTGGGCTCGTCTGGGATAAGTTCTCCATCCGAGTCTTCTTCGTATTCCTCGGCAATCACCTCCTCTGCCGGAGGGTCTTTTGTCGGGGTCTTGTTCTTCTTCTTTGCCTTCTTGGCAGTGCCAGTAGCAAAGACGGCTTTGGGCCCGTTTCCCGAAGTCAAACTTTGATCGATACTTTCGGCCATTTGGTTCTCGGGATCATCTCTGAGATCCATGTTGTCCTGTGCTTTGGGAGAGCTTTCTCCGGATCCTTTGCCCATGTCTTCTCCTTTTGCAGCAGCTGTGGCGTTAACCTCCTCTTCATATTCCGCGGAGAACTTCTGGAAATTTGCCGACGTCATCGAGTCATCTGAGGATGCTGGTAATTTGACGCTTGTTCCGATAGCCTCCAGCATGGAGTCGGTGTTATCTCCAGCATCGGCGGAGCCAGATCCGGATCCCACATATCCGACAAAGTGCGATGCTCCCCTCTTGAGATAACTGCGGTCTTCATAGTAGGCTTCGTCGAAACGTTTGATGGTCTCGAGGATTGCATCTACGCCTGAGTTTTGCATCATCATGCGTCTTAGTGTGTATCTCAGGAAAGGCCTGTCCTTCCTGGCGTCATCAGAGCCAGAACTAGAGTTGTTGTTAATTTATTGATTCGACACAAGGGGAGCCAAAGAATATTTATAAGCCTTAACAACTGAGTTGTCAATTCAGCTGCACTTGGAAACAATGTTTCTTACAACAGTTTATCAGTAGCAACAGTTTTGTAGTAGGAATAGTAAAGTAGCAGCAGTAGTAAAGTAAAGACAGTAGTAACAATAGTAGTAAACAGTAGGATTCGAGTGCGTAGGCATAGGGATGGATGGACGGGCGTTGCATGGACAAGGCAATTCACATAGCAATCAGAACTTCGGGCAATTGCAGATAAATAAGATAAAGCATCCAAGTACTAGATAATCCTAGGTATATGTGCCATATATAGTCATACGTGCTCGCAATGAGAACTTGCACAACATCTTTTGTCCTGCCAGCCCGTTTGTAGCGGGGCCTCAAGGGAACTACTGGCAATTAAGGTGCTCCTTTTAATAGAGCACCGGAGCAAAGCATTAACACTCCATGAACACATGTGATCCTCACATCAAATCCATTCCCTCCGGTTATCCCGATTTCTGTCACTTTGGGGCCATTGGTTCCGGACAACAACGTGTGTATATAACTTGCAGATAAGACCATAAACAATACTATCATAATGAATCAATAACATGTTCAGATCTGAAATCATGGCACTCGGGCCCTAGTGACAAGCATTAAGCATAACAAGTTGCAACAAAGTCATAAAGCACTAATAAAAGATACTAGGCACCATGCCCTAACAATCTGATGCCATTACATGAACGATCTCATCCAATCCCTACCATCCCCATAGCCTACAGCGGGGGATTACTCACTCATAGATGGGGGAAACATGGATGGTCAATGGTGATGATGATGGCGATGATCTCCTCAATTCCTTCCGTGGTGCGAACAAGTGTCGGTGCTATTTCAT